>CADWAE010000484.1:7240000-8440000 GCA_902982915.1 Phalloptychus januarius | reverse complement strand
AACAAACTGATTTCTCTTGCTGAAAATTTAGTTCTGTCTCAATGCAAGGTGACTAAAACATTTGTAGTAGAAACTGGACAAAGATTGTTTTTGCATTCATTCAGCCTTGTTTGGTTTTTAACTGTAAAAACAGTTAAAAACCAACAGCAAAAACAGCAAAAACCTCCTAAAAACTGAACAGGCAGGTCCTCAGACCCGGCTCCGCTTTCTCCTACGCACGCTGGAGTTATCCAGCGGCCATTGGAACGGCCTGCGGCTGCATATGGGTGGAGATTAATGCTCTGCAGAAAGAGGATTACAGCAGCACAACGAGCTGCGGAGACGCTCACTGAAACAGAAATAGAGGATGATGCATGTGAAGAAGGAAGAATGAGAAACAGAAACATGGAAAAGTACCGAGGATTTAAACGACGTGAACCGATGAGCAAGATGTGGCTTTAAACACTGCAGGTTGTAATCAGTGGAAATGAGATCATCAGAAATAATGCTTCCCGTTTTTACACTCAATGTTTCAGATGAATCTCATCTTAATAAACTTGAAATCTGTTTAATTCGTTTACTGTTTAAAGTGAACATGTTAATGTGAAAGTTTTGAATGAAAATGAGCAGAAACAAATATTATAAAGTAATCTCTCAAAAGTCAGTTTACGATAAAAATAAGCATCAATAAGGTTTGAATCAATCAAACCTATAAGGAAAATGTCATTTTTTAAGAAGTAAAAACAGATTTAATCATTTGTTTCCTTCTGACTCAGTTTATTCTAAAAAATAATAATTCTCTCAAATTATAAATGCTGCCTCTCTTAGTAAATATTTATTTGCAAATGTGCTGGTGAAACTAATGTCCATTTTAAACATGACTTCCAGATATAATGGTCCAAATTGTGAAATTTTATTACATTTAAGTTGAAGAACAATGGATTTGTTGGATCTCTGTAGATTTAAATGTTGTTAAGGTAACAGAAAATCTGCAAAACTATTTTACTACATCACTTTGATAAATCTGCGTATTTTCATCGCTGACCTTTTTTATTCAGCCTGAGTGGATCAATAAGAAAAGCATTTCTCGTCAGTTTCTGCAGCTTTCACTCAGCAGCAAACAGCTGCTAAAGTGTTTCTGCAGATTTCCACTGAGACCCGGCGGAGCAGCAACACCTTGTAAACAGGTGATGGCTTGTTTGCTGCATCAACAATACTTTTTTTTTTATCTGGCATTTGGACAAGAGCTCCTGAGGCTTTTCTCAGAACTAACCACCAGTTTTCTCCTGTTGATCTTTTTCTACTTTTTAACTCGCATGATAAATTTCTGAAATGTATTTGAACAAATATGGGTAAAGAAAATGCATTTTGTTTTCAGCTCTCGCTCTGCAGCTGTCGCTCATTGTCAGGAACAAAAGAAAGATCTTCAAAGCCTCTCACACTGTGTGGGCTCGACTCTCCCCAGGTTTCCATAGCAATGGAGAGCAAAACAAACCCAAAGTTCACGCAGAATAACCTGCAAAGCGTGGGAATCTCCTCCCTGACTTCACATGCTCAGCTGCTTTAAGGTTTTAACTAGGCCACTCTCAGGGTTTAATCACCTGCTGGTTTAATTCTTTCCCATCTTAAGATAGTTTGCATTTTTTTATTTAAAATCAAGAAAATGAATAACCATGACCATATTCTTCATGAAACTGCCAGAAAAACAGCGTCTTCAGTCAGAGGCATCTTTAAATTCATTGCAATACAGACTGCTGCAGGAGCTGGGATCAATAAAGTATATTTTAATTGAATTGATTTTGAATTAAACATTTGGATCAGGAGTGCTGCAGCACAAAAACATATAAAACAAGCAAGGGAAGGCGCACTAATAATCAAAACTGAAAAAATTTACGTTACATTTAGTTTTGAAATACGTTAGTTTTTCTCATCGGTTTTGTTCGCTTGCAACCATTTGTGTAACTGAATCGACCATCTTTAGCTTTTAGATGCTGAACTTCTCCATTTCTCTGCAGAAACACGAGTTGTGAGTTCAGTAGTTTGATGCCTGTGATGGGATCCTGTCAGTTTGTTGGACATGGCTGGTTCGGGTGGGGATGGGGTTCATATAGCATCCTGGTCTGGAGGTGCAGCCAACACAGCTTCACTGGTGAGAACAGATGGCGGAGTGCTGAGCGTGAACATCATGTCTACAACAAAACATCAGAAAAATGTGTGTTCTGATGCAGACGGGGCGCAGCTTCACCTTCCTGAGCATCCAGCCAGGTACGATGGAGGGTTCAGACCAGGTCACCTGCATTACCACCATTATTTCTGCAACTTTTTACATTTCAATTGCAGAATTGTATTAAAGAAATAAATTAAATGAATGGACATCATATAATTACATGCAAGTAAAATTATGCTGATGACAAAATTAACCCTCCACACCTGCTGTGAGTAGATCAAAGTAGTTCAAAAAACTAGACCTTTAAACAAGGTCAGCAAAATTAATTTATTAATCACATGAATGAATAACATGAGTTATTGATTAAAAATTCATTCAATACTCTATTGGCAAAACCCGGAACTAAACCGAAGCATCACAGGCGCTTCACCAGCAACACCACCAGCATTTTGAAATATGTCAAAGATAATAAATATTACAACAGCACCGAATTATTAAGAGCTCAATAAAAATAATCACCAGTCCTATTCCAGTATGTTAAATCGTTTTATACACAAGTTTAGCAAAAACAATTAAATTCCGCTTCGGCGTTCCGCCCCTTAAACGCCGAAGCGGTAAAACTGACATAAACAGATTTTAACGGTGAAATCAACAACCTGCAGCAAAAGCATCCAAACAATCTGAAAGTCAAGCAACTCACCGTGGAAGATGAAATCTCCAAATCAAGTTTTGAGACGTTAAAGGCAGACAGCTCCAGTTTCAGCTCCTGTTTCAGCTCCAGTTTCAGCTCCAGTTTCAGCTCCAGTCATGCACAGGCAGGCCTTCACCACAGCGCCCCCAGTGGCTGGAGGAATGAACAGGATTAGCGAAGTTGGTTAAATGCGCGTAGTTGTTTTTTTCCCTGCAGATTCTGTGATCTGTCTCAGATTGAAGGAAATATTCTTGTACTTACATAATAGATCTTGCAGACTTTGATTGCTTTTCAGCGCTTCACCACGGACTGAGAGAATTCATTTAAAAA
Source organism: Phalloptychus januarius (assembly GCA_902982915.1). Taxonomy (NCBI): domain Eukaryota; kingdom Metazoa; phylum Chordata; class Actinopteri; order Cyprinodontiformes; family Poeciliidae; genus Phalloptychus; species Phalloptychus januarius. The sequence goes on along the minus strand of CADWAE010000484.1, from coordinate 8,436,833 downwards.
TAAAAACTGTTTAATTGGATGTGGAGAGAAAAAAGTGATTACCTGTTGAGAAAAAAATGTACAAATGTTAGCAGCTTGATTTGCTTATGCCTCAGTCTATCTCTGCACTGCTCCACGTCTCTGCGGCTGTAATGTTTCTCCATATTTTTGTCGTTTCTCCTTCACACCCAGCGTGGCGTTCTGCAGTCTGACCTCCTGCCAAACTGATTGGCTCATGTGCAGCCAAAGCCCCGGGGCTCCGCTGGGGTCGCTGTACTTTCTGAAATATCAGAAGCAGAATTATGCAGCGACCTTGAGCAGAATGGTTTGTTACTGAACTAAATCATTTAGACATAATTTCAAACTAAACATGAATGTTTTGCTTGGATGAAACTGGCAACAATATGCAGAGAAAAAGCAGAAGTTGGCAGAAATTAGTAATCCTTACTTAACATATTTATTTCTTCAACAGGTTCCGCATGATTGTATTTTGCTAATTGAAAGCAAAAAACATAGAAATCTGACTTAGTTATGTTTAACTAAGATCAAATTAATGAGTTAACTCAACTACTTCAAATAAGATTGACAAAGAAGTTAGTTGAACTAATTAAACTATTTTGATAGACTGACTCTCATTCTGTGAATTTATTTTGCATTTCTTCACTCAACATTAACAAATTGTGTTAAAATTTGTTTTCCATCAACTAAGGTTTTTAATTCAACTATTTTTTTCTAGATAACTCAAGTTTGTCACTTGGATCCATTTTGTTGAGAATAAATGAATGAATCTCAAAATGACCTTAAACAAACTGCTCAGATTGAAGCCTTCCTCTTTTCTTGCTATTGTCCAAAACCTCTTCAGTGTGAACATCCTTTCCGAGATGATTTATTTCTCTCTGCGTGCTGCAGCCTGAACTAGGAGCTAAAGGAAACATCCAGAATGTTTTCTTTGGATTTAAACTCAGGTCGGCTCATGTTTGACTCCAGTTTGAATCTTTTCACCTGCAGGAAGGATTTTCTGCAGCCAAACAAAACACCAACAGGCCTGACGTCACGACCCTCACACTGCCTGATCGAGCGCCATCTGCCCCTGCTGAGAGACTCACTTCACACTCTGCCATCTCTGCACAGACACACACACACCCCCCCACACACACACCCCATCACTTGCAGCCTCATTAGTGCAGTTCCCAAATTGACAGACTTTCAATCTCTGCTCAAACTTCCAGGGCTCAACGCTTCTTGCTTGCTCACCATGTTTGTTTCTTTTTTCCTAATAAATGAAGTTTTCTTCCCTCTTTATCGCGGAGTGAAGTCATTATGACATATAAAACAAATCAAAGTATTTTAAAATGAGTTCTGCAGAAATCAGGGAGCAACAGCAGCCAGAACTGCACTGAGGTTTTTCCCGCCGTTGAACTGAAAAATAAAATTTAAACTGACAATAAGAGTTTAAACTGAAAAAAGTCCAAAAGCATTTTTCAGATTCAATTTTTTTCAGTTTTAAAATATTGTTTCAGTTTCAAATCTTTTGGTTGTTAGTTGAAATTTTTTATTTTTTTTAACAAACTTCATGGCCCCAATTTAGCTCCGTAGAACCTGCCATACAGCGAGTTGCAATAATAAATAATAGAATAGAATGAAATGCGGTTATTGTTACTATTTATTTGCAATGAGATTCAAAGCTTTGATTTCAGCGCAAACATCAAAATAGGATGAACATGAATGATTTTAAAAATTCCTGCCCAATCAAAATGGTTTTGATTTCAGCAGTTTGTTTTACCTGGAGAAAGTTTGTTTTTACCACAGATTTGATGTGTGGGTCAAAGGTCACCGTCTAATTAGTCTTGTTTTAAAGCTGCAGCTGCGGGTCAGTCGACTGGTTAACACTTTCATAAATGTAACCGGCGTTATGCGTTGTGTTCTGGTATTAAGGGGAGTCGGACCACATGAGCTGCTGGTTGGTGTTTATTGCAGGTTGCTGCACAAACAGAAATGAAAATGTCTCTTTACATGCAGCTTCCACAGGAGTCAGAAGCAGATAAGCACATGGAGAAACCCTGACTAACTTATAGCAATATCTGCCCTAACATTTAAAACAAATGTTCTTAACTTGTCCAAAGGAATATATGCATTAAAACATAAACATTAACAGCTGCATGTACTCACAAGTATTTTATAAATTTAATAAAACATGAACTTAAACAAGAGCAAAGAAAATGTCCTACCTGTTCTCAGGAGCCTAGCGCCAACTGAAGGTACTGAAGTACTGATGTCATAAGACACTCTCTTAAAGTAACAGTACAGGTACTAGTGTTTACCAAAATAGATAAAATAATACAACTATTAAAATATAACAAAAGAAAAATAGGATTCTTCAATGCTAATCAGGATTTAGTGGAATTTCAAAACATTATAATAAAAAATAAAAGTACATTTTCTAAAATTGTTACATAAACATTTGTGTTTCTGAAGAGCAGAGCAGCAGAATATCCTGAAACATTTCCACACAGAAATGTTTCTCGTCTTCATGTGTCTCTACGTTAATATGATGTCATATTTTTGCAGCAGAAGGAATATTTTATGAATAAAAGCACCGTCATACTGACCCATTCTGTCTGCTTCGCTACTCTGCAACAGTGATTAATAAATAATTTCAATTCATTGGAAAAAAATTCATATTTATTTTTGTGAATCTGCTGTTCTTTTTTTTCTATGTAGTTTATTGAATTACTTATTTTTATTGTTTCCATTTGAATACATGCAGCTCAGCTTGTGAAATCTGAGACTTTAGGTTAAAGTTGTTTGTTTGTGAACTGATGTAATAAATCAAGGAGGATGAGGAGCTAAAAAAAGAAATGAATCAAACTAAACATTTGAATATTTTGAATTTAATGAGAATCTTCTGCTGAAAGCTGCACATCTCCACTTTGTCCAGCAGAGGGGAGTCATGCCTCACCTGACAGTTTCATCAATCATGTGAAAAATTCTCCATTTTTAAAATATTTTGCTTCTTCTGCCACATCCAACATGTCTGCCCTCCTGTCTGTTTTATCTGCATATTTCTGACACCAGCATGAATAACAGCTTCTTGACTTTCTGTCTTTGAGCTTGTATTTATAATCTAATCTATAATAATAGCAATTATTGACAGAGAACAGCAGCTGTTTAAATGAAAATGCTGCAAGTGTGTGGAGATGACTTTATTCCTCCTGAGCTGAACGTTTTTCTAAAAATCCAAATTAAATCTGGTGTTTTTCTGCTTATTTACACTATTTTTCAGACGGACACTGAAAGAAAAACCTTGATTCTTCTGAATGCTTAAGTTTCAATGAACAGTTCACTAAAACTGTCATGAAGGAAGTTGAAGGTCGACAGGATCTGACAACGTGGCTAAAAGTGGGGAGTATTTAAACGAGGAACTGGTGAGGAAACGAGCAGAAACTGAGGTTAAAGTAACACTAATGATCAAAAACACAAATAAATGAATCAAGAATCGCAGCAATAAGACAACGCAGCAACACGGCAACGCATCACCATGACAACGCTGAGACGCTCAGGCCTCTTCATGTGGCTGCAGCCGACGTGGATGAAATGTGCTGAGGTGAGTAAATGTTTGCTGATAATCAGGTTAAACTTCATCCATTGTTTGTCAGTAGAAACTCATTTGGACTCTGAATTCAAATCTGAATTTTAAGACAGAATTAGCAGAGGGACGATGATTACAAGGTTTATAATTAAAAAATCACATTTTTAATTAGCCACGTTTTAATTCAAACGCCATTTTGCTCTCAAGTTATTAAATAAATAAACATCTGAGCTCCACAACGATGATATTTAGTTTTAATCTATTCTTCAGTTTTAGTGACAAGTCAAAGATCTGGGCTTTGACTAGACCCTGGACTTTCAGTTTAAGTTTTTTAAAGATAATCTCACATCTTTGAGTTTGGAGATGTTGAGCTGCAGCACGGCGTCCCTAACTACGACACTTCCACCACCGTGCTTCACTCGCTACATCTCTTCAACATCCTGTTCGTGGTTTTATTTGTACTTTTTGTGTTTTTCTGACTGGGAATAAGTAAATAAATAATCAGAATAAACCTTCCCACGTGTTACTGTTATTCCTTGTGAGAGGAAGTGAAATGCTCTGATCTGCATGCTAGCAGCCAGTGAAACCACTTCATGTGCTTTTAAATCGCAGCTTCCACTTTCCATCCATCTCTCTGCATAATTCTCTTTCTTTTTGTTTTGAGCGCCGTGTGTCTGTAATAATTATTCATTTTTGTTCGTTTTTGTTGCTGAGCAGGAGGCTTTGAAGTCGGCACAGTGGACTCCGTGTTAAATCTTCCTTGCCTGTCACTTCTAGCCAACCGTGACGATCAGTATTTGAATTTACCTGCATGGGAACGTAAGGATGTTGGACCGGGCGCAGAGCAAAGCTGTCAGAGGCCTGATCCCGTCTGTACGGGCCGGAACCTGCTGGGATCGGTGCTCTGGTCTGTAGCTCCACCATGACAACATGTGCAGTATTTATCGGTTATGACATGAACAACAGGGACTTTATGATGAATTCAGCACTGAATTTATGACTTTTGTGAATAAATTCAGTGACGTAGGGGAAGTAGAAGTCATCCAATTAGCAGAGTTTGGGACTCGAGTCATGTGACTTTGAATCGAGTCACAAATTTAATGACTTTAGACTTGATGAAATCATAAAGGACACCTCTGCTAATTAGTGAAGCTGTGTGCGTCTCTTAAATGCTTCCCCCAGTGAGTTGTGGGTGCACCCCTCCCCCCAGCAGGTCAGAAACCTGCAAGGTGAGACGGCTAGCTGCTAATTAGCTGCCTGCAAGCTAACAAGCATCTAACTTTAACAACTTTTGTCCTGTTCTCATGGCGATGAAGGTTCACAACACCAAGCATGAACGGAGTGACACACACATACACACACACACACACACCCCCACCCACCCCAACACACACACACACTCACACACTTATCCTGTTTTTACATTTAAATGTTTCAAATCAAACAGATTTTGAAATCAGATGAAAATAATCCACAGGAAAATCAAAGGAGTTTTTTTTGATGATTTCAGTTATTAAAGTACCTGTTAAAATGTGATCATCTTCTTTTTAAAGCCTTAAATAAACTACAATCTGCACATTTTGACAGAGAAAACATGATGCACTGAAACTCAGGATTATAAAAATGTGCAACTTTTCTGAAGGTGTTCATCATTTACACTCAGGGTGTCAAACTCATTTCATTCCAAGATCAAAATGTCTTCAAAGGCAGAATGTATTAATAAAACTAATTAACAAGCTGTTAAAATATGGACGAGTAGCGCTCGCTGCATTCGATGATTCCTTCTGGAAATGAAATAATATTAAACATGTTCATCTTCAGCTAATTTGACTAAATACAGACAAAATGCTGACTGATTGATAAAATGAAAGTTATTTCCAGAGTCTAGAGGGCCACATGAAAACCTCTCACGGCCTGGATTAGGCCAGCGGGCCTCGGGTTTGACACAGTTACAGATGGAGCCACTGGTTCTGTTTGTAAAATGAGTCTAACGGTCTGGAGTATCATCCATTAACGGAAGAATTTAATGTATTGAAACATTTCTCCAGGTGCGGCAGAGCGAGAAAAACAGCTTCTAAGTTTAGGGGTGTGATTACTTTTCCTAATTGCACCAAGTTGAGTTGGAAAGTTTTTAATCCTTCAATGATTAAAATCCTCATTTGAAAACAGGTTTTTGTATTTTTTCTTCGATAGTATAAATTTGTTTGGTAATGTGAAGAATTTAAGTTGGACAAAAAAATAAAAAGAAGAAATCTGAAAGGGAGTAAATACATTTTAATAAGGAATGCTGTCCTGATAAAGTAAGAATCAATCATAGTGTTAGAATAATGAGAGCAGAGTAACAGGAAGTGGAAAAACAGAATAAATAAATCTGGATCTGAACGAACGCAGACGGAGCAGAGGAGGGAGTCCGAGCAGCTCGCCTCAGAGCGACGACAGGAAGCCAGGAGACGGAGGAGAAGGCGATCTGTCCCTTCGTAGAGATGGAGAGAAGCTTTGAAAGACGAGTGGAGGAAGGACAGATGGATGACAAACAGGCGAATGTTTGAGATCTTTAAATGGTTTTTATCCTCCTGCAGACGGAAACCACAACCTGTAAAATGACAGTTTTAAAACATAACACCACCCACTGTGTTTTTAAAGGGCCGGTATCATGTAAAATCATCATTGCAAAGTTTTTCCCCATCATGAACAAACAGAGTTGCTCTGATTACTTCACAAATCCCTCAATCTCCATGGCAACCATTCAGCTGTGCTAAAAGCCTGGGTGGACTTAGCCCCGCCTTCGAGATGCAGCTCCTCCCCACTCTGCTCCTTCAGACTAGCCAGCAGCAGTTAGCAAACACCTGGTGCTGCTACTTCACACAGCATCGCTGGTAAAAACACTAAAGGGCTAATAGAGGAGCCATGTTGAGGGCGGAGTTTTAAAAAAGTAGGAGTTTCTTAAAGAGACAGAAGCCCAATTTCAAAGTTAATTCAAAGTCAAATTTAATTTGTAGCATTTTATAAGAACTGAAGGGAAGACAGCAACTTAATTATGGTATAAAACTGGCACCATGTGCCAAGAAGACAACACTGTCCCTTTAAAAAATAAAATGTCTGTTGCTTCTGATTTTTCTTTTGAATCTTGGTCAGACGTTTGTAAGAAGCGTCTCTGAGGAAACCAGGACATTTCCTCCCGGTTACGTTTTAACGGGGTAAAAAGACGGCTGTCAGGAGAAACGGACGTGGCATTTCAGTTTCCTTCCAGACAGAGGAGAAACCGGACGGCAGATCGTTTACCGAGATCTACTGGCGAAGATACAGGAAGTTCCCTGGAGCTTTCCTCAACACCAACAATTCAAACTAGACATGCAAGTCAATGTTTTTAAAGGAAAGGGAAGCCGAATCATTGTACATCCAGTTTGCAAATTATTTTGGTCTCAGGTGAAATAAATAAGGAAAAACATTCAGTATATTTCAGCAATAAGGACCGAGTCTGGTTCTCTTTAGCAACAATTTTGCTCTAATGCAAGAATAAATAAATAAAATACTGGAAGTTTGTAGATGTAATGAAACTCGAGTCACTTCTTGTCTTTTTTCCTTAAAAGTCCCAAAAACACAGAATATTTTCCTGTCAGAGTCTCTGCTTGTTATAATAACTTTTCTTTTCTCAGCCTGGCCTGCTGAGAAAATGTGCAGTATGTGTTCATACTGTGTTCATACTGCACAGCAGCAGGTCGGCTGAAAGGTGAAAACCAGCAGAGGGAACTGATGCGCCACCTTTCTCCATCCAGACTCATTACTTTAATGCTGTCCTCAAGGTGAGAGGAGCTGCTACCTGTCTGATGTCTTGATTCAATAAACACAAAAGCTAATTTAATCCCAGCGATAAAAATAAATTAAATTCTATGCCTCCAATCATATTGTAAAGCCTTGATGCAGAATTTAAAAAGCACCCTCACAGAAAAAGTACATTTAATTACATAAATTACAGCTGTCCTTCAGTATCTGCAGGGATCGGCTGCTTTGTTTCCATCACCTTCTGCTTCAAACATTTTCATACTGGGCATATTTGACCAGAGCTCAGCTGATTTAACCCTGCAGCCTGCTGTGCTTGGCTACCAGCACTAGATGGCGCCAGCGCACCAGAGCCGCGTGATTTCCGACCAGAACAAGTAGAAATGTTTAGGATAATGTGAAGTTCTGTTCGGTACCAAGCAGCTGCAAAGCAGAGAGGAGCTTCCTGTTAAAGACTACAAAACAAGAAAGAATCCCAAGGCTCCGGTTAAACGCAGCCATCATTAACCATCAGCTGATCAAACCAACATGGTGACCGGAGGTTCGGCCTTGGCACCGACCCAACCTCCCGCTGGTCTGCAGCAGATTGAATTAGAAACTCCGTCAGTGGGAGACTCCGACACTTCCTGCGCGCCGCGCCGCGCCACGCCGCGCCACGCCGCGCTGAATTGGATCGGCCTCAAAGGAAATCATGTCCCAAAGCCTCCCGCGTCCTGCGCACTGATGGTTCAGGTTTCCTTCCAACGAGCCCGCGGTGCAGCGCCTCTGGTGGCCCTTTGATTAACTGCACCTGAGGATAAGCAGCCAAGCCGGAGCCTGATGCTAACTGCAGGCGCCATGTTGAGGTAAAGAGCCTTCCGTCTTTATGCAGAGCTACCCCAGAGGAAAAAGCCAACAAGACTCCCAACATTTGGACATCGCTGCTGCACAGAAACCTGCCGTCTTGAATCGTCTGCAGGTGAGGGATTAGAGGTAGATTACATGTAGGAACAAGACATTTATAGGCATGAAAAAACATGTTAATGTGAAAACAAATATCCTCCATTACCTTTAAACTCCAAGTCTTTACTGGGATTCTGACAGAACCAATGAAACTGGGTCAGAGTGGCAGGCTGCCTTTCTCACACACACCTGGGCTTTTCTAACTTCTGGACTGTCAGTCACACTTTTTTCATAGCTTGGCTGAACCGACATATCTTTTTTTTCCATTTTTCATGACACATGCATGAGGATGCAAGATGAAACAAGATGGGCAGAGCTGGAGGAACCGTTCTGAACATAAAGAACGTTCCGCCGGTTTCTGTGTGTCCGTCTACCAGCCGGTGCTACCTTTGCAAAAGGCTGGGACATCTGCAGTGAACAGTGAAGTTATGGATTTGGATATGAATAACTTTGCTGGCCTTTTGGGTGTTGATGCTCCATGCAATGCAAACACCACCCTATCTTTACTGCATGCGTCTCCGCTGCACTACGCCCAGCTGCGCACTGTGCTGCCAAACAGCCGTTCCTGACCATCCTCATTCAGAACATGGAGCTCACTGAAAAGCAACTGAACACAAAGTTTCGCCAGATCATTTCATCAACATGGACGAGGTCCCCCGCACATTTAATCATTTCTAAATAAATGCAACTTATACTCCATGTTGTTTTCATTTGTGGAAATAAAAATTATGACAACTATACAGCAACTTTTAACATAAATATTCCGACTGAAATATTCTAAGTGGTGTGGAAAAAAAGCATAAAACATTTTCATCCATTGTGATCAATTTCTTGACTGTAATCTTAGCTCTTGTAAATAAATGGTAATAAATGCGACTTCCTCTGTTCAGTGAAGCTCAGTTCACGATGAAATTGTGAACTGACACAACAGTAAAGGTCGAGCAGGTCTGCATTCTGCATCAGGTCATGATTCGCTTGTTTGTCTCAAGCTGGTGGCTGCAAACCGTGAGAGGCTGAGTGAACAAACGCAGCGACTGAGGGAGCAACTGTCCTCTATGCATGGATCCGCTTTACATGCTTCCAGGTTCTCAGGCGTTTACCCACACACACACACACACACACACACACACACAGTCGCTGTGTGAAAGATGCTACGTATTAAAGATGGCACCACAAAAACACCTCTAATCTACTTGTGTTGTAAAAATCCAAAATTTTGACCGGCTTTTAGTTTTCAAAAGGAATTATCAAAATTCCTGCAGTGCGCGTTTTTTCACGTGGATATCATGAGGATACATCGTTCTCTGAAGCTCAGAGTGCAGGAAGCCGAAGCAGTCGCTTATGATTATACTTATCACGGCTGTATGAAAGCCCAGGACGCTGCAGAGAAAAGAGGATGAGAGCTGAAAGAGAGAGTGTGGTTAAGAGAGTTGTAAAATTTTTACAGTCAGAGTGGGATTCCTCTTTATGAAGAGCTGCACTTGAATAGATATGAGCCTTGCAGTAAAGATAAGGCAAATATTGAATGGTGTAGCCGACAAAGTAGAAGAGCAGCTGCTCCATGTTGAACCTGCGCAGCTTTCAGGTGCAGGTGGAGCATTTAAACTGATGGAGCTTTCAGGAGAACAGTTACTGCAGCCGGGAGGTCTGGGCAGCTGCCTTTCTGCTGTGAGCAGCTTCATGCAAAGTCCTTATGAGATTATTTTTTGTAAAATCTACATTTATTCTTCTATAGGTGATGTCGAGGTCTCGTCTTCCCTCGGGTGCTTTTTTTCATCTGTGAACCTCATGCTTTTTTCAAATTATTTCCAAGGCATAATTCATTTTCAAGAGATGTGCTGGCAGCAGAAGAAGTCTGCTCTATGTGGTCTTCATTATACATGGGGATTTTCATGTAAAAATATGGAGGAAGGAAACGTGTAGGCGACGAGTCCAGGGAATCGAGAACATCCATAAAGAACACACTGTTACGCTTTCATCTCTGGACCGGCCCTATTATCTTTAACCTGGAAAAGCCTTATCCTATTATAGATGTCTTTGATTTTTTTTTTACAAACTTGACACATTAATTGCCTTCTCATTATATCTGAAAAAGAAAAATCTGTGTGATTAACTCAGAAATAGAAACAGCTTTCAAACTCCTAATAACCTCGGATTCTGCTGCGGAGCTTTGAGAAGCAGGTTTCTGTTTCGCTGGTGATATTTAGTCCATTATTTCACGGGAATCAATTTATTCCTTCACATGTTAAACAGAACATAAATAAACAATAAAAGTAAGAAATTGGGAAAATAACATGCATTGTTCAACCCATTAAATCTGCAACATCCTGTGTTTTTATATTTCAATAACAAACATACAAATTGTAAAATATAATACAAACTTGCATGCATCCATCCACGTTCTATACTCCCTTCTAAATAAAATAAAGAGTTGAGAAGCTCCTTGTGTTTTATGACGTTTGTTTTTCATCCATGTGGTTTTAGCCGCTCTGTTTTCTAATTATCTGCTTCCCTTCTGGGCGAATAAGTTTGTCATACTTGTGAGGCTCTTGTTGGAGGCAAAGTGACTCGCTGCTCTGTGTCAACAGCGATGTTGACGTATTCTGAGATCCAACAATGCTAATGGCGTCGTTATCAACTCTGCTGATGACATGATATCATGTTTGTTCAGTCCTTGGATGAATTAGCGCTCGTAATTCACAAGCTTCTCTCAGCTCAGTGGTTTAAATCTAATGAGGCCGAGTTGTGCACAATTTATTTTGCTCAAGAAAGATATAATATTTCATAAATGAAACATGGTAGGCTTTGGAAAAAAGGGATAATAAGTCAAATAAGGAGCTATTTTTTCCTTATTTCTAATTTTATTTATTCATTTGGAGGGAGTCTTAAATTATACATCAAAAACGCAAGTAAATACCAGGCACATTTAAAATTCATATATCTGTATGTTCAAAGCAAATCAAGCTTTTCTCTTTGAAAAAATGCAAATTAAGATTCATGAGAAAATCAGATTTGCATGCACTTTTATATAGGACTTAATGTGTAGAACTCTTGATAATTGAATGTGTTTATTAATGGGAGGTTAGAGGTTCAGATGGTCAAGAAAATGCATGTTTTTGTTTCAGAGTACGAGTTTAGAAGGAGGCGTAAGATGGTCCGAACAGAACCAGAGCATAATTCGTCTACATTTAACACAAATCTTTGTTAATATATTTCTCATATTAAGGGTTTTATTATTAGAGCTCTGGTAACATCCAATGGCTGGTAGAAGCAGGAAATATTTGGATAAAATGTACTTTTAAATTTCCTTCACAGGAAGAGACAAAAAATAACCCAAAACACAATTAATTTAAAATTAAGAAAAGCTAAGCCAAACTAAGAAACTCATCAATATATTACATTTTATCCAAACAAAAGTTTCTGTCAAAAACGAAAAATGAGTAATTTATATTTTCTGTTTTTGAACATCTCAGATGAAACGACTCCTCTTGTTGAGAGGATAATTATTAAACCTTTAGCTCGTTGTCTCCTCTCGTTCCCGGGTCGAGGGTTCCCCATGCGTACGGGTGAAGCACAAACACATCAATCTACTGTTCCACTGCAGACACATCCAGAGTTTATTCAGACAAACAAATGCATCAAATCACACCAATAACACACCAGAATCATCAGAACCTCAAAACCACAAGACAGACATCAATCACCTGAAAGAAACAGAAAAATGGACAAATACAGAGACCAGGAGACGCCGGCGCCCCAACGATCTGATTCATTATTTTAGCTCCTAAACTTTTATAGGAAGGTGTGTCTCTTCTCTAATGTATGCAGTCTGAGAGGTTCCTGCTCCCTAATTACAATAAGTTTCACATTTCAAAGGGAAGATGCTCTAAATGATTTATGACTTTTCTTGCGAGGCCTGGAGGAGGAGTGACAATGTGCTTCATTTCACGTCTCTGTGAGATCCTGGATTCTCCAGGTGTCCTCACAAGACAGGACCCTAACTGTTATATGGGTTCAGGTTAAAGGTTATCTTAACACAGACCCTGTGAGAGACTCCTGAATAAACAGATCCTGGCTGTAAACTAACAACAGGAGGGGCAGAACTTCTCTCCCAACCAGAACATCCAACAGGCCGATCTGGATACAAGAACTGGAACAATTATCTTCTACTTGATTATCATAGCACAAATCCAGATTAATAACTAGAACTGTTAATATAAAACACAGATTAGACTCATTTTATCAAGTCATGCACATTATGTCTAAGGAAAATGTTCTGCTGATCAGACTGTTGGTTGAACCAAATCTAACTAAATGTTAACATAACTTTGAGGCCTAATCAAGACAATGTTGATGTGTCAAATATTTAAATATTAGATATTGTTATTGTTAACTTTAAGATATGTCTTAAAGTTAAAACTAGCTTATTTGAATGATCATTTCCAACACTCTCCATCTTTATATGTATTTATTTGTATTTTTTATTTTCTTTTGAAGAAGCTTATGTTTTTACTTTGTTTTAGATCATAAATAATGTAACAGATTTTTAAGTAGGTCAATAAAAACTGGAACATTCTAGTTTGCACTACGGTTTTTATAGCTTCTCCTTGTTTTGTCATTTTGAAATGTGCTATAAAAATTAACTTTAATTACATATTGTTGTCTCTGGCCTAAAGCGATAATAAAATCCTTACAGGTTTGTGGTTAAAACATTTCTGAAGGCGTTGAAGTTTTGTTCAGTACTTTGTGATAAATGTTTCTTAGTCTGTATTAATATGACCTCAGACTCTTATCAGCTCCTTGTTATGTCTGAAATGATCCAACAATTTGAGACGTAGTCATAAAATTACAGCGATGCAGAAGGAGGCCTTTCTTCCTGTATAATGCTCTCATGCTTATCTCAGAGTTCGCCAACAGATCCGACACCTGCTGTCTGATTCACCATTTTCAATTCACCCACTGCGATAAATGGAGATACGAGGGAAGCTATTCAGCTCCAACTGTACGCGTCACAATGTCGAGACTCCGAGTGCCGGCTCTTCAACAGGAGAGGAAGAGTTCTTTGGATTATCACAATAACACACAGTCCAGCATGAAATAACAAACATGAAGAGCGCTGATGATCAGATCACTGGCCCGTCGGAAGCAAAGCTCCCATCACTCCTGCTGTTTCAATCAGCTTCCAAATAAAAACAGATTCATGCAGAAGGGATTCTTATTTTTCACTTTTTCTTTGCTGCTGGAGGACAAACTTCTACTTTCTCCTACTACTCTCCAATTCGGCTTGAGGTTTATTTTATATTTCAACTTTTACTTTCATCTTGCCTCTGTTTTTACTCTTCATAACTACATCTGGTCCGGCACCGTTTAGCTGTGACGTGTGCGGCCATTTTGTTTTCTGAAGGGCCTCGAGTCAACATTTGCAGTGAACTGGTGTTATACAAATGAAATAAACTGAAATGAAGTGACGGGTCAAGGAGAAAAAACGTTATGGAGAAGATTAGGGTTTATTTTCCCTTTCATTTTACAATTATGTGGTAGTTTGTGTTCTGCCTCATAAAATCCCATTAACAGAATAAAAACAGATTTTCTCAAGACACAAAGCAATAAAACATTTTATAATATGGTAATGACATTTTTAAGGAACTGCATATCTACAATGCTACACTGTCACTAGCTGCGTTTTGCTCGAGTTACAAAAATGAATCTACTCAATGGGAAAACATGAGGAAAAGCATCGAGCTCCCAGTTTCTTTTGGGCTTGTTTGAATGAATTTATGTTCAGTAATAAAAACAGGACTTTGGCCACTTTCTTTCAAAACATTTGCCATGTCTAGTCAAGTTTAATAAATGACAAGCTGATTTGGGTGCATCATTTAAAAGTCTCTGAATAAATATGGTTTTACTTTTTATTAAAGCTTAGTTATACATAGACAATCACTTTGTGTTGTACTTTGTATTTTCCATTGTGAGAAAATTACAAATTAAAAGTCTCCATCTGCATCAATGGCCCAAATTTGTGTCATTTTTTGAATTACAATTGTGAGCCGCACAAAATCAGTCCAAGGGCCACAAATGGCAGAACCTTGATAAGAGCTCATTGCAGATGGTCTTGCAAATAAGTGAACGTTTTCTGTAGGGACCCAGATTCCTGCCGTTTGCTGACAAACATCCAACAACTGCAGAATTTATCGAGTCAGAAGGACTGGTACCTTTCTGCCTCTTTTTCCTCTAATTTCTAATCTTCTGAAATGTTCATACAGCTTTTCCTCAAGGTCAGATAAAGCCTTTTGTAGATCATCCTGATCACTGCTGGGATTTGGGAATAGATACGCCGACATGGGCATTTTTGATACTTGTCCGGATCGCCGCCTGTTGAACAGAATCACCTGAGTCTGTGATTCTGGGTGAATCTGACTTCAGCCAGATTCGCCCAGGTCTGCTTCTGCTCACAGATCATTGTATAAACGTTGCTGTTCACTGAGATATGAATGAAGAGTCTTGCACATCTTTAGTGAAGGAAGCAACTGTGGAGCATTCCACTTTGATTCCTGGAGTGCCTCAGTGGTGACACAACTCATTCCATCTGGAGTCGTAGACATACTCGTGTCTTGAAACACCATATGCAAGTCTGTTGTGAAGATGCTGCCCATATTCTATAACTTCATCAGACTTTACAGCAGTGTAAACTTCATCTTGAATCATGGCGTTTAACCATTTCCAGAATGTCTTTACTCCTGGGGGGTGGGGGTACAGCAAAGAGACTGGACACGTGTTTTGCCTGGTTTTTGGTTTAAACTTGCAGATGATCACGTGCCTCCAAAGAACTTTTTTTTGTGAACAATCCTGGACAATAAGCATGGTGAAGATAGTTTTGTGGTTCAGATGTTGTGCTTGGTTGCTTACCCTGTATTAAAAGAAAAGCTCCTAGTTTTCAGTTTCTTTTAAACTTGATTGAACAAATTTATAATCAGTAATTGGAACAGAATTTGGTTTGCTTTGTTTCAAAACTATTTAGTCAAGCTTAGTAAGTTTAATAAAAGCTTATTTTTGTGCATCATTTCACTAGAAGTCTCTGAATAAACATGGTTTTATAAAGATGAACACTGCGTTATACTTTGCATTCCCATTGTTAGAAAATGACAAAATAAAAGCCCCCATCTGCATCAAAGCAGCAATTTGGTTTCATTTTTTAACTGGGGGGGCGCACAAGATCAATCCAAGGGCCACAAATGGCCCCCTTGCCACACTTTGGACACCCCTGTTCTATGGTGGTTTGTGAGTCAGCTGCTGCTCAGGATGCTCAGCTGTCCAGATAAAATCATTTAAAGCCTCCAGGATAAAACGTGTTGCGCGCCGCACTAAGAAGAAGGAGGACAGCCTCTCTGGCGCTCTCCAGCTTTAGATGCATCATTAGAACAAATTCCTTATGGGTGAAAAATGGGACTAAAATAGCCGACTGGTGGCTGTTTGACCTTGTTTGTTCTGTTCATCTCCAGATATATTCTCATGCAGAAGCTGGTAGCAGGTCCAACATAACAGAGCAGATATGAACCCTCTTCTGTATCTATATTTAATCAAACGGCTTGACTTGTTGTGACTGCAGCTTCCTCCTTCCTGTTACCTCCCACCTGGTTTGATACAGACCTGAGCTTTGCAGTCCAGCAGAACCCTGGGTAATGAAGGTACTGTCGGCTGTGAATACATTCATAGATCATCTGGAGATTTTATTAATGCATGGAGACTGTGCTGCTTGAACCGGGCCTGCGTCCCGCCCCTCAGCGGGGGGATGATTAATGGCGTGTCGCCCACGCCGCATCAGTTAGCCGGTGATATCTGGTATTTGTCTTTACAAGATCGTATCGACTTTTGGGAGATCATGCAGAAAATGAACTGTCATGGGCGCAGAAGCACGCAGAACCAAAGGTGGTGATACCTTTGTTGTGCAGAACAGAAACCAGGCTCAGCATGGGAAGCCGGTTCTGAACCGACCCGCTTTGTCTCTTCCTGAGAGGAGAAATCTTGTTCTGCCCTTAGAAAGTGTAGCTCTCAGCTTCTTTTATGGAAATGGGTTTCAGCGAGGGTATTACGACACACAGAGCTGCTCTTCTGTTTGGTCAGACCTCATAATGGCATCATTATTTCTGTCTTTGCATGCAGATGGAAACTCTACCGCTGAACGCTGACAGTAGGCTTTGTCTTGGGATTCTGTGAATGGATCCTCGCAGCGAGATGAGCATCCAAGTCCAAACAACTAACACACCCAGGTTTCTAAAGAGGCTTTTCTCTGGCTGCTTTATGCTGATTTTGCACAATTACTGACTTCAAAAGAATAAAAACAACATATTCAAAGTTTCACTTGAGTCATGAAATGTTTGCGATGCATTCCTCCCACGAAAACACAAAAAGTCTTTTAAAGCTCACAAACCAAGACTAACTACAAAACCCATCCATCTGTACCTGCTGCTGTTCTCCTGCCAAAATGATATTTAACAGTAACATGGGAAAAAACCTTCCATATGTTTCATGGCTTGTGATTTACTTTGCATGCAGAATAGATTTTTTGTTTGAAATGACTTGAATTGGTGGGAATATTTTGTCTCATGTGAACACGTGGAAGTAGCCATACATGTGAATTTCCTTAGGAAAACCTTTCACCTGTGTGTCCACCAGCAGTAACTGAACTGTGCAGAAAGACACGACATGTTGGGAACTCACATGGTTTTCCTCATGTTGGCATTTGCACATTTATGGTGAAGTAACATGTGAAACACATTTTGGAAACGACTTTTTCTGTGACATGTCGACATGTAAGAAAACTTTCCATGCGTTTTACACAAAGAACATGTTGTCTCGCGTGTTTCACATGGGAACATTTTTCCATTTGTGATACGAACAAATGGAAAAATGTTTCATATGTTAATAATTTTCACTTCACATAGAAACACTTGTCCTCATTATCTGCAGCAATACCCGAAAAACTTGGGAAATTCTTCCAGATGTGCTTTTTTTGTATTACATGTGAAATAGGAAGGAAAACCTTCCACAAAGTTTGTCTCACATGTGCCTCACATGATGTATAAATTTAATTTCCATCCTGTGAATAATTAGGACAATGTGCGAATAATTTTCACGTCACATGGTAAAACAGGCTTCCTTTATGCTAATTATGTCTTGCAACAACATGTGAAAACCTGAGAAAAGCTTCCAAATTTTGTTCCAAATGTGAAAATTAGAATGTCACATGTGAAACAGGAAATAAATTTTCGACAAAGTTTTTCCCAGGTGCTTCACATGCTAAATATACTTAGTTTGTAAAATGAAAAAAGTGGGACAGTGCTTCATGTGTGAATAATTTTCACATAGTAAGACATTTCACATGTCTAAATTTGATTCACATGTGAAAATTTTATCTCACCACATGCAAAATAGGAATGACAATCTTCTACAAAATTTTTTCTCACATGTGCTTCACATATGAATTATATTGTCTGTGATGTGAACAAGTAGTCATCATATGCAAATAATTTTCACATTTCACATGGTCTAAAGTAAATACCATAACATGTGAAAACGCTGGAAATTCTTTCATGTGGAAAAGGGTTCCTTGTGTGAAAATGTAGTTTGTTGCACATGAACAAAATGTTCTATATGAGAAACGTTTCCACATGTGACACTGGAAGATGCTTCACATGTATAAATTAGAGTTTGTAGTAACATCTGAAACACATGAGATAATGTTTCACAATGTAGAACATGTTTTACATATTCTGTTGCACATGTAATCAACAGTCATATTTTATCTCAGGATCATTTAGCATCTTAGCCGTTTAAGAAGCTAACGTCAGCAACACTGGTTGAGTTTTTGAATATCCTCCTTCCGATCCGCTCAACATTTTCTTTGTCACCCTCCAGCCTCACCTGTCAAAGGCCTCTGCTGTTTCCCTTTTTCAGTCTTTTATGTTAAAATGTCAGAAATCAGATTCTGCTCCCAGAAGTCATCCAGCTATTTGGAGCAATGTGGAAGAAAGTGATTGCATCAACCAGGCTGATAATGCAAGTTAAGCCTGGGGCTGATTTCCTGGCACACCGGAGCTGAGGCTCCGGCAGATCAACACCTAACAACC
The DNA here is from genome assembly GCA_902982915.1 of Phalloptychus januarius. Lineage (NCBI taxonomy): Eukaryota > Metazoa > Chordata > Actinopteri > Cyprinodontiformes > Poeciliidae > Phalloptychus > Phalloptychus januarius. The sequence goes on along the minus strand of CADWAE010000484.1, from coordinate 8,418,416 downwards.
GGCGCAAGAAGAAGCAGAAAAAGAAGGTAGCCCTCTTATTGAGGCGATTCGCTTTAGGCCGACAGGAGGTGGGATGACTGCCTTGGAAAGATAATTGTACCTGAAGAAAATCTCGCCACAGAAACGAACTGAGTTTTATCTGCAAACCAGCTTCCTGTCTCAGCGATGGGGTGGATATGAGAAGTGGCAGGCAGCCAGTGGGGAGTGTCATTACAGAAGGGTCGCTGCAGCGCGATAACCCACCTCTGTTCCCGCCACTCTGTTTACGCTCCCCACTCCGGCGCCAACCCGATGAGGTAAAGCCTCCTGCTTTTGCAAATCAACTGAAGTGATGATTGGTCTGCGTGGGCCCCTGACGGGCCCCGTGGCGCGGAGCGGTGGAGGGGCCTGCAGGCGGTGGCGCAACGTGACGGCGCTCCTCAACGCATCAGAAGGTTTCTGATCCACCGTCCAGAGAATAATCAGACATCCGGACCAGAGTTGGTCCTCTTGTCTTTCCACTTGGAGCCAGGCAAATTATTTTAAGTGTGAGGCTCCAACTATCTCAGTTACTATTGATAATATCCAGCAACATATACATTATAAACATGGATTTAAGTGTTTATTAAAAGGAAATCCTCCACAAAGCTTTTGAGGAATATGTTTGTTCTCAGGTGTTACGAATGGCTCAAGGTCATAACAAAAACGGGAGACCATGCAGGGATTAAAGTGTGGAAAATTAGATATTAACAAAACCAACAGTGGATGTCAGTATCAGTGGTGTAATGCCAATGCTTGGATGTGTTGTATGACTGCATATGGAAGTGTTGAGGTGCAAAAACAAAGACAAACTCAAATGTGCAACGGGAGGGGAGCTGAGGCCTGGCCACAAATAACCACTAGCGTCAAGCGGCAGAGTGGACGCCAAAGGCGACCCGGAAGACTGAGACAAAGGCTTAAATACTTAGTGCTCCAAATGAACTGGATCAAGAACACCTGCAAAGGGGAGGAGCACAAAGACAAAAACACCTGCAATCCAGCCGACAAGGCCCAGAGCCGTAACATGCACAATTGTGTATTTTTAATAGTTGTCCTAACAGATGTGAGGAATGATTTTTTTTTTTTTTTGCAGAACCTGCATGTGTGAATAAACTGAAGTTCAGTAGAAACCTCTGCAGCTGAAACTCCACTCACTCCAACTGAACGCAGACAACCTGAGGCAGAAAAATAAATCCATTAGAGGGGAAGTGGGAACTTTAGGACGGGCCTAATTTACTGCTTGAAGAGAGGAAAACTGGCTTTAGCTGGCTGTGAGCGCAGTGAGACACAGGTTATCGGCCACCAGTGTTTACGAAAGTAAGTCGCTTTAATTCTGAACCTGGACAAAGAAACGGGTTGACCGACACTTAAAATGCCACTTATTAAGACTAATAATGTAATTTACTGTATAATAACAGTTTGTTTGACAAACTGATATAAAGATGAATGATTCCCTTGTTCATGACAGAGATGTTTTAATCGATGCTCAGACCAGAAGCTGACGTTTTGGGGTCAGACTGTAACGTCGGCAGAAAACCTGACATTATTTGCAAAAAGCACGACTGAGCGGGTTTCTGTCAAAAAGGGCCTGAACCCAATCCTCCCATCTGAGCTGTAATTTCCCCAATAACTGGGTCACTCTGACACCGAAACGAGGTGTGATTTATGGGGAACATTAGTCCAGAAATGTTCAAAACAGGAACAGGAATCCAGGACAGTCAAGGAGGATTGCAGCTGATTGTGACATGAGGAGACGGAGCTGAATCCGGCCTTGGATCTGATCAGCGTCTGAGAGCTTCTGCTTAGTTGTTTGTATATTTGCTGTCAAGATGATTTAATTAAAAGTTTTCTGAAGAAACCTGGTTTGGATTCCGACACCCGAATGGATTATGAATCGTAGGAATACCAGAACCATGAGGTGGTGAACGACGCCTGATTGGCTGCAGGCTGGAGCTGCAGGCTGGAGCTGCAGGCTGGAGCTGCAGGCTGGAGCTGCAGGCTGGAGCTGCAGGCTGGAGCTGCAGGCTGGAGCTGCAGGCTGGAGCTGCAGGCTGGAGCTGCAGGCTGGAGCTGCAGGCACACCAGCCATGTTTAATCGGCTTTAACTGAACTCCAGTTTGTTTAGGAAGTCCGGTTCGTTTGGAGGATGTGAACTCTGGTGGTTTGCCTAAAACCTCAGAATCGGTTTGATTAAAATGAACTCTGGCGCGGTTTGAATACACAAGCAGACCAAAAGCAGGAAGTGGACTACAGCGCAGGGCATTCTGGGTAAATGAAACTACAACTAACGGTTAGGAGAGATGGCTCAGAGAGAAATCCTCGGACATCCGACATCACAACATCGTTGGATTGATGAAGGAAGCTGAGCTCAGAGGTTTTGTGTCGTTTCATTCAGTGGCTTTGGGTGCAGCGCCCCCTACAGGCGGTTCATTTGCTTTATCTAGTGAATAAATGTAAAAATGCTGAATCGTTTTAGATTTTTCTTTCTCCACTTTATTCTGTTTTTATGTAGATTTTATCTATTTATGTTTAGTCCTCTGTTCAAAAACTCACTAAAGCAAAGTTCATTATAAAACACATGAAGCTGTGAAGGAAAATCACAAGTTGATAATAATATGAGACAGAAGGTAATTTGGAGCCTGAGTGTGTAATCCAGCTTTCTGCTCCGGTCTGCAGCTCATAACTCCCACATGAAGCCGTCTGCATGCGCCGAAAGTGACACGTTTAAATCGACTCGCCGGGAGATGTCAAAAGCTGCTCTGGGAGACTTAAGTAACCATTTATTGAAGCATGTGCAGAAAATGACTCAGACTGAAAGGAAAATCTCCTTCTAAGAAAAACAATAGTATCAGCTGGTTCAGCCGCCCCCTGCTGGTTAAGCATTAAGTTCCATGACTGATATTCCTCCACATCCAGCCAGGTGCTGCTTTTTCTGCAGCTTCAGTCTGAAACCGCGACGTTCCTGGAATCAAACATTTTTTTTTAAACTTTATTTTTATTTCTTTTTTAACAACACAGATTTTCACAGTTACATTTTTCTGTCTCTTACTGACATCTTTTGCACCATGGCTTGACAAGGAAAGATGAGACAGTAAATGTCCTGACAAATATGATACTGAATACACAACAACAGGGTAAAATAAAAAAACAATTAAAACAACATAAAATAAACACAAAACACAAATAGATCCCTTCTGAGATGACGTGACCCCCACATACCCAGACATAGTGATATTTTAACCCGACTCATGAGTCGAGTGCCTCAAGTGCGAAAGGGCTCTTTAAATGTGTCACTGAATTAACAAGGGCATGACTGGACTCCACCTTATATTAAAACTGCTTTTGAAGTCTTAGAGAATATGTGATTTCTTCCATCAAGTAAATATCCCAGACTTTTTGTATCCATATGTTATATGTAGGAGGTCGTGGCTTTAGCCATCTGATTGTTATGCATTTCAAAGCAGCTGTGAGCAAAATATTTAGAAGATATCTATCAGCTTTCCTGTCTATTCCATCAGGCATTGCTCCCAAAACTGCCACCAGGGGGGTCCTCGGGAATCTATCCTGAGGATTACCTTAAGAGCTTCAAAAATCTCCTCCCAAAATAACCTTAATTTAGGACAAGACCAAAAGATATGCATATGATTTGCATTCTGCGTCCCACAGTTTCTCCAGCATAAGCTGGGTTGTGTTGGGCCCATTTTACTAGTTATTGCTGGCGTTCTGAAAAACCGTACTATTACTTTCCATTTGAATTCTCTCCACGTATTGGAATTTGTTGTTAATTGTGCTTCAGTACATATTTCTTCCCATGTGTCCCCTTCTATTGGTTCCTGCAATTCAGTCTCCCATTTGTGCTTTATGCTGTTGGAGTCATGAATCGTCATGGACCGAAACAGGTCATATACTTTACTGATGACTTTTTTATTTCCCTTTTCCCTTTGATTGTCCATTAGGACATTTTCTATAGGTGTAGGTTCACAAAGTTTGGTGCAGTTGTTGTGTGTCGTCACAAAGGTTCTGAGTTGCAAGTATAAACATTTTGTTTTTAACACAACAGACCTGAACAAAGTGTTGATGTTAAAGGCAGGATGATTGCTGCGTTGCCAGTTTGGAAGTTCATCCTTCATCCGCCCTGAAAATCAACATCAGTCCAGCTGTTGTTCTGATGGGTGGGAGATTTCTGTTAATGTCAAAATAATGTTTGTTAGTTCAGCAAAATAATGCAGAACAAAACAAATATTCATGAAAATATCAAAATTCTCACAGAAACATAAAGACAAAACTCTAAATAACCGTTGATCAGCAAAAACACGTGATTTGGGATTTAATTACACTTTAAACATAGAAATAAAATGGAGGTTGTTCAGAAATGATAAGTTTTTGTTTTTCAGGAAACATTCGCGGCTCTGATAGTGCATTTCATTTTTATATATTGTAAATTGTCTTCAAAAATAGTAAAATAAAACACTCCTTACTGTATTTATTTTATTTTTTGGACATTTTCATACTTTTATTTTTTGTGCCTTGATTTTTCGGTCGCAGCTGAAAACGTTTAATACAGAAATGTTGAATTATGTTTAATTATTTAATATTTGACTAAGATATTTCATAACCAGCACTGCTTAAAAAGGCTAAGTTAAATATATTTAACAATATATTATCTGTATATTTATTCTAGACTTTCTTTCCTACCTGCACCATTAGCTTTATGTATTTATAGTCAAACTTCTAGTTTTTCAGTGTTTTTCTGTTGACGTTTTGTTGCTACATCCACTGCTGTGTCTTTGTGCAATGACAATAAGTCTAATGTTACATGTATTACAGGCTGACTTCTCTTTGAAACGCTCCTTTTCTCCAGATGATGCAGAGTTAAATGGATCCAGAGTTTCATTGCAGTTTATCCTCTGCAGAAAGTCACGTTACTCTGAATATGAAGTGCTCTCCTCTGTTCTCAGCCAGATGCTCTGTTATCCTGGAGGAAGCAGCTTTTTCTGTCTCTGGCTGATGGAAAGTGATGGAGCTTCTTCCATCTCATGTTCCTGTTTCTCTCATGCTTTGATCTGCTGCTATCCAGGACTTGCAGGAATCACTGCAGAAGGATTCTTCACTGAGTCTTTCCCTGCTGATCTCGCGCTTCTCTCCTGTCTGATGTTCACAGGAACAGGGAAGAATAACCCGCGTTGTGAGGAAAACTGAAGTTACTGGATTACTGGAAGTTAAATGTTAAAACTGGTAAAGAGAAAACGTCATTCAATAAGTGGCTGAATCTTTCAGATCAGAACCCAAAATCTTCAATGTGTTTCACTGGATTTCAGGCTGTGAAGGAGAACGGGTTCTGAACTTCTGGTTGAGATAAAAAGTGACGTATCTGCTCTGATATTTATAAAAATAATCCAGCAAAAATAATTTCATTCAGAACTGAAGGTAAAAACCAGAAACTCAGCAGCAAAGAATAGAAATACTGTCCTCCAGTAAAAGTGCAGCTCGTTTCACACCGTTCTATTAAATCCCAGCAAAGTTTCCCCTGTGAAACGTTACTCAGAAAAAAGTTTCTCACTGAAACTTTTATAGGCGCTGAGGAGGAGGACCCGGGCCCCAGACCAGGCCCCAGACCAGGCCCCAGACCCGGGCCCCAGACCTGGCCCCAGACCCAGGCCCCAGACCAGGCCCCAGACCAGGCCCCAGACCTGGCCCCAGACCTGGCCCCAGACCAGGCCCCAGACCAGGCCCCAGACCCGGCCCCAGACCGGCCCCAGACCGGCCCCAGACCCAGGCCCCAGACCAGGCCCCAGACCCGGGCCCCAGACCCAGACCTGGCCCAGTTCTGGGCCCCAGGTCTGACCTGCTAACTTTACCCAGATTTTCTTCCTACATTTTCCTGCAGAGTGAACGAAGCCTAAAAGTTGCAGGATGGACTTTGGTGATGCTGCTTTAGAGAAACAGGGTCACCTTCCAGCAGGAAAACCACCGAAACAAAACCAGGCGTACACCGGACGGTTTAAATAAAAGATTCACGGCCCAGTCAAAGTTCAACTGATGTTCTCAGACGTTTTCCTCCAAACTGACTGAGCGGGAAATCTTCCAGTCTGTAGACGTTTAAATCTGAGACATGAGATCAAAACGTACTTCCAGACTTTTAGTCTGTCACCAAAAAGCATCTGGGAGCAAAGATTAACAGAACGAATCTGAGCTCATTTATATTTTCCTGTTATGAAACAGCAAACAAAAAACCTGCACCGGATTTAAAAATACATGACCTTGTTTAATTTGCCGATGCGTCTCTGGTAGGAGTCCAGCAGAGGCTGCGTTCTCCAATTAGCCTGATTGCTGCAGACACTGATAAATAAAGACCTTCAGCAGAAAGTTCAACAGTGAGCCGACACGCAGCAGTTTTTCTCCGTGCCGGCTGAATAACTCACAGTGAGATCAATAGTGGAGGCCCTTCCTCCATGAGGCGAGGCTCATTCAAACTCCCCCTAAAGAGCCATTATTTACCGCTCGCTCATGCTGGGACAAATGAAGCCAGCATGGGCCCATTACTGCATAATTAGAGGAAGAACGAGACAAATATTTAACAACACAAGCCTTTGTGCTCATTAAATCAGCCTCAGAAAGCAGATTACAATGATTCCCAACTTTAGACGTGCAGATCAGTGTAGAGTCACTTATTACTGAAATAACAATGATAACTTCATGTATGCTCGATTTACTTGCTTTTTAGAAAAGCAGGAACATTATTATAAACGGACAGGATGTTGGAAGTTACATAAAATTTAGAGGAAGTCAAAAAATTCATAATTTAACAAATAGTTAAGTTTTTGTTTCCAATTAGCAAAGTTTAATGAACAAGTGTTCCCAAGTCCAAGTAAAATGCCGATGTGATAAAAATAAAAGAAACAAAATAGTTTTGTTCTTAACATTTTCAGCTGAAGATTTGCACCAGGAACTAAACTTTTATTTGATTAATTACAAAGATATCTTATTTTTTTTATTTTATTTACAAACGTTCTAGATGGAACCTTTATATATGTAGGTTTCCAGTACAGCTGTAAATCAGACACACAAGCTACATCCGCTAGCAGCAGCGATAGCGACGAAGCAGTCGTTAATTTCTGCTTCATAAGACGATCTGATTGGACGCTGGAGAAGACTGTTGTGTTCAAGTTGTGCTAAGAGCGGTTAGCCTGTCAGAGAAGCTATTTAAGCCTAAAGTAGCATGTCAATGCTAACATGTAGCAGCAGCTAACGCTAATGAATATCAGATTAGAAACAATATATTTGCTGTTGGGCTCATTATGTCTATATTTTCAATAATTTAGCATGAGTTGAAAATGTTGCTTATTTTATAGATTTTAATTGAATCCCACCACTAGAAGATATAAGTTTATAACAGCGAGAGAGAGGAGGCTCCAGCTGTGATCCAGGTCAGGAGCATCGCTGTGGATGTTCGTTTCCATCAGTGTTGAGTGACTGACTGCTGTCTGACAGTTTATTTAGTGCAGCGGTCCAGAACCAAACATGGCCGTACTTCCTGCAGTGGCTTTAATATTCCCTGCTGCTGCTGGCAGCCGTGTAATAGCAGCAGGATCAGAGGCGACAGCAGCAGAGATCAGCAGCCCTGATTATCCTCATTATGATGATCCTGGCTTGATCAAAGTGAAAACGCTCAACTCTGTTTTTCTGCCTTTTCACTCGTTTTCGTTCAATTCCTGGTATCCATGGCAACATATTGTCCAACGTGGACCTAAAATCTAATTTTAGCAAACAAGTTGAGGACAAAGGCAAACGTGTCAGGCCTAGAAGAATAACGATAAAGGCCATCTGTAAGTCATTTATTTAGGAAACTCCAATCATCTGTTTTACATTGTGATCGTCAGCGTTTGGGTTTTATGTTGTTGCTAATAAAATATTATTTTTATGTTGTTGCTGATAAAATATTATTTTGTCTGTTAAATTGTTTTCGTTTTGTTCTTCATGCATTCAGCTGGAAAAGTGGGAACAAATTGTGTCTGAGAAAGTGGAAAAGTTTCTCAAGGTTCAACTTTATTTTATTTTTTGCCAGGAGAAGCTTTCTGGATTAAAAAAAGCAGGAAGTGGATTACAGCGCAGGGCATTCTGGGTAAATCCAACCAAGTCTAATTTGCTAGCCTAGCGCTGGCAGCAGAAATGGCTCCTGGTCTTAAGGTGGTGTGCTCCTGTGCAGCATCAACAGTCACGAGTCACACAGCAACTGTCTTCAGTCAGAAGCCTCTTCATATTAGCTGCAACACAATCTGCTCTCTTCCATCACCACACAAAACGACTCTTTGAAGATTTAATTCATTTTTGGGATTAAGTATGTCTGAATTACACTGAAGAAAATGCATAAAAACAGGAAGATTTAATCCTTTAACTCATCTCCTATTGAGTCCTGGCAACAAATACTTTGGTTTTTAAACAACAGTTCATTTCATTTGTCGTTATCTGGTAATGTGAGCAAACTTTAATTCATTATCCTTCAATTAATGTTGGCTGTAAAATAAGAAAATGTGGGGAAAGTAAAATCTTTCTCTGAAACTCTGAAACTCTTAAAAGAACTGGACTTTTCAGTTCTGTAAAAACTTATCAATCATTTCTGACTTCATTATTTAAGTAACCAAAGTGAAACTGCTGTCGTTTGTAGGAAACATTAACCTGAGTTGGTCTAGTTAAAGTTAGTGGTGGTTTGGTAGCGACGCATCGTCTTCTGACTCAGACTCTGTGCGTTTCTCCCTTTTCTTACATTTCCAGGTTTGTTTGCTCGTACCTGGGGAGGATTCCTTCCCCTCCATCCAGTTCTCAGCAGCAGTTGATCAAGCGCCACAACATCCCCCATAATCCTTTGCTCTGCTTCCATTTGATGTCATCTTTTCCCGGGGATTAACACAGGCGCCCTGAGAGGCTGCGATAAGCGCGGCTTCTTAGAACCGCCTAGTCAATAAAAAACAGAATCAGGATCCTTAAAAGCTTCACTTACATCCCCCAACACACACAAAGACACCAACCACAGGCCAGCAGGCAGACACACACGCACACACACACACACACACACGCACCCCGACAAACCCACACATAACATACACACGCACACCCCAACCCCAAAGTCCTTTCTGGAGATTTGAAAATCATGACCACCGATTGATGTGCACTTAAAGTTTAGAAGAAACTTTGCAAATGTAAAGAAAAATGCAACTTACTTTATTTTGGCTCATTGGACATTAAATAAAACGTAGCTGTGCAACATTTTACTCCGCTGCAGTCGTACCTGTCAGCAGTTTAATGGCAAAGCCTCAGGCAGCAAGAGGGAGCCGTTTGGACCAGAACCACAAGTGCAGCTGAGACGGATGTTAACACTGCTGCTGTTAGCACTGCTGCTGTTAGCAATGCTGACATTAGCACTGCTGCTGTTAGCATTGCTGTTGTTAGCGTTGCTTCTGTTGTTAGCATTGTTGCTGTTGTTGTTAGCATTGCTGCTGTTGTTAGCATTGTTGCTGTTGTTAGCATTGCTGCTATTGTTAGCATTGCTGCTGTTGTTTGCGCTGCTGCTGAGCTGGGTGCCGACTGCGATCCTTTTCTCTGCAGTTTCTTCCAAAAACTGTCCAAAAAAACAACACAAAATGAGAATTTGTGAGGAGAAATAAAAACTCACATTTTTGCCAAATAAAAACCGGACAAAAGCAGCCCCATTACCCTGACTCCCCTATATATAATAAGATTTGACAAATTTCCCCAAGCAGTGTTATTACTGCACATTACTGAGGGATTCAATCAGAATCCAAATCCAGATGTTCTTCAGTCCCACAAACAAACATATGTTGAAACACATCAGGTCCCACTAACTGCTCCATCTCAACCTCAAATTCAAGTCATCATTATGAAAAATATTTGAAAATGATAAAACCTACTAAATAATGTGGTGACATTTTTAGGTGCACAACAATGGACTCGACAAATTTATTGTCTGTTATTTCTTCTCAATTATTTTTATGACTTTTTATTTTTTGTTTACAGCATATTAAGTATTTTGAGCCGCATTGTTCCTGAAATGTCTTATACACACAAAAGCCTGGCAGAGAAAAATCCCCAAAGACCTTCAGCCAGGTGGTTCTACAGAGTCCTGGTCCAGAAGACAAAAACACTCTGTGGTTTTGGGTTGGATGTGATAAAACTGTAGCAAAGCTCTGTAGAAACAGAACATCTTAAATCGTCCAACCACAGAAGCTGCAACATCATTTTTATTTGAGACAAGATAGATTTTCAGAGAAAAACTTCAACACAATAAGGAAACACGTTAATTTTCATGTCAGAACAAACTGAGACTAAAAACAAAAATGATTTGGTCTGATTTTGATTTTTCTCACACTTTGAAGCATTTAGCTAGAAGAAAAAAAACCTTTTAGGGGTAAATACTTTTCTCAGCTTTGTTTACAGTCAGACCAGTTGCAGTTGCACGTTGCAACCAACTGAGCAGCAGAGAAGATGGAGGACGAGCCTAATGAGCAGAAAACAAAAGCGCATTAATACAGAAGCTCCCAGCCGACGCTCTGCTCTGCAGTCAATAGCAGCGATCGATACCTGGACCAGCGTTTTCAGATCAGGCCGAGCATAAATCATTCATGTCGTGGCTGAGTTATTGACCTTACAGGAGACAAACAAAAACACAAACTCATGGAAAACATGATATATGGAGAAATGTGTTTCCACTGTTCAGAGCCGCCTCCTTTCTGGCTCTCCCTCCACTTTCCCACAGAAAAACGGGATCATTTGCATGTCCCCGGGGGACCGTCCCACCGGGCTCCGACTACGTTACATGTGTACAGAAATGCTTCTTCATTGCACATCTAATCACTCAACAGATCAGGCTGGGGCGTTCTCTGAGGGGGGAGACGGAGAAAAAAGTTAATGAGTTTTTTCCTGTCCTCCACCTCCAGAGGCAGGGGTCCACTTAGCAGCTCTGTCATTAGACGCCAATTAAACTGGGATTGTTGTTTTGCTGCGCTATCACTTTTTATGCTTTAATTGCATAACCAAACTGCTCTGCGAAAAACAAAGCAAGTTGAGGATGCTGCAGCGTCGCAGCACAGGAACAGAGATCACTGCTACGCTGCTGTTTTCTTTTTTACGCAAAATTAATTTACGCACACAAACCCTGCTGACAATGATTTGCTGCATAATTTGGAAGTGGAGCAGACAAGAAGTCAGACACACAGGACAAGCAATACGTTAGCAAGCCGCAAACTGAGTTCTAATAATATTTTAAAGCGCCTCCTCTCTGCAATCCATCATGGAGATAGCGATCTCTCTCTGTCCCTCCCTGCTGCAATAGACTTGCAGACATCTCACACAAAGTCACCTGCATACAGATTTATGCACAGGAATCCTTGGAAATGCAACTTTAGTCTCAAAACAACAACATAAAACTGGTGGCTCAAATTTAAATCCAGTTTAGTGCAGGGTATGTAGTTAATCACATTTTAGCAACAAAATAAGCAATTAAATGGTTTTATAATGAGAAGAATTCAAAATTAGCTCATTAACAAAGATTAAAGTTCATAGGACAGAATGTCAAGTTTCAAATGTTTTTATCAAGTAAAAATGTAGAAAATGATTCTGATACCAGAACCCAGATTCTGTGCAACAAGCTGCCTTCAGTGTCCTGATTGGTGAGCAGCTGCTCTGGTTCTGGCCTCAGAGTAACATTTAGAGAACATCCATCAGCAGCACCGTTGACTCAGAGGGCCTGAATACTAATGCCTGCCACACTTTTCAGAATTTAATCTGTAGAAATATTAATAAGGGATATAAAAGTTCCTGTAGACCTGAGCTGTGCAGAGCTGGAGGCAGAATCCGTTACGGTGAGATTCAAACAGAATCTGACCTGCTTCTTTCTCTTCAAGCCTTTTTCCTCCAGCTGGTTTAACAGAAAAACTCTCACACTTTAATATTATCTGTGAAAAAGTCTTACCTGAAATCCCCCCACTGGAAGAAAATATTGTTGTTTTATATAAACGCCAAACACACCAAGTGAAGCAATAATTGACGGAGACGGCAGTCAGATGAGAGAAAGATAAACTTCTCGGGTCGGCTTGTCTTTTCTCTTGCAGACTTCGGTGAGAGTAGAACCAGCGACAGGAACTCAATATGCTTACTGTTATTATTGAGTTTGACAGTATAATTTTGTGCCTGCAGAGCTCAGTGAGCTGCATGTGACTGATAGGAGCAGAACGGCCCGGGTCCAGGGAACACGCCCAGAACTCAGATCCACACAAATCCCACTGAAAATATGTCACAATGAAAAATGGCACCATTTCTTTTCATCTGTATGTTTTTATTCTCTTCCTTCTGTTGTGTTGGAGATTAATGCTTCTTTGTCCACATTCCTTGCTGTGATATACAGAACAGATGAAAGCATCCTTCATTTTTACGCTGCCACCTTGACTGAGCGATGCTGCGTTTAAAAGCATGTTCATATTTTCATTTGCTTCTGTTTTGAGAGATTATTTTCAATTCTCGGGAACAAAAAGCGCGGTGTGAAATCTGTGAGAGCATTAAGCATCCGAACGCAGCCCTCACAGCTCTGCCCTCCCAAGCCGTCCTAATCGAACCCGAGTATCAGGATGGGTGGTTCTGATGCCAGGTGCATACTAAAAATAGGCTCCTCTCATTGGGCCCTCTCCTAGGGATGCCATTTTCTCATGCATTATGCATATATGCAAATATGAGACAAGAAAATGGATTACCTGAAAGGGCACCTGTGGTTTCCAGCTCAGCGATATATGCAGTGAGGGAACTGAAGCGAACTGAGCGATCGTTTAGCCATTACACAGCTGTACCGCAAAACGGAGAAACACTTTTTGAGACAGTCAGCGTTTCAAACCCGAGCAGCGGCTGATGAATGGGAAGTGAATCACTGGAAGGTAAATAGGCAGGTAGATGGAGAAGCCCATCATCTTTTCCTGGTTGTTTACATGATGATTAGCGAATTTCCCTGGAGATTTAAAGTGAAACTGCGGCGCAGCATCAATCCCTCCTCTTTACTCAACAGCTCAGAGAAGATGCCAGGAATGACTCTGATCATGAATACATCAGTTTAAACTGCAACACTTAAAGTAACAGGTCTGGAAATTATAATTAGTTTTTATTTTTCTGGTGTCTCACTTCAGGAATATTTAGGGAAAAAGAATATTATCAATATTATCAGAATATTATTAGCATGAATATTATCAACCTAAAACTTGTCCAGGTCTGTGAGAACCTGTGATCTAATTACTGTATGCTGCAGTAGACACGACGCGCTAATATGCTAATAGTGAAGCTAAGTCAAATAGCGCTAATGCTAACTTTGCTAATTTTTAGCACAATTAGTTTCCTCTGAGTTAATTTGAGATAAAGCCTAAAATTTATTTATTTTGGGTTATATAAGGGTTGAGGTTTTCAAGGCCAGATATAATCTGGATACAGCTCATTAGCATTAGCTTCAGCTAAATAGCATGGTGGTGTAGCGCGTTAGCATTAGCAGAACCTATGTTTATGATTAGCGCTTTAGGGTTAGCGCACTGACTTTAGCTAGCGGTGCTCATCTGTGGTTTTACATTTTAAGACAATTTGATTTCCATTTTTACATTTTTGTCAAAATAAAACTGCAAAAGGAAATACTGAGACATAATAAGCACTTTCTAAATGACACAATCTTCACCAACGTGCAACTTATTAAACTGATCTAAAATGACTGATGTCTAATAAACATGAAGTGATGATGTCATTTATCTTAGATGTTCCAGTTTTATATAAATGTTACGTATTCATCCTTCAAGGTTTCTACATTTTGTAAACTTCAATCAAGTTATCACCAACAAAGCTGTACAGATTTTTTCAGAAGTTCATACAAAGCACTTATCCTTCAGCTAATCAACATTTCATTAAATAAATCAAAAACTCTTCAAATGTAACTGCAGCAATCTGTCAGAAATCTTTATCCACCCAAAGGACAAACTTATTTAGTTTTCTGACTCATGTATGAATGATTCGTTCCTCTGCCGTCGTCTCGTCCAGTGATGCTGCAGCAGAGCTGTGCTGATGCTGCGCAGAGCTGTGCTGATGCTGCTGCTGTGCTGTGCTGATGCTGCTGCAGAGCTGTGCTGTGCTGACGCTGCTGCAGACTGTGCTGTGCTGATGCTGCTGCAGAGCTGTGCTGATGCTGCAGCAGCATTTCTGTATGTTTCCATCATTCATCGCTTTGAATTCCTCTACTTCCTGTAACCTGCTCGTGTAAATCCTCCCTCTGCTGCATGCAACAGAAACACATGGATAAATGTTCAACAGAAATGAGTCAGAATCTTTTCACTTTCTGCAGGTTATTTAGGCGATTTTTCATCTGTGAGCTTCTATCTGTAAGTTCTGAAGGGGAGGTGGACGAGCCGGCCTCCTGCTGTGAAGTAATCCCTCTGCTTTCTGACAGAGATTCCTCCTATAGAAAGCAAACTAACGCACATTTTCTCTCATCCTTTCATGTTGGCACAGGAGAGCTGCACACTGGCTCCTTCTAAGCACTGAAAGCAAATGAATGCTCTGTTAGTGTCGAGCAAAGGTGACGGCTCTCAGTCATCCTCTCCATGCAGGTGAAATTGAGGTCTCCGTCTCGGTGGAGACCTGAGCGAGCGAAGATCAGATTAAAAAAAAAATCTGCACCAGACCCCACAAGCAGCGAGCCAAGGAGCATGAGAGGGAGGTCAAGGAGCGAGGGTAAAACCCTTAGTCACACACGCCTCCCTGCGCCAGGTGTGTGAACGAGTGAGAGCGTGTTTATGGAAGTCATCCGCTGTCCGAAGGGACCGAGAATTATCCTGTGTCCCGCTTCCATCTGCTGGTTTTTAGAGCACAAGACGAATCATTCCTGCTACCCGTTCAGCCAATAAGCTGCCGTCTCATTAGAGCTACAGCAGCAGATTTCCCCAGCGACGCAACACACACACACACACACACACACACACACACGCACCCACCCCCACACACACACGACATCAAAACAGTATCATCAATTAGCTGCAGGCTAACCACCGATTGTTTTAGTAATCGATTCATCTATTGATTATTATTAAATAATTGGCACATTCCTCAGATTTTTCATTCATCCACTTCTGTCCCTAATACCAGACATACATTCAGATGAACAGAAAGTGAATTTCATTTCCTAACAAAGTGAAACCTTCTGCAGCAGAAGTTCAGCAGGAGATTCATTCAGCAGGACCTGAACTGACTGAAGACGAAACTGATCAAACATTTCAAAGTGTTTTCCATCTAAATGCTAAATTAATACACCGGGACAGTTTTGGCCTAATTATTGCTCTGACTCTGTCCATCATTTTATTCAGTAATCCATTCATCGTAATTAATCATTTCTGTCTGAATTATCTGCACTGATTAACTCCTTCACTTCCATCAAAATGATTTGATGTGATGAGTGAAAAAACTAAAAATGTTTTTCACTTTACAGAAAATGTTGGGCTTCATGCAGCGTCCCGTTTCTATATATTCATGTTTTTCCAAGCAGAGTGAGGAGGTGCTCTGCAGCGACGTAAAGCAGCAGGAAAGCTCTTTGCGGTTTGTTCTGCGTTCCCTCATTGATCGGCCCGGTTCCCTGACGGTGGAGCTGATCAGGTTCTGTCCTGATCTGTCAAACAGAAAATGACGATATGACGATGTGAAAACGATGATGTGTCGTTTTCACATCATCCTGATGTGGTGGAAAGCCTGCTGGGATTTCAACATGATGTTTTAGTTCTCTGTGACTTTAAGAGCAAATCGCTGATGGAGATCATCAGCCTGAACTCTAAAATAGATTTAAATCTAATTATTTCTGTGAATCAGTTCAAACTGAGCAGCTCATAAATCATAGCGGCTCACAGAGGAATCAGTCAGGAGTTTAGTTCCTGTTCATTTAGATGCTTCAGTCTGTCAGCTAGAAAAACCTGAAATTCAGTTTGGATGTTACATCACAGTTGATCATGTTCTGCAGCACTGCATGAATGCAGGCAGCACTGCATGAATGCAGGCAGAACTGCATGAATGCAGGCAGAACTGCATGAACGCAGGCAGCATTGCATGAATGCAGGCAGCATGGTCGTCTGGATTGCTGCTGTTACCATGGTGATGGCAGCAAGTGGGTTGGTCCTGCTAAACTAAATATTTAGTTAGGCTAACTAGAAAGAACATCTTAAATACTTAGACTAAATATTTAGTTAGCCAGCCGAGTGTTTATTTACCGAGCTACATATTTAGCTCAGGGCCAATTATTCAGCTAATATGCAAATTAACTTGTCGATAAGCGGATTATCAAAATAAAAGCTTGTGGATCTTTAGATTGAACTAATATGCAATTATTTTTGTCCTTTCTGTCGGCCGCTGAAGTCCAGTTGGGCTGGAAGACGGTCCATCGCTCAGCGCCATGTTGCGTGTGAGGAAGGCGCGGTGCTGCTGATGTTCTGTGAGCGTTTTCATGCCCGGTGCTTTTCATGTGCTTTGAACTGACAGGTTGTTAGGCTGCAGTGAAGATGGCGGCCGCTGCATTAACGGATGTGAAGCTTTGTGAGAATGATAACATGTTTTAGGACTGAAATTTATGCTTCATAAGCAAAATGTTGCCTGAAATGTTCCTGCTCTTTGTTTGCAGAGAGTTTCATCATTGTTCAGTGATTCATCCCGACATCCTGAACCGGCTTTGATCACTTTGGAGAAAAATGAGCGATGCTTTTTAATGTTTAAGTTCACTAATTGTCTTTGGCTGCATTGTGTCGCTGAAAGTGCTGCGTGACGTTTTTCCCACAGGGAGTGTAGAGGATTACAGCTCAGTGATAAACAGATGCGGGGAAGAAAAAGTCGTTCAATGAAGCAACTCAGTGCAATGATGAAGCAGCTGCTGTTTGCAGGAGACATCCAGTCGTTTCCTTTGTGCCTTTTTCTGATCTCCTGGTCGAGGAATAGTCAAAAGTAAAACAGTCTTGTGTTTCCATCAGGTCGTTTTGCAGCTTCGGATGCTTCAGTTGCAAACTTAATTGCTGCAATTCTTTCCTCATCCCATCTCCGTTTCTTTGCTTGCCAGAGAAGACGGCGCCGCACCCATCTGCTTCCAGATCCGCTCTGCAGCTGGTTCCAGCTCATGTGCAGATGTGATTTTTCAGATGGAAATCTTGGCCAAAAAATGTCTCTTTGGCAATTTAAATTCACTAAAGGTCAAAAGTTGACTTTTCCTGGACATTTCCAGCATGATCGGGATCTGCTGTAAAACTTGAATCCCTGCAGTTGCTCTTCATGAAATATTCACAACTTTGATTGCTTCCCTGGAGGGTGGATGTACTTTTTTTGGCTAATTTAGTCGTAGTTGGAGCCCAACTCTTCAGCACCTGGACCTTCTAGCTGTTTGAGCAACTTCAGCATGCAGCGTCCTTCAGCATGCAATAAGACTCTCTGCTTGTTTAACGTTAAATAACAGCTTCAAATTACAAAGTGCTTCAGATAGCCGTCAAACTACAGAGACCAACACAGTTAAGAGAGGGAGGGGAAGCTTAAAACCACAGACTGCAACATTAATGAAGACCAACCTGTTACTACTTTTAGCTAAAAATATCTGCTTTTCTAAATGGATGCATGGCTGCAATAAACAGGAAGCAGCTGTTGCATGCCAGCATGGAGCAGAGAATCCAGGAGACATTTGACTTTTTCATGCAGGCGGCTGCATGACTTTGGTTTCACCAGCTTGTAACTGAAATGGTTGCAGAGATGGAGCCACCCTCCCACTACTAGTTTAAAGGTGACTTGTTATGTTTCCTTGAACAGGTGAAGATTGGTCTATGATCTATACAAAACAAATTACATTTTCTTGCACAAAGAAATGTAGTACCTGTTGTACTATTGACCTGGATAATGAAATCTTGGCCTGCTCAGTTCTTGTCTGTTAAATCCAAATAAGCTGCTGTTGGCCACGCCCCCAACTCAATGTTTACACCCAGCATACTGGAGCATACTGGAGCTCAGCTTGGGTTGCTAGGCAACGGGCTGGGCTTTCCTGGGGTTGCTAGGTAACGGGCTGGGCCTGCTGTTTGGTGACGTTGCAGTCCAGAGATTTTTGAAACGGCTCATTTTCCAGACAACAAAAAACATGAACTTACTTCCAAAAATGTGAATCTTATGTAATAAAAGCTTCCTCCTTATAGAGGAACCGTTTTATGATTCAGCCATGTTTCATCTCTGAGTTGTGGCTGTTAATGTTCAGCTTTGAGTCGACTGGACGGCGAGATGTTTTAGTCCATCAGCCGCCATCTGGGCCAGGAAGGAACCCGGCAGAAACCAGCAAGAAGGTTATGAATACGAAGCTCTGCAGAGGAAGCAGGAGTAACGGAGGGTGTGTGTGTGTGGGGGTGTGTGTGTGTGTGTGTGACAAATGCAGGAGGAGGGAAGCAAAGCTGATGGCACTCGGAGAAACAGAGATGAGAGAGTAAATCTGATTGAAAATGAAATGAGCTCCTCTGACAATCACATGAGAATTGAAGTCATTGAGATTAGATGAAGTCAGAGTGTGTGTGTGTGTGTGTGTGTGTGGGGGGGGGGGGGTTATGTATGGACAGCGTGACTCTGGTATGGGAAATATCTCCCAGAGGCTGTTTGTTTGTTTGCTTCCTGCCGTCAGAACGTATGCAGGAAATATCCCAAACATATTCAGAAAGGCTCGGCGTTGGTGACGGCGACCTCTGGAGGTCACAGCGTCTGCAGGGAAAACAATGTTTACTGTTTCAAAGACTTTATGCTAAGTAGTTTATTATTTACCGGCTGGATGTGTCCGGTGTTTTAATTCCAGCTACACGACACAAACATAGCAGAACCTGCAGCGGGTCGACGGTTTGGTTCATCATGGGGACGGTACCAAAGATTTCTAATATCTGCACCCAGTGTAGCAAGTGAGCTGGAGTATGGATTTACTGATCGCTCATTATGCATCTGCTGTTAAATATTGATTAGCAGCTACAATAAAAAGAAACATTTAATTTTATAGCCAAAAATGTTTTGACTGTTTGTTGTATTTTCCTTCTTTGCTCTCCGTCCATTTTGTTTGCTTCTCTTTTTATTTAAATAATCTTGATTCTGCTACTAATTGTCACCTATAAAGAAGTTTATTAATGTAGTAAAAATAGACAGACCATGCTGCTCTCCTAGCCTTCCTGTGATCCGCTGACGTGCCGCTCTCTCCTCCAACCTGGTTTTACTTTCATCAGCTGCTCACTGAGTTTCCTGTTGATTTCATTTTAAAAACTTCACAGAAATCGAGAAGCAGAAAGTTTCAGTTTGATTTCTCAGTGGTCAACATGAGACGCACATTTACACGTTCAGATCCAAACTTGAACAAACAGCTGATTCTAAATGTACAGGATCCTCACAGTGGAGGCTGTGATCGAAACTCTGATCAGAACCAATCAGTGCACAAAGCAAAATGAGTGTTAAGGTAAAGGAGGCGAGAGAACATTGCAATGATTGAATCTAATTTGCAGAACTAAACCAGCGAGTCGGAGCAACGAACCTGCAAACATTAGCATTTGTTAGCGCATGCAGCTGTTTTTAAGAGCCACTGCAGCTGAACGTTACAGAAATGTCCAAATAAATGACTTCGGTTCATCATTAAACAATGAACATGAATAATATTTATGCCCATGATGAGAGTCTGCAACCGGATCTAAAGGATCCAATGTGACCAACATGAAGCTCAGAAAACATGAAATAATCTGGACAGAAACACCAACATGTCCAGATTCTGCTTTGGTTCACAAAATATTTCATGGTTTCTTCTTTTTTAAGCAGCTTATTCAGAAAAACGTGAGCGAGTGAACAAGGGCTGATGGTTCAGGGAAGAAATGTCTTTTCCTGCTTTCTTCTCTTTCCTCAAATGAAATTCAGAGAAACATTCAGATTTTAAAAATATCTTAAAAACCGACTCCTGGAAGCTAAAACATGTTTATCTTCTAAGGTTGTTTTATGTATTTTCTTACTCCATAGCGTGGCTTTTATCATGTTTTAACATCAACATGTCAAAGGCAATAAGGATGGAAATTAGCCACCAGGCTACAATATGGCAGCAAACTGGAAGACAGTAAAACATTCAGAAACATGAAGCCATGCGGCATGAAAACAAAAATCTGCTCAGCAGATAAATGTTTCTGAGGAATCCTGGAGGAAACTTGAGGAACTGCAGCTCAGTTTTCCTGCATTCACCATCTATTTTACCGTCATTTCATTGAAGACGAATGCAGCTCTACTGTCCAGCTCTAAATGCAGAGTGAGTCAAATGGTTGGAGGAGAGGATGACTCTTCCTCCCTGAATGAGCTGAAGTTTAGTCATCCTTCAAATGTCAGGCAGAGGAGCGTGTTGTTGATGATCATCACCACTCCATGTAAACATGATAATTAGCAGTGCAGAAATAAATCATTAGCAAAAACAAATTCAAAGTTATTTTGAACCTCACGCGAGAAGCAGATGATGTCAGATGTCACGTTTTCTCATTTATTCCTGCATGTTTTCACATTTGCATGAAGTTTTAATGAATCAACTCAGAGTTTCCGTCTCTCTGAGGTCAGTAAGGCGTCTAAACGGGATCAAAAGTCGTGAAACTGTGTTTAATTTCTGCCGGTTTTCCTGCTGGAATTAATTTTGACCATGTCAGCATTCACCTTTACCTCCAGGACGGCTCTAGTCCCTCTGAGGCTCCTTCCACGCCTTGTTAGGCAGAGAGCTGACCGTTCTGCAGACCCCGCAACACTGTCAATCTCCTCACAGCTGTCTGGAATCCCAACAAATCACCTCAAGCATCTCCTGCCACTTGGCCCTTAAATTCAACCCCTGACAAATTTCCAGCCCATTTTCTTCCGTGTGCCCACAAGAATGACGGCCGGTGGGAGATGCAGTTCCGCCGTCAGACAACAGGGGGCACTGTGGGATTTCCCAGCCTCCTGTCCTCCATGTTGGACATGAACTTGCAGATATCCTGGCATGGCCCAGTCTTTGTTTTCTGCAGTTCAAGGCAGAGTCCAGCTGTTTGGGGAGAATTTGGTGGCAGGTTTTTGCTGACGGACTTTTCAAAGAACTTTTAAGGTGAAAAACCACAAACAGGAAACTGTGAGCAAGAAAAGGCAGCTATCTTAAACCCAAGCTCTTTGTATTCTCCTGAAGCAAAGAAATGGCAAAATTTCTTCCAGCTCACCTGCAGAAAACCAGAATCTGTCATGACATCATCACCTGTTTTGCACTGCTACTCTGTGAAAAAGGAAATATTTGATAATAAAATAGTGAAAATATAAAGTGCTTATGCATTTTAGAATGTTAAAAGATGGTGTCAGTGCAGGTAATGAGCATTGTGTTATGTGCAGACACGCTTAGCGCCGTTTTCTGAGGCGTCCTGATAGAGAGCTCATCACTCAGCGAACCCTCGACAGTCATTTCTGATTCATCACAGCTGAAAGTCTCTCAGGGAGCCGTTCAGCAAGGTTACAACAGGCATGCAGCTAAAACCAATAAAGAGTTTACCATCGTTTATTTGACCCTTTTCACACACACTGAATGCTGGGACTGGAGCTCACCGGGCTGTTTGTGGAGCAGAGACAGGTGGGGGAGGGGCGCAAAGTGTTGCTCCTTGCAGCCTGCAGCAAAGTCAATCCCAAAGCCGGAGTGTAATCTGTATATTAGGCTTAACGTTATTAAAGTGCAGGCATCCAAAACGTTAATACTGTAGTCACATCTCTGTGTGGCTGAGTCGCATTATTTCAGTTAACATGCACAAGACATAAACATGGGTCAGAACATTATGAGAAGATAACGAAGGCGTTGGAACGCCTCGGCTGCTTTATGAGGATATTTGGAGGAACAGATAATATTTCAGTTACAGCCACACATTTTATTTTGTTCCGTTGGGATTTTATTAGGTTTTATTTTATGATCGACACGAAACGGAGAATAATTCTCAAAATAACACAAAGATTTAGGTCATTTTTCTAATAAAGATCTGAAGAGTGCGGTGTGCATTTACAGTCAGTAAGCGCTACAGAAAAACATTCCCACAGGATCATACTTCCATCCCGTGCATCTTGAGATCAATTTCATGAAATCTAAGCTTTAAATAATTATGGCCATACCTCTGTCTTTTTTGGTCTGAGTCAGTTTGGTCAGGCTTTAAGTAGGACATACATGTTGGTGCAGTATGAGGAGGTCAGATAAGTGCTGGTACAGGTGAACCTGCTCTGCAAGAGTTTGAGCGATTCTTCCTGAATTTGTCTTCTGTCTCTGTGGCTCTCGGCACTAAAGATTTAACCGTTTCGTCTGCAGGATGGGCTTAGTGAAGTTAAAGCTTTGCAATTATTTTTTCTGTTTTCTGTTTTTCTTCTGCAGCACTTTGGCGCCCTCTACAGGGTGTCACATGCTACACTTTGAAAGTTTTTCTTCTACTTTACACCTGAGCATTGTTTTGTGTTGGTCAGACACATAAAAGCTCAATGAAATACATGAAAGTTTGTGGCAGAAACGTGACTTCATAGACCACAGATGGTCCAAGCACAGAACTTATTGTATATTCAAAGCTGCAGCGTTGGATTATAATAAAACACAGAATCAGAATAAGAGGCTCCATGTGGAAAACAGAAATGAAGAATAATCACGTGAGTCGGTGCTTTAATGACGACAGATGTCATCACGTCATTTACTCACCGAACTGTAAAACTGGGATTAAATGATATTTAATACAGAACATTTCATTTCTCTCCTCCCTTAAAGGTTTCAGGGAAACTTTGACCTCATGAGAGCAATAAAAACTGAATTTTTCTATCATTAGTGGAACAGAATAAATCAAGACCCTGATGATGTCTCACTGGGCCCTGAGAAATTGACATTTTCACCGTCATTAACATTACACAGAGTTTAATTAAGAACCTGCACAACAGAATCAATGAGGAAGGCAACCTTTTATAAAACCTCCGTGTTAAAATCTTTTCCCAACTCGGCAACAGAAAATGCACAAGTCAAGCTGTTCGAAACCAAACGCAGGAGAACCGGAGCGAATGAATAGAGACGCCGTCAGACTGGAGAGGCTGCCAGCAGCCATTCAGAGTGAAGACTACTTTTTTACAGGGACTTAGAAAAACACTGGTTTGAAAAGAAAGGGGCAGTTGTTGTGTTTTACTGTCGCTCATTTTGGCTTTTTGAGATTCAGTTTGGTTCTGGAGCAACAGTTGAAGCTGAGATGGCAGCAGCAATATTACCCTGGCATCCCTGCAAGACATGCGCCGAGACGCTGCAGCTGCGCCCCAAATCTCCCCAACAGCCACAGATGGCAGCGCCACGAATCCGCTCCACAAGCTGTCCACAAATAAAGCTTCATCAAGTGACAGACAAGGAGGGAAAACCGCCTCAGCTCCTCGTGCTCAAGCAGTTTGCTATTTCATGGCAGCAATCTAAAGTTTCAACTTTGAGAACAGAAAACGGCGCCTGGCTGTGATTGGATTGCTCCCTCTCCTGAAACAAAAACAAGCGTTTTATTTTTCTGCAGTTTGTTGTTCACACATTAATAATGACACTGCTGACACATTCATAAGAGCGCCGTTTGTGAAGTTACACAATAAATAATTAACAGTAATATTTTAGTTAATTTAACCTGTCAGAGAAAAAAATGGCTGTTTATCTATATTCACCATGTCATTCATATATTTATAAGTGTCATAATTCCAAACTGAATATTTATCAGCATTTTGATGCAACGATGGAAGTTCTAAGCCGCTCGTTTAAATTTGACTTTTGTTCGTTTTTATGCGATGCTGCTTGGTCATGCATTTCTAGTTTTTATTATAATGCATCAGTGGTTTTGTTTGTTCGCCTCCCGTGAAGCTCTGTGCATGTCGTCGTCATGCAACGCGCCTTGAACCTAAACACACCTGGCTGCTGCAGAACCTGAAGCGTCTCACCTGCTGATGATCCCATCTGATTAACTCGGGCTTTTCTTTTCCTCCGATTGTGCTTCCTGCCATGATTTCATAAAATAATGAGATTATAAAATGTTATTCATCATTAATAAATTCAGATTCCCCTTTTATCTCCTGATGAGGACCAGATTTCCTATATCAAAATATTAGAAATAAACTTTTCGATATATAAGCACTAATAATTCAGATATTTTTTTTCTAGATGTCCATTTTTCAAAAGTTAGTCGTTTTCTGGATCTATATGGAAAGATAAACAGGCCATAATCGCTGCTGCTTTTCTATTGTGCAAAATAACATTTCCCTGCAGCAATGAGCAAATTCATATTCACACTCGGCACAAACATTGCCAGTGTCATCTTTGCAATAAAAATAAAGATTATATCGCGCAGTTTGAATAGTTTAAAGAAAAGCAAGTGGTTTGAGATCTAAAACAGGCTCTTATGGTGGCGTTCATTCGCTCCATGACAGATCATGATTGAAACAAGCCGTCAGCACCAAAGATAAGTGTGGAAATGCAATAAATAAATATGTTGTAAAGATTTAAACCGCCAAGATAACAATAGAACAAGCCCAAGTAGCTCCACAACTGGCAGCTGGAAATAATCTAATGGAAAATATACGACTTCATCTCAGTGAGAAAGTCTCTGCAGCGGCTGGTGAAGCGACTCTGGTGGATTTTTGTTTACAGTAAAAGCATTCCCGTTTTCTCCTCCTTAGGAGCCAATCAGCCTCTTTTATTCCCCCTCCCACCCAATCAGCATCACAGCTGATGGGTTTCCTGCTATATTCAGCAGGTGTCAATCAGCTCATTTCCATATTTACTGATCCGATAACAGAAATGATGTAAAATGTTGAGCAAAAGGAGGCAAAGAGAAAATCAGGAAAGAGAAAGTTCAAACTCCATTAGAATGGAGTTACTTGCGGTCTGCAACCGCATTTTAGTCGAAAACCAAATATCGACAAAATAAGCAACTTTCAATTCAAAAACCACTTTTTGCTGCTAAATTACTGAATAAATAAACATATGAGCTCAACAGTAATAATTATAGAGTGGAGTAAATTCATCTTTCCAGTTTCTTTCATGGAGCTTCTTTAGAAATGTGAACGCTGACATTAGCGTTAGCTGCTACATGTTTAGCATTGAGATGCTATTTTAGGCTCGAATAACTTGGCTGATTGGCTAATTCCTTTTAGCACAACAATAGTATTTTCCAGCGTCCAATCAGATCGCTTAGAAGCAGAAATTAACCGAGAGAAGCGGCGTCCATCGTTGTTGTTAGCGGATGTAGCTGTGCGTCAGATTTAGGGCTGTACCAGAAAGTAGTGAACACGAAGGTTCCAGTTGAGAAAAAAAACAAAAAGTAATTAATTACATTAATGTTTAAAAATGTTTAAAATGTTTGTTGACTTCTAAAGCCAACAAATTGGAAACTATATAAATATTTCATTCTACTTTATAAATCCTCTAAATTGTGTTGATTCATCACATAAAATCCCAATAGATTACATAAAAGTTTGAATATTTGAAAACATCATGTGTGAATTGTTTTGTAATAGTTTCCAATCATCAAACAAACAAAACTGTTATTTATTGTTTGATATTTGTTTATTTATTCTTCATCTAGAGACCTGCCAGATGACTCACCACTGCCACCTACAGGCTTCAGGAAAAAATGCTACATCAGATTCTGATTGGTCAGAATCTGATTCCTGATCAGTTTGTGGGATTATTGGATGTAAAGATGTTAAACCAGCAGATCACAGCTGCAGCTTCGGCCTGTTTCAGCGCCGCGTTGATGTTTCTGTGAGTGAATTGCTGCTGAAGTAAAACACAAGCTGCCATTTGATCCTCCTACTATCAGGAAATATGTTTGTAAAGTTTCGCTTTGATTTCCACCATGAAATGCCCTGAATATCTGGAGCTGAGGCCACATTCACTTCTGTTTATGATTCACAATGACTAGCACATTTTCTCCTAACTCAGACACGGAGCCTTTTGTGTACTAGCAGCTTTCGCTCGTCAGAAATGTGTCATACATATTTGTAAATTCTCAGCCTGCAGACCACAGTCCTCACAATGAGATCCAGCCTCAGTGCATCTGACTCACCGCTCAACTCCACCTAACCTCCACAGACTCCCATCACAAACCCGGCTCAAAGTCTCAGTCGATCTGAAGCAACATCCAAACTCCTGAAAATAAACGTGTTTAACTGCAAGCAAATAATCTCACTACAAAAGAATCAAGATTTGAGCTTGAATCACTTTTGACTTGTTAAAGGAAAGTTCTCATTTTTTGTTTACTAAATTACAGATGGCACTTTTATTTTCACCTCAACAATTCCTGTTTTTATTTCAAAACAGCCTTTAAATGGATCAGTTTGTGGGCTCAAACTTCAAACTCCACACAGAAACTAAAGACTTTGAAACTCATCAAGACTTTTCATTTTGCAGAGTTTTTGTGATTCTCACTAATAAAGCTCAGAAACATGTAATAAACGGTAAGTAAGACGGCTGGTACTCAGAAGGAGGGTCACCAGACAGGATCCCAGCTGCTGTTGGTGTTGCTGCCCTTCATGGAAACAGCCAATCACATAATTAGAAAGAAGGAACTAAATTATTTTAGGGTCTCTTTGTATTTGTTGATTCTGGGTCATTCAGTGATCAGAGAAGGTTTCAGTTTGTTAATGTTGACAAAAAACATTTTTATCATGAGTTTAGTCTAAAAAGTCGAGTTCTGACTCTGCATGTTTATGGTAAAAATGGCGAATAACAAGTCAGATTCTTTCCAAAGTCCCTCACTTATTGCTATGAGATCTTATTGCACATGTAGCTGAAACATTTACCGTCTATATGAATTCAATTACTGTCAGCTTGTGGATCTGCACCACAGATTTATATTCAGCCAAATTCTGGTGATCCAGCTAATCCGCTGCCATTACCCACTTGCCTCTGCTAATCCATTACCGCTCATGGAGGATGACTGGATATCTTCCACGCCTGCTTAGAAAATGCTGTCATTCTAAAAGCAACCATGCCGCACGCTCTGCATGCTAATAAACTCAATAAAAAGGTACAATTTGAAAAACGAAGGCTGATCCATTTTTTAAACCCACGCCGTTCTGTCAGGAGACGGGGGAGGATGAAGCTCATCCCAAGCAGCTGGACAGGTTGGCGGCCCACACACTCACTCACACACTCCTGCTGTAATTCATCTCACACTCACCTTTATGCACAGAGGAAGACGGCTTACCTCAGAGGATGACAGGCATGCACCTTAAGTCATTAAAACGCAACGAGAAAGACTTGCTCTGCACTAAATAAATGCTAAATATAGTTTGGCAAATCAATAAATTTATACATATTTATGAAAATGTTATGTCATTTTTTGCCACAGATAAGTTGCATTTATTATTTTACATTTAAAGACTCATTTACAATAAACACATTATCACATTACCACCTTATTGAAACACACAGCTCCCTGTTCGCATGAACAATCTATAGGCCTAAGAAAATATAGAAAATACAAAATTCACAAACAGCCTCTCCATTGTTCTTAAAGGCAAAAACTTTTGTTGATGTGCAGAAAATGAGTATTATTCAAGATTATTATTAGAGACAGGGCAAATAAGAGCTTTCTAAAAGGAACTACATGTAACAAATGCTATTGGTAACATGGAAAAACAACAGAGTGAGCCTTCATACAAAGATCCTTTATACAGGAAACGCACGTAAACTCAGTTCAAATTAACAGAAGAAAAACGTTTCTGTGTTGAAAACCAGAACAGATGGATGGAGACTCAATCAGTTTCAAAGTGCTTTACATCATAAGCACACAAAAATAAAAGTCATAGAAACACAGTCATACTAAAGTAAGGACAGTGAGTTTGAGCAGTGA
Source organism: Phalloptychus januarius (assembly GCA_902982915.1). NCBI lineage: Eukaryota > Metazoa > Chordata > Actinopteri > Cyprinodontiformes > Poeciliidae > Phalloptychus > Phalloptychus januarius. The sequence continues at coordinate 8,390,472 of CADWAE010000484.1, read as the reverse complement.
ATCAGACTGAGCATAAAGTTTATCTAGTAAAAATGTTATTTTATGATTTAAATGTTAGTGTCTCCTCTGGACAAAACGTCACTTTATCAGGTTAGTCAGTAGCTGCTCAGTCTGACAGCAGCTGCTGTACGACTGTAGATCAGTATTTCAACCTGCAGGCGCAGCGTTAGCGGCAGGCGCAGTGTTAGCGGCAGTTAGCAGCAGGCGCAGCGTTAGCGGCAGTTAGCAGCAGGCGCAGCGTTAGCGGCAGGCGCAGTGTTAGCGGCAGGCACAGTGTTAGCGGTAGGCACAGTGTTAGCGGCAGTTAGCGGCAGGCGTAGCGTTAGCTTGGAGAACTCTTTAAGGCCAAATGACATATTGTGAGTTATGACAGAATAACCGGGGCGTTTAATCTGCCAACAGGGGGAATCATGTTCATCTGGAGAAAAGTGAGACTTTCATTTCTGATTGTTGTTTGGAGGAAGTCGCTGACAGATTCCTGTGAAATGATGCTGGTCAGAACTGGGGCCTAAATTTCAGCGGGTGGATGCTGGCAGAAAGTGAAAGTTAGAAGGATGTTGATGGACGAACTGCGTGCCACATTTGTCTGGAAATGCCAGGATTTTCAGACTATATTTAACCAACAGAGTGGAGACTGTCTGGTCAATCTTTGGGTAAACCCAAACCAGTTATTTTTAATGCATATATATTGTTTTACAAGTGCCATGCTGCTTTGCATTTCTGTGGCAGATTTATTTCTTGTGTAACCAAGCATAATGAGGCCTACAGCGCACATGCTTTGCCAAATGTGGATCTCTTGCAGCAAATGAAAGAAACTCATTCTCCCATCACAGCCGTTTCTCTGCTGTACTTACAAAGAAAAGGTATTCATTTTAAGACTTGTGCATTTTGGGTTCTGGCAAGTTTATTTATTTGAATAGAAATGATTGTGAGTAAAAGGCAGAGGCTCACTCCTTCCCCATCGCAGCAGCAACACTTGGACAGATTTAAAACTGTAGCAGCACTTCTACAACTTATTAATGTTTCTTTATATAAAACTGTGTGAGTATAATTCATAACATAATGATAATTTGACATCACATGAAACTAGTTCCACCTGCACTTCGTAGAGACACTAAATGACACAGAAGGTCATGTTTTCGTCAACTTCTTTCATTGTGGCGCGTTACAAATAAAAGCCTTTGGCATTTTAATTCTGAAAGCCTTCCAAAGCTATTACTGTCATCATCAACAAAGTCTCTGAGAAGCAAAAGGGATCCTGTTTGAAAGCTCTTAAATATACTCCCAAGGTGCAGCAATCATCCTTTCTGAAAGGAACAATCGCTGCATTTCCAACGAGACGACAGAGAATTACAGCAACATTTAACCCATTACTGACCTAAATCTGCCTTCAGCTTCCTGCTGCTGTCACTCTATCTATCCTGACGATATGAAAAGTGACACGTATGCAGATACAGAACACACTGACTATCAAAACAAGGCACAACCTTGTGCAGATGAAGGGGCACCATGAAACACGGAGTGTGAAAATACAGGCCATAACTTTCACTCTTCAAGCACACAGATAGACTGCTTGTCAGCAAACAAATTGAAAGCTATCATTTCATGCAGTAGCTCCCTGATTCACCTCCTATAGCGCTGCTGTATGTATAATGCACAGGGCTGTCACTCCTCTGCTCAATAGAATGCACACTGACGAACCCTGGCCGTCAAATTCACGTTGAAGTTCATGCATCATGTTGCAGGAATCCTGCACAGACCTCAGCAGCAGCCGGGAATGTAAAGCAGGCTGAGTGTGGCGTTGTTCAACACGTGTCTGTCTGTTAGGAACAAGCCCAGGTGGACGCAGGTCTGCAGGTCGATCACATGACTGCTCCGGTGGACTAATCTACCGCAAACATCTACGTTTCCACTGTTTCTGAGACCAAATGCTTCAGCACAGGAACATCCGGTTTATATGACTCTTTTGAGAGATGATGTGCAAATGTGAAGTGTCAAATATATAGATTATGTAAAAAAAAAACTCTTCACTGTATTTTATCAAATTGGATTTGACAGAGCAACAGAAAGTGGAAATCTGTAAATCTGTAAAGTAACATCCGTTCCAACCATCACTGTTTTTACTAGGATTTTAAAATGTGACAAACCAACAAACCCAAAAATATGTATAATACTAAAACAGTTTTTACAAAAAAAAATTACATAACCTCTCATGCTGCTGATTAACTGCGACCGCAGTCAGAGTTCTGTGTGAATGATTTACGACCTTAAAGCGACTCGGATGTGCAGAAGAAGAAAGTAGCCTGTTTACGGCAGTAAAGATGGCCGCCGCGGCAGCGCTCTGTTTACGGCAGTAAAGATGGCCGCGGCGGCAGCGCTCTGTTTACGGCAGTAAAGATGGCCGCGGCGGCAGCTCTCTGTTTACGGCAGTAAAGATGGCCGCCGCGGCAGCTCTCTGTTTACGGCAGTAAAGATGGCCGCCGCAGAAGCAGCAAGTAGCCTGTTTACGGCAGTAAAGACGGCCGCCGCGGCGCTCTGTTTACGGCAAAGATGGTTGAGATGTGATGCTTTCACTGACTCAGTCTGCTTTCATCACTTCATCATCGTTTTCAGACATTGTTTACATCCCGATTTACTGTCTGGCTTCTTCTGCTGCAGATAAAATGCAACAAAGGCTGCGTTCACACTGCAGCCTGAAGGGACCAGTGTCCCACATGCGCAGTAGGGGGCGCAATAATGTCAGAGTTCTCAGTTTTCTGCCAAAAGCCATAAGAAGAAGTAGAGCTCAGTGTTTGCAGAAGTAAATATGGAGGCTAATGGTGGAGCGTAGCTTAAGTTGTTTGACCAGAGCAGCAAATTAACAACTTAATCCTCATTATAGTCCATCATGGTGCTTGTTCTCGCTTGCATGTCAGGATGCAGAATAGTGACATTTGTCGAGTATCAGCGACGACCTGCATGTTGGGTCATATTTGAATCGGATACTGTTGGAGTAAATGTACATACAGATATATTCTACCTACATGTACATTGATTTTATAATGTATGAATGCTGTGTTGTGTAGGAGCGCTCGGAATGGAAGAATACTGAGTGCACTAAGAGTTGCTTTGTTTTAGTTATGTCTGCAGCTGATAGAGCCGACCGAACCTTGACATTGCAACTACTATGTTATCTAATGTGTGCACTGAGGGCTGCAGAACTTCCCCATCCCTTAGTGCAGCTTTCAGATATGTAACCAGGGCAACCTAAGGAAATAAATGCTAGGAGAGACGGGGCGTAACTCAGAGTGGTTTGGAGATTGTAACTGAGCTCTCTCTTCGCGTGTAAAACTCAACTAACTTGCCGTGTCTTTCCTTTACAGAGCGTGTTTAAATAATGTCTTAAGGTGTTTAGACCTGACAGATACGTATTGGATTTGGGTCGCATTCGAAAAGAATCAGACCTGTGTTGTTCAGACTATCATGAAAAGATCGGGTACAGGTCACATTACTGCAGTGTGAACGCAGCCAAACTCTGCAGACTTTTTAAAAAGGATCAGGTCGGATTTTGTTGCACTTATGGAAGAGGAACTGATCAGATTCTGTTCTAGGGGGTGAAAAGATCAGAATGGGGTCATTCAGACTGCAGTAGTGTGAACGCAGCCTCGGTTTGCAGAAATCTGCTGCTCTGTCTGCTTGTGTTTTTCTTTGTTTTAGGCCCAAACTAAAGAGCCCAGCTAAATTTCGCCGTTTCTCGTGTCGTTCTTCCCTTTGTGAGCTGCAGCGGAGGAATCAGCCCAGGCTGGGCAGGATAATCCCCATTGTGCTAATCTGAATGACTGGCCACTGGGAGGCCACAAAATTGACTGGCTTGAAAAGTGAGCTCTGCTGCCCAGCATGACCCCCCACCCTCACACACACACACACACACACACACCCATCATAACCACAGAACATAAACAAACTGGCTTCTACATATCTCTCCGCTCAGAATGGCCTCACCTCACGGAAGCTGCTATGATCCAAATTGAAAGGGACAACCTTAGGCCTGGAAGAGGTGAGTCATGGAGTTTTGTCCATTTTCTTTCCTCCAGATATCAACATGACACATTAGCTGTAGGAGATGTTAAGAAGACAAAAATAACTTCAGGATTTAGGGGACAAATGCTTCAGAGAACAGAAAAGAGCTTATTACACTTTTTTAATATGCACTTCTGATTTTTGTTTAATTAATCTGAGGAGACATACAGGTTTGGACAGTTTGGGGGCTACAGCAGCAATAATTATATTTAAAACAGCCTTACATAAGTCTAGTGAGAATCCAGGATGAGTACCAGTCACATCCAGACAGCCGCTTTTTTACAAATATGATTAAATATCTGCCCTGGGCTGGTAAGCACCACCACTTTCATACATGTGACGACATTATTCCTAAATTCATTAGACTATTTTGTTTAACCTGCACCGCTGCAAATTAATCCTTCCCTCAAAATACGAACAGACTCTAATTTAGTTTCTGGCATCCAGCATTACATTTCTAACATGGCTTCCAACACCCAAGAGTAAGCAGTCAGCAGGCCTTCATTATCACTTTGGTTTTCAACAGCAACAAATTCACGAGGACAGACGTGATTTTACGAATCAGGGTTCTTCGCAGGGTTCTCTGCGAGGTTCACCATCTCACACAAGCCGTCCGTCTGGCAACGCCAGCAAACAGATTCTCATCAAACGGTTTCTCTGCTGTTTTCACCAGGATGCAGGAGAAGCAGCAGAATGGAAATAATCATCTTTTAACGTGTTCATTTAAAGACACCATTCAAATGAGATATTCCCACCAGGAAGCAGAACTTTAGGTAAATGGCTTATTATAAGACAAAATGCTTTAAAATGAACCACAAGCCGATTGAAAAAGATCTGTTTTAAAGAGACCACAGATTCACTGAAGTCGAGTCCAAAGTCTGGGAGCCACTGTCTCCTTCCCTGCTTAATGTTTTTCCTCCTCATAGTCCAGTAGACCCGGTTTGATTCAGAACCAGAACTTCATCATCTGCTCCAGCTGCTGTGGTTCTTTCTCTCAGCTGTGAGTCCAACCAGCCTGTTCCCCTCCTGGCCTGTGGGGGCGCTGCACCAACAACCACTCAAGGAAACGACACAAAACCTCTGAAGACTCTGAGAGCAACTTCCTTCTTCACCAGATGAAACAAGATGGAGGCGTCAGATTTTAGCGGTTGGAGGATTTCTCTTTAGGCTAAAGACCAGGAGCCATTTCTGCTGCTAGTGCTAGGCTAACCCGTTAGCTTCGGTTGCATTTACCCAGAATGCCCTGCACTGTAGTCCACTTCTTGCTGTTGGAGCGGTCTGCTTGACGTTTACATCTGCATTCAAACTGAACCAGAGTTCACTTCAACCGAACCCAGACCAACGTTTGGAGGAGCAGAACTTCTACAACACGACTCAGATCAGAGCTTCAAAATATTGACTCTGTTGTTCTTAAGCCACTTTGAAACTAATTTGTTGCTGGTCTTGGGCTCACTGTGCGTTTGTGAACAAGTTTCAAATAGCTTTTCTAATTTATAAAGCACACCAGTCCAGCTGCTGCACCCTGACATTCACAAGCAAAATATGGGGAGCTGTAAAGTCTGGAGAACAGCTAAAAATATGAAACTTCTCTAATAGTCAGAACAACAAATATACCATAATGTTCTGTATATTTCTAAAGGCATGCATTCACTTTCATCCAGGAACGGTGGCAGATTTGCTACTCCATGTTTGCCTCCAGTATGTCTGACCTACTTCACTGCACCATGAGCCAAAGTTTACTTTTTGGAACATTACAGTACGCCATGTTGCAAAATTCACACTGAGCGTCTGCTGTCAGCACACACTATCTGTTCGTGCCATTTGCATCCCAGCATTGTGTGTTTGCTCACCTGAAACCAGCCCAACTTTGTTTTGCCTGGTGAAAGAAATGTTTTTGAGCGAGACTTTGGGGGGGAAACATGGATCTCTGTATAGGAAGCTGCTGGATCTCCCATGGGATGATTATTGTTTGAAGAGGTTGGAAGGATTTGACTTGTTGACTGAGAAACTCATTCCCTCTAGGACTGAATGCAGAGAAAACACTTTAGCTGCCAATCCCACATGCCAGCCAATCATTTGACAACTTTGGCATCCTGCTGAAAATCAATGGAGGGAAAAAAAACTAAATCTTTCACCTGTTTTTTTCCTGTCAGAGGGGAAAAAATCCTTCTCACAATATCACAAAAAGCATTTAGTCTTCCATTTTCCCCTGAGGTGGAAGATTTAGAGGATGGTTTTTAGAGCAGGAAACAGCAATAGTTTGAACACAGAGAATTATTCTTTTCTCCCTCTTTGACCTGTGAGATTGAAACAGTTTTCTCTTTTAACACACAATAAACGAAGTGACAAGGGACGGATTCATCGAGGTTTATGTCATATTTGTATCCTAAAGAAGCCGTAAAAGAGATTTATGAGCCATATTTTGTCTGAGATGTTGCTCACCAAGCATGTTGTTGCAGTTCTGCAGGCGGCTCATTTTCATCTGCAGATTGGATGTCCCTCATTCTCACCAGAATTGGATTTGTGACACGGTCCCCTCTTAGGTAAAACGGGTGTAATTATGGGAGTAACCTTTGGGGGCATTTTCTGCAGAGAGAGAATAAAGTGGTGATTGGGTGAGTTTTGTTCATTTTACAAGCTGCTCTTCCTTTTATTAGGGTCAAGTCACGGCGAAATGGTGTGAACCAACACGTGAAAACATTTCTTCTCAACACACCTAAACAAACTTTCATGGATGGATGGAAGAGATGGGAAAGTAATTGCTTTGTTTTATGTCTGGTTGTTTAGAATTAAAGACGAAAACATAAAATTAACAATTACTGAAAATAAAAAAATTCTGGTTATGCTGAAAGTAAATCAAAGAAAGCAAAAACAACAGTTTGTTTTTCTGGGTTTGTGAAATGGACATTTTGTTGTATGTGAAGAAACTTTAAATGATGAAGCTGCTAAAAGCAGGGCGTAGTGGGGCGGACCTCCTGTAGGGGGCGCCAGCGTTCTGAACATCAGGAAAAACATACACCAGAAGAAGCAACTGCACACATTTAGCCAACTTCACCAAGACTATGCAGAGAGAAAATTCATGGATTTTTATCACGAAAAGCTACGATGAGCCAGAGATAATCTGGGTCAAACAAAAAGTAAAAACAGAGTTTAACCGTGATTTTTTAAAGTTCGGATTTTCATCGGCTGGATGTGAAAACGCTCTTGGCTAATGTGTCGTCATTTAGCTAATGAGTAACAGCAGCTACAGAGAAACTAGATAAATGTGACATCAGGGAACCAACTGCCTGTTTTTGACAAGTTTTAACACAAACAGGTTTGTGACTAAACGCTTTGAAATTGTAAAGATTGATTACGTCAAACTCTAAATATGAATGGAGTTACAATTAATGACACCAATGTTCACCAAAACCTGATCTGGTTCTTTGGAAAGCGTCAGCATGATTTGGACCTGAAGACGTTTCCATACAGTTGACCAACTCTCCCCTGGACAGAAGCAGGAAAACTGGATCAGTTTCCAAGATATTTGTGTCATTATCTTTTTCTTCCAAAATGTGCTTGTGAGGAACTCTCTGCCCCCCAAAAATAAAATAAACTAAACACATCTTCTTTGTTTCAGCTCATTTGGCTCGCTGGAGCAAACTGTGATGCTTGGCCTACTTAAATCTGATGTGCAGAAAGAAAGAAGAGAAAAGGAAAGAAAAGTCTCCAGCATGTAGCTTAGCAACTTGTATGATTCTAAATGATTTTACCTATAGGACAGGTGGGCACATGCTTTGAGCTTAAAGTTAATACATGTCACCAGGAGAGGCCACAAATATCCATACATGGGAATTTAAGTCAAAAAGTGCCACAATGCAGTAAACAATTAATATTTATACAGTTTTAATAAAACTGAAAACGTTCTTTCTATAAAACATGATTGGTCTGCAGTTGAGCTGCTAAACATATTAATCCATCAGTCATTGTTTTTATTTTGTGTAAAAAAAGAAAAAGATCAAAGTTACCAATGAATGAATCAAAGGTACCGTACTATGAATCAGACTGTGCAAAACTTTTCTATCCAGCTTCAAATCTGAACACGTGAATTCAAATCACGGCTTTTTAAAGGAAATATTCCTTTGACTAAATATTTAAACAGGGCAGCTTTCAGCACGGAAATCTGGCCGTGTTATACAAGTCTGACTGAGAACCACTTTTAACCCAAATGTCTATGAAGCACATCCACATTACATAAAAACTGTTGAAACGCAGCTTTAAAGCATCTATTGAAGCTAAATTCAAAACCAAAAGTAATCTTCAATCTAATGCTTAAGATCTTAAGATCTGCTGTACAGGAAACGGTTTTACTCCTGATTTAAATGAACAGCTCCTGCTGAAGAGCAGCAGAGACACTAAAAGCTGCTTCGTCATCAGGAAGCTGAACAGAAGAGTCTGAGCAGTTCATTTCCAACAAGTAACTCAGGAACGTATTTCACCCAAAACCATTCAGAGCTTCACAGGCAGGAAAGTTAAATCCATCCTGTTACAACCAGGAGGCGGTGATTTAACAACTGGCCTTTATTTCTTACTAAGTTGTTTTTTACTTTCTGTGAGAAAAGTTCAGAGTTACTCATAGCCAGCTTTAAAGTGACTTGGGCAACCTTTTCAGGGCTTCCTGTTGGGATGGGTCAACATCCTCCCAGATCAGAAAAATCCATCCCTGCATGACTGATTCGGAGTCACAGGTCTTCACAGAAAGCAGTTTGGACACCTGGCAGCTCTCGCTCTCTGGCTGCCATCAAAGATAACAGGACATTTTTCTCCATTTCTCCGTGACTCGAGACATTTCCCTTCAAACTCAGAAGCTTGTCTTCCTGACCTCCGCCTGTCAGCGGGGAGCAGACGACTCGTTTCGAATCAGTCAGCTTCCATCGGGGTTTTACTGCAACATTCATCGGACCAAACTTTTATTATTTCAGGTCAGAATCACCAAATCGGTTTCTATTTGTCGCAACAAGAATATGTCAGATTTATTTAATAATGTTTTCAAGGGACTGTCTCTTTAAATATCGAGGGGAAGCCCAGATGATGATGTCATCAGCTGGATGAATTTAATGTTCATACACTCCAAATGTACGGAGCCCCATGAGGGACACGGGGGATTTTTTTACCCTTTGTGTTCCCTCACAAAACCTTCAGTATCTTATCTGCTTTCAGGTTCTGATCAGGTTTTTCCATGCATGTTAGTATCTCATTAGTGATGTATCTGAAGATTTAGGCCTTTTTCTGTAGATGCCACATATGTGTAAAATGTAAAAGTAGAACAGGCCAGTCATGGGCTTTCCTTCTCTTATTCTAAGAGACACAAAGAGACTTTCTGTAACAAGGACAGAAAGAAGAGAAAATACATCCAAATTATGTGGAGTTATTTTCATTAAGTCATACAGTAATCTGAGTTTTTATTGTGTCTTTTTTGTGCTCTGTTCTGTTCATACAGTCTCATTCTGTCCCACTTTCACACAAACATCAACATACAGTTAGTAGATTTTCAACCAGTTTCTGAACCAAAGAGTTAAGAAATATTTTCACTGAGGCTCTTGAAAGGTGTCGATCTGTGACAGTAAGACTGTATTCAAAAGAGACCAGGGTGTATTTGCTCATTTATTTCAAGGGAATGCAAAAGAAATAAAATATTCCCATGTCCCTTAAGAGGCTCTGTATGAATGTGATGCCAGCAAATGTATGTAAACTTCTGATTTTGAATATATAAAAAAATCTCAGCCAAAACCTCATTGTGGTTTTGTTTTGTCTGATTTAAGATCAGTGAGGAAAAATGATGAACTCAGGGCAACACAGAGCTTTATATGGTGGTTTACGCCTGAAATAAGTTTGTGTGAATGGTAAATATTGCCTTGCATGATGCCGATTCAGTCATGATGTATAAGTGAAGCAATAAACAGAAGCAGAGCAGCTGTCAGCCTGTAAAACAGAGCCTCTCTCCTGAAGCCAGGAGTCCTTTTGTTTTTCCAGCATGGAGACTGCAGAGCTTCCCTCCCGGTGGGTGAGGGATTGATGGCGGTCTCGGCTGAGTTTATCGAGCGCCTGCCTCCACTCTGACTGTCCAGCCAGCACTTAAGCTGCAACCTCTCTCTGCTCTGGTCCACCTCTTTCCCTGAGATGCTGTGAGACGGACAGATTTCCACTTTATCCTCGACCACCAGGAGCCGTCCACTCAGGGCGCTCCGTGTGGCTCAGACCCTGACAGGTAGTGTGATGGCAGAGCTCCGGTTGGAAACATTTTAGTGACATCTTGGTGTCAGAAGCCATAATTTCAAATTTGCAGAGACAGATTCCAGCTCCTCGTTTCCTGTTTTCTTCCGTCACTGTCATGTTCTTTCAGTCCAGCTGGTAGTTTATGTGACATATCACTCAAAATGGTTCTTTTTTCAAAGAAACATGGTATATTTTCTTCAATTTATTGCGACCACAAACTCTGGTGTACTGCACTGATATTTGATGAGACAGAAAGTAATGGATACCAGGAAAGAGGAAATTAAAGGATGCATTGATTTAAACAGTGATGGTAACAAAAAACAAACACGAAAAATGCTAAATTCAATCATTTCAAAACCTGCCATGTGTTAATAACACAAGAACAGTTACAACATAGTCCAGCATCTAGCAAACATCATATTTATTATTACCCACCGAATCGCTGGTGGAGAGGAAACCGAGAGTAAAGTGTTCACCACTTCAAAATAAGAGCATGAATTTAAAAATCTACTTGAAGAGTCCTAACAGTCGAACCAAAACTTCAGCAAAGATGTCAAACTTTGGTTAGATAACAATCTAGAAAATTAGCACTCTAGAAATTAACTTCATTTAGGTGAAGCTAAAAAAAACACTAAGCAAACATTAGATTCTGCATGGACATTTAGGCGCCATTTATCATGTTGTTTCCTGAAGGCGGATTTTCACAAGCCCGTATTATTTAAATCATTTCTCACCCGTTTTGCTTCAAAATGCTTCCGGCACAGATTCACACATCCAACCAGACTTTGTCCCTCATCATTTTCCTCTTGGATTTTATCGCTGATTTCTCTGTTTTTTCCCGCTAATAACCTTACAGACCTGAAGTACAAATCGTTAGAAAACTTTCCTGCCTCGATGTTTGCTGATAAGTCAAGGACTCAAAACATGTGTGGGGTTTTGCTCAGCGCTGAGTTTTACTGCCATGAAGTCCGATCGCTCCACTTCCGCATGTGGGCGGAGCCACGTAATGGCCGCTAGCAGGTGTTTCCTCTACAAAACATCATGTTCAGTAAGTAAGATCGCGAGTTCTGGTTGTCCGTCAGCAAGTCTCAAGATTTTCAGTTGCATTTAGAGCTGGACTTTGACTAGGTCATTCTAAACTATGACTTTGCTTTGATCTAAAGGTTTTCTTCCAGGATTGTCCTGGATTCAAAAGCTCCTTCAACTCTGACCAGCCTCTCTGTTCCCTGCTGGTCTAAAAGTATAAAGATGAAACCAGATAATAGTAATGACGAAATATGTCAATGCAGCAAATGTATATATATATAGTGAATATTTTACAGTGTTTTTCAAAACTTTATTAGACATAGCTCTGGTATTTTCTGTAATCACTGAAACTACATGATTAATTGCAAAGCATCTTAAACATGAACACATGACTGATTTTAAAATGCTGACGTTAATGATCCTTCTCAGGAAAAGAAAAGATGGCCTCCTTTACATTGTGTCTGACAGCCGGCGATGGTTATTTTAGGCAGATGAGAGGGAGCCTGAGAAATAATGAAGGCCATCTGTCTTGATGGAGCCATGTCCTCTGAATGTCGGGTCCGATGTAAACAACTCCATTTGTCAAGATATGATGAACCTTGAACTGCTGTAACATCCACTGAGACGATCCGACTGCGTCAAGCTCCAGCACATCTTCGGTTCTTTTATTTCTTGCAAGTTTGAAAAGTTGGAAGAAACTCCTCCTCCTAAAAAAAGCTGCACAGAAACGTGCAAATATTCATTACAGTGTGAAAATTCAGAGTTCAGGCTCTTATTCTGCTGGAGGCACAACCAGCATTAAACCTTCTGCTGTCACTCACTTAATGAGTCGCCCACAAAACCAAAATCATATCACCACCAAAAAACATTTTAAAAGCTGAAAGGAGTAGAAATAATCAACATTGGTGGGAGGAAATACATTGAACAATACGGATCCATTATTAGCCTCATTTCCTGGATTTACTGGTTAAAAATCTGACACACTGTCAGTTTTCTCAACCCTTTACTGTAAATACTTAATATCTATACATCTATGCATCTCAGGGGGTTGAGATGCTTTAAGAGAAGATTTTTCCTTCCAAATGTGTCACATTTAATGGTAATACAAAGACTTCCTTCTATTCCCACCAAAATAAAAGTCTCTCTAAAGAGTTCAAATCCAGAAATGTCTCCCAGCGTTCAGAAACTCTGAAACAGATTTTTTCCCATAATGCAACCTGTTGGTTATGAATATGCAACCTGTTGCTTTGCATATGTGCAGCAGTGAAGGTTCTGTCTTCATGGTAAGTTTACATCATCAGAAAAAGAAAAGCTGATGTTTGTCTCCAGTAAGAATCATTGTTTCTGTTCAAAGCCACAGAGCTTTTTCCAGGAATCCTGGAAAACAGTTTCAGTCTGTTCTCTTAATTCTCAAATCCACATGAATGTTTTGAATATTTTCTAAACTGATGTACCCAGTTGTGCATCTTTTGGCGCCATCTTTAATATGTGGCCAGTATGTCTGTTGAAATGATACTGTTCTATTCTCATATTTGACATCCTGTTTGTGTGCAGCCATTGCTTTGTGCTCTCGTCTCTCATTCTGCTGGATGGAGCCAACTGCTGCAAATGTGAATCCCAGAGTTTATTTGTACAGAAATACCAACAATCTGCAGTGGAACCTGAAGTCCAGCAAACGACTCAATGAGACTGACTCACTTTCACTGATTATAGCATCAAAGTGCAGGGGGAGCCGACTGGCTGCTTGAATCATGATGTATTTTAGGGTAGAAGTTGATGTGTTTCAGGCGCTGAAGCTCACCAAGCTTCACCAGGCGCAGAGCCACCAGCAGCTTTTTACCCAGAAAACTGGAGTCCTGCTGCCTTTTGGTGCCAAAGATCAAAGTTTCTCTGGGGAATTCAAAACCGTGACGAGGTTATGGACGAGGTTGGGTTCAGATTAAACACCTGGATTCTCCCAGCTCTCTGTGGATACTGGCTGATGGCTGCAGCAGAAACATCTGAAGACGGCTTTAGCTTTAGCTTTAGCGTGCGTGTGTGTGTGGGGGTGTGTGGGGGGGGTGTGTGTGTGGGGGGGGGGGGAAAAAACGGGGGTGGGGTGGAAAACATCACGGTTCTCATTAGTTGCATTTTCCATTACATGTGCAAAACGTTTTTGATTTTCAGCTAATTTGTAATTGCGTTGTTCCCAAATAACTTAGGAATACAATTAAAATCTCAGGTGAATGAGTCTGTGAGAGATGGCTGCAGGGAACCAGAGCTACCGGCTGCAGGGAACCAGAGCTACCGGCTGCAGGGAACCAGAGCTACCGGCTGCAGGGAACCAGAGCTACCGGCTGCAGGGAACCAGAGCTACCGGCTGCAGGGAACCAGAGCTACCGGCTGCAGGGAACCAGAGCTACCGATTGCTCCGGCTTCGTGCCCGACATTATCAGGAGATGAAAGCCTGAAGACGAGTGAAAAGGAAACGCTGCCCTTTAAGAAACGGCTCATCACAACAGATTCCAGCTCGTTCCCTCTGGAGAACCTTAAACCTAAACTCTACTCTACTCTTCATAACTGCATATTACTGAGGAGCCTCACATCGATATAAAAATGAAATATTTGTTTTTAAGCACGAGTTTAGACTTCCTCTCCTTTTGGCAGAGCAATAGCTGTAAAGTAAACGCCACTGAGACAAAATCAGCCGAACAGACTCTCAGAAGGAGAAATGTTTGTGTTTTACAGTCAGTCTTCTCCCTCTTGAATAAGTTCATACAGTAACTCTTAGCTGGGTTGGATGGCCTATTTTTGAGAGCGGCGCTCAGACGTCTCCCCTCAGAAACATGTGATACGATCATGTAGCCCCAAGCATGTTTTAATGAGCTGAGAACAAAAATATCTTCTCCTCATGGTGTCTGCAGGTTTATAAGGTGGAAAACAAAGAGTATTAACTTGTTTTAACTCACTGTGTCACAAACATCTTTGTTTGCGGCGTCTCGAAGCGCGGCCTGCGCTAACATGGGTTTATATATTAGGATATGGATCTTTGAAGCTCTGGGGAAACCGGAGGGGAATCAGGCTGTCCGCTGTTCCTCTCCACATCGCAGATCTGTTGCTTTTGATCAGGTTCCTGATCACATCTCCGTCTGTAGCGTTCAGACTCTGGGCTTCCTGCTGGCAGCGTTCAGCCGCCTGACAGGCTGGTGAGTCTGGAGGATAGCATCCAACCAGGAAGGGTTGGCTCCATCAACATCCCAGCTTTTAGCAAGCAAATAGCGGCGTACATTCAGCAGTTTTACTGCCTCAGCAGCAGTAAAATCGCTCATTGTCTAAATGAGGAATCGCCAAATGTTTTCACATCAAGAAAAGCCATTTGGATGCACATTAGACCAAAGGCCTCCCATTTCATTAGCACTTGTTCCAAAGCACCCCATCTAATCTTTGTTGGAGTTTTGGAAGAAAATCATTTAACTACGACGTGTGCAGAATTATTTAAAAGCGTGGCTGCGGAGGCTGTAAAACGGGGCCTCATAATTATCATTTCCAGGAATCCAGGGCCACTAAACGGCTCCTCTTCTTGGTGTTGCTACCAGCAGAGTTATTAGAGTTTCTATCGCTGGGACTCTGAGGAACAGCTGACGGCTCCCAGCTCTTTACTGTGTTCACTGCTTCTACCACAAAACACTGAGCAGGTTTAACTTGAAATTTCTAAACATTATTGTTGAAGTGAAACAGCTGCGCTCCTGTTTGAGCTGGATGACATGAAGCAGCACAGCTTTGATTTCTCAGAACATTTCAACAGCATCTCCTGCTTCCTCAGTTGAGTTGAATGTTACCGAGACTTTCAGAGTTTCTGTCTGAGGTTGTGACTTTGGTAAAAAGTCGAGCAGAGAGAACAGCGACTGGTGCTTGTCTGCCAAAAGGAGAAGATTATTAATAATTTCTGGGCTGAAGGAGATACAGCTGATCGGTGAATTAACTGCTGTTCCTGGAATAATATTTATATAATGTCTTTTCTTATCACTAATGTAGAAAGAAGGCAATATGAATAACTAAAGGTGTAATAGAAAAGTACGAGGGAGATTGGCATGGAGAGCAATTCATTTAAATTCTATGAATGCAGAAATTTAATGCTGAAAACCTAAAGAAATATTGAGCATATAGCAGAGGAGACATGAACTGTGTGGTAAAGGAAAGACCAAATGGCTGCCAGAGGTGTGGGAACCTCAAGATTGAACGATTTCACAGGGGCAACAAGGAAAACCAGCAACGAAAACCAGCAACGAAAACCAGCAACGAAAACCAGCAACGAAAACCAGCAACGAAAACCAGCAACGAAAACCAGCAACGAAAACCAGCAACGAAAACCAGCAACAAAAACCAGCAACGAAACTAACGATGAAAACCTGGTTCCTCATCTGCTGGAGAGAGCAGATGAGGAACCAGGTGAGTCTAATCAGGGGAATGTCGACCAGCTGCACAGAAACAATAAAAATCTTGTTAAAACATTCTGATAGTTACACAAACAACCAGCTGAGAAATAATCAACATTTAAACATCGTTTTCTTGTTTCCTTTTGATAAAAATGTTACGTTGGACGATGACAGCAAACGGCTTCATGCCACCCTGACGCTCACATCCTCTGTCCTTCTGGTTCTGGTCTTTGGGGTTCAGCCAATCAGCACCAGGGAAAATGAAAGGCTGTCCTAGATTGGCTGCTTTGGAAATGGCAGCCAATAGCAATTCTTTCAATTATTCTAAACGTCTGGGAATTAATAATAATTAATATTAGTGAGTCAGAAAACTGACAACAGCTTCTGTTGGAACAATTTACAACAAATGTGCTTAAAGGTATTTTATGAGACAAACATAAAATAAAATCAGAATAAAATAGAATGATAAAATCAGACCATTCTATAAGAAGACAGATTCAATCGCAGTTTCAAAATTCATAACTGGTTTCAGTTATTGCACAATGACATCAACTTCAGTTAATATTTCCAGAAGTGGGACCAGTTCGTTTCAGATTTTATCAGTTCGAGTTTAAAGTTGTTACATTTTTGACTAAACTGTAAGTCACACGACTCGAGTCCAGAATAAAAGCAGCAGATGGGTTTTTTTTAGATATTTTTACATTAAAAACTATTCTATGAATATTATTTTTTTTCCAGGATGAAAGTTTTTCCTCTCATTAACCCTGAGCTATCATTTAGTGAGGAAATGAATCCCACCTCATCCAATTAGCGCTGGGAAGCCACGAAGTGATTTGGTTTGTAACAGAAGCGCCTGGATCCATGGAGTCACAGCGACTGAAACAGAACCGGCACAAACAGAGAATTGCTGACCGTTAGAAAAAAACATTTTACCAAGAATACATAATTAACATTCATGTATTTGAAATTCTAAACTGGACTTAACAACTTAGCACAAATGATGACCTCACAGATGTTTTTAAATCTGTTCTTGTGCATGTTTCGTGTTTCTGCTTCATTCATGTTGGCTGCCATGAGGATGACCTCCCTGCAGACTGGAGCAAATGCAGAGCTGTGTTCATATAGCACAGCTGCCAGTATAAATATTGCATGTTCTTCTATATCCTGCGCTTCTGAATTCATTTCCATCTCTAGCAGCCATGTTCTCCCAAAGTGCAAAAGGGTAATTGAGTTTCTATTTAATAGTGGCCCAGAGTAAAAGCAAAGTGTGTGAAGTGACTGATTTGGTCATAATCAGCTGATTAACATACAGCACTTTACCATGGAGCTTAAAGCAAGTTATTAAAAAAAGTCCAGATTGCCTCCTGTCAAATACGTGTCTGCCTCTGCTGCAATTACTCCCAATACTCCAGCAACCCGGGTTTTCCATCCAGAAAGCCGTCATTATCTGCCGTAACACACAAAGGCTACTCTGTAAAATTAGCCTGACAACGCGGCGAACCAGGCGGGGGGGCGGGGACTTCTCACATGCATTGTTTCTCTAAAATGGAGTTTATTGTCCCATTGTCGATAAGAGTGTCTGGAAGAGTGAATGTGTATCTTTAGTGATATTTTGAGCAGGGAAGAGTGCCTTTCAAAGGGGATTGCAGTTACTAGGCAACAAGCAGCAGAACCAATTGAGGACTCCAGCAGAAAAAAAAATAAGTTTCTCTCCCTTTCTCAATCATGCAGCTTCTCCCTGTATGCACTCTCTCTCTTACACATGTGTAATCCTGGACTCGCAATCAACCCAGCTGAAATCTCCACTGAACAGGTTTGACCTCAGATATGAGGCTTAACGTGTTATCTGATCACCTGAAGCGTTTCACGTTCAGATGAGCCTGAAAAGAAAAGAAAAGCTGAGAGAGGAAATGAGCGGGCGTTGGTGAAATTCCCTATTAGTATGCCTGTGATAATTCGGTGGGAGCGTTTGTCAGTTTCCCTTCAGGTGGTGAGAAACACACGAGTCTTACACCAGCAAAGGTAAAAAAAGAATCACAAAGCAGAGGAATATATGAGAGCCCAGAAAACCCGGCGGGCGGAGCGCTCAGGCAGCAAACCTGCAGAAGGTGAGCTGTGTTCAGGTTAACAATGAATGATCTCCAGCAGGAGCCTGAACGGTGGAGTAGGTGCTGCAGCAGGTGCTGCAGCCGCTCCACCTTTTCTAAAGGCAGAGAACAAGCTCCCGCTTTTTACCTCACATCGTCTCAGCGCCAACCCGTCAAGCCAAAGAAACTCAAATTAAACGGCTTTCTCAAATGTTACAACACCTTTCCTACTCGGTTACTGGAAAACGTGCAGCTGACTGCTGCCTGCAGCTGCAGCCTCGTGGAGTTTATGTGACCAATCACGCTTCCTTGAACAGGATAGATAAAACATGTTCTTTATATATTTTACTCAAAATCATTGTTAGCTAATGAGATTTCATTCTGGCCAGTTCTGCCTACTGTGAGCTGTTTTAGGGCTCCGTCACTTTAAATCCAAATAAGCTGCTTCTGGCCACGCCCACCAGGTCACCATTTACACTCACCTGAAAATGGCTGCAAACAGCTGCATACAACCGGACATGTTTGAAAAGCAGAAGTGGAGCCTCCTGCACAACCAACAAGAATTCAGCAAATGGTTCCTGGATGGAACAACAGCAAAACTCTTGTCTTTTCCAGTAGCCATTGTACACATGCTGGCATTCCAATTGGGTTGCTAGGTGACAGGCTGGGCTTCCCAGGGGTTGCTAGGTAACGGCTCGGTGAGGTTACATTCCAAATGTTTTTGAAGCAAATCTATCAATCTAAATATGATCCTATTCTATTGTCCTTCCTACTAATACTAATATTTTGTTTGGTTATTAGAAAGCAGTTTCATTGTCTATGGTTAGCTGAATATTCATGTCTGATGGTAGTGATTCTAGCTGAAAGAGAGGCGAGGTTTGAAAGAGATGAGTTTTCAACAGGCGCTTGGGGCACCATTGGGTCCTAAGTTTCACTTAGTGAGTTAGACGAAGAAGAAGAAGAAGACGACAGCTACAGTGTGTAACGCACGTCGGATTGATAGATGTGTTTGTATGTTCAGAAGAAAAGAAGAAAGTAAAGGAAATTTACAACCACCGCATGTCTCGACATCAATTTTGTTCGAGTGTGCAACATGAACCGAGGCTTATTGTCTGTGTGAAGGTTTCTCTCTGTCCTCCTGACTGATGGAAGAAGTCAGACTTTCAGCAGGCTCATTAAAAGTCAGTGGCTGCAGCTTCAAAAACTCTCCAATCTGAGCAGATAAATCAGGCCTGGAACTTCGTCCACAACGAGCGCACGGCTTTCCAGCTTCTGTCTGCGAATGAAGCAGGAAGATCATCCAGGATCTTTGCCTACGCCTGTCTGGTCTGAGGGTCGCTTTGCCATCAATCGGAAGGGGAGCCTCCCTGCGGCTGGGGGCCCATCCGCGGCTGGGGGCCAGTCACAGGCCGACTCGGGGTGGGTCGGCGGCGGCGGGGGGAGAGTCGGGCTCAGGCCCGACCGCCTCCGCCCCCTCCGCGGCCTTCGTCCCCCTAAGTGCAGACCGTCCGGGCGCGGCGCGGTCAGTTCCCCTGCCCGGGGTATACAGCAGAACGGTAAAAACAAACTGACAACTCCTGCACAGCATCTGGATTCAGTCTTCATCAACAACCTGGACATGATTTCTGTCCAACAGCATTTAGTCTCATCTTTCAGCCTGATGGCAGAGGAAGATCTGGACATGAAAATGTGTTCAGATGGAAACAGAATAAACTTTAAACCAATTAAACGGCTTGATGCAACAAAAGGACAGGAGCTGGTCTTTTAGCAGATGCAAAACGATTCAAGAAAAACTAAATCAACAAAGATTCAGTCCTGACCTGGAGCCAAACGGCAAAGAAATGCAGTTTGAGTGAAACCAGGAACATTTGTTTCCCAGAGACTCAGTGATCCGAAAGCGCAGTGACCGGTCCAGACCCGGTCCAGAACCCGGGCCCAGAACCGGGTCCAGAACCCGGTTCAGAGCCCGGTCCAGAGCCTGGTTCAGAACCCGGTCAGGAGCCCGGTCCAGAGCCCGGTCCAGAGCCCGGTCAGAACCCGGTTCAGGGTTTTTCTGTTTGCTGAGATTTATTTTACCGAAGTTTCAAGAGGATTAAGCAAAAGCAGATGAAACAAAGTCGCGCTCTTTGTTCTGCGACGGTTCACACAACAAAATCCTCCTGATCTGCAGTTTGACAGGATGCCAGAGCAAAGACTCTGTTATGTTGACATAAATGCTAATATTTCCTGCTTTTGTTGCTCTTTAGGCCATGTTTTGTTGAGCACGCCGGCAGATTTTCTAGCCTTCTGACATTGAAACGCATTAAGCTCCTTGAGGTGCTGGAACGGTCTTTCCTCCTGGCAACTGAGCATCAGGAGCTGGATTTGAGTGCCTTGCTTAAGGGCACCTCAGTGAATGCTTGCAAAAGCTCTTTTTATAATTTCTGAACTTATGAACCATAAAAAATCCTTTTGCTTGCAGCTACTGAAACAGCCTCCCACTTTCTGATTTGGGGTCGTGTCTGTGGGCAAAATAAAGGTGGAGGATAAAATCTACTGCAAAAACACAAAACCTGACGGAGGATTTGAAGTGCAAATATCTTAGCTCACTTGAAATAAGACAAAACTAACTTACAGTAACTCCTCAGCAGCTGCAGGAGTTTGTTTTAAATCAATAATTCCTTAACAATTGACTTAAAATAAGTCAGAAAAAAGCAGCAGGTCCACTGGCTGCAGAACAAGTACTTTAAAAAGTCAGAATTCCAGTTATTTTTGTCTTTCTGAGGTGTAGCATCGGGATGGTTTTGTGTTTTTGCAGTGTAACTGGAGGAGTCGTGCCGACCAGCATCTCATCAGACTCCGAAACTCCCCAGGCTGAGTTCGTTTCATGAACGTCTCCAGTGTCCTGTCAGCTTTCTGTCACATCTCCTAATTGATTCATTACGCTGGAATTGGATGTGCAGTCAGAGACCATCAGCTGCCGCTGGAGCGTCTGGCAGCAAACAAGCCTGTGAAATCCTGGTTTTACCCACCAAGGAAGTGAAGCATAATCAGGTATCAGTTCATGATGTTCACACAGGAAACGCCACACATTTCCTTCCTCAGCTATTAGAAATGCAGATCTGATTCAACACTATGCACAGTCAGGTTTATGTGAAGGTAGTTAAAAAGGGACATAACTGGATTTTTCAACTGGAAAATGATCCCAAACAAACCAAAAGTGCTTGAGGGATGGATAAGGAAGACGCCACTCTGCTGTTTCTAACAAACTAAAAACATTCAGTCAAGATGATTGTTCAAAGATCCAGCCAGGATTATGCCACAGGCAACAAAAAGGTGCGATATGTTTGCAGCTTTGATATACATGAATCTGTAACGACCAGAAAATACTAAATAAGTTCAACTTGTTCATCAAAATCCTGTTTCTGGAACTTGTTGAAGCTGCTTGTTGTATAATCATGAATGTGACATTTATGCTGATGACTCCATGTTAACTCACAATTAAATCAATCACAGTACTTTACAAAGTAATAATCTTCATTAAAGTGTAAGTGGCTCCAACACACTAATGAAGGATTTTTCCCTGCAGCTCAGCAGATCTTTGCTTTGCCATTTTAAACCTGCAGTTTTTACATGAGGATTGCAAGTTATAGCAGAAACGGAAACTCTATGAAAACAGCAAAAAAAACCCAAAAGGTTTAAAAGCTAGATGTCGATATCTGGTCCAAACCCAAAGAACCCAGTTTCTGGTTAAGTACAGAAACAGAAGAACTAAACCAGAAGCTGCTTTATTGTTGGTTGCAAAACGTAAACGAGCATCATGGTGTGTAAAAATGGCTGCAGCTGCATTTCAGCTGCATGCAGGAGGCAACAGGACAAAACGTAAAGACGGTTTCTAGGAAAATAACTCGGAGGATTATTTCTGCCCGTTAGACCGTCCACTTTGGACCAGCCTGACATAATGGAGCATAATTATGATCTGAGGGCATTTCTGAAATATTATCATATCAGCACAGCGTTTCATGGAGGAAACAGACCTCTGGGTGAAACTGCACGTTTAGCTGCTGTCAAAAGATGAGCTGAAAAGGTTCCATGTTTAATAAATGCCCTACATGCTCCATCAAAGTGATGCGAAGCCTTCAAATGTAAATGAACGCCTCATTACAGGCTTGTATTTTTAGCTAAGCAGAGAAAATAGCGAGGGGGAATATGCATGTGTTTTTAAGAGTTGTTTTGGTGAAGACGTGAAGAAAATGATCATCATGTTTTAAGCTCCAAACTTTAGATCCTGTGGAGCTGCTTGGCCTCAGGTCACAGAGGTCGCGACCTTTCAAACACGCATCAGGAGAACGAAGCACGTTTCTTCTAAAAGCCAGTGAAGCTTCATAATCTCAAACTATCATTTTTGATCTGGTCAGAACAAGAAGGACCAAAACATGGTTTAATAAAATCCACCACATCATAGCACCTACACTCAACATTTTGATTTGTTGTGACAAAATGCAGGAATTGAAGAACTTAAGAAAAACAGCAGAAAAAGCAGAACTCTCCTCAGACTGGCCTGTAAATCTGATGAGTCCAGGGAGATTATTCCAGATTATCCAGCCTCAGGTTCCTCTAGCGCTCGGCCCAGACCGGCCTGCCTCCAACTGCAGACCAGAGGATCCATAAGACATTCAGCAGTTTGCAAAGTGAGGCTCACTCAGGGAGGAGCTGCTGGATGTTGGCTGATGTTTAACATGAGGACTTTGTTGCCGGGCGCTTAAACTTTAATGTCCTCTGAGAGGCAATTTGTGGCGGAACGTGGAACATATAGCTACAATGAAACCCCATCAAATAAACAGCACCAACAACAGACTGGGGTTCCCTCTCTGCAGGTATCTGGAGGGCACACCAAGCTTTGTGTCTCTAAGTGGACACATCTTTTATTTTTACTCAGATTTTGAGCTGCAGCTCTTCTGGTGTCTCGATCTGAAATGATCACCCAATAATCTGGAACAGTTCAGATCCAGTCAGGCTGGATGGAGAACATCTGGGAACATCAGCTTTCAACTCCGCTTCAGATACTAAGTTGGATTTAGGTCTGGACTTTGGCTAGGCCATTGCAACCCATGAGTTAGCTTTAATTTAACACTAATGAGCTTTTTAGCGTTTAGCTCGGTCGCCATGACTCAGCACTTCCTCATCTCCCTCGTCTTCCCAGCCAGAGGAAAACGAGGCGGAAACCCGACTGCTTCCCATCCTGGCAGAACTCCTGCATCAGATCAAGATGCTGGAAACGCTCGACTCCAACAAGGTGTTCTGCATCAGAACCGCTAAAAACCATCCAACCAATCGCAGCAGCCTGGAAACAGCTTCACAGAAAGACTTCTGGTAAAACGCATCCAACTTCCTTTTACTGCTGATGAATATTTGGGAGCATGTGAAGCTAAATCCTCATTTTCTCACTGCAGCCCAGGGAAACCAGGAGGCCGTCAGAGAGCAGCATTAGAACCGATCCAAACCTCCTGGCAGGTTTGCTGATTTGATCAAATCTTTGCCTGAATTCACGATTTATTCCACCAGGTCATAGACAAAGTTTCCTCTTACAGAGCATCTAGAGCTTTCTGTGTTTTTACAGAAAGCCAGTTTTTAGATGCATGCCAGTTTTTTTTCTCCATGGTTACTAATGATTAGACGGGTACCGTCTCCATAATGCATCATTATTTGATTGCATCTTATTAATCTGACTTATTAAGAAGATGAATGTTAATCTTCTTGTAAAAAGTATTCTCTGCAAATCTGTGAATTCACCGCTGCCGGCTGTTAGCAGTGACGGCTGCTATCCATCGCCGTCGTCTTTCCTCATTAAAAGTTTTACAACGAAACAGAAAGTTGGTTTGTTTCCTCGTCTGATTGTCCAGGAGCTTCTGACCATTTCCAAAGTGAACTCAACTAAACAGGCTGTAATGGCTAGCACAGGCAGCTTTGACCGCCGTCATGGCTGCTGTCTGAAGAGTGTGACGTCACATGTAAAGAGTACACCCCCCCCCCACACACACACCCCTTCATTTGCCTTTAATTTAGAAGGACCGATATGCATCACGGTGCGCAGGGTGTGTGCATGTTTCATATCTTTGTCAAATCAGACAGAAATGCTGGGGAGGCACATGAGTTTCTCTGGGATCATTAAGCAGAACATAATGGAAAAGCTGTAGGAAGCTGATTTATATGTCACATGCTGATGCCATTTCATTTGGTATTTTCTCATCAGCTTCCCAGCCTGTCTGAAGTCACTCCCTATATGTAGATTAGTGTGTGTGAGATATTTTAAAGTGAGTTTTCTTCTGCTCTTCAAGGTGAATTTGCGATTTTTAAAAATATAGTCATAAAAATAAACCTGATCAAAATCGTCCTCTTAAAATCAAGGATGCAGAAAATGTTGACATTTGTTGCAAAGTTTAAAAAGTTTCATTTCCATCCTGTAAAAATAAAATCCAAACACCTGGAACTTTATAGACACTAAAGCTAAACGCTAGGAATAACACACAACCGCGCAGCACATGCTGGCAATAAGCTCGTTAAAGAATGATTTGGCTTTTAATGCCTCTGCTGTAATAGAGCTCATATGTCATCGATTAAAACGGCAGACATGTTGCTGTAATCGACGCAGTGAATCCTCAGGGTGTCAGAAACTTGTAACCGCGACTCACACCATCTGCTTCCAGGACAGCAAATGTCAAACAAATGACTAAATATGCTAAACAAAGGAAAACAGTTTGTCTAAACGACGGCGCGCGCAAAACTAAAACACCCAAACTGGGAGCCAAAGACTCTGCTGGCAGCGAGGAACCAATAAAAACCTCCGGATTAGTCTGGAGAACCGGAAGGAAAACTGGGTCTACAGGGCAGCTGCAAGACAAAAACCACCAAATGTGTCAATGAGCTAACATTTAAAACACTGTATTTTCTTTTATGAAATATGATCCTTAGCAAAACGTCCTAAACCTGAACGTTGTTTCACTTTATAGCAAAAGAAACAGAAATACATCCATTTCTAAAACTAATAATCAGTTTGGAGGAAACAGAGATCCTAATCAAACAGTTACATGAAGTGTTCAGTAAATACAACCAAAAACGACAAAGTGGATGTAAACAGAGCAGAGGAAGATGAGCATCGACTGAATAATCCAACTTTAATATAAAAATGAAGCTCTGAAGGAAAGAAAAGGAAAATGAGCAGAAAATGTTCAGGAGCCGACAAAATCAAACGGAAATCCTAAAATTTCATGTTGGTTTGATTTGAGATCCTTATGGAGGCAATAATTCATCATATAAAAGAGAAATTACAATTTATTGATACAGTGCAGGAATATTAACTTCACCTTTCCATTTTGAAAAATTGACGCAGAGCAGAAACCAGACTTGAAGTCCTGGATGCTCCATCCATCAGTGTGTGTCCTAACACACACACTGGAGCTTTTCCTGTCAGTGTAGAAGTGGTGGTGAACTGCAGAGAGCAGCTGCTTTGCAAAGGTCAGCTCAGAAAAAAGACGAGCCAAACTCGTCTCTCTGCTTCCAGTCAGCACAGAATAAAACAAATTTAGCATTTTGTTCGCTCCATTACCTCTCAGAGCCGCCACCTCTGCTAATGCACGGACTGTGTGCCTGTGGAGCCGCCTGCTTTAAAATAAAAATCAATTTACCTGGAATAAAACTAATAATCCTGAATTTATCGTAAAACTCAAACCACAGATCAGAAAATGAAAAGAGAGAGGAGCGAACACGTTGTGATCTCTGCATACGTGATCTTCACAGGGAACCGTTCAAAACACTGGAACCGTTCAAACACTGGAACCGTTCAAAACACTGGAACCGTTCAAAACACTGCAACCGTTCAAAACACTGCAACCGTTCAAAACACTGCAACCGTTCAAAACACTGAATTTGGTTCTGAATGAGAAGCTGGTTCTGGATGCTGGATGCAGCGACGCTGACATGACTAAGAGCTTCCAGGGTTTTGCTGCAAGAATGAGTCAGAGAGAGAGAGACCATGTTGACACCTGCTGGGAGTTCAGGTTGACATGAGGGTTGGAATGAAAATGAGTTTTCTGACCAACGATTAAGAAGTTCGTCAAACACTTTCTGTGGAAAACCTCCTGCAGGATGACGAGTTAACAGCATAATGACAGGAAGCTATGTTTCACAAGAACAATGCAGATTAAATACCAAGTGGTTTTAACATAAATACCTGGACAGACGACAGCGACCTGCGAGGAAATTACATTTTCTGTCACCACGATTATCGATTTTATTCCTGGATTTTCTTTTTTTCGTTAAGACGTTGTAGTTTTTATGCATATAGAGACTTTATTTCATCTGAATTGGTACAAGGTCCCTGCAGGCCATCTGCTGCATCAAAATGTCTACAAAATATTTACAGTGGTCAGTTAATGGTGACAATCCAAATATAAATATTCCATTCATTTTCTGTAAAAAAATTTTTTTTTAAATGCATTTGCAAATGTAGTTGATTTTATAGTCTAATGATTTTATTATCGAAGCTTTAATATTTAATATTCCCTTCATTTAGATTCCTTTCAGCCGCATTCTGTCTTTAATAGAGTTTTATATTTTCTCTCTTAATAGAGTTTCAGATTTTGTCATGCACGCTGCAGCGGCTCGGTACCGATCCATTGTCTGGTCCTCTGCTGTAAGTACAACATGCTGCTCTGACTCAACACATCAGCTCAGCGCTAACGGCTCTACGGTCCAGGATCTACAAACTGATCGTCCTCTTCTCACTCAGTTCTCACATTTCTGACCAGTGGAGAAAACAAACGTAGAGGCGACATTCACAGAAACCGGAGCCTGTTTGGTCACATTGAATACGACATGAAGTTACAAGAATAATGACATTAAAGTAATTTCAGAATCTCAAACCACGTCAAACAACAAACTGTTTTAATCCAGAAATATGAGATTCATTTAGACCAGAGGTCTGAAAGACATTTTGAACCTCCAGTTTTAAACCCAACCAGCAGAAATTTGGTCAAAGAAACAGAAACAAAGGAGCCGTTGCCATGGATACCGAGCATCAGAACGAGGAAGGATTTCAGGAACTTTCAGATGAGCGGTTGTTGGCGCCACATGGGCCGGTCAGAGCGTTTCACATTCAGCCGAATCACAGCAGGACAACAAGGCATGCTAGAGGTCAAAGGTCACAGAGGAACAGGCTGGCTTGAGATGAAGCTGAGGAAGCTGTTGCTCCTTTGGTCATTAGTTAAAACAAGGAATCATTCGCCGTTAATCTAATATGAATTTATTTATTAATTCTGATTTATTGAACCATCACTTATTAAACGTTATAAAAGCCCAGAGTTTCATCTATTTCCTGTTTATACCAGAGATATTAACATGTCACAATCAGTACAATCACCAGAAACTACAAGCAGAGTCACAACATTATTAAAACGATTCATTTTTACAGGATGTACCAACAAACCAGGAAAAAACATTTTATGTTAATCTACTGATCTCAGCTTAAATAGTTTGGCTAAAATATCAAATTAAATTTCAGCCCTTTGAAACTAAGAGACAAAAAAATTTCAGGTTTTTTATTCTGAACTGTTTAGGGAAGGTTTGGATGAATTAAACTCAAAACGGGCAACAGTTTGAGCTGCAGCGCTCAGTCCCCACTGAAGACGGAGAAGATTCAGTTTTTGAAACAAATCAGCAAAAACCGAACAGATATGGCATGAAGGGAGACATCTGGCTTCAACAAAAAGGAAAAACTTCCACAAAATGACAGAAAAACTCACCAAATTCAAACATGAAGGTTGACAGAAAAAAAAAGATTTTTCAGTTCAAACTTCACGTGTTGGGATTCCAGTGATGCTGCAAATGCAGGTCAGAGTCAAAGATCAACCATCAGTTCGCAGAGAACCCAGAATTACTCCACACTATGAGAAGCAGAACATTTTTACCCACGCTAAAGGAAAACGTGGCCGTCCAGAAAATTAAGAGTAAAAGCCTAAAATAATACTGAAGTACTGAGTAACTGATCAAAAATGACAAAAGGTAGAAATTTTAAGGACAAAATGACAATAATTGATATAAAAATTACAAGATTAGGCAAAAGAAAAATGTTCCAAATGAGTTTATTAAATAAAAACTTATGAAACTTTAACAGGTGCAGGCGTCCGTCTGTCTGGTGATTTTTGGTTAAAACCTGATTTTCATTCCAGGAATTTAACTCAAAAGTAGCTTCTTAATAAAATTACTCAAGCAATAAAAATACTCCTAAAAGTACATTTGTTCAAAAAGAGTTATTCACGTAAATGTAACTGAGTAACTAGTTACATTTACTCAGTTATGAAAGTTCCTTATCTTTCATAACTGCATGTAAATCAGCATTTTGCATTATTTTGTGCATTTCCCCCCACCAGGCCGTCTTGTTAACATATGATTATTGGGCGCCCCAGGCGCTGGATGTGCTCTCCACTTAGCATTGGGAAATCAATGTGCACAGCGACTCGTATAGCTGAATGCAGAGCAGACACTCAGTGCTGTAAATTGGTGCTTTGCTGCAGCGGTGATCACACAGTAAGGACCTCTGCTACCTTTTCACTCCCGTTCGGCGCGAGTTCATTAGCAGCAGAGGGAGGCAATCTTAGCCAGGAGTTGTATTAGCTGCTAGCTTTAAGAACGGCTGCTGACTGATTAGGATAATTGGAGAGGCTGGGAGAAAATATCAAGGTACCATTAAACCTGCCCACTCATTTTCCATGTGAGAGAAGTTTTCAGGAGAAAAACTCTGTTTGGTGTTTGTCTCCAGGGATCATTCATCAAATTAAACCGAGCTCTTCTGCCCTTCATTCCTCCAACTGACTGACCAGCTGACTAATGGAGGCTGTCATCACAGATTTCCATCCATTATGGCTTCCAACCACCGGAGAGCGACACGTTTTACCCTTTTCCTGCATAATTTGGTCTGAGGACAATCATGAAAGTGGGATTTTTCTGAGTGTATGAAAAATGTTTAGTTGCTCATTAAAGTTCACAAAATATCCTCAACGTTCTGTTTGCTTGTTTACTGCACTTTCCTCTGGCCAATATGTCTTTTATTGTTAATATTGTTTGGACATTTAATTTAAGTGCTGGGAAGAGAACCCGGATTCTGACGAGAACCGGGATTCTATCGAGAACCCGGGATTCTGACGGGAACCGGGATTCTGACGGGAATCGGGATTCTGACGGGAATCGGGATTCTGACCAGTCCAGACGGTGCCGGGTCCAGATGGTTCCGGGTCCAGGCGGTGTCGGGTCCAGACGGAACCGGGTCCAGACAGCGTCGGGTCCAGATGATACCGGGTCCAGGTGGTACCGGATCGGGTCCATGTGGAGCAGAGATGCTTGACAGATTAGTGGCTAGGATAAAAACCTGCATGTATTTAGTAAAAATAATCCGGCCCATCAATATGATCAAAGATTTCAGAAGGACGACGTTTAAATTCTGTTTAGCTGATCAGAATCTGGTTCTGGTTCCAACAGGAAGTGAGGAGCTTCAACGGTTCGGATCAGGATCCTCTGGGGTTTGTTACTTACAAATAAAAATCCATCAAATTATTCATCTTCTGAGATGACAGCACTGCAATTTGCATTTCAAAATATGATTTGTTGTTTATTTAAAGGCAAATCGCCTGTGGAGGTGAAAACCTGATAATAGAGCGAGAAGCCGGAGCTTCAGCGACGAGTGAAGAGCCTGAACAGAAAAAAACGATTTCTGCAGCAGCTCCAACATCAAGCAGGCTGAAAACGTGACCAAATATCTGCCTAAATCTGTCAGCTAACCTGAGTGAAGGACTTCAGAATAAAAGCACCGCAAAGAGGAACAAAATCTGCTCTTAGCTCCTCAGCTTATCTGGTAGAATTTGTTTAATCATCCGAAACATTTAAGTTGAAGCAAAAACAAGAAATCCAAGAAGAAAAATTATTTTCCACAGCAGCTTTTAGTCTGATCAATTTTTTAAATTGCTGCTGGTGCTTTCAACACAACCATTAAACCTGTGGAAAAAAGTCAGAATTACTGTAATTTGCTTCAGTGGAGGATTTGTGTAGTGAAGCAAGAAGTGCAGCTTCCTGGTGAAGAATTTGCATCAGCTGTGGAGAAAATACTGAAATGAAACGGAAAAACAAAATGTAAGAAAATATCAATGTAAAGTTTATTTATACAGCATTTTGAAAACAGGCTAAAACTGAACCAAACAGAATAAATTAAGAAGGACAAAATGAAACTAAAACAAGGTTGAGCTCCATGCAGCAGCTCTGCAGTCATTCCATGTTTTACCTTCCTGGGTTCAGATGTTTAACCTGCAGGTTTTCCACCGACGGGACGAAACGTCTGCAAAACGTGGATCTAATCATTCTGTCCATTTCACTCACATGCAGAGTTGCAGCTCAAGTCCTGATTTCTGGTCCTAATGTACGAAAGAATGCTGGAAATTAAAACAGGGAGAACTAAATTCAGTGTGTGATTAAATTCCCGCCTGACAGGAGCTGCTGCCACCCACTGTGACATGTGAGAGGCCTGCAGGCGCCGACGTGGTCAAAGCCGAGGAGAGAGGCAGCAGAAAGGCACGGAGGCTGAACGCCGCCGTCCGCTCTGAACACAACAATAGGCTGAGCATAATTTAACGGGCTCTCCTCAGCCAGAGGAGAGGAGGAATAATGAGCAAATGGCACCAATAAAAGTGGAATAATAGCAGGATTAGCAGTAGCCTCACAGGCTTCTGTCCAGCATGGTTTATTATTTACAAGTTGTGTGCTGTGAGGCCTGCAGCTCCAGATAATAATATTGTCTTGGGTAGCAAAAGCAATAAGGCTGAGCAGAAAACTTTAGGCTCACCCACTTCGCTGCGCTTCCCCCCGGTGGAGCAGGAAGGACAGGAGGATCATGGGTAATCATTAGTGCTGCTGCAGGATGCCTTTTTATCATTTATTGTTAATTCGGATTTCTCAGGAAGATGTGAACTGGTGGGAGGTGAATCTGAGCAGAGAGGAGGAGCTGCGGCCGAGATCTGGGCGTAAATTACCGATAAGGTAACTTTATTTATGCAGCACATTTTCAGCAACAATACAAAGTGCTTCATGTGAATTAAAAAGGAAACAAAATCAACCAAAGAGCAAAAAAAGAAAGAATGTAATAATACTGATAATCTATTCCTGAACTGAGTTTATAAAGTAAAGGTCAGTGGGCGTCGTCTTTAAATATGCTAATTTTGTAAAAGTAATGCTTTTACATTGTAAACGCATACTTTTACACGTTTACAATATAAAGCGCTAACAATATGACATTGTAAACGTGTAAAATAGAAACTAAATGTTCCTGTCCTGGAAATAGTTTTTCCAGATTCTAACTTTGTTCCAATTCCTTTTCTGGGTTGTAAAAATATGAGTCTCTCTGCATAATTAACTAAAAATTAACTAAATAAAAAAATCAGAATCGTTGAAATAAAAGCTTGAAATGTTTGAATCTATAAAATGATGTTTCACTTTCTGAGATTCAACCAAGTTTATTAGTATGAAACGTTTCAGCATCAAAAAGTTTTATATTATTAAAACATCAACTGGTGTTAAAATGTCATATTTGTCAATATTTCATAAGAATGATATTCATAAGAATGAAATATTGACCACTAACTATAACATAGATAAAACCACCTTCCTCCAGATTTGTGGTGCTAGAAGCTGAACGCTGCTCCTCATGGCTGGTTCTGCACTTTATGCAGTATTTTAATTTTAGATGCACCACTTATATTAATATTCTTTTACCAGCAGTAATCAACATTAACAGAAATAAGTGACATTTCTCTCAGTGTGGAATCAATCTCCTCATGTGAAAATCAAACCTGCTGCTGATGGAGTTGGTTGGTCGTCTGCTCCTGGTGTGACGGTGGCGTTTGCTTCGTCATCAGGAGTTTGATCCCCTCCAGCTTCCTGCTCACCATACTGGACCCATCAGTCCCGGTTCTCACAGCGCCGCCTCCTGTCCTGCTGCTTGAGCTCAGACCAGAGAGAGAGGAACCGTTTTGTTTAAAAGCAGGTCATCCACAGATCTCAGCCAGGTGTGATTTCTGCTGCCATAAGATGGCGTTCAGTCTGGCGCCGCCATCCTCAGAAAGCTGGAGGCGGTTCGTCTCACCAAGCCAGCAAAGCTTCAGCCGAACCCCTTTGGAGTCTGTATGGAGTCAGCCGGCGGGTCGGTCCGGCGGGTCGGTCCGGCGGGTCGGTCCGGCGGGTCGGTCCGGCGGGTCGGTCCGCCGGGCTGCAGGGAGCTTGCTGGCTGCTGAAGAGATTGCTGCAGGGCTTACCGGTGGAAGCTTTCACTGGGAGCGTCTGCAGCAGGAAGAGCTGGATGGAGGCGACTCTCCATCATCTGGAGCAGCTCAGTTCATCTCAGGTCCACGCGCTCATTTCCTCAACCTGCTGCTGCTCAACATGTTTAAATATCACATTAGAAGAAGCAGCTCAGATAAAAGCAACGAGGTCTGAGTTTGTGAAAATGATTCAGTTCATTTCTAGGTTTGTTCCAGCATCTCTCTGCTCTGCAGGTTGAAGGCGGTTCGATGTCAGCATGTCTGCAACAGAAAGACGATGTTTCAAAATAAAAGCCTGCTGACTGATGAGCAGCAGCATCATGGCTGACTCAGCAAGGCCTTCCAGCATCTTTATAACTTTATCTGTTCACAACTGAATGTAAAGAAATGTTTCTGATGCAGCAAAGAACAGAATATTCCTCATCCTTCAATGAAACTGACAGAATAAGCAAAATGCGTCTGTTGGAGGGAATCCACTCCTGACCGGCTGCAGCTCCAGGAGGGACTTTTCTCCCCAACAATGAGTCTGCTTACTCTGCCAGAAGACACAATGCTTGTGCTAAGAATGGTGACAATGAGGCAGGATGGAGCGACGAGGAGGAGGAATGAGGTTTCATTTGGGACGGAACAGATTACAGATAAACGAGATTCAGGAGAAAAGTCACGCACAGTTTACAGAAGCAAAGGGAACATGACGCCGTCTGCTTTATTTAGAAGATTCAACATTAAGATGCTTAACTGAATTATGCCGATAAAAAGTAAATAAGATGAAGAAACCGTTTGTGTTCAGATTAACATGAATATCCTGGAATCACTGAGGCTTTTCCTCTCAGCTGCTTGAACTGAATGGTGTGGTGTGCCACTAAGCAACATACTTAGCTAAACATTTAGCTTCAAACTAACAGGACGGTTCCTCCTGAGCTCTGATATATTCATTTCTGCTGCCTGCATGTTTGGTTCTAGGAACATAAACTTGCTTTGAGAATAAATCATATTGGTTTATTCTGCACAGCAATGTGTGATACAAGTTCACATTCATTAAATCTGTTGATATTCAAGTTATTAGAAATGTTATTGCTTCAGCAGTAACAGAAAATATTCGTCATATTTCCAGTGGTGACAAAAATCCTGCAATAAAATAATCAGTGACCAAAAAAAGCTCATTAAAAGATCATGAAGTTTAAAACATGCCAGACACATGATGAACCTCGTCAGTAAAAGACTTTTGTTTTTTTAACTCTGTTAACAGAAACAGATGAATACGGTGCTTCACCCTGACGGAGAGGGAGGTGAAATCAGTATTTGTGACATTATTAAACTGAATTTAAATGATTTTTTTTCTCGTTTTGCTTTACATTTTATTGGCTCCTGGCTGAATAATGCGTCCAGGAGCAGAGGAGGACTTATCTCGTCGGGCCAGTCCCTCTGGACTCTGATCTGCAATATCCCAGTAGCTCCATTAAATTACTTCAATTACTGTCATTTCAATGACCTTGACAGAGAAGAATCAATAGAAGCGCCCAAACCTTTCCTCTGATGACGAGCCGGTCGCTGCTCTCATTCTGTGTCTGATGAAGGATTACTGAGCTTCATCATATTGTTCAGCAGGAAATGGCTCCATAAAAGTGAAAGATTTTATTTATGTGATCTCCTCTGTGATAATTTCCTCCATACATCAACTCCTCTGAGTCCAAGCGCTCCGTCTGACTCGGAGGTTATTTTCTGCTCCGTTTCTTTGTTGCAGCTTTTCTCTGAGATCCCAGACTGAAGCAACGCCACCCTGAACGGGGAGAAAACATCTCAACGTTTGAGCTCCTCCAGCAGAAAGAGTTTTAATTAAAGCTGCGAGCGGCCTCGAACGGCCCTCGCAGCTAAGCGCCGCTCCGGCCTATTGGCCACCGCCTGGGTTCCCGCACCGCAGACGCCCTCCGAAGTTCCCCCGCCTGTCCGCCGCGCCATACACGTCCATGAGCGCTCCCCGACGAAGCACCCAAAATCTGGTGCAGATCGGCCAATGCAGAGAGGAGATATGGCTGATGGATTAACCTAGGGGGCGCAGTGGAGTCAAATCGCAACTTAGTGCTATTGGCACAAGCGTCAATCTCTGCATTGATAGATTTGAACACAGTTGTGCTTTGAACATGAAACAAACCCATGGAAAGAAGCACAATGCAGACAGTTTCCAAATTAAAGATATAAATGTGAAGCTTGGTTCTGTCCAGCGGGTCGGGTTCCTCTGCCACTGAAACCACATGATGCATTTAAAGAAACTAGATTCTTCAACGTTTTCTACATCGTTCCTGGTTTAAAATGTGTCTTCATGTAATAAACAGAATTTGTCTGATAATAAAAGGTCAAAGGTGAGTTCAGAGAAAACCAACATGGCCGAAGCAGTGGCCATGTTTAAACCGGACAGAAAGGCATCATGGGAGTTATTTTGTCTTGTGTCTGTCGCTTTCTGATTGGCTGATTGATGATCTGATCATCCAATAATGGCTGAGTCAGGAGAAATCTGCATAAAACTGAAGCAGGAGTTACTTACATTTTATTTCAACATTAAAACCGTATGGAAAGTGGAATATATCAAAAAAATGATAATCTAATTTTATAAATATAAAAATGTGATGCAGCAAGAAAAATAAAGGTTCATATTTTTCACATTAAAAGCATTTTCTAACAATTATACAATATAAATGTATAATATTGTGTAATTTATACAATTATATAGGTTCACATTAATGAATGTGAACATGTGACACATTGCTGTGCTGTAACAATATCAGCAACAACACAAAGAAATGAAACCAAACATTAAAGTTATCTATAATAAAATGTTGCTGAAGTTTATTCAGCTCTTGGTGTAAAAATCTTGGTGAAAATTTGTCTTTTGTGATCTTGACTTTTTCTTCCTGCAGGTCTGATCTATAAACTCTAATTCTACCTGCAGAGCTTCAGCTGGACTGAATTAAAACAAAGCTGATGCCAAGATGTCTGGGAACCTCCAGCAAACCTGGAACCTGAAGGCGTTGGAGGAAACGCCATCAGGTTGACGGCCGTCCTGCTTGTCCTTCACATGCAGGAGCATCATGACTGTTAGCCTCCATCAGCATTTCTGATCAGCTGAAGGCTTTTTACCTTTCTGATGGTAAATTATCACCGTCAACCTTTGAAGTATTAAATGCGGATTCTCTGAATCGCTCTGCTACCGGAGGCGTCTAATGTTAATGATATTGTGGAGGTAAAAGAAGAAAGTTCTGGAAAGCCGTTTAATTTGGGACGGGTTCTGGTCAAGGGCGACAACAACGTCCTGCTTTATTACCGGAGCCCAATTAAATGCCTCAAAGTCAGCGAGCGGTTTTCCCCTCACAGCTTCTGGGCCAAAGGAAACATTAAAGGAACAACTGAAGTAATCCAGGTTTGTGCACCAGGAGAATCGCCCCGTCTGCAGCGGGACCCTGCATGAGAAACCAGCTTCAGCTCAGAACCAGGATCCGTTTTTAAACTGATGAACTTCAGAGTTTTTCTTCTCTTTCCTGATTTAGCTTTTTGCAGGCGATGTTCACTTTGATTGAAATTTTATGTCAAAATCTGCATGGAAAATATATTTTTAGAAAAAAAATATTGAAACGTTCAATATTCTAACATTTAGAAAAGTCTAAGTCGATAGAAAAGTGACAGTGTGAACGAAAAGTATTGAAGACAATCGTGAGTCTTTATTTTGACAGTAATATTTTTATTAGTTTATTTTATAGTTGAATGTTTGTCAGTAAATGGATGTAAATTCTGCTGCCATCATGCAAAGATCCTCTGAACTACAAAAAGGTTTCGTGGGTTGAAAGAGGAGGACGAACAGAAACAGGAACTCAGATTACAATCCAAGCAGAAACTCAAATATTCGCCTGCAGCATTCATCTCTTGTTTAATTGTTTCAGCAGCAGTATTTGTAGCTAATTAGTTATAATGAAAACTATCCATTTATCATAATTACTTACTGTTGGGATCGCAGTATTAATTCAGAATGCTTTGTTTAGCCACCTTCTCTTTAATTTGGAATATAATTAGAGCTGCAACAGAAAAATAACTTTATGTAAATAAATACCAGCCAAATTTCCCTCTTTATGCTCCAGATTTGTTCTCCTGCAACAACAATTTACCAGAGAAGATAATTGGGACGTTTGTTTCCCTTACGTTGCTTCGTCTGCGATCCTGCGGCTTGTGTGAACCAGCGGCCGCCGAACTGGGAACCAGCGGCCGCCGAACTGGGAACCAGCGGCCCGCCGAACTGGGAACCAGCGGCCGCCGAACTGGGAACCAGCGGCCGCCGAACTGGGAACCAGCGGCCGCCGAACTGGGAACCAGCGGCCGCCGAACTGGGAACCAGCGGCCCCCGAACTGGGAACCAGCGGCCCCCGAACTGGGAACCAGCGGCCCCCGAACTGGGAACCAGCGGCCCCCGAACTGGGAACCAGCGGCCCCCGAACTGGGAACCAGCGGCCCCCGAACTGGGAACCAGCGGCCCCCGAACTGGGAACCAGCGGCCCCCGAACTGGGAACCTGCGGCCCCCGAACTGGGAACCTGCAGCCCCCGAACTGGGAACCTGCAGCCCCCGAACTGGGAACCTGCAGCCGCCTTTCCATTTGCTATTCATCTGCCTGATGCGCCTCATTTACACACAGGGTTTTTCTTTCATGAATAACTGAAGTCTCCCCCAGAGGTTTCCAACTACAACACAAATATACAAATACAATGTTTAGATTTTGGTCCAAGTCCACGTAATCTTTGCTCTTGGTGTTGAAGATCAATTATATTTACAGGTTTTAAGCACTGCAGACAAACCTGAAGAAAACCTTATAAACACTTTCTGGAAGGTCAGAAAGGTCAACTGCAGTCAGTCCAGCTGAAACATCCAGACTGAGCTGCAGCATTTCATAGCAGCAATGCTGTGTATGCAGCACTGCTTAGTTTTATAATCTGATGTGTGGACATTCAGTTATTGATGGTTTTTCTCTGCATATTTGAACATGTTTTTCTCCATTTCACTGAAATAATGTGAGCTGAGCACAGGCCTTTTGCTTTGTGTCATTTAAAACCGTAGATTTGCTGCAGGAACATCATCATGATTCGAAGTGAGAGAAGAAGATTGAGCAGCTGCTGCAGCAGAACTGCAGCACGGAGCGTTTCTTACCCTTTGCGATTGTAAGGTAGCTGTTGGACCATCTGGCCTCTTTTTGCTTCAACCTTCAGGTTGGGAAGACGTATTCGCTCGCGGCTCGCTCCTCTGAGACGCCTCGTGGCCGCGGGTCCTCCAAACAGGTGCAGCTGTCCTGGCAGGATGCCTGACAGTTACGCTCTGATGTGGCGATACAAGAGGCCTCTCACTGCAGCGCCTCCTTAAGTTTCTGCTCACGGCGCGGAGCACACGAGCAAACTGCATCTGAAGATGCTGCAATGATGTTCAGAAATAATAGGAAACATAAGTTATACAAGTAAAATCAGAGGGTTGTTAGCACAGAACAAGTTAAAACACCTGCTTCATTTTTTTATCCAAAACATTTCTAATAGCCTCAGCAACGTCCCTGCAGCTAAAGCTGCTCTCAAAGGAAAACTGAGTTTTCACTCACATTTAAACAGAGACGTCAAGATATTCCCTAAATGCACGAACGGCTTTAAACCTCTAGAGGAATGCAGAGAGAGAAGAACCAGACAAGCAAGAAGAAACATGCACATTTCACAAAAACCCTCCATAGAAAGGATCCAACCCAGAAGCAAAACTCAAAGTCCTTTTCTAGTAGCAGTGATTCCAATGGTGACATATTAAAAAGAAAATCTTGCAGGAACAAGATCATCAAAGCTGCAAGAAATTTATCTAGACTGAAAAGAGATTCTTTTTTTAAATAAACTCTCCATGCTCTCTTTATGAAAACTAAAGGAACTTATTAGAGTAAAACTATCCTTCAAAAATGTGACAAACATGCTGAACAAAGTAATGAAGCTCAGGATAAATCCAATGACATTCAAGGTGAGACACTAAATCTGACGATGATTCACTCGACATTTTTGCACTCAGACATTTATAGTTTTAGAAACCTGCTGCAGAAACTGGCTCAAATAGAAAAGCTGTGAAGTGACAGCTGTCACATGATTGTTTTGTGCACAGATGCTTCACTGCGGCTAAAAAAGTACTCAAGGTGCGGTTAGAAATCCATGACGCGTCAGCTGCAGCTGGGAACAAAAAGTTAAGGTTCTGCCTGAATTTGTCACTGGTGACACTTTTAGGCGTCGTCCCAGTAAACAAACCAACAGGCCAGTGGAGGACCTGGGGAACTATTCAAAATCAAGTTATGACAAGATCAAAGTAAAATGTTACAGTAAAGACTTCGCACTCAGAATAAATCGACAGATTGGGAGTCAAAACTTTCTCCAGTTAGAAAGAGAAAACCTGAAGTTATTTTCTTTGGAGCAGTTTGATCTGGAGTCACTACAGATCTGGATGAAATCTGACCTGAACCTTCAGAGACACATAAAGACGATTACAAAGCCAGACTTCATTGAGCTGAAGAAATAAAGGCCTGCAGGAACTCCTCCATGATGCTGCCACCACCGTGTTTCTGACTTCACACAGCCTGTTTACGAGACTTTATTCCAAAGGCCTGAATAAAACTTTACTTTCTAAAATGTAGTTATACATAATTCATGATTTATGAAAAGTGGGTAAATTTCATGAGGCATAAAACCTTTAATAAATCAAACCACCAAGTGAAAAACGTTTTTTTTTGTCTGATGCCAACATTAGCTGATGATGTGAAACATTTAATTTGGCCAAAAACTGAAACCAGAACCAATCTGGAGGAGGCTGACTGCAGGTGAGCGTAGCGGCTCTTTGAAACGACTCCCTGCTTCCAGCCTCCACCTGATTATCTGAACTAAAACATGACTTTGTCCTGGAAGCAGGAAAAGCCATTTCAGAATCCAGGATGAGGTTTTTCCATTTCTAACATTGTAATTCTCCCAGGCGCCAGGTGAGGGTGAGCCTAACGAGCGAAGGCTCTGCTGAGGGGAGGCAAACGGACGCAGTCTGCCATGACTGTTGGTGCAATCAATAAGAAGCTCTCTGATGGAAAATATGTGTTGCTGGACTCAAAGTTTCCTCTCAGAGACGTTAAATTGGATCCATTTTCCTTTACCTTTCAGATTCAGGCCAGGATGGGTCCAAATGGAGGCAGTTGGTGCGGAGGGGACGTTCCTCAAGCTGCTTTCCCTCTGGAACTAATTATTTGGGATGCAGTTTGCTTTTCAAATGAACCGGTGACATCTTCACGCTTTTGCTGCGCAACAATCAGACAAATCAAACTTGTCGCTTCATTCATTCATACAGCTTCATTCCTATAAATCAAAATGTTCTTGGTTTTATCTTCATCTGAGGCTGAACTGTAAGCAAAGCGTTTTCCCCTTTGACAAAACTAACATGTTTCTAAAGATACATTTTCAACACAGCACAATAAATCTGCCAGGCATTTTCCAGACCTGCAGCTTCCCTGCTGCTGTGTTCCTGGTTTATAATTGGTGTTAAAATGGAGCGGGTCTGGACTCGGACCCGGGTCTGGACCCGGACGGAACGGCCTTGAATGTTCACAGTTTGTTTTTATCAAACTCAGAATCGATGCTGCTTTTGAAGGATGACCTCAGGTGTCTTTTTAAATGCTAACTGTAACAATAAAGGTGTTATGTGTGATTTGTGCAGCATGAGCCAAGCTGCACACACATACACCCACATAATGGAGGCAGGGAGAGAAAATACATGGATTTATGCTCTCAGCAGAGGAGGTGAGGAAACAGAACACAAAGCAAATCAAAGTGCAAAAAGTGAACAAAAAAAATCTAAAAATATCCAAACTGCTGAAAGCCTTTTCATCTCTTATGCAGTTTCCCCCTGCATTAATAAGAAAATATTATTTTTCCCAGAATGTTGTAGTAAAGTTTGGAACTTTACTACAGGAAATTTGACTCCTGTTATGTGGTGTTTTTCATGATTTAATTGTTTTATTTAACACTTTAATTGGAACTCTTTTAGCATCTTTTAGATCAATGGTAGAAGGTGAGAAATCATTTCACATACATCTGCCATGTTTTCTTGTGCAGTTCAACCAAACAGAAGCAAATTGGTCAGGGTGGAAACTTTGGGATAACCCAATACTTTGCTTAAGCTGCATAATCTTGATTTGTTCAACGAGCCATTTTTGCGTTTTGATTAAAACTGAGTCTATATGAGCGAAGGGAGATCTGGCCAGAGGAGCGACGTTCTGAATGGGTCTGAAGGATTTAGATCGCTCAGAGTTTTGGATCAAATGGATGTGAAGTGGAGACTGTTCTTTCTAGAAATGAGAAGTATGTGAGAAGTGGGTCAAAGGTCGTTACAGCTGCTGGGATCCAGGTTTCTGATTTCGCTCCAGATTGGACAACAATGTCTTTATCTCACATCCAAGCATCTCCCAAACGCTCAGGTGGAACGTTTTCTGGTTTGGTTCAGGCCTCAGCAGGTGAGTCACGTCGAAGGGAACGTCAGCAAACAAAGTCACAGTGAAACACGGAGGCGGCGACATCATGATCATGAGTCACTATGAGTCGATTCATTCATATAATTTCCAAGCACCAATCACTTCATAAAGCTGATATCTGATATTTAGCTGGAAAAACATCAGCAGCTACATTTGAATATTTGTCACAAAATGTGTTGCATCAGTCAAATACCTGCTGCTTAAAGGGGTTTTATGATCCAGGTACATTTAGTCAGAGGCAAATAGGTTTTTATAAAACACATGAAACTTCATCTGATGCCATAAAGGCTGAAGTTTTCAGTCGATCAACACACACATGGATTTTATGCTGCGATTGGTTCAGTCGTCCTGATCTGACAGCAGCTGAAAGGCATCCATACCTTTCTGTTAGAATCAACTCTACCGTCCTCATTCACAAGTCTGTCTGTGTGTTTGGCAGCTTCACACTCGGGTGATGAGCAGCTGGTCCCGCCCACACTGATCTGCAAAGGAGAAGAAGCAAAACTAGAAATTAACCTTTTTATCAACCAAGTCATTATTTCTGTTCATTCAGTTAAATCAGGCTGGTGGAAAGTTGTCCTGGGTTGTTTGACCTCTGCCTTACTGAAGGTCATCGTCCTGCATGTTTGTTTAGCTGCTCAGTTTCTGCTGTGCATATTTTAGAGGCTTGGACCAGTTGTTTCCTGAAACCAGCTTTCTAATTAGTTACAGAGAAAGTCTTAAGTCTATGAAAAATAACAGCCACAACCAGAACTTGGAGAATTTTAATTGGGTTCATTTTGAAATGTAAGAAACATTTCTACAGCCTAACCCTGACCTTTAACCTGAACCTAACCATACCGAAGGCAACCTAAACTCAACTCACACATTGATCCCCAATCATCTTCTTATGGGACTCACGCTTTGGGCCCCATAAGGAGCAGGCAACACTCAGAAAGTAGCATTTGTTAGGAAAAAGGTACATACGGTATCAAATACAGGACCGCGCCCATGTTAGATTACCAAAACCTTTCACAGACATAATACTTAATACAATTATTCAAATAAAAAGTACAGCTAAGTAGAAATACTCTGAAAAGTATTTTTCCCCCAAAAGCACAGAAGTAAATGCAACTATGAAAACCACAGAAGTTTAATTAAACAAGCTGCAGAGGAAACATAAAAACCTGGAAAAGTTGCTGATCAGATGAGACCAAAAGTGAACATTTTGAAAACGCTGCATGTTTTATGGTGGGAATGAAAACAAGTTACTAAAAGACAAGACAGCAGAAATTCAACAGCTTTTCATCTCAATTCTGGTCATTTTTAAAAATTATCTAGTTATGTTAAAAGATGAATGTTGATAAATATTTAAAGATTAAAAGTCCCTGTAATATTTCAGGCCTGAGGACAAACTGTACTGACCTGTGATGAGGGTCAAAGGTGAAGCTTTCAGTCCGTCTTTCTTCTTCTTGAAGTAGAGGTCAAACTTAGGGATGGAGGACAGCGAGAATATTTAAAAAATGAGTGAGAAAGCAAGAGAAGTCGATTAAAAATGGGACTGGCTGCATTCTGACGGTTTGGTGCTGCAGCGTAAGGTGGGTGTGTGGAGCCTCAGCGGCTGGGGTCAAAGGTCAACACAGTGTGGTTGTTCAGTGGTTAGCTTCGTTACCTCACGGCCTGCTGGTCTCATGTCGCCATGGTTACCTCCCACAGTCCAACGGCACGTGAAAAAGACTCACATTAAACGAAGGTGTGACTTAGAACCAATACAGAGCCAAGATCAACACTAAAACCAGCAGTCGGACAAACACGGCATTTATCCAGGAAACTTTACATATGAATAAAAAACAAGAGGCAACAGCAACATGAATGAGTCAAGGGTCAAATTTTTAATTTCTAAAAACAATAAACATGACGATATCACCTTTGAAACCAGCCTTTTCTATTTATTCAAGTTCTTTATTGAATATTAAAACTTGTTTGATTATCTAAAATGTTTCAGTTTAACACAAAAGCAAAAAACAGAAGAACTCTGTAAAGATGCACATATTTTGTTCAGCCTTCGTTTTAGTCACTTAAGCTACAAACGGTTACCCGGCAACCACTGTGGCTGTTGCACCAATATACTGTAATGTGCAACATGACTTTCTATAGGGGTAAAAATGGCTCCCTCGGCAGGTTTGGCTCTAATTATTATAATTACTTTGTACACCAGACATTCTATTAGGAAAAGTCATGAACTGTGAGATACACCAGCTTTGATTAGGCAGAGCTGCAGGAAATGGAAAATGCACAAGGATAAAAATGAACTGACTGCAGTTAAAGTGGAGAAATAAAAGCATAGCCTTGTCAGATAATATTTAGGAGATTCAAAGCAAAACTTCACCGTAATGATCTGAAGAATGTTGTTGGGATTCATTAGGAAATCTAATCCTCCACCGGGAAAAAATAAACTTCTGATGCTTTGCTTTCTGTTGGTTTAATTGG
The DNA here is from genome assembly GCA_902982915.1 of Phalloptychus januarius. Taxonomy (NCBI): domain Eukaryota; kingdom Metazoa; phylum Chordata; class Actinopteri; order Cyprinodontiformes; family Poeciliidae; genus Phalloptychus; species Phalloptychus januarius. Next base: position 8,347,269 of record CADWAE010000484.1, on the reverse strand, counting down.
CTTTTTTATTGACTATGTATTCATTAGGAAACAGTTTTACAACAGAACACTGAAACAACTTTTATTAAACAATTACTGTAGATATACAATAGGGAGAATAATACACAGTTAAAAAATGAAGAGAAAAACTCCCTTTTATGATAACTCTGGAATTAGTTTGGAGTAATGCTCACTGCATTTACTGTTATTCAGAACAAGATGACATTTCAAAACTGAGACATCACAGCCATGAATGGTTTGGTGTTTTATCATAGCAGCCATTTGACATATTTTAAATAGACAAAATAAAGAAAACACATCAGCTGATCTTTGTGATCAAAGGTTGAAACTCATAATTTGAATATTGTACATTTAAAATAAATAAAACTTCAAAAAAGACAGCTCAATAAAAAACACAGATGACTAGCAACATACCTGCATAGAATGGAGCTGTTCAACAACATCAGGTGACCTGAGTTCACCTGCCAAAGAACCGCAGAGAAACCAGTCAGCTGTTCACACAGGAGCTGCAGCAGGAAGGCCCAACGCCGACAACAACATCCGTCCTCCGCTCAAATATGTATAAAAAATTTAACGAACAAATTACAAACACGTTAGCTAAAATATTGTGACCTCTATAGCAACTTTTAGATCAACAAAACTCCGTGAGAAACTCACCTTCCGCAATAAGACGACCATGAACGCGCTGGTGAAAGAGGAAGTGACGTCACATGTTCATATTCTTTTGTATTTTGTTAGCGGATGGCAAACCAACTGAAGGTGCATTTACCTGCCACCTACCGGACTTACGTCGCATGTTACGGTCGCAAAAATAAAATACATAAACTAAACTTTCTCTAAATGATTATAGATTTTACATTAAAGCTTTAAGATAAAATTGGAAGTTTATAAAAATAAGAAAATAAAAATGCATGAAATTAATAAGCAGTAACTGCAGTAACTTCAACATTGATAAAAGCTCCAGAAGCTTTGAGCCGACTCATGAAACCACTATGACTATAACTTCAATCTGTCTGATTATAACTTTTACAATAATTCATAAATTCAACATTTCGAAACTCTGCAGATTGCCTTATATAGGCCAAGAGTGGATGGTTAAAAGAGGAGCGTTAACCATGTCATCACAAACATCTTTAATTCTTCAAAATAAACATACTTCCTGTTTGAGTCATTCAAAATTAAAAGTTTACAACCACCATCTGTGTGTTGTCATGTTCGACATGGGATAGCATTAATCTCCTGAGAGAACATTAAACTCATCAGACTGGAGGATGGACAGATCTCTTCTCAAACACGCCACCTGCCTTCACAAGCCTTTCCTGGTTATTTGCTCCCATCATGTTGAGATTCCTGGCAGCTAAAACCATTTAAATCCAGTTCTAAGGCAAATTTTGCCCCTAGGATTATTCACCACATCACATGCATTAGTCCACAAACACTGAGCGGTATATACCTTAATCCTCAGAAAGGGCACAGCTGGAGAGAAATGATTCCTGCCTGCAGGCGTTTTCAAACCTCCAGTCAAACAGGAGAAAACTCGTCCATCCGAAGCGTTTGGACGTGCAGCTCCACGCCAACATTAACCCTGAACCCAGTGAGGCGGAACCACTAACCATCTGCAACCTGGTGGAGATCATTGGGACAGGCAGAAACCTTTATTTTGAAAAAGCTTTGATGGTTTAAAACAACCTTAAACCTGAATATAATGCATTTCACCTGATGTAAATGATCTGATCTAGTTCATGTGTTATTTTTCCAATGGAGAGTTTACATAAAGCAAAGTTCATCTCCAGGTTGAGTCTGAGTCCCTGGCGGCGGCGTGTATTACTGACGGTAGCCTTTGGACCTTTGACCCCAGCTTTCTGCAGGTCATTCACTCGGTCCCCTGTGTGGTTCTGGGATCTTGTGATCATTCTGACCCCACAGGCTGAGATCTGGAGCCCCTGATGGAGGGAGGTTAGCAGTGGTCTTGTAGGTTTTCCATTTCCTGATTATCTCTCCCACAGTAGATTCTTCACACCAAGCTGCCTATTGCAGATTCAGCCTCCCAGTCTGGTGCAGGTCTACAATCCTGTTTCTGGTCCTTCGACAGTCTTTGATCTCCACCGTAGTGGAACTTGGAGTGGGACAGTTTGTGTCCAGGTGTCTTTATACCGTTAATGAGTTCAAACAGGTGATGCAGGTAATGAGTGGAGGACAGAGGAGCCTCTGAAGGAAGAAGCTACAGGTCTGTGACTTCTTGTTTGTTATTGACCAAATATTTATTTTCCACCTTTTTTGCAAATAAATTCTTTAAAATTCAGACAATGTGATTTTCTGAATTGTTTTTCTCATTTTGTCTCTCCTAGTTGACCTCTGACCTATGATGTCAGTTACAGGCCTCTCATCTTTTTAAGTGGGAGAACCTGGTGCCTGACTAAATACTTTTTCCCCATAGAACATCAGCTGTTGGAGCTGCAATCAATACAGACGATGGTTTGGGAAAAGCTGTTTTTTCTCAATGTTTGCTTGGAAAAGTGTTTTTTCATAAGATCAGTTTTAAGACTCTGTTGTCACTGAGCGACTCAGAACGATTTACAGAGCAAAAGGAACAAACAGGAACTATGGAGTCCGTCCAACATCAACGTCACCAAAACAATAAACCTGACAGAAGAAATCAGGATTCACTCTGCAGAAACACAAAACGTCGCTCAGTATTTCCCTCTTGTTTCTCGTTCAGACTCCTAGTTACACTTGAAATGAGACAAAACTCACTTAGAAACTTTTCAGAAAAATGCAGAAGCTTGTTTAAGTCAATAAATCCTTAACACTGATTTATAAAAAGATTTTTATAAATCATTTCACAACAAGACATTTTCCATGTTATGGCAGCAGAATTAGAACCTTTTTAAAATTCAATATTAAGTAATTATTCTTACTGAAAAGTTTATTGGAAGTTAGTTTTGTTAGTTTTGAAGTTAGTTCTGTCTGCACTAGAAACCAGACAGAAGTATTTGGTCCGATGTGGTTTTTCTCCTCCTGGTTCTGTAAATCATGTTTTGGTTCCTGGCTCTAAACGGCGGGCCGGTTCAGGGGGTTCAATCAACCCGGCCGGTCAGTGTGCAGCGCGGTTCCCCCCGCATGGCGCACCAACAGGCGCTGATGCATGCACAAATGAAGACGGATTGCGTATGATGACACAAGTCAGGTTTAATTTGCTCTTTTGCCAAAAGCAGAAAGAGCAAAGGAAGAGACATGCATCAGCGGCGCTGGAGCTCGACCCAATATATTACAAAGCCCAAAGGTGCAGCTTTGATCTTCCCTTGTGAAGAGTTGTGACAGAGCCGTTCCACTCTTTCTGCACTCAGGTGGCTCTTCACACAATAGCCAGAGAAAATAACTTCATCTCCCAGACTAAATAAGAAGCTCTTGAAGTCCTGCTAGGATCTACAGAGGAAAGAGATGCAACAACCAGATGAAATTGTATTATTCTTCTCCAAGTTGTTTCCTTTCACAGAGAAGATCTGCGCTGCAGACTGATACCTGCGTGGATTATAATTCTCTTATCTCTGCAGGCGCAGGTGGGGTCGGCTTATTTTCAGCACAATCAGCTCAAATATCAGCAGAAAATCCATTTTATTATCCGCAGTTGGGAAATTCAGTGTGATTTATTTGTCAGCAGGTCGGAGAGATATATTTTGAGCCGAGGTTCTTATCACCCTGGAAACTAAAAAAAAACAAAAAACTCCTTCCTTCTGTTCTGTTTGCTCTGCTGACCCGGTCAGAACCAAACACTGACCTCATGTTACTGAAACAATGGAAATTTATTCATACATTCAAATCTGAAGTAATTTACTGGCAATAAAGTTCAGAGCATCTGGAAAGTTATCACACATTTCACTTTTCTTTTTTAGTTTCCTTATAATTATTCCAAATTATATCAAATTATTCTCTTTCCTCCATAAGCCACACATAACTTGTATGATGTAAAAGAAGGTTTCCATAGATAGATTTTGCAGTGCTCTGTGTTTCAGCAGCAGGTTGTAACGAGGCTCTGATTGCATGCAAAAGAAACTCAGAGTGTGCAGCCTGGCACTGGGAGACGCCGTTTCATCAGCCTGATGACGCTACAATCTGGGCTGCTACAGATCTGCTGCACGCTCTCACCAAACTTTTCAGAGAATTTGGCTCTTCCACACCCAGAGGCAGCCTGCTTGCTGCTGCTCTGTGTTGCCATCTGCGGTTAAACCCATGTTCTTAACTTTTCCCTCTGAATCTGTTTCCTGTTGCAGTTTGCATCAGAAATGCGGTCCAGGCCTGAAGGAGCGCTCTCTCCCAGGACCCCTCAGGTGCAGCTCCTCCACGGTGCTGCAGAGGTCTGCAGAGACCTCCCGGTAGCTCAGTTTGGGTGAAGCTCCTCTCTGCTCTGGCCTCACAACACTTAGATGAACTCTGCACTGGAGTCAGAATAACCCAGCTGCCAACCTGCTGCTGCAGGCAGAAACTCCACCCACACACCACAGCAGATCCTGACATCCTGTTTCCTTAAAAACATCCAGAATCCAGAGCTCTGCCTTCTCCTGAAGCACACTGGAGATAAGTGTCTGTTTCAGATCGAATTTAATGGACTTTTGTTGCTAACTACCCCTCATAGTGAAGTATTCAACATCATGTTAAGCATGTAAACCATTATGAAGAGAATAATGGCCCTAATACAGGAGAAGGAGTGCGTAAGTAAGGCTGATGAGTCAATAAAGTCTGAAGGATTCGTTCTCCTGGATGATACAGGAACAGTAATAATGCTCTATGATGATCATACAATCCAGCTCAGTGGACTCAGAGCCGTAAACATTGATTTAAACCACGCAGGCCGTCAGCGGGCAGCTGCTGCTAACGGAAATAAAAAGGTTTTATTGGAATGTTATGTTTACTGGGTAGCAGGAAGAGGTGCGGAAAGAGGTGCATTTTTAGAAAAGGAAAATCTAAAACAGTTGTCATGTTTTCAGTCCCTTCATTTTTATTTTTTAATTTGTAGAAATAATTTTCTGGGTTTTGTGTCGAGCAGATTAGAAGATTTAGGGTCAGAAACTTTTGGTAAAGAAACTCAAACTCAGTCAGGATGGACTTTGATTAGGCCAGTTTTACCCAGGAAGCCACATCTCTTGCAAACAGAACTTATGAAAGTTTTTCCTGTCGTAAATACATTTACAAATAAATGCAGTTATTGCATTCATTTCCACAAACGCTGAACAAAAAATACCAGAGAATTTTATTATTTGTAATTGTGCTTTTTTGAAAGTTAATATTTTCCAAAAATATTAACTTCACAGAGAAGAAAAAATAAAACAATATATAAATAAAATGGCAAATTTTGTGAAATGGCAATAATTTTCCCATAATAAAAACTGACAAAAATTATAATTGTGTTTTTTTTAAAGGTAATGATGCAATGTTTCTGTCTCTAAACCAGTTTTAATGAGTGGAAATATGACATTATAAAATTATATTTAGTTCCCATTAAGAGAAAACTAATGAGAACATTAGTTTTCCCATTAGTTCCCACAGCTGCAGCATGTGATCATGATCTGGGCTGGTGCAGCTTTAGCAGGGCGCCGCCCCTCCGCAGCGCTCTGCCTGCAGGCCTGCTCTGGTCAGCAGGAGCAGCAGAGAGCAGAGCAGACACCCGGCGCAGCGCGGAGCCTCACACTCAGCCTCCATGCTGGTTTCTAGCAGCAAAACCTCAGCGGAGATTTTCCCACTGAGTGAAAATAAATGGAGAGCCCAGGCATGGCAGAACAGAGAGGCGCTGATTGCGACGCTTCAAACCTGGTCATGCTTCTGAAATCCTCTGCTATCCATGTGTTTATTTATTTAGCTGCTGCAGAGCCTCAGGATGCCATCCTGAATGTACTTTTGATTCCTCAGAGAACCGCTTGTCCCATCTTTCTAAGGTTTCTGGGTAATTCAGATAAAAACTGACAGTTGAGAGCCGTTCACCAATCCATCTAGTGATCTGAGATCAGGATGGGAAGGTCACAGGTCCAGATCCAGGCTTCACGTAGCGCCCCTGGAGCAGCTGCAACAGGAAACCCCCCACTGCATGACCCCATCACAGGACCCCCCACTGCATGACCCCATCACATGACCCCACTGCATGACCCCATCACATGACCCCACTGCATGACCCCATCAGAGGAGCGACTCCCAGTTGCTGCTTCGTGAGAACGGTCCATTGTGGTTGTGAATCTGTAGATCTTATTCATCATGCCACATCTGGCCTGTAAAGGAAACTTCATGCTGTTCAGGTTTTGTGGAATATAGCAGGACCTGAAATAAATTACGCAAAATTTAGTTTTTGCTTTTTTGTGCTTCCATTTGGCTCTACTGCTTCTAAAATAACTTCATATTTTTTGATGTCTGGAAAATTAGCCATTTCAAAAACCCAGTTGTAAAGTCTCATTTGACAGGAACTCCCCCGTTACCTAGCAACCCACGCTGAGCTCAAGCATGTTCTTCCCAGCTGGTCTTCCCGCTGTACAACGGCTGCTGGAAAAGACAAGAGTTTTGTTGTTGACTTATTATCCAGAAACCAATTCCAGCTTTCATGATGGTTTTGCAGGAGGCTGCGCTTCTGCTTTTCAAAGATGTACAGTTGTAGAATCTGTTCACATCAATTTTCACAGCAGCTCATTTGGATTTAAAGTGACAGAGGCCCTAAAACAGCTGGAAATAGTTAGAACTGAATTTCTTCATTAAAAAAGTATTTTGTGCAAAAAACAACATAACTGTAAAACTGGATATGTTTTGTTGCCCACCGATCTGTCCTCACCTGTTCACCTGTTCACCTGTTCAAGGTCACCTTTAAATTGATGCTCCTGTCTTTATAACATTTTTGATGAGCTGCAGCAAAACATCCACAGCTAATTATTATCAACAGTCTTACTGCATTTTATTCTATGTGATAAAAACAAACTAATTATTTAAAAATCATTCCATGTAACTTTCTGAAGGATTTGATCTGTATTCGAGGAGTTGGGGTCATTTAAAACAGTAACTCTAGCAAATACAAACGTCACGATAGTAATTATTGATATCTGTATTCTCCTAAGATTTTATTGACAGAATGAAAATCGTATAAATGAAGGGTAGGATTTGTACATTTTTGGTTTGTCTCAGGTCAAATATTAAGAGCTTCTGTGGACGTTTTAAAGACTCGGCGCTGCTTCATCCGCTGCCTTCAGAGTCAGACGTTGTCCTGTCAAAGTCACTTTGGTCAGCAGCACTGACAAACTGGTAAAAATATTGATTGGTAGAATCAGACCCAAAATAAAAGAACCATAACCCAAAGAGTTTGAGCCTCACCTGCACGGCTGTGGACAGGCTGGGTCGATTAATCCTGCATCCTCCCTCTGCGCTCCAGCTGCCCGGCTGCGGTGAGCCTGTTCTCTCTGCAGCTCCTGATTTCTGTTCTCAGCTGTCAGGAGTGAAACCCGACATGGTCAGCTGCTGGTAAGAACGGATCCAATTCAAGGTTTGACACGTGCGATCTGACATGCTTTCCCGCTCAGCAGCTGTAAGGGGAACTTAGCGAGGCCCTGTTGTCTGGCTGCTCTGCTCCCACTTCTCCTCTAATACTGTTTCTGTCTGCTCAGCTGACGCTCCCAGGGCCTTTCTGCATTTTCTCCACTGGGGAAAACAATAGATTGCAGCGCCTGGGCGTCAGCAGGGAGGGAGAACAGCTTCATCCTTTATATGAGGCTCAAAACCAACAAGGTTTTATTATTTCAATTCCAACATTTAGCCTGAAATGCAGAAAAGCACTGATCCTGTGGTTCATGTTTATGTTTAATGCTTATTGGTTATCTTGCATGACATCTGTTTGAACTAACATATATGCATATATTTCCAGCTTACCTTAACTGAGCATGTTAAAGTGACCAGTTTCTGCAGCTTCTGCATCTCCTGAATATTATTTCTATGGCTGAACTTACAAAGGATGGAGATATTTGCAACCAGAACCTCAGGAAAACCTCAGAGTCTTTATAAGCCAAAACTCCAGTTTAAATACCATGAAAAAGGAAAAATATCAGTGTAGGAATATCATTTATTAAAGCCACCTCAAGCAAAACTGCATAATCATTCAAAAATAGCATGTTCGCTTCAAAGTAGGGCACAATCATTACTATTACAGTTTCAGAAGTGATGCTGCTGTAATTCAGCTGTCTGACCTTCTCCACACATGCAGTCTCTGTGTGAGGATAACAGGAGCGTCTCCATAGCTGAACTCAAGGCCTCTGCTGTCTCCAGGCTGGGACACGGAAAATAACCTGAGGAGATAATAAAAGGTTCAAACTGTGCAGAATAGCGGTACATAACCAACCTGGAACCCGAGTGCACAGCTGCCAGTCCTGTACCAGACCTCACTGTGTGTTTGCTTTAATTGTACCTGGTGAAAAGAAATCCAAAACTAAAATGAGATGAGAGATACTTTATTGTCCCTGAGGAAAATCCATAGAGGTGCAGCTTTTCATGCAAAACAATAACAATTAAATACGAAAAATATTCCGTCTATCTCGACTCCTGTTGCATTCAAGTTCTACTTGGAACTGGAGATTCTGACTTCCCAGTTTGAAAAATGAACTGGTTTGCCCTGCAAAGTTGGATTTCCAGCTGGGAAACTGGAACCCCAGTTACGACGGGTCAGAACCAACTTCCTGTTTCAACATGGCCGCTGCTCGCATCACCAGCACTGAGTTCTGAAGGAAATAGACTATTTCACAAGACACACATGCAAGAGTGCGTCTAAGTCAAAGCTGCATGTAGATAACAAAGCCTGAAACTCTAAACTAAATTAATTCAAAGTGTTTTACCGTTTGTCAGAGGAACTGCAAACAGTATTTATGGGCGTCGCCATGGAGAAATCCTGTTTCCTCTGACGTCAAACCAAGCTCCAAGATCCAACTTCTGCTGTGACGCATCTCGTGGTTTTATCCTGTGAAATGTGCTTGATAAATAAAATGTACCTGGCTTTACAACTCTAATCTAAAATTCATCCGTTGCTGTTTCATTTCTGTGTGAAGTGAAGAGGAGGATAACATCTGGAAACCAAAGTCTGTTTTTAATAGTAAGGATTAATAAGATCATGCCATAAAGGTATTATATTCCTAATTATAAAGAGATTTGATTCAATCTAGAAGAGCTGGTTCAAAACTGCAGTACTATCTTCCGCCTTTAGGGGCACTAGTCTGTAAGTCGCCTCAGGATGAGAAAAGTGACCTAAAATGATAATTAATTGAAACCAGTTTTGCACCGATGAGATGTGGACCCAGTTTAATTACCTGTGTTCTGTCTGAAGGTAGCGATGCTGCGTTTCAGAGCGATTCGCCTCCCAGCATGCGGCTGCTGAAAGCGCTTAGAGATTCTACACCTCGCCTTGAAAATCCCAGAAGAAGAAAGCTTAGGTGACATTTAAGCATTTATGAGTACAAATGTAAGTCTTCTTCTTGAGGGCTTAACCTTGATGGAGTTTAAATGACTCCTGGTTTCACAATGTGGGAGGGAAGCGTTCCCACTCAGCCGCAGCAACACATCCAGAAAATACCTGCAGTGATGAAATATCCCAGAATTATACTAATGGAGAATGATGCCTCCTCAACAGCAAAAACAAAAATAAATGCTGACTTGTTTCAATCGGGAGGAAATATTGAGGTGAAATGGGAAACTTTCTTTCTCTCCGGCCCAATTTGCAGCCACATATATCACTAAACAGTTACATAGGCAAAGAATTCAATTTTTCCTCCTCGCATTTCGTTTTTTCATGACTGCGTATTCAAGAAAGGGCAAAAACATAATTACAGAATGCAGCAACACACTAACAAAGAAATATCGACTGTTGGCTTCCAGCAGCGCTGGGTGTGAACTATGGCGGGGTTTTTGTTGCTAATAGCGCTTCACCCTCTATTATCCTGCAGACATTTTTCACTGCAGGCTGGAGCATTAGAGAGGTTTACATCTAAGAGGAAGGAAATAACTCTTCCAGTCCTGCAGCTTCATCTTTACAGTGAGGAGAGACAAAGCGGATGCTAATCAGAGTTAGCTTCCTCCAGAGTTCCTCCAGGTTAGCGGAGATGCATAGCAGCACATGCATGTGTGCCTCCATTCAGACAGGCGCAGTTTTTGGATGTCAGGTTGGAAGTGGAGTCGATTCACATGGGAGCTCATTTGGCAGAGAGAGACACGAGGGAGTCCAATGAAAGCACAGAGCCAGACCTGGAGCTGGGACCAGTCAGACCACAGGCTCCCTCTCTCCTCTCTCTCTCTATCTTAGTCTCTCTCTCTCTCCTCTCTCCCTCTGTCTCTCATATGATTTGCAGGTTTTACCATCTTCTATGTGTTACAGTTTGTAGCCTGTAGGGCTTGAAATTCTATTCAAAAGCGTAGCATGTAATTTCAAAACTACATCAGTTCTAACAAGCGCATGTTTTTTTCGGATTCCTTGGAGTTGTTTTGCAGCTGTGTGTATTCACACTGACTGCAGTGATAAACATAAGCCCTCCTCATCCTCAGCTGACTTTTTTCTCACGAGAAGCAGCTTATTGACGCGTTCATGCACCCAGAGCGCCGTGTTCAGGAGCTTTGGTGGGATACACAGCCTCGTATCCTTCGTTCTTTTAAAGCTTGGCGCTCTGAGAATTCACAGCAGCTTCAGCTTCTTGCTGAAATTCGGTCAGTTTTAGCACAGAATGGAAAAACTGAAGCAGCTGCAATTTTACAGACATGATGTGGATTTATTTCACCCAGAATTAGAGCGTTTGTTTTGGTGAATGTCCAATAAAATAGGATTTTCCAGCAATCATCCATGTCCTGCTCTGGTTTCCTGCTGCATGAATTACTGCATCAGTGCGGCGTGACACGGAGGAGGTCAGCCTGTGGTTCTGCTGAGGGTTGATGTCTTTGTTGGTTCTGGTGTCTCTCATCTCCCATTAGATTGGGCTCAGGTCAGATGAGGTTGCTGGTGTTGCCATGGTGATAGTACCAAATCATCACAGACTGTGGAAAGTCACTCTGGACCTCCAGCTTCGGGGATCCTGGTCCACGGGGATCCTGGCCCACGGGGATCCTGGTCCACGGGGATCCTGGTCCACGGGGATCCTGGCCCACGGGGATCCGGCCCACGCCGCTCTTTCTCCAGACTTTCAGACCTTGATCTCCAGAGGAAATGAAAACTGAAAACACGACGCTGTTCAGTCTTGATTCGGTTCTGGTTCTCAGGTAAGATGGTTCTGATGAAGCTCGTCCTGAATGGACTTTTCTGCTTCATTCTCTTAGAGTCTGCAGCGTTTAGGAAAATGCAGACGCAGCAGTTCAGTTATTTACTCTGAGAGGTCAAACAAAAATATGCTTATTTTCATTATGCATTTTTATTTGATGTTACCTTTTTAATAGCTATTTTGTTGGTTTTCTGTGATGTTTTTGTCTGTGAAACAGATCCAGAGCTGTGAATCCATTTAAAAGGTCCAGTAGATCCAGCATCAGCTCTGTGCTCAGGTGTGTCGACTCAGTGATGCTGCTGCATGATTTTGCGTCTGTTTGGGTTAATAGAATAACATGCCTTCTCAGTTTGATCAAACTCTCCATTCATTCACCTAAAGCGCGTCCTGCTGTGGCTGATATTACACATACAGGAACTTATTACCTCTTATTCCTCCTTTTTATTCTTTTAGCAAGTCATGCTTTCTCATTTGGGAGCTCAGTCTGCCAGATCAAACTGCAGATGTGACACAGCTTCATACTTTACAATGTTTACTCACTGACTGTTTTCATTGGTGAAAGGAGAAAAACACAAGTGCAGATTTCCAGTTTCCCAGTTTTCACAGTTTCCCAGATCCTTGCTTGATTATTCATGTGATTAAAAGTTGTGAAGGGTGTCTGACCTTTCAGAAACTGCATAATTTCCATCTTGATGACTGAGGTAAACGACCCCTTTGATTGGTTGTGAATAATTACAGTGATAAGTCTGTTGGTGCTGTTGTTCCTGTGCAGCTTGTGACTGTCCAATCTGAACAGGAACTGCACTAGTCGCTTTAGGCTGAGACTCCCATCTGCTTTGGAAAATCATCCCCCTAATTAGGACGAGAACAGAGGTGATGAGAGCAGAAGCAGCTTCACTGTGGTCACACCTTTCCACATGCAGCAGAAACACAGGCCTGATCAAAACACAATTAGGACCAAGAGATCTGCATCAGCACCAACAACCGCATGGAAATGCAATTCACATTTATCCCAGACTGACCCTCCAGCCACTGATGTGAATCGCTTAATATTTGGCAAAAATGAAGACAATTACAGAAGAAATGTTTTAGTAACAGCTGGAAGTCAGTATCTTTATGCAGTTCTGGTAAGAACGATTGAAGCGTTTAACGATGCTGTTGAATTGGTCGGATGGTTGTGTGACAACATTTCAGTGATTTTTTTTGTCTGCATCATTTGTGCTTAATGCTGTAGGCTGATCACTGAACTTTAATGTTTCTGTTAAAGAACATAATTATGTTCTACTCAGCAAACCGTTCAGGCCTTGAAGCAGCAAAGCAGCTCCAGATCATCATACCACCACCACGTCTGAAAGTCCAAAGACGAAGAGAAATCCTCCAACCTCTGCTTCCATTTGGTGAAGAACGTTGTGCTCCTCAGAGGTTTTCATTCCTTCAGTGGTTCTTGGTGCAGCGCCCCCACAGGCGAGGAGGGGAACAGGTTGCTCAAAGGGTTTGGCTGCTTTGACTCAGAGCAGAGAGAAAGAACCGCAGCAGCTGCAAAAGGAAGAAATGTTGCAGTTTTTGCTCCCAATCAAACCGAGTCTAGTGAACTATCAGGTTGGAAAATATCCAAAAGCCTTAAAGTCATTTAATAGGACTTCATACATCAACAGTGAGGCAAACCTGCAAAAACAAAAGGAGAATCTGGGACTGAAATGTGTGTCGAACTGCACAACTTGTGTCTGACATCTGTATGATGCAATGACCAGCTTAAACTCAAGCCAGCATAAAGTTATAAATATTAGCAGGAATAATCTGACACATTGGTACAAATACATATTCATTTATTTCACATACATTTTTTCAACTTTTACTTTTTGTAGTTTTTACAATCTAAATGATTCAACAACTAAATGAGGAACTACCACAACAAAGTCCAAATTTTCTACAGGGGAAAATGATGCAGATGTCACTGTTGCAAAATGGACACATGAAGTTAGCCAACCAGCAAAGATACAGTTAAAGTAAAAAAAGACAAAAATAGGACAAAAAGGTGGTTTGTGACCTGGACTAGGCCGTTTCCAGGACGATCAAAGGTTCGTGTTAGGAACAGTGTTAGAGCACTGGCTTTTGCAAAATCATCAACATTTTCCATAAATATTTATTATTAGTAAATTCTATATGTTTCATATAATCCAGTGGCAACCGGGGCAGAAACTCAGCCATAGAAGAGAAGCCCTTCCTAAATCAATGGAACCTGTTCTTGCTGAACATGTGGGGTTACAATTTTGGCTAATGTATCCCATGAATATTGCTGTGAATAGTTCTGTTGAATGAATATCCACACAGGTACATAATGAAGCATTCAGTAAACGAACTGAACAGAAGAACTCTCGTCTCCCTCGTCGTTCGGTGAATAAACATGGCGCAGGACTAAACAAAGTAGGTTAATAGCTTAGATACAAATTCATACTGTACATTGTGTAGATGAGTCTGTAGTCAACCCAAAACTAAGGGCTTCTTTTTGTACATACAAATTTCAAAAAGTTAATACATGACACCTTTTGCCTTTAGGTCCCCATGGCAACAACTGTTTCCATGCCTCTTCTGAGAAGCTGCCAGCTGGCAGTTATGTAAGACGTTATGATGTGCTTTTCGCTGCATCAATCCAGTGATTTACAGAATGTCCCTTTATGCTAGGTAACCTAAAAGTTTCACAACCACTTTCATTCTGTCGTTCTATTTTCAAAAAAATACTTTATACTCCAGCCGTGTCCACAATCAGTCCTCTTCTGTCTCTTTTATATATGCATTTATAACTTACATCATTTTCATGTTAAACCGGCGCGAACCAGCCTGTCCCTCTGCTGAATCAACATTAGTACCGTTGGACTTTGACCGAGGTACATATTCAACATCGATGTTGTTTTTATGCTTTCCTTTTCCTCTGCTCCACACGAAGAGGAGCAGGAAGCAAAACAGGACCACCCCCAGAAAGGTGAAGCAGCCCATAGCGGTGGACACTAAAATAGTCTTCAGGTCCAGACCAAGGGAAATGTTGGCCGTGTCATTGGCAGTGGCGTTGTTGGGGTCTGTGTAGTGCTGGGTCCTGTTGGCGTACAGCGACCCCAGACTTTTCACCGCTAATGAAGCCATCAGGGTGTCGTTTCCAGCAGTGTTGGAGGCCAGGCAGAGATACACGCCACTGTCTTGTATCTCTGCAGACTTGATCTCTAATGTGCCATTGTTGTGCACCATCAGTCGCCCGTGGTTCCGACTCGTCAGAACCCGTCGACGTGGGGACATCCACGTCACGCTCGGCCTCGGCGTCCCTTCAGCGCTGCAGCGCAGCATCGCCTGCTGGCCCTCATCCACAGTAATTGTTTGGGTTTTATTCTCGCGAATTTTTGGCTTGGTGCACGTCACGTAATACGACAGGAGCGCCTCCTTGAACTCCTTGAAAGGCCGACCACGGATCCCCTCGGGTGTGCTGCATTCTGGCTGCGAGTCTCCAAACAAAATGGAGTGCTTTTTCTGCACGATCCACATGAGACGACAGTCACACACCAAGGGGTTGTTGTCGATCAGAAGGACCTCCAGGGCCTCGGGCGACTGGAACACGCCCTTTTCCAAGGTGTCCAGGCGGTTGTGGGAGACGTTGAGGACCTTGAGACCCCGAAGGCCTTGAAACGCGTGCGGATCGATGGTGGTCAGCTGAGCTCCCACCAGATGCAACTCTCGCAACCGAACCAGCTCCATCAGCATCCCTCCTTCGATGTGGCGGATCCGGTTGAAGGACAGGTTGAGGTGGGTCAGGTAGGGCAGGTGCTTTAGGGCCTGGTAAGGGAAGGAGGATAAGTTGGTGTTGGTTATGAACAACGTGGTGAGGTTCAGGCCATGGAGGGTATTCACTGGCACGTGGTCCAGTGAAGGCCAGTTATCGATTTCTAAATGCCGCAGCCGGAACAGCTTTTTGAAGGAGTACGGATGCAAAGTGCTAATGCTGAGGTAACGGAGACGAAGGCTGACCAGGTTGTGCAGGTGAGAGAGCGCCTCGGTGGGCACAACTGTAAGGTTGCATCGTTCTAAGGTTAATTCCTCCAGGCTCAGGAGTCCACTGAACGCACGGTGGGAAATATAAACCAGGTCGTTGTCTCCCACTTCCAAAGACCTCAGATTATGTAAATCCTGGAACATATAATCCAAAAGAATGACGATCTTGTTGTCACTTATATCCAGTTGGGTTAGATTCGTCAGGGCAGTGAAAACCCCCAGCGGGATGAGCTTGATTCGGTTGCTCTTCAGACTGAGTGAGTGCATGTTAAACAAGGCGTTAAAAGCTCCAGGCTCAACGTAGCTGATCAAATTCCCACTGAGGTCCAGTTCCTCCAGGCCAGGGAAGTTAATAAAGTCATCAGGGTTGATCATAGTCAGCTTGTTTTTACTCAGGTCCAGGATCCTGGTCTCGGTCGGGATGCCATCTGGGATGGTGGGCATTCGCTTGCGGTGGCAGACGACGGCCTTGGTCTGAGCCGAGCACTCGCAGCGCGAGGGGCATCCCAAGGAAGAGCCCACAAAGGCAGCCACCAGAACCAGTCCAAGGAATGGCTGCCAGCATGAGACGAGCGCGTGCAGCATGACTCTGTTCAGACAGTCCACCATTCTGTCACGGTTCTGCAAAACACACAAAGACCAGAAAAAGGTTCTTAAATACCAAATCAGCCGGGAACAAATCTGTCTTCCTGCAAAGATGATGTCAAAGACACAGAATAAGACCGATTCACCTGGCTTTTGGTTTGGAGCTGCTAAACAATTCAAACTAAACTACTGGAACTTTTCCCAAAGCTTTTCCAACTCCAACATGACGAAGTTCTTCCTGCTAAATTCAGGAGCTTTTCAAGGTATGAGAAATGTAACAGGCTCTGATTCAGACGACAACAAGCAGATCTGAGGCGCAGTGAGGAAACGCTGCAGATCTGGGTTTCTGGTTCAGTTCAGCAGAACCTGAAGCTGAGGTCATCGGTTCAATGCCGCGTCCTGATGTCGGCTGAGCCACAGCCTCACTGGAAATGTCTTATCCTCAGTTTATACACACTTATTTTTTTATTTTCACATCACAAATATTTTGTTTGAATCATTAACAGCCTTTTTACAGTTATTGCTGTTTTCTGAACAGCTGATATGTTTTTAAAAGCTTCGTTTGGTTTTAAAGCTTGTTTGCCTCGTCTGAGGCGAATCCAGCAGAGCAGAATCCTCTGACCTGCTGACCCCTGGCAAAGATCGTAACGACGTTTCCAACCGTTTGCTCATTTGCTTAAATACTTTGACCTGGAGGGAAACTCCTCAGGTTGTCCTGCTGATGGTCAGAGAGAGTTAGATATAAATATTTTCCATGTTTAGGTCTTAGGCTGAAAATGATCATGGTTACTTTAAAATAAAAAACTCCCATAATGCAACAGTCACCTGAGAACAGAAAGACGTTCTGCAGAGTTTGATCACAAACTTCAGCGAATTTCATCAGGACTTTATGACAGAACAGGAAGAAACTGAAGTGAAAGACAATGATTCATGGATGTTACATGATTACAAACATAAATCTGAAAAGTGTGGTGTGCATTCTAGTCAGCAAAACGCTGCAAATTCACCGGCTGTTTTTTTGGAGACGTTCTTTTTTCCGGAACTTTCCAATTCTGCCCAAAACCAAACAACACAACTAAATTCAGATTAGACCAGGAGCTGATGGAAACAGACATTT
This sequence comes from Phalloptychus januarius, assembly GCA_902982915.1. NCBI lineage: Eukaryota > Metazoa > Chordata > Actinopteri > Cyprinodontiformes > Poeciliidae > Phalloptychus > Phalloptychus januarius. Next base: position 8,330,283 of record CADWAE010000484.1, on the reverse strand, counting down.
TCTAGATCTTCCACAGATTCTCAGTTACTAGAACATGAACTGGAGCAGGATCCAGAAATCCTCCTCTTGTCTCGTTTTGCTTCATTTGGTGCTACTTTCATTCTTTCATGTGATATTTTTAGTTCAGCAGCCAAACAAAGAAACTTCTGGATGCTTCTGGTTTCCCTGCCTTGGATATTCTGTGTTGTACAAATGAAAATATGTGACAAAGATAATTAAATCTGCAAAAAGAATGAAGATAGATGTCTAAGAAAGCGTTTTAACATCATGATGAATATGCATGCTAATAATTGAATAGTCTTCAGATTTATTTCATGGTTCATGATTTCTGCATAAATGTCTCATTTCGGCTGTAATGTTGAAGTAAAATATGCATCTTGTTTCTTCTTAAAGGTCTGCTGATAACAACTACAAACAGATTAAATCATGTTGTGAGTTTAAAACATGGAAAACAATCACAGAGGAAGTTCAGGGGTTCATTAGTTTAATTACTGAGAACGAAGCTGCTCCAGAACGAATGTCTGACATTTATCGCCACTCATTTGCTGTTTTACTTCCTGGTAGAACCAGAAGGATCTCTGGTTCTGTTGTGGGTCCAGACAGGACCAGCAGGTTGAGGTCCTGAGCAGAACCTCTCTGGTCCATGAAGCAGAACTTGTGCAGAATCCAGAAATGATTTGGTTTTAATTAGAGGCGGCTGAGTGGAGCAATCAGGGCTCAGATTATCCATCAGCGCCTGTCGGCCCGCCATGCAGAGGGACACCCGCAGACCTCAGACTATTTACCAACTAATTATCCCCACAGCTCAAATATGGAGTAAATATTGTTATGCAATTAAAATATATCTATATAATTTCTGACTAAATTGTAGGCGTTGTTCTGGTGAAGGTCAGCTTGTTTCACTTCATCTTGGCGATGCTGCTGTGTTGAAAAATAATAATATTCACTAATAATAATATGTCTAGGAATAATCTACATATATTCTTATATTTCTGAATGTGTGCTGAGGAAACTTACAGCATGTTAACTTGTCAAGTTGATAAAAGTGCAACAAAAATACGTAACCTAAAATATTAGAGATGAAATTATTTCATTTATTCGGATGACTTTATAAGTTCTGCCGTTTGTTCACCTTTAGTGTGCAAAGTAAAGTTTTGGCTGTAAACATTTTGCAAAGGCATTGATCTGAGTTTGGACACCCTGGATTCTCAGGAATGTAGATAAAAAGCTGGTCGTTGTGCAACCAGCCAGTAAAAAGCCATGAAAGCGTCAGACTTCGTCTCCTCTGGAAGGTTTTCACACCGTTTGATGGCTTCAGGCTCTGATTGCTGCTCAGAACCCAGGTCCTCCTCCTCTCTCTGCTCATCATGCTTCTTTAGCAGCCAATCAGCAGCAACATTTAGGACAGTAATTAGTGGCAGATTCTGGTGTTTTTACTTGGATAATGGATGCATTAATGGATGCAGATGATGGGAAATGAGAGAAAACCAAAATCAGAACAATAATAAATGCATCATTATGTGTATTCATGCAGGATGTGAAGGAGCTGCATGCTTGGTTCAGCATCTGTTCCAAGTCTTTACAGCTGAATTTTCAATAATAAAAAATAGAATATTGACAGATGGTAACGAAAAAAAAATCTGTCCCAGGAAAGGAAAACAAATCATTCAATTCAGGAGTTATTTACCCCAAAGGGGAATTGAATGTTGTAACTCATAACATGCAAGTTTCTTCAGAGTCGTGGATGTTGATGCTTTGAGCAAAAAGAATCAACTTTACTGTCCAGTTCATTCAATTGCTTTTTAATTGATGATCAAAAATAGACAAATAAAAAACCTGACTTATGAAACGTTCGCTGGAGACGGGCACCAGCGCCCTCTGACCCCTAGGGACCAGGATGTAAGAAAATGGATGGATGGACTTATATCATTATTCATGTTCACATGAGATCAAAAAATACATGAATTTCTGTATTTCTGACTTCATCCTCACATCAAAGCCATTTATCATTTGATTTGGATATTTATTTTGTGACATCGTGTCTGAAGTTTTGTTCCCCTGCAGCCAAAACACAGGATTTACTCAGAGGGCATAAATACACACAGACACAATTGTTTTCAGATTTAATAACCTTTAAAAATCCGGTTTTATTTCCTCTCCACTTCACATCCATGAAGACTTTGGTTTGTGGTTGTAACGTGACAAAAGTTTAAAAGGTTTAAACATTTTTGCAGCCAAGATTATTGTGACTTTCTGTGACTGCAGAAACATTGCAGACGTCCATCTGACTGGTGACATCAGAGGCAAAGGCAACTCAGCAGTTATCCTGCAGTTACTCACATGGCCACTAGAGGTCTCACATTTTACTGCATTATCACCTCAACAGGTCAACAGTGAATTTCAAAACAAAGCAATAAAACGTTCAGATTGAACAGTTAAGCCTCATATGGGTTATTAAAACAGTAAAATGATAAATAATGATTTTGTTTATTTATGCGACTGCTGCTCTAAAGGAAAAGCATTAGCATGCAGGTCAGCTCAGGACCTGAGTACAATTAGCCCACCTTTGGCAAACAGCATCAGATGTAATCAGATGGGTCCTAATGAGCGGGAAGAGGCGGCGCTGCTGCTCGCCTCGTCCTTTATGGAAACGTTCAGCACATGTGAAGCACATGGACTCCTTCAATAGCCCATGCAGGCAGCACAGCGGCTCCAGGACGCGACCCGGATACGAGTAAAAACAGCCCAACGCATCAATCAGGGAGGAACCGAAGGATTTCATACGGAAACAAGCTAAACAAAGCCACTGCAGATGAAAAAGAATGAAACTGTGCTTCAACAGGCAAACCCCACAATTCATTAACACAACCACATGGAAAAATCACAGTGTCTTGATTCAGGGTTTTGGAACCTTGAGCCCTTAAAAGAGAAGATCAACAGCCTCAGGGTAATAATGGCCTTCCATGCACAAATGATCCTTCTGCTTGGCTTGCAGAGCGAAGTTAAAGCTCAGTTAATCCGTGTTAATTAGAGATAAACTTGGTAGATTGAGTCTGTTTCTCCTTTTCAGCCTGATAATGCTCGGTTTGGGAATGAGTCAAAAGTGCGGCATCAGACAAAACGTTCTGAATTCATCCCAAAGGGGAAAGCTGGTCGGCTGAGAGCTAATCCTGCGTTTAGTGGCTGTAAAAATACAACATTTCTGGAGATAAGCTAATGCTAAGAGGTGGCAAAGGTAACAGCTACATGCAAAGAAACAAAGCAACACGGCGGGACATGGAGGGCAGCCGGCCTATCGGATCATGAATGAGGGAAAAACCTCTGCTGTAATTTATTACACAGCAGCGTGTGCAATAAACATGGTATGAACAATATGATGCACTAAAATATTGATACTTAAGAATAGAAACCATACTCCTGTATTAGTATTTATAGCAGACATATTCACATCTACAAAGAAAATCAATGCATCAGTAAATTTATATTCGTGGGTTAAAGTGAAGCCAGAATAATTATTTCAAACCAGCAGAAATAAAAAAACCATCTGAAATCTGCCAGCCTGTTTAGTTCTGACTGACGTCTATGAAACGTTTGTCCTGGTAGGAGCAGAAAACCCTGTTTGGTCACAGATGTGCTTCTGAAGCTCTGGATGTTCCAGTTCTATAATCACCATCAGGATGAATCAGACGTGACCCGGTGCTGCTCGCAATGTTTCTGACTGAGGAGTTAAAAGTCCAAGAGTCTCAGCTTCACAAAGGGCTCAATCCCACCAGCAGCTCTGCAGGCTTTGAAACCCAAAACCATTCAATTTCACATCTAATCCTTTAAAAACAAGAATTTGGCTCCACGATCGAGAAACGTGGTGGATCCAAGCCATTTTCCTGTTAACACACAAAATACTGAAGATAAAAGATTCTGAGTCCGGTAGAATACAGAACCAGCAATCTGAGCAAGAGAAACCATACGAATGTTGAATCAAAGCAGTCTAAGGGTGGAGCCTTGAGGAACTCCATGTGATGAAGAAGGAGCATATTATCAGCATTTAGTTATTGGGAAACTTGATAAACGGATATGAAGGAGAAACGCAGCAGAAGATGAGACAGAGACGAATCGTCCAGGTTCACCGAGAGGAACTGAGCAGAAAGAAACTGAAATCCATGAGCAAATCTGTGAACACGCCTGCGTCAGAACCTCCAGAGCCTCCAGAACCTCCAGACCCTCCAGAACCTCCAGACCCTCCTGAGCCTCCAGACCCTCCTGAGCCTCCAGACCCTCCAGACCCTCCTGACCCTCCAGACCCTCCAGACCCTCCAGAACTTCCAGGTCCGTTTGTGGGGAAGAACCGGAGAGTCTGACAGCAGTCTGGTTTCTCCAGACTTCCTGCAGCTTCTCTACTGAATCGTTTCTCTCTGGACGTTAATGAAACTTTCTTGTATCGTTTAACTTTATCCCATTGATGGACTAATTGGTCTGGGTTTCTCTCAGGCTTGTTGCTTATATTTGATGTGACTTTTATGCCGTCAGCCTCATTAGGAAAACATGCACTGGGAAACATGAGCTCTCCTGCTGTAGCGATAGTCGGCATTAATTTATATTGAATAAAATGTGGTGAGATGATTATGCAACGTGCAGCGAACAACCAATATTTTTGTTTTACATTTTATTTGCACTGAAGGTAATCTTGCTGTCATAAATCACGGATGCCTAAAGGGATTCTCCCCCGTACAGAGATTAGCCCACTGCGGCTGAGAGCAGCACCGCTTCCTGTCCAGAGGTGCAAACATCAGTGTGTGCCAACAAAAAGCCTAAAAGCTGCAGAGCTGCAGAGGACAAAGGTCTACTCCACGAATCATGTCAGATTACTGCCGGCAGGCTGAGACAGACGGATAAACGGCAGGTAGAAACGAAACGCCTCCAGTTGCCTTTCCTTTCATATGTTCAGTAACAAACTGCAGCAGCAGCTTTAACTCACTGATTGTCCTGACCAGGCTATTGTCTGTCAAACCCATGGAGCAGTTCAACCCCAGAACATTTTTAAAAGGGTAACCCTCACTTCAAGCTGACAAGCCTGCTCAGATAAATGGTGGCCTGATTAAAATGCACACGGAGCCAGCATCACACGCTGTGTGGGCTCCTGAGAGCCCTCATGTGTTTGTTTCTTGGTCTCCTCTGCCCCCCTGTCTGGTCAGCCTGCATCAGCTCTGAGTCAGGGGGTGTTTCATCCGCGCTATGACTAAACCACAGGGAGCGTTAAAGTGATGGCAAGCCCCTTTAAACCGCCACCCACACAGCTCTTCCAGGCCAATACTTCCATCTAAATGGTCTAATAAAAACTAAATATACCAAGCAGCCTGCACAACTTTAGAGCAAAGGAAGGTCTGAAGCGATTTCAAAGGAACAATGCAGCCACATATCAGCTGTAATACGAGAAGACATGCATGACTCTCCACACCCTGCAGCAAAAACGTACAAAACTGTACGAGAAAATCATTTCTGTTGCCAACGCAGCTTACAGTGAGCAGTCCAAGTTGATCTGTTTGTAATTACAGAAGGTTTAAAATGAGCAAAACTGACATTTTTGAAAAAAAACAGAAACTAAATGTAAAACAATTTGCTAAATACTGTAAAAATAGTCAAAGTCAGACCTCCAGGTTGGTATCAATGCTGCGTCATTCGCTCTGCAGAGACGATCCTTCTGTCAGGAACATCAGAAAATCTCACAAAGAATCTGGAAAAATGACGAAATGTTTGGCTGTTTATCCTCAGCAGCTGGAAAAGCAGAACATTTCAGAGCCTCATGGAAAGTTTTCATTAAAAAAATCTAGAGAAACTGAAGCTGCTCAGAGAGTTTGGCTTTGACAACCAGTAAATGTTTCGGTTGAATGAACATCAGGCGTTTGACTCCGCTGTGACCACATGACCTCTGATGACATCATGAGACGGACCATCGGACTGACGGATCAGAGGACTGGACCGGCGGATCGGACCGGACCGACGGACGTTCTGCTCTGTGGGACACGCTTGTGTGTCTTCTGGTGTTTTTTCTGATGTCCTTGAACGTAATCTCTGCTCTGTTAGCTAGTGGAGCTGTTATCAGTCAGTTACCATGGCGACGTGAAAGCCAACAGAGAGCGAGAAAGCAGAAAAATAATGGTGTTCAGTTGTTCCTAAGCACGATAAGAACTGGACCCATTCAGCATCACAATATTTATAAGTAATCAAATAAAATAAAATATTTCATTTATGAATCCTACAGCAGCAATTATGGAGGCCAGGACGTCATTAAAGTTTTACATAATTTTCACTTAAACCTACTCCAGAATTATAATCACCATTTAGAAAAAAACACAATCTGCCGTGACCTTTGAACTCAGTGGGAGAAAAGGTCAATACTCTAACAGAGAGCGAATCCAGGAGCCGTTCAGGATTTATAGCTAGCTGTTAGCATCTATCCGCTGCGGCGCATGTGAGCGTCACAAAGAAACTGCAGGTTGTTCCACCGCGATGGCCGTTCTGACTGAACGTTTCACTCTTATGGCTCATCTTTTCCTCTCCGGACCCAGAGGAAAGTTTCACACACTTCTCATCATGGCTGGAATATCACTGCAGTCCTTTGTCAGAAATTCCCTTCAGCCTCTAAGCAAAACATGAACATCAATATTACAAACGGCTCTTTGATTTTGAATGGAGTAATTATTATCTTTTTTTATTTACAAAGACTGTAAATGTCTTAAGGTCGTCCTTCCACTAATACTGCTACCAGAACTTTACTCTGTATTATCTTAAGGGATGCAAAAGAAATTTAATTTATATCTGAAAACAGATCCTGAGACTTTTGTCTGTTATTTTTTGAGTATTTGGTTCATTTTGATGTTTGTGAAAAGCTGCTGACTCAGCATCAGCTGATGAAGCAGCTGAGCTGATAGCATCAGCGTCACGTCGGCGTGTTCTCAGGCTTCAAACAGGGACAATGTAACTCCTCATCTGTCTGGATTAATTCTCCCACCATTAAACTTTCCCATCTACTTGTGAATAACTCATGAAGTCCCAGGAGGTCTCACTGCTGGATCAACAAACTTTTTACTTGGAATAATGTTGGCGAAGGGAAGCAGTGGGAGTGAAATGAAAAGAGGAAAAACAACAGATCATTAAACTTGAATCCGGATCTGTCGGGCGGCTTGTCAAAGGCAACAGCCACAGGCTGCACTCAGTCACACGAGTGAGTAGGTTTGTGTTTGCATTGCCACCGGCTGCTCCAGGTAAAGTCACAGCATCAACACCGTCGACTTGTGAAAACACTGCAAAACAATGCAGCAACTTTAATTACATTTTCTTCGCCTCAAGTGCAAACAGAGAAATGAGATAAACAGACACTTGGAGCAACTTTACAGCCATTCAACTTTGACAAAGTGACGTATGGTGAAAGAAATGCTTTCATAATCAAACCATCTGCAGTTTGTGCCAAACGTTTCAGTTGAAATGAAATATGTCCCACTTTTTAAGCTCCACACTGTGACGAAGAAAGCAGGTTAACAGGATTTCTACCAATCGAAGAAATGGAGAATAAAAGGCCAGAATGAAAAGGTTAAATATTCAAACGTTGATTTATGATTTTAAAAACAGAAAACTCAACCAAATAAAGGAACTTTCTCAGCTTTTTTCAGTGCAATTATATGAAAAAGCACCAATTTTTTATCATAATATAAAACAACATTCTTTTCAAATGTAAAGTGTTTCCTGCTGCTCTGATCAGCTGTTCAGGGAAACAAATAGATGCGATTAGCAGTGATTTTCCTCTAAAATATCCTCCTGACAATGAGCAGCTGATACATTTTGGATCTGAATTTTGTTTTGGAAGCAGATGAAACGGGCAAGCGGAGGGATGTGAGGAACTTTGACCTCTGGCGGGCCGACGGCTGAGTCACGGCATCTTCTGGGATTTTTCTGCGTGGCTCTGCTTGGAATCAGAAGTCATCCAAAAGAGGAGAACTGATGAAGCTGTGACAGGGTCACGGACAGATTATTAAGGCCTGCTGGGAGAGAAGTTGGCTGGAGTCGTCTGATGGAGAGGAGAGGCACAGAAAGGTCACATCAACAGGAAGTGGCACAACACGCAGCAGGAAGTTCAGGTTGGGTTGATTTCTGACAGCAATCATTCGTCTGAACGCAGTTTCTGAACAAACACTCACTTCCCCAACACTGATGACCCATCAGTGAAAACCTGGATGTCCAGGCTGGTTGACCTGCTGGGAGCTGAACTTTGACCCCAGTCTCAGGTCTTCTGACGCCTCCAACAGCTTTTTCTCCAGGATTATTCTGGATTAAACTCCATCCAGCTCTGACATCACCACCATGTTTCACTTCCTTTCTCTGTCCTCAAACCTGATCCATTATTGATTAATTAATCTGTTTCTCCATGTTCTGATGAATCATCTCTAGACAAGTCAGTGATTTGTCTAGGCCGTTCCAGGACTTCAAACTCAAACCTACTGGAGGGATGAAAAGAGGCTTGGAGAAAATGTTATATTTTCTGCCCTCTTCATGCAGCACTTTGTGTCTTGTTTGTGCCTCTCAGGACGTTTCGGTGTTTCTCTGCCTCTCATTAGGCTGTTAGTTAAGCTGCTGCATGTTCAGGCTGCTGGAAGACAAACTGACCACTTTTCTTCTTCTGCTGCTCTCCAACCTGCATCATTTGCTGCTGTTTAAACTGTTTCTTTATGTTTTCCCCCTCGGCGCTGCGCCTGGTTCTGATTGGCTCCTGGATCAGTGATTCTGTTTCTGTTCTGTCTTCTCGAGCCTCCAGTGGGTGGGTCAGATGGTCGTTTATCCTGAACAAGGTTCTGGTTCTGCTGGAGGTTTCTTCCTGCTAAAGAGGAGTTTTTTCTCTCCACTGTCGCTACATGCATACAAATAAGTCCAACGGGGATCCAATATCTGCCAAATTTAAAAAACCTTTTCAACCTCCAGAGACTCTGATTGGCTCACAGGGTTTTGGTCAGAGCAGCAGAGATGTCACAATGTTAGTAAAACATGTGAGCACTGTGCCGAGTCTCTGCAGGTCTGAGTTTAGCTTTAAAGCTGATCGTAAAGAGAGAAGATCTGCAGCTGAAGCTGATTAAAAGTTATTGCATTATTATTGCAAACAGTGCTTCATAACCAGAGATAATCTGTCAAAGCAGAGAAATGATAAATCTGGTCTGATGTAAAACTGATCTGATCTCATCGGACTCACATTAACATTTCCACACATTTTACTAAATAACTTAAAAAAGAAGCAAAATAAAACGGAGAACAAAGTCAAATCTCTTTGTAATTCAGTCGGAGGTTGGAAATAAAACATTGGGCTGCAGGAAGATTTGTCTCCGTTTGTGGTGATTTAGACATTAGCACCGTTAGCCAAATTAAGCTAACCAGCTGCCATGTTTTCCATGATTAAATATATTTGCCGTTGAAACCAAAACAAACATTATGAGGGAAGTGAGTGATGACGAATCGGACCTGGTAGGAAACAGACCGACGTTTCAAAGCAACAGCGAGGCTGTGGAGGACAGAACGTGTTTCTATAAATGATCAGATGAAGACGGTCCAGCAGGTTCTGATCACCCAGGATTAAACCCGACGCCGGGCCCCGCCTGCTGAGCAGCATCAGTCAGAGTTTGGCCCAGATCTGATGGTTCTGTCCGTCTGCAGACATGTGGGGATCTGAGGACGGTTAGATCCAGATCTAACCGTTCCAGCAGCATCTATTCATCGGTGGAGTTTTGCTGATGCAGCGCTCCGTGTGACCACAGGTTGTTTGAGGCTCCGCCTCTGCTAACCTGCCTGCAGACACCTGGAGGCGCTGGGCGGGTCTCATCACGGTTCTGTTAGCTGCAGATAGGCTGCAGGCAGACAGACCCGTCTGCACAGAAACCATTAACTAGGCCATTTCTCATGGCACTTCACTGATCTTCTCCCATCATTTCCACGCTGACAGTGTTACTTAATGACTTTCTTGACTTTTCAGAAGTGAGAAAGTTAGAAGAGCAGCTTTAATCTGTGAAGGAAGCTGAAAGGTAATGCATGGCTCCGGATGCTTCATTATGAAAACACATTTAAATAATCTTTGGTTTTACCTTCACTGCAGTTTTAATAACACGAGTTTTTCTCGCCTGTTTATGTTTCATTCTCCACACAAAATATAACGATTATTTCTGGTTTCTAATGCAGTTTAATCAGTGTTTGGTTTCTCAGATGGGCGCAGAGCCAGAAGTTGCCATATTGGAGCTGAACTCCTGCAGTAGGACATGAATCCTCAGCTCTGAGCTTATCTTCTGCAGCAGCTGCTTCATAAAGCAACGGCACCTTTCAGCCTGTTTCTGGCCAGCCTGATGCCATCTCACAGTCCATCTGCCGCGGCGCCGCTAATCTGCCCACAGCTTCTGCTTTTAAAACACTTTTCACCTGTTTACACAACCGAGACTTTCTGTACAACATACAAACATTCGCCCTCGACACCAATCTCTGGAGCATAATTTGTCTCCATTTTGAAGAAATAACTCATCTGTCACTGCTTGAAAAGAAAATATCTGGAGAATGATGATGAAAGCAAAACATAATGTCCAAAAAGTAAATAAAAGGATTTTATTGAGAAATTAATCTGAGATTTTCTGACCCTCATCTTTCTGTCCTGTTTGGACTCAGAGTCCACGACTTTACTGTGACCTCAGTGGAACAGCTCCAGACTAATGTGCAATTCTAGCTACGGACAAGACTTCAGGGCATTACTGTTAACATGTTAAAGATGTAAATGTCATTAATCACATTTTTATAAAGCCTTATAACATCTGGAATCTTTGTGTTTGCTTGTTTCTGGTACGGCCTGTTAAACTGACGCACGCGCTGCATCCACTAACAGCAGCGATGAAGTGGTTTAATTCCTGCTTCTAAACGATCTGATTGGACGCTGGAAAAGATGTTGCTGTGTTTCAGTTGTGCTAAAAGGAGTTAGCATCTCAGCGCTAAACGTGTCGCTAATGCTAACGTCAACAACCACATGTCTAAACTCTGGAAAGATGAATTTACTCCCATCTGATGGCTGAAGAACAGATTAGAAATGAGTCTATTTATTCAATAATTTAGCAGCAAATAGACTTTCTGAATAGAAAATGTTGCTTATTTTATTAAGCAACATAAAGCTTTCAATTAAAACGGGATCATTTACAGACCCTACGATTAACTCGAATAATCAGTCCCTCCACTAGTTTCATCTAAACTTCAGAAACATTTCATGCATCTCAGAAAAGCCTTTAGGATGAACCGGATTTATTGTTCTGTGGTTTTGGAGGAAGCCGTGTTACTGTGGCAGGAAACAATCAGCTACTGGTTCCAGTTTGTCTCAGGTGGAAGAGGAGGGAGTCAGCTGCAGGCTGCTGCTGTGGTTCTAGTTCTCGGTCCAGATGGTCAGCAGGACTTCCAACAATTAATTACGGAGCGAGCCGAGCGCGGTCAGCATTCCTCAGGACGTCAGAGGCAGCAGCGCGCCTCGTACCTGACCGCCGGCTCTGAGCAACAGCCAGGAATACAAACTGTCCTCAGATATGTGGGTTTGTCTGAAGAACTCGTCTTCTGGGGAGAAACGTGAACTCCAGTAAACCTTTCTGTGGTGGGAGTTTCAATAAATGACCAGGTTTCTAACAGGTCTGCTGCTTTTCACAAACACATTCGTGGCTCAAAATCTCCAACACATCTGAACGCTTTGCTTCCTCTTTGCAGAGATGAACAAATTTCTTTCCAAGCATCAAGAAAATGTTAGTTTTCTCTTGTTTGTCTATGTTCTGCAGTTATTTTGATTTAATGTATATCCTTCATCATGAAACCCAGGGGCTCCATTACAGGATCCAGGATCCAGAACATTTAGCTCTGCTCCATTAACAGCAGAAAAAGTGAAATCTGTGTGTTTTCCACCAGCAGGCAGGTTTCCTTAAGCTGCACCATGTGACTGGGATCTGCACATACTGCAGCATCAGTGAACATGGAGTTGGAGTTTTACTGACATCAGTTATAATCATAGAGGAATAGATAAATAAACGCGTCGTCTCACGGCTCCATCAACAGGTTAAAGGTGCTGGATGTGAAACCAGCCTGCAGTTGTTGTTGTGAAGCATCAGATATGAACTTATGTATTAGCCAGCATCTCTTTCATCCACTGATGGCTGCAGCCCAGTTAGCTGCACACAGATGAGCCTATTATATTTCCTCAATAGATCTGCTGTTAAGATGATGCGTTTAAGTGCCGTTCATCATTTCAATGTTGTGTTAGCTTGGAAATTGAATATCATTCCTGTACATAGGAGCATTTAAAGTGCCCACTGCAATCAGCGCTGGACCAATAAACTCAGAGTTTTTAGCAGCGCATCCAGAAGTCGCACCATAACAACCTGACACAATGTTAATATGATCCATTAACTCAGAAACAGGCAGAGAAAAAACAATTATTTTGAAATGTTGCTTCATCTGTCCAATCCAGCTGCTTTCAGACTGAGCTGGTTGCTTATTGCTTTTTAAAAATTCAAGCACCATAAATCATCTGCAGGCTGCGGCACTTTTTCTATCATTACTGCATATGAAAGCAATTATGGCAACTAAATTAAGGATTCCTGATGTCTAATGCATTAAAGCTGGTGCTCACCCGTCGGCCGTCGTGTTTCTGCTTCCTCTGCGATGCTGTGATAATTCACTCTCTCTAACTGCTCACTTTTTGCTCCGTCAGTCAAACCGAAGCCTGAACCTGAGTCACAAAGTGCCACCAAAAGCGATTAGAGCGAGGAAGAGTCCGAAGCTGGGCCTTTTCTTCCTCTGTCCGTAATGAGGGCTTGCTTTGCAAACTGGATGAATTACGCTGCTGCTTTTCTTAAGCCTCAGCCTTCACTGAAACCTGGATGCTCATTACATCTCAGGACAATAACGGCTCACGATTCCTCACCTTTTCACCACGAAGGAGATTAAACCTGACGACACACAAAGGCCAAGATGCTCAAGACGCTTCAAACCCTTCCAACGTTTCACGTTTTGTTCAATTGCAAACTAATTCATGGGACCAACTGAAAGCAAAGCATGCATTATACTCTGATAGTAATAGAGAAATCCAGCCAATCTCAAGATTTACAGTTTCTATTGTATCTGGGGATCTATTGGATCTGGTGGATCTGGTGGATCTGGGGAGCATTGCTCCGCAGCAGCAGGATGTCAGCAGGCGATCCAGCAGCGGCTCACGCTAACCGAAGCTCAGCTCCGCATTGTGAACGTTTCCCAAACACTTTAATTAGACAAAGAAACATGAGCATCAACTGACTGAGCGTCGACTCCAGCAGCTTCATGGAATATTAATTAGTGACTGAATGAACTGAACTACAGATCCTGCTGAATCAGGCGCTGATGGGACTTTTTCCTTCATCACCTTGCTGAATAAAAATACATTATTATAACCAAATTAACTTCCATGACTGCTGATTGATGGGAAATATTTACTACTTACTAATTAATCCGCTTTTAATCAGAAGTGTGAAACGAAAAGTCTTACCGGCCAGCCAGCCGACCGACTGAGGCGCCGAGCAGCCGGCCAGCCGACCCGGCCGCCGCCGGACGCTCGTCATTCAGATCCCCTCCAGGTCCAGGGAACAACCCTTTTCACAAAGACGGCAGGAATACAGAGCAGCCCGGATGGTTTGCTCTGTTTGTCTGCTAATGCGATGGAGGCGGCCAGCTAGTTACCTAGTCTGGTTAATTAACCCACAGAGGTTTGCAGCAGAGGAGGCTGTGATCTCTACAGGCCTACTGGGCTCAATCAAGGCCGCCGACTGAACACTGTATACGGCATGAAAGTGTTGTAGTAAACACATTCTCTTCCCTGTGGAAGCCCTGGGGAGCCACTAATCAAACCGCAGAGCCGCACACAATGGGGCCTACCCACCAAATGAAGAGCAGGAGGAGAGAAAAGATGAAACTGAGCTGGCAGGCCCCCGGCCGTTGCTCCAGATCCCCCGGGACGTTCCGGCTCCGCACCGGTCCGGATTGTTTTCTCTCCAATGACGGGAAGAACTCGTGGTTTATTGCTGGAGTTCTGCTTTGTCTGTGATTACGTGCTTCACCTGCGTGGCTCTGCTTCACAAAGAGTTAGCTTGGTGCAATTAGGCCAATTCCATTGATCTTTGTTTAATCATTCAGCAGACGCAGCCATCATTAGCAGCTGCTGTTGATTAACCGCGCTGCTGTTTTTGTCTTTTGTTCAAAAATTATAAGCCTAATCTAACCCGGCGCCTCTCTGCTATTGTTGTGCCTCTGCAATCTCTTTGTTTTATTAATTCTCAACCGGATGAACAAAAAGCTCATCCTGGTTCAGACTCCATATCATCACTGCTGCTCTAATGGCTGCTGAGCCATTCATGAAGTGTCCTAAGCACAGAAAGTGATGCCACACTTTAATTTCTATTTATTAAGTAATGATGGTTTTAACCAAACATCGTTTCCTGTAATGGTTCATATGGAGTAGAGAAGCACCCAGAGGGATTCCTGCACCAAACTCCACCTGCAGCGCAGAGGAAAGCTGCAGAGTTTCAAATGAAATCAGCGGGTCAGAACATTTATCATCCATCCAGGTCTTCTTGTAAATGACGACAGGGTCTTGCCCCCAAACTTCCCGGAACAAGAACAGAAAATAAATAATTAAAAGCCAATTTTTCCCCGCAAGTCGGCTGAATGATGAATGATGAGGCTGCAGGTTTGAGGAGCAGAGTTCAGGCGTTAGAGGGAGATGTGTGATGCTGCGGGTCACCTGCTGACCTTTTCTTCTCCTGCTGGGACTGGTTGTGTAACGCTCTCTCAACAAGACGCAGAACTCTACTCAAACGTACCAACATGTCGTTCTACGAATGCAAATATAAAGAAAACAACAAAAAACATGTTTCAGAGCCAGAAGCCTGAACGATGCTGCACTGGCTCCAGGCTCTCCAGTGATTTATTTAAACCGTTCCTTAATAATTACACGGGTCACATCTTTAATTATGTTTAATAATAATACATCGGTGCACAAGTTTAAACTTATTGGGGCTTTTCTCTAATCCACAGGGTGAAAATGATGAAAACAGATTAAACTGTTCATGCACCCCTAAGCTTTGGTTCAATGGTCCTTAGCTGCAGAGAATGAAAAACTTTTCCTAACAGGAAGCTTCCAGCGTTTAATGACTCATATAAATGCTTTGGTTTTAGGTCTCTATCAGTTAGCCTCTTAATCCAGTCAAAACCTGAAACGAAGGGATGCTGGTCATAATGTCCCAGAAGCATCACGGCCAGACGCCGTGGTCCCTTTACTTTAATGGAGTAAAGGGACCAGAATGGATCCTTTAAGATCCACTGGAATGCCGTCACATTTCAAATGTTTAACCTGCTGATGAGGCTCTGCATCGTTTCTACAAACATTAAAACTGAGAATCTGCTAAAAGATGAAATCATCTTTAAACGTGGGATGAAACATTTTCACTCTTTATGCTTTTACAACAGAACAGGCATAAAAATCCAAACCGGTTCCTGTGGACGGATCAGTTCTGGTTTCAAGAGGGTTAATAATGAATCACAGAGATTTCAATGGTCTGGGCTTCCTGTCGCCTACTTACTCTGAAAAACTCTCAACAAAGAGTTTGAACTTTTTGAACAACAGGCTCAGTGGAGAGCAGCAGCGCTGCTTCCTGCAGAGCGGATGCATTATTTATTACTTTACTGGGTTTTATTCTCCAAACAAACAGGTTTCAGTTGTTATCTGTTTTAATAAAAACAGTATAAATATAAGCATGACATCCTGGTGTAATCATCAGGTCAGTTTAAGAGGAGAAAAGATCTGAAAACCTCAGCAGAGATTTGACCTTTTCTTATTACTTTGACGTCTTCGTCTCACTCAAATCAGTTGTTTGGGTTTCGCTTATTTTCTTTAGTTTTACCTTTTTAGTTCACTAGTGCTGGTGCATGAAGTAATACTCTGAGTCAACATCACGGATTGATCCACAGACACATTCCTGGCTGATTTGGAATAAATTAGGATTTTGTGTTTTGGACTTTAAAAACCAAACTATCCAGTTTTTTTCTTTTTTTAAAACAAAAATTGCTGAAATTTCCACCAAAGTCACAAAGGAAGCAGAACAAAAGGAAGATGGAGCTTCAGTCAAAGAGGTGGTTAAACAGCTTCCTCTCCTCCTGCTGAGTTTCTAATCAAATCCCTTCTTTGCTCCTGAAGCTGCAGAACCCAGAGCAGGTTCTGCAGATGAAGCCAAACTTCCAGTCATTGTCACAAGACGAGATGTTTTTTCTCTGGGTTGATGATGCTGGCAGCTCTGGAGGGAATGAGAACCACAGCAACATGTTGCTTTGCTTCTCTCTGGGTTTCTTGATAAACAATAATTGACAAGTTTAAGTCCAGATGCCTGTTTCCAAGTGGAAACTGCCTGGAAAACATGTCAACTTTATTTACACCATCCACTTAGCAGCCTGTCTTCGCCGTTTAAGTCGGAGCTTTTCTGTCCCTTCTCAGAATATTCCTTGAAGCAGCAGAAAAACAATTTTCCTTCCTGACAATAAATGCTACCTGCTGAGTGTGGCTGTGTTTACTCTGCAGCAGCTGAGGCTTTATTCAGCGGAGGCAACGCGAAAGCCTGGCAGACGGTTTATCAGGCCGTCCCATGTTTTATGTGGCAGTTGAATCATAGCAGATATTACATTAGTGTCTCTGTCTGAGGGCAGCAGCTGGAAAACGTTCAACGTTCAGGCGGATCCTTCAGGGTTCAGGTAAAGCTACGTGAGTTTCCTTCCTTCCAGCTGACTGTGACCTTTGACCTTCACATCTTTACCTCTTCCAACAGCTGCTGCTCCCCAGTCAACTGAGGCTAAAAATAATAAAGAACCAGGGATAAAACGGCGCAGACTGAAGCTACAGCGACAGACATGATCATCAACAATCTGCTTTTGGTCCCATTTCTACTGCAAATGTCTGATAATAAGACAAAACTAGATATTAAGCAACATATGGAGGCTTATTTTAAATCAGTAATTCTTATTGTTGATTAAAATGTTCCATTGGCAGATTATTTAGTTTGTAAAATGTCTCCTTGTTAGAAATGACAATGATGAATCCAGAATAGATACTTTAGAATAATTTTACTCAAGTAGTTAGTAAAAATACTAAAAGTGATATTTACTGAAGTAAATGTAACCAGTTACTGTCAACATCTGTACAAAAGGGCCGTTACTGAAACACCGACATGTGAAATTATTACTTTGATCCCAAATAAACTTCATTCATTTTGTGTGAAATAATGCATTCATTCCCAGGTTGGTGTTCCAGTAAATTCATGTCTTATTTCTTACACATTGTTAATATTTTTATAATCTTCTACTCTTCATTATTCTCATAGAAACAGACGTAACTCGGTTTAACCCTCCGTCGGTCACAGCAGCTGCTGGACTGGACAATTTATCTGAATCCCAAAACAACTAAAGAGTTTAACTTTTATTTGTTTTATGCAAATATGTGTTTGAAATTAGATTTAATTAAGATCAAATATCTGAGCAGCAGAGGTCAGGAGGAGGAAATGACAAGCGTTCCAATAAAACCACATAAACAGACAGGCCAAAGGTCAACTTGTTAAAACAATGAAGCATTAAGGAGTGAAACTGTATGAAATAAGTGTGAATAAATCTATAGCTGTGGTTTAGCGCCTTTCCTCCTCCAGCCAGGTGAGAATATTCCTGCTTATGTTTCAGTTATCAGAGCTGAGGATGGATTTCTGCATGGCTGCCTGTCGTTTCCACACCGATGGAGCTGCAGCTGGAAAAAACTTTCTCCTTTCTGTCACATTCTGTCCCTTTTATAACACACAACCATGTTTTATCTGCACATTTTCTTTTCCAGTCGTCCAACAACACCAGCTGAAGTTCAGGGCTTCGCAGTGAGACGGTTCTGTCAAACCTGCTGTGATCTGATTGATTTTCTGACCGTTATGACACCCAGGAATTTCCCCACAGAGTTTGAGTTTAATACTGAATGCAGATTTAGTAGAAAAGTCCAGCCGTCTGGTCCAAGGAGCTGGAGGAGGAGCGAACCCAGGATGTGATGACAGGAACTAAAACCCGTCTGAATGTTGAGTTTCTGCTCAAACGTTTCTGAAACCAGTTAAAGCCTAAAGTGGTTCATTCATCGCGTGGACAGGAGTGAAAAGCAACAGTTTCTCATTGATACGAGTCGATGAGATGTGAGATGGTGAATCACCAATGGATCGGCAGAACATTACGACTGGCCCACACAGCCCAGCCTCTGCATGGACAGACAATGCAGCCTTTTGTCTTTCACACCAATAACACAAAACAAAAACCAACATTACTCACCAATACTCTTAGGTAATCACAGTAATATGCAAATGCATCACAAAACATCAATAGATGCAGAAAAACTGTTGATCGTTTAGTTGGACTGAAATAGATTTTACATGAACTGATTGTAAAGATTGAATATTGTTTTCCAGCTGGGATTAAACAGTGTTAACAGCTGCAGCTCTGCTAAAAACCACAGAGGAAATTCAACAAAACGAGTCTGAAAATGAAACTATTATAGGAAACTAAGTTTATAACACGTTGGACATGAGTTAATTAAAAAGGTAAATCATAAACACAACTCAACAACAGCTCATTTGTGAGGAAATGAGTGCAGTCCCTCCAGGACTGATGATTGTTTTCATGGTTTCTTTGTCATAAAAACATTTTGTTGCTATTTTTGAAAGCAGTCTTGGAAATTTATTCCCTCAGGAAACTTCTTCCAAAATCTACATATAAAAGAAAAAAGATGAGAGAAGAAGAAAAGCAGACAGACTGGGCTCAATTTTTATTCTTTAAAGAATTTTAATAGTTTGATGTGAGACGGTGACGTAACTCATAAACCTGTTCAGTTCTTTGGGTTATGACAGTAAATGTGAGTTTTTGTTTCCATTATAACCTGACATGAAGTCAGCAGTGCAGCAGAAGAAACACTGCCACCTACAGGTGGGAGTCAGCATCATTGGACTCCAATGTTTTACAGGAAAATTTGGAATAAGTTGATAATTATGATTTGTGGAAAACTGGAGGGACTCATTGATCTCAGATCAACTTTGTAATGTTACTTGGACCTTATAGTTTTCTTTCTAATCTTTAATTGTCTCAGTGTTTGTGGCTGCAGACGACAGCAGGTGATGGATGTCTGCACGTGGCTGCCTGGCCAACTCGGTCCGGGTAAAACAGAACCGCAGCCAGAAATGGATACATATCTGTTTCAGTCAGTATGACCAAAAGGGGCAAAAGCTGAGTTGCATTTATTCTCAGAAACATTCATCAATGTGTCTCCTTTTGCTGCTGGTGCATCCAGAGAGGACTTCTGGGATGTTTTTCTTTTGGTGGATAAAGTATTGTGTTTTAAATTATTAGGCTGGTTTTGAAGTGACATTTCTAAATCTGATATGACTATAATGTTCGTTCTGACATCAGGTTACCTCAGAAAATGCAGTGAACAGTTTGAAGCCAGCGACTGTTTTCTCATTAAATCAGCGACGTTGTTCATTAATTGTTCTGCAGAAGCAAAACAATGCAAAATATCACTGACTGAGATATTTCCCAAACATCATGTTCAGGCGCGCGGCACTCTCTGGCATTTATGTGATTAGTTGAGGTTGAAATTAGCGGTTCTGTTTTCGCAGCCGGCCTTAAAGATCCTTCCCGTTCAATTTAACGCCATGTTGCCCTCGTCCTCCTTAGCTACTCGCCTGCTAACACAGTGCATCACTTCTGCTGCCTGATTGGACTGGACCGCTCCAGTCCCAGCCAGAGTCTGGGTGACCGTAACCTCTCACCCAGACTCTGCTGCTCCACTTAGCTCAGATTTAATTAACTCCAAGCAGCAGCGGCGGCTCCACACCAGGACAGGAGCGAAGCTAGAACCTCAGCCTGACATGCTGGTGCTTTGGGCGTAGTCAGTGGAAGACAACACAAAGCTTAAGTTGTGCTTTGGGCTGCAATGTTTCCCTGCTCACCCAGATCTTTATTCCACTGATATCCCAAACTTCACTCCTTCCAGCTTCCTCTGCTGCTGTAGCTCTGCTTAATTAGGCCCCACAGTTACACAAAGCTATCAGCCTCACTGATAGCTGGCAGGAGGAAGAGAGAAGCAGAGATGAGTGGGTTCCTCACTCAGCGAACACAAACTACAGGAGGAAAACGCCTGACATGCTGCAGCTCACCTCCAGCTGTCTGCTGCAGGAGGAAACCAGCCGACAACACGCAGACACAAGGGACTGATCATTGTCCCGTTGGCCAGCGTTGGGCTGGATGGATTCTGTTCTTAAAGACATGCAAAGTGTCAGACGTATTCAGAAGCAGCGCGTCCAGCTGCTCCGGCCTCGGTTCCTCCTGGATCCAGAACAATCCGCCCGGACTCCTCCGCAGCAGCTCAGCAGCACTTGACAAATGTGCTAGCCTTGTAAAATGCTTGTTCAAGCACAAACATATCTGGACTATTTATCTTCCTGCTGGAAGATTTATCAGAATATGAAGGCATATCAACCACAGCCGTTTCGTCTGGAATCAAACCCGACAATAACTGGCAGACATTTGGCGAATGATAGATGGTGGAGAGCGGAGGAGAAGAGAAAATGGCTGTTTTCACACTAAAATTATTTCATGCTTAATATCCGCTTGGTTTCCTCCCAGTTATTCACATTTCAGTGGAGTAATTCTGACGCGCTTTGCACAGAGACGCATCAGCGTCTCAAAGTCTGGAGGAAAGATTTTCTCCTGGATCAGCGTCTCCGACCCGACCAGCCGTAGAAACAAACCTTCTGCTCTTCAAGATGCAGCATGAAGTTCTGCAACTGGATGCAACTTCAGGCACAAAAATATTAGATTTTCTTTCTTCTAACCAAAGGGATTTTCAGTGATGCTTAAGTTTACAGGCAGATTGTTTCCTGCTATATTTAATAAAGGCTGATGCTTTTTGATATAAATAGATTTTATTCAAGGTGAAGTTTTCAGCCACATTTTAGATGTTTTTAATGTCTAATTTAAGTTTGAAATACTTTGAGAGAAAAAGCATCAAAGTCAGAAAGAACTTGACTTTTTGTCCCTGATTCCAAAAATAAACAATTTAAAAAAAAGTTTTTCTCCACACATTAGTTTCCTTATAATGTTGCTTTTCCGAACTTTTGTCATGATTTTATTGTAAATAAAATGAAAATATACAGATGAACAAACTCTGAATTCATCAGATGTTTAATTAAACTGACATTTTTTTAGAGTTTCCTGAGTTGAATAAAACGGCGAGAAGCTGAACGGTTAGCTCCGCCCACTGCAGCGAGGTCACCAGAGGTCACACCGGACGACCAAACATAGGAAGGAAAATGATTGATGTTGTTTTTAACAACACTGAGATAAAATCTAATCTGAGACAGTTTGAGTTATTATAGTTGCAGTACAAATATAACACCATCATATTAAGTCAAATAACTGAACTTTGTTTACTTCTGCAAAATGCACCAAATCATGTTAACATGTTAGTAAACAAAATAATTCAAAGGAAAAACCAGAAAAATACCCAAAGGTCAGAAACTGAATGACACATCAAATTTAAATAAAAAGTATCAATATCAGTATCGATGTCAGTATTGGTATCATTGGTATTGGTAATTGGTACGGTGATGTTTTTACTTGATGTTGCACCAATATCAAAATATGCAGAATCAAAAGTGGTAGATCTGATAAAATAATGTCTGCTGGTTTCCCAGATGAGGCAGCAGCACCAGGCAGTTCGCTCATCAGATTAAACTGTGGGTTACTGCAGGTTTTTAAGACACGGTAAAAGTGACGGCAGTGTCCTGACCTTTCAAATTCGGTTCTGTGTCGGCCTTTCTGAATCCTGAGCTCCCGGCCCTTTAAAGGTCTCGGCACGTCCCTGGTAGAGAGACTCTGCTAAATCAAGTCAGAGGAAGTTAATTTGTTTCTCTAATTCTCCAGTCTCTGCAAAGTTACCACATAATTATTTACTGTGTAGAGCTGAGACTGAAACTGATTGCCTCATCTGACCTCAATCTCATCTGCTGCAGATTTTCATTTGAAGAGACGATGTGTGGGTTTTAGTAATAGCAAGTGTTGGGATCCCTGATTGGATCTTCCAACCCACAGCATACTTCTCCTTTTCTAAAACTTTATTAAGGAGCTACACTGGCAGTAAGGATTTCCAAAAACCAGGTAAGTGTGTGTGTGTGTGTGTGTTTATTCCTGGACTCAGAATGAGAAACTGCCATGCAGAAAGGGAGATCCTGTGAAGAGATGGATGTGGATAGAAACATGAATCTGCTGCAATCAGGGACCCAAAGAAGCAAACTCACAGAACCAGTTGAGTCGTTATGTGGAGCAGAAACTATGAAACGGTTAAAAAGCTTTCAGGTGACAGATGATGTTGCTCAGAGTCAGAGCCTCCCCGCTACGCTGCGACTGCACATGTACTTCCAGATACATGTGAAGCCACCTGGCAGGGGGCCTCTTCTCTTCTGTATTATAACTTATTGCTCTGAGGTTTGGGGGAAACATGCAGCAAAATCTCAAATCCAATTTTCATACAGCAAAAGGAAAGAGCAATAAGAATAGTTACAGCTATGAACTTACTAATTCATTAAACACTTCAGTATTTATTGATTTAGTTGGTTTAAGTGCAGCTGAAAACTCATTTTTACAGAGGCAAACATCATAACTGCAACTAATAATATTACTTTTATTTCTTTTAAATTTAGTGATGATTAATGTAGAACTAATTGGAACCATCCTCATTTTCTCCCATAAGATCATAACACTTAATTATTCCCAAAAAGGAATCTAACTTCTCCTTAATAACATTTACTCCGTTCATTGTAATAATATACACTGATGAAGCTGCAGTGGAGTAACTGCGTTTCCACACTATGAGGAACGATAACGAGCCGCAGAGAAGAGTCATGCTATGCTATGCTATGCTATCCTATGCTATGCTGCACCTTAGCCCAGCAGTGGAATGGAAAAGCACCATCAGCGCTGCGCAGTGGCTGCTAATGGAAACCTACTGCCATCGTTTGCCTGCAGGATCTGTTGATCTTTTACTTTAAATGCCTTCCTTCACATTCCTGTCAAACATTCCCAGAAGCGACCAGCTGACGCGCTAATTAAAGACAATGACTTGATGTAATTACTAAGAAAGAAGTGAAAATAACACTTCCTTCACAAAAATATCCATATTTTATCACATTACAATCATCACTTCAACGTGTTTTATTGGGAATTGATGTGAAAAGTTTCATTTTTTAAAAGCACTGTTCTGTCTGTGGATGAATATTTTGGGATGTTCTGCTGGAGGGAGAACCTTCACTAGAGGCAGGAGGATTAATCCAAAATATCCGTATTAATATTGGATTGATAAGATCAATAAGTTTGAGATTCCCTCCTGAGTTGTGTTTTATTTTGTTGTAGTTTCTCAATTCTAGTTTTGTGATTTACTCTTAAGTCTAATCTTTCACACTGTTTAGAAAAACGGCACAAATACACAAATCATGCTAAAATATTATTGAAGTATTTTGTAGAGACATAAATCAGCTAAAGTTCAGAAGTTTGGTGGTAAATCCACCTTAAATAAAAGCATCGGTATCAGTATTAGTATCGGCGATGTCTTTACTGATCGGACTGATAGTAAAACATGTAAAGCGTTTCCATGACGTTCTGCTGGGTTCCCTGGTCCTCGTGATGCTGCCTGTTCTCCAAGGTTCTCCACAGAACCTGTGATGGTTCTCATGGAGAACCTGATAGCCACTAGTGGGGCAGATGTTTATTTAGGGGTATCAGGGTAAAGGGAAGCAGAGTGAACAGCAGCTTCACTGTTTTAAACCAGCTGGAACAAACAACGCTCTGCTGGTTACCCTTCATTCAACTTGATGTTGATGTTTTTAGTCATGTCAGGATTAAAAATATTCCTGCTCAGCTGATATTAACCAGATTTTTCTTATTTTCCATATTTTGAGCTGATTCAGTCCCGTCTATTTTTACTCTGCAGTGGCAGGAAATGAGCTTTTCCTCTCCCGGTGTGAGGACCCTGAAGATTTAAATTACTGCTCCACTGTTTCCAGACTAATTCTGCAAGCAAAGCAATTTAAACTTTCACAAGTGGCTGACAAAAACAGTTTCTGTTGGATAATAATATTCTGATCACATTTCAATCAGGGTTTAAATCACGTCTTCCTGTGACTGAGTGATGGCTGCTGCCAGGTGATTACAGTGACTTTACCCAGCAACTGGTTTGGGAACTATTAAAAACAAACCAAACTCCAATCTGTCCCCAGGACAACTATAAATCATCCTGATCTTTATTATAATGAGGTCCAGTTGGGCAAATTCAGTTGCATTGAATCTAATTTATTGGTATTCATTTATTCATCCAAACTATTTCCAACCATGTTAATATTAACATTTTAAAATAAACCTTACATATTTCAGATTATAGCCGCTTGTTATTTTTGGGCTTAGCATATGGAAAATCATTTTTATGTGCATTTTTTAATGGTTCATGATTTATTCACAAACTGTTTGAAATAAACAAGCAGAAATGCCAGACCTCCGTGAAAATGAATCAAAATGGGAGAATCTTTAAAAATAGCATCCAGCAGCATGTGTGAGTCATTAGAGCAAACGTGAAAAGCCTTCAGCACAAATATCATATTTATTCCTTTGGTCAAACAATGTGGAGCATCATAACAGGCTGAGCTGCGGCTGAGTATTAAAATCATTTGTATCAATGAAACTGTATGAATTAATAACTGACTCCTGGCTGAATTTCTGGGGGAAATTAACTCCTGATTAGCTTTTTCATTTTCCCTTCTGGCAAAATTCAGTGTTGGAATAACCTTTTACAACAAATACAACTATCAGTTTAAAATGTTTTAAATATGTTCTGATTCTGGATGTGAGAGAATAATCATATTCTAGCAGTCAGAAAGTTCTGCTTTTTCTATTTCAAAATGCTGCAAATGGATCCAAAGCCTCTGGAAAGTCATTGATGGAGAAGAAGAGGAGAAGTTGGCGCACAGCGCGGCGCAAAGCGCCAGGCTTCCTGCCATCTTATGTCTCTCCACAGCGAGTTGAGACTCACGCAACATTCCTGTCAAAAGAAAGAGAAACAGCGGTGCTGCTTTGGGAAATTTAAATGTTTTTGTACCAGGCTCTGCAGGGCATCGTCACATCCTCAGCTCATTCTCCTCCCACTTTTATTTTTCAGCATTGTTCTGTCCTTTCATTATAACAACTCATCTTCATGTACTCTCTGTAATTTGCCATTTGCGGTCGCCTATGGGGCCTTAAAACGGAAACAATGATGGAAAAAGACAATGATAAGTGAGGCTGCGGCTCTATCTGGGTCCGCAGCAGTGAGCAGAGAGCCTCATGAAAGGATCTGTTTGTACCTTAAAGTCATTTGACTGCAGCTGCGTTTCAACAGGAGGGATAAATCTTATGGGAACAGATTTGAAATCCGCTCTGCTCGCTGCTAAAGAGCGATATGTTCATGAGTTTTTACTTCGTTTCTCTTTTAAATATGTGATTAAGAGAGGAATAAGTGTCTCCTCAGCATCAAGTCATGTTTCTGTTATGATAATGAAGGATGACAAAAGGCTCAAACGCTTCATCAAGGCACCTGATTCATATCTTGGGTGATTCTTATAACTTCACTCAGTGAAGAGATTTCAGCCTTTATTATAAGAGCTTTCAACATGTCTACTCACACATTCAGATAAATTTAAGTAATTAATCTTGTTTTGTTATTATTATTTAGACAAAAGTCTCAAGCCGGAACCTTTGCATTGTGTTTCTGGTACGGCCGTAAATCTGATGCGCAGGTAATCAGCAGCGATGGACAATAAAGCTGCGACTCTCTGACCACTGGGGTCATTTCTACTTCTAGACCGCTGGAAACATGCAACCTGACCAGCAGCTGGAAACATGCAACCTGACCAGCAGCTGGAAACATGCAACCTGACCAGCAGCTGGAAACATGCAACCTGACCAACAGCCAAGCGTTGAGCAGAGAATGAAAAGCATAATGAAGCTCGAGTTTCTGCTAAATTCTAAATGTTCTGATCGTTTTGTGTTGAAATTGCCCCCAGAGTAACACACGGTGTCCCGTATTACAGAAAGTGCAAAGTAAGCTGTACTTCAGAGTAAGTGGCTGTGATTTTAAGTGCCAGGCTGAGCCGGATACTCCGATGTAACATAAAAAAGGTGTCTAAAGGTGGTCTCCTCTCCAAATGCACGTTCATCTCCAGAATGAATAATTTATAAAACAATCCAGCACATTTTCACGGAGGCCAGAGAGTCTGGAGGATCCAGACGATCCCTGAAAGTCTGGATGAAGCCATATATCTCTGTCACCGCATCGTCCTCTCCCAGTCTGCATGAGAAATGATAAGTGCCAGATGACTTTTTAAAACCTTAAAAGCGCCCATGTTTCCATTTGTCTCTGTGCCGCTGGCTCTCCTCTCCTCTTAAATAATCAGAGAAGCTTCCTTTCTCAGCTCAGACACGAGGAAAAATAACAGGACAGGACTCATCCCAGTGAATACCAGCCTCTCAGTATCATAAAGAACCAAGGGTTGATATTTCTAACACAGTTATTACCAAGGTGCAGCTGAGAGGTGGGTGTGTGTAAGCAAAGATGAATGTACTCATTCCACACTCCACCCCAGCATTCAATTCAGTGGAAGTGTCCTTGTGTGTGTAGCGGCTCTTGAAGGATTCGCTCCTCGGAGTTGTGAGGCTGAGCAGCGAAGGAACAGACACCAAACAGACAATCAGGCCGAGCTGAGAGCATCCATTAAGCCTGTCAGTTAGCGCAGGCCTTGATTAATTGCACGCTGCACAGTGGCAAATTAAGGTAGATCTCAAGCCAAGCCCCTCTAAATAATTAGGAAAGAATGGATTGCCAGAGAGAGGCGGTTGAACACTGGCTGCCCGGTGTCACTCAGTCTGTCCTACATGTAATAAAAGGTCTTAAACTGCTTAAGCATGGCCAATAATTGTGTGTGGGGGAGTTTTTGAGAAGCATTGCATGTCTGTGTGTGACTGAGACTTGTGAGAGTGGAGCTGGCAGTGGATTTATTCATGTTCGTCTTGTTAACCTTTAGCTGCAGTGCATCCGAAGCTCATGAGTTCCTTTATTTTGCTTCTTTACATGTTTAGTTGAAGTGCAAACAGAGAAGTGGGTAAGTTCATTCCTGGAACTTACCCAGGGATCCTTTCTGAAAGCAGTCCTGCAGCTGCATCAGAGCCTGCATGTGGGCTTCAGCCTCTGATAATAAGAGATGCTTTAACTTTCAGAACAGTGGAGGAGGAAGCAGAACCAAACAACAGCAAATACATCCTGAGTTTAATGAACGACAGACTCCAAGGAGCCTGAAGACGATTCAAGCACAATCTGTTCGTTCCTGTTGCTGCGTCAGCAGAGCTGCAGCACACGGTCACTTCTGAGTCTACAGCGGGGACGGGCCGACCAGCAGGCCTTCATCTGTCACTGAAGCAGCAGCGTATCAACCGGTCCGCATCTGCAGCCGTTTTCTCAGATTCACTGCCTTGTTATCGGTGTGTGTGATGGACACGTTCCACCTCCGTTTTAATGAGTGCAGCCGCCTTTTCTCACCACACAGCAACACATGCCTCATTTGCACTTAAATATGTTTCCATCATGACTCATGTTTGTAGATTTCAACTCCAGGTTTTCATGCAACACATCAGAGTGTCTGGATGTGAACAGCATTATTTGACTGCAGCAGATAGACGTGGCGGCCTGGGACGGCCTGGGATGGCTGGACGGCCTGGGAGGCCTGGGACGGCCTGGGGGCCTGGGAGGGCTGGACGGCTGGGAGGGCTGGACGGCCTGGGAGGGCTGGACGGTCTGGGCGGCCTGGGAGGGTTGGACGGCCTGGGATTTCCAGGCATGGCTAACTGGGAGGACACCCAGAACTCACTGAAGGGACAATATGTCCAGATTAAACTGGGACGTCTGGGTTTCATTCCTGTTGCCCTGGCAACCTGAACTCAGATAAGGGTAAGGGACAGACGGACGGACAGAAATACGCTGCAGCATTCAGTTTTTAAACTGGATGATCAAGAAACAGATGAAACTTTGTGCTTGCAGCCTCCAGGGCTGCAGCCAGTTTATTGTGAGGTTTATTATTTTTGCCGGACAAAATGTTGCAGAAATAAAAAATGTCATTTTAGCAGCACACTGGAGATGACAGGGTTAAGTAGCTTTTCTGTTTTCATGCAGCATCTGCACTCAGTTTTCAGAACAGAATCGCAGCAACGGCACAAAGACATTTTTCTTTGAGTTCGGCACAAACTATGTGCTCTTTCAAAAAAATCTACAAATATGAAATGTATAAAAAACTAATCACATTCTTTACATATTTATTGTGAAGGTTGGTCCGTGTCTGCGACTGAAAGAAGGTTTCAGGGGCTGTTTTTTAGTTTTGTATTTTTGTCGCGTTTGTCTGCTGGGAGTCGACTTTCATGGACGGAAACAGGAACCTCTTCTAATTATTTGCAAACATGTTGGGACTGGCAAGTCCATCCTCTGTAAAAAATGATTTTCAGCTACAGAGAAGATAATTAGAGAGAGACGAGCCGGTCTCCTTTCCCAGCAGCTAATCTTGGCGCAGTGATTAGTCTGGTCTGTTTTTAACGGCTTCGGACGCAGCAGCTCCTCTGTCCTGCTCCTTCTTTTGTCCAGATCCACCTGGAGGTTTTGGAAATCCTGTGGCCTGACTCTGCCCCGCTGGACTCCAGGCTGGGCAAGAGGCCAGAGGCTGACGGAGACCCAGGGACTCATGTCCCAATGATTAGATAGCAGCCATGCTACCCCTCTGTAGAGAAACTCCCTACAGTATTGCAGCTTTTCCTGCAAAACTCTGAGCTACTTTATTCACTTTGTAATTCTGCTGAATGATACAAACTAAAATACAGCAGTTGGACAAGATAACAGAAGATTTATCATGTGGGAATACAGAATGAAGTTACATCAGCTGCCCAGCAGGAGGCAGTGTATGAAGCCACACAGGTTTGTCACTGTGAAGCACAGGAGTGGCAGCATTATGCTATGTAGGAGGTTTTCCTGCTGAACCAGAGCTTGGGTGTAAATGTCCTAATTGTTCCATCAGATGGGTCCCAAAGCGCCTTGTGGAAAACAGCCTCAGTGTTTTGGAGTCATTACTACGGAGTCCTGATCTTAGTTCCACCATAAATGTGTTGGCAGAGCTGAGACAATGTGGAGACGAAGGCACCAAAACATCCTGACCCAAAGTTTAAAAATGCTGAGCAAATTAAAACTAATTATCTTGTAATTATTCTCACATTTGTCAACTAAAATAACTGAGGCCATTCATTGATCCAATGTGTTCATCTGCCTCCAGGGCTGCAGTGTCTGCATCCAGCAGCCATTAGGTCAGAGGTCACACAGGACGTTATACATACAGACATGCGTACCAATAAAATACAAAAAATATCATTTCAATTCACTCATCCAGACGTTCCAGCTGATCCTAGTTATCTATTAAGCTCAGCTTAAGGAAACCCAGCAGGTGGCATCACTTTACATGCCAAGCATGCACACAGCGACAGTGGAGAGAATAAACTTCCCTTTAACAGGAAGAAATCTCCAGCAGAACCAGAACCAGAAGCTGGTTTGCTACCAGCGGCCATGTTCCCCGACTGGCAGCAGGTTTGAGACAATGGAGCTGAAACTCAAAGAATCACAAACTCCAATCAGACAGACTGGGATTCAAACCCAGGACCGTTTGGTGCAAAGCAGCAGTAGTATCAACAGAACCACTCTAAGGTAATTCTGCTTAACTTGAAACGTGTTCTAAAATGTCACCAAATGAAGGAGATGTCTATCGATCTCTAAGTGTCTGACGTTGCCTCCTGAGATCGCCGGCGTTTTCTGCCACAAAGTTCAGCCGCTGAGAGCCATCATGGTGATCATATGTTTCCTGTTCTTGGATTGGAACTGTGTCTGTCACTCTCCCATGTCTGTTTCACTTTCTCATAAAACAACAAGCTATTTGCTACGCAGCCAGAGCGTAAACTTCATTGTCAGCAGATCCCAGCATGTGTCTTTCAAACGCTGATCAAATGGCTTCTGAGATGCGGATTCCCCAGGAAGTGTACATTGTTTCTGTTATCCAATTTGAGCCGTGGGTGTACTACACCTCAGCATAAAATTGGAATTATCAGCAGCAACAGGAAGAGAAAAAAAAATCTCATTTCGTGCTATAGATTCTTCGTTTGAATAAGAGCAGGGTGAGACTGATGTAGTGTGACAAAACAAATACAGAAGATATGCCACCAGGGAGCAGTGTGATGAAGGAACAGCTGAGGAGAGGCAGGACGCGGCTCGGCTCAGGGACTTTACCAGAAAATGGTGGCGTGATTCTTCCTGCGAGGGTGAGCCGAGTGCTTGCTCCTGGATGCGTCTTACTGCGCCTCAGCCAACAGAGAGGCAGCGAGGAGCCTTGCTGCTCCATCAAAGCCCCTGGAGTAATCTCTCATAAGAACACAGTTGGAGCAGGCGACAGGACGGCCATTTCATCCAACAGTATTAAATCCCCAAACCCGCAGAACAGCACACCCCGCTGAGGCAATGCAATTTTGAAGGCGATGTGAATAAAAAAATATTCATAAGGCTAGTGTTGACACTAAACAAAGACTGGAATGAAGAAAAAGGGAGGCAACGTGGCTCAGTGATTGGCCAGAGGAGGAACTCCCCTGCGTCTCAGCAGATATGTCTTTGCTTCTCACCATGCCGGGGCAATTTGGTCCTGGTTATAGCTCCTCTATCTTCTCCCAAGCTACTCCTTATTTCAGCATTTCAATTTCCTCCCCAGTGTCGGCACTGAGTACTAACCTACTTCAGCAGAGAGAGCGGGAACATCCGGGACGTTAGTTTGGTCATTCTTCTGGTTCAAAATAAGAAATGCTGCAAGGTGATGTTTTTCAGACGCATGCCTCATAAACCACACATTTCCATGTTGCCAGCAGACGCCCTTCATGAGCGGAAATGCATCTTTAACTGAGGCTGTCTGAAGTCACGCAGTGAAAACTAGGTCTGAAGGAGACAGTAGCAGATTAAAACCCAGAGAATGTCTTCCCAGTGGACGGGCGTCTGCTCGGATCAGTTCCATTGGGTTACGGATGTTTTCTCTGTGAAAACTGCTGATAGTGCGTGAAATGTATGAATTCACCTGGAATGAGCGCAGCCTGACCGAGAATCGGAGCAGCTGCCAGGCTGCAGGGCTGCGAGGAACAACTTCCTCTCTGAACAAATGTTCAGTTTGGATAAAGAAAACCTGAACAAATATAATTGAGTTTTAAATTCTGGATTCCTCCATTAAGGGAAGAGGCAGTCCAGGCCAACCAGGGTGAAACTTCCCCACAGCGAAGGCAGCGGTGGGACATTTAGACCTCTGTGAATCCATTTTGGCCCCACCCTTCATGAGGTTCCTCAGCATAATCAAAGTGTTTACTGTCAAACAGCAGCAGTTCAATCAGATTTTTGCTCATACTTTGACTACGCCACATCTTGATTTGACCTTTTCAGTGATTGGTGGTGGATTAGCTGGAGTCCACCACGTGGTCTTGGTGTGTTTAGGGTTAAGGTATCAAACTGATGGCTGGACATTCAGCTTCAGGATTTTTCTGCTGGAGAGTAAAATTCATGCTTCCAGTTCCTGAAGCAGCCAAAGACCTGAACATCTGGATGAACATTTCAGAACGTACATCTGGGTCTGGAAGTCCACAGAGACTCTCTTTTTGGACAACGACCTGGGTTGGTTTGGACAGACTTTCTTCAATGATCCTTTAGAGTTGCATCTTTTGTTTACTCAGGGTCTCTATGTTTGGTATTAATGTTGTAAAATGACCTGAGTGATTAAAGCTTGAAAAGCAGAAGCAGAACAAATCATTAAGCGACGTATCGCTGCTGCCTGGCTGCAGACTGTCAGGATCGGATCCCCTGACAGACACAAGGTCTTACAGCCACTTACAAAAGACAAGTGGGTATTTTGCCTGATGTCAGCTTATTGCTAAAATGTTTCGACACTGATGCTCATTTGTTACCTCAGGAGATCAATTGTAATTTATTATTAATTCTTTAAGTCAGTTTTATTGCCCTGAAAAGATAACAGAGTTCTGCCCTCATTAGCACACAATCAAACCAATTAAAACCAATCTACAGTCAGCTTAATGGAGCCTCTGCAGTAACTCGACTGTCTTCTGCAACTGCTGGGAATAAGAAGAACGAGTGAAGCAGGTGATCGTTTCTCCAGGTGATCGTTTCTCCAGGTGATCGTTTCTGCAGGTGATCGTTTCTGCAGGTGATCGTTTCTGCAGGTGATCGTTTCTGCAGGTGATCGTTTCTGCAGGTGATCGTTTCTCCAGGTGATCGTTTCTGCAGGTGATCGTTTCTGCAGCCTCCTGTTTTCCCGGCTGTTTTGTCTCTCATTCCTACTACATCTGAGCTTAATCATCTTTGTTTTGGGATTTTCTAACATCCTCTTTCAATAATCCATCGCGTTTCCTGCCTGACACTCAGGAAAAGCCTCTCTTCCTGTTGCTCACAGAAGCCAAACATTTATCCACTTCTGAGACGCCCCCCTTCAGCTCCCTTTGAAATCGTCCTTCAAAAGGTTTCCACGCCTGCTTTCTAGTGTTCCCTGAAGACCAGAACCAGAACGGATGCAAATTAAACAAATAAACACAATTTATTCCTAATTTGAAGACAGAATTCCCAGAGAGAACCTGGGGCCTAACAGTGGGACCAGCCATGCAAGCTGAAGGTTAAAATGACTGGAAAATCGAACAAATCTGGTTTTGTTTGTGCTGCAACTTTTGCCCCAAATTATTTTGTTCATGTTAGAAAAACCAGTTCAGTTCCGACTTCAGCTTCCAGTTCAAGCCATGAAACCAGATGAATCCTCTGAGTTCTGCTGGATGAAACTACCTGCATGCTGAGCCGTTCAAACACACAACTGTCTCCTCATCCTCATGTTCCAGCAGGCCTCGCTGTGAACTCTGACCTCCAGGTTTGCTCATAGATTTTCAAATGGATTCATGTCAGATAATTGGCTGGAACTTTTCAGCAGCTTCACTTTCTCTCTGAAACTTACTGAAAGTTCCCCGGCTACATCTCAGATCAATGTCTTGCTTAAATTTCTGCCCTTTTTTTCACCCCAGATTTTATCAAGAATATCCTGAATCTGTTCATTCTTATCATTTATTTAAAGTCTTCCAGTGTTAAATGTTCAGACAGGATGAACCAGGTCTTGTTCTTGGTGATTACAGCAGCAGTCAAACTGAAGCTCTTCCAAACTGCATCTCCATCGACTTTTAGGAAACAATATTAAATCAGATTCTTGTTGTAAGGTTGTAAAGTTCTGCAGAGGGTTCTGTGGTTCTCCTGCCATCAGCGATGAGAAAACTGAAGACTAGCTGTTATCTGTTTATGCTGTTTGTTATTCATTTTCTTCATGTTTCAACACTTATTCCCAGAGTTATTCTGCTTTATTTCATATCATTTACTTGGCACATTCATTAGTTTTTTTTATTTAAATTATCAACAGGCGATGCAGAAATGTTTGCTCAGAAAATCTTCATGGTTTTCCCTGTTGGAATAAAAAGAAATCTCAAAACAGCAAAGAAAATATTGTAAAATAAAATTCAACTTTCTTTTGAAAGATTTGCTTGAATCTGTGAGAAGCTGCGACCGGAGCAGATCAAACCTCGGCCTCCGTCTCTGCACATCCAGCAGACTTTTGGGAATAGAAACGTCCTCAGACCTGCTGCTGCAGCCTGAAAGGTCCCTGAAAGGTGGCAGCCGCATGTAAGGGTCTCTCTGCTTTTCCCCAGAGACTGTAAGCTCCCAGCAAGCGTCCGCCTCCCTCCCTGAGCTGTGGTGTCTCTCCGAGTCTGCTCAACATTTTAAGGATTTGGGCCTCCAGCTATCAAAGAGTGGCAGGAACTGTGGCAGGAACTGTGGGAGAGCCGCGGCTTCAACTCGGAGTTTGATCTGCCCCGGGGCAGTACAGGTCAGCCTCGGAGATTATGTGAGCTTCAGGAGACACTTAGAGAAATCCTCAAAAATTCAGGTGGAGCAAATAAGTCCTGGTAGCAGATTCCCGGCTGAGAAGAGCCGGCAGCTGAGGCTAAGAGTCTGAATTGATTGCTGGCTAACAAAAGCTTCTGTTGGTGTTACTCTCACTGCGGGTGTGAGCACCAGTGCCAGTAAACTGTAAACTTGATCTCCTTCTCTTAATCTCTTAAAAAAAATCGATGCACTTAAAAAATGAAAGTAAACTTGTTCTAGAGAGAAAGGATGTGCAGCCATTTCTACCCATGTTTGATAAGCAGTTCAGAAATGATACATAAAACACTCATGTGCTTCTTTGAATGATCAGAAGCCGATGTAAAGGATCCGCGGAGCGAGGAAAACCAGGTGAGAACAAATGCTCTCAGATATATCCGTCTATCCGTGGAAAGCCCCGAGTCAGCGCCGGCTTAGGAAACAAAAAGATCCACCTCCTTCCTGAAAACTCTTAAGATCAGAACCGTAAAGAATCTTTATGACCTCTTTGATCAGTTCTTAACCGAATCCCACTGAAATTACACACCGCAGCGCTCGTCTGAGGCAGAGCCAGTTCATCTTTTCCGAGCGCCGCGCCTCCTTTTCACCTCCGTCCCTCAGCAGTTTGTCTCCCGCAGCAGAAAGAGTTTCTGGAACTCCAGGATGAAGGAACGCACGAATCCCGGATCTTCAGAACAAACTGACTCGACTCCAGCTGAATAATTTATATCCTGTGGTTCTGAGCTGATACTAAACATTAATGTTATTACCGTCCTCCATGTTATATGATGGAAAACAGGCTCTGCAAATCATTTCATCTTCCTTTTATCAAATGCAGTCCTGGCCTTGATGCCTTCAAAGGTACACAGAATAAATGCAACAGAGTTGTTCAGGATTAACACCTACCGCCGCTGCACATGGATCGAACAACAGTCTCCATGGCAACAAAAGACCAACTTGTTCTTTGCCATACAGTTATGAACCAGAAGGAGTGCATTATTTCATAGAGGTCTAACTGTGATGCCACTGACTAACATGTTCCTGTGACAACACACTGCTGCACAAAACACCTACACACCTACACACACACACACACACACACACACACGAAATTACTTACCTACATCAAGGGAAGCAGAGAAGAAAGGAGACAGGAGAATAATATTAAAGCCTCTGGGAAAATACTAAGAACATAACAAACATATATATTATTGTTTCTCTTATGCAACAAAGCGAATCCCTTGCAGGGCTTAATTCAGGAAATGCTTTTAGCATTACAAATAAAAGGAAAGACATGGTTTGCACACGCCAACGCCTCGTTGAGCAACTCAAACTAATAAAATGAGCTTTGTGGCTGTTAGTGTCGCCACTCAGCTCCACTTTACCTGACATTTTGATTTAAATGAACCATCTTATGGTAGTTTACCCAGAATTAAACACTGACTGGAATCAGTTCAAAAATGAAAACTACAACAAAGAGTAAATCACTGAAACCGTTTCGTCTGGAGATCCAGGAAGTCAGTTCATTATTATTCCTGTCACCAATTTAGAAAATACTAAATAAAACCCCTTCAAGCTAAAGAGACAGGAAATCTGACCTACAGTCAACCTTCCATTTAATCGCAGGTAGAAATATACATTTAAACATTTTCCCCTAAATTTAAAGTCTCCTTTAACCAACAGGACATCATTTGTCTTGTTTAACATTTCATAAAGTAGAGCAACAATAAGATGAAACTTTGACTAAAGGATTTTCACCTTTTGCAGATGTTTTCATCCATCTAAAATATTCAAAAGTAAATACACTATGTGACTCGTTATTGGCTGGGCCTTTATAAAGCAGCCAATCCAGGAGTGGCATTCATGTTCCCTGGTGCTGATTGGCTGCATCCAGAAGAAATAAGGAAGCAAATAAGGAGGAGATGTTAGCTCTGTGCTAGCATTAAGTGGTTCCCACTGTCCATATTAATGCATGTTAACGTATATTTAGTGTCTAAACTATTAAATGAGGCAGTATTTTTAGGGACAGTTTGAAGAATTTGCAGATTCTAGATATGATGGCAAAGCAGCCAGAAAGACATCAGAATGGAGGGAATTCAGCTCTTTGTATAAGTGGATATTTTCTTGAAATAAATGAAACATGGATTCATCAGGCCAAGTTTCCAAAGCGACGATGATCCAGCTGGTGTGACTCTACAGTGTAACTACTGGGAGGAAGTGGGATTTTACAGAAGCTAACATGATAAGAGTCTGGAAGGAGGCTTGATTCAGCTCTGATGTTCGTTCACTCATCTGGAGCTGAAGGCACAATATTCCTCTTAAAGGTCATTATCTGAGTAATTATTTATCAGTGATAAGCACCTGGCATGCGTCTCAAGTGAATTCAATCAAACCCATCGCTGATGACAGGATGACAATAACAACAATTAATTAGCAGAAATGTTTGGTATGCTTGGTGCTGGTGTTAGCCTGCATGCTAAATGAATACATAGCTCTGGGTCTAATTCAGTAAACATCTGCATGATAAACAAATAAAATAAATAGTAAAGTGAGAAGCGGCTGTTCCCTCGGTGCGGCTGCTTACCATCTCTTTTATCCAGCCCATTCACTTCGCAGAGCCCTGAGATATTTGCACATTTTTAGCATTTAAATTAGATCAATTCCACTGATTCCACAACACGCCCCCAAGACTTGACTTTATGATCATACTTACAAGAACATTTTCTCTCAAATTAATAAATGCTTTTCCTTCAGATGCTTTCAAATTGCTTCCTGCTGATGCGGTTGACTCTGCTGGTCGTCTCCATTACAACAATGGCAGTAAAACACAGCATGCTGCTCACACATGCAATGCACAATGTATCACTGCGCTACGAGGAGCAGCAACAGCAACGTAGAGCCGAGTGGCTCGCTGGCTTTAAGAAGTGTAAAATCATAAAGTCCATGTTTAGCTGTTGGAGCAAAACGCTGAAGCTTAGAGGGATCACAGAGACGAGGCTGCAGTGATTTCCACAGAGAGACGGTTTCCACAAAGCACAGCGTTAATTACTCAGCCAACACTTAAGAACAAGGTAAAAGGCGTGTTAATGAAATACTAATAAGGTTCCAATCTGAGTCTTTCAGCTTCGCCATCCTCTGCAGTGATCTCAAGGACTCCAGTTCTTTCCGTGACTGGTCTCTGTTATTGCTAATTACCATCGCTCACATGACAGAAGGGAGTTTAGAAACTATTATTGCTGGGAAATGAAGCCTTTGTGTTCTGCCCTTTGATGAAGGACACCCAGGCTGTTACTTGGTGTGAGAAACCAGAGACGGAGACAAACCGCTTCAACTTCCCAAAAGAGAAGCACTTCATCGGCAGCCAGACGCTGCACTTCCTCCTGCGTCAATTAAAGGTTGACAACCTGGATTTTAGGTTCCCTGGAGCTCCGGTCCTCAAATCCTCTAAAATCAAAATCAACCTCTGCAAATATCAGATTCACTAAAAGCCACAATCGGTTTTTAAAACAGGAAGACAAAAAGGGACAGACAACGACTCTGCATGATTCAGCAGCAAGGCACTTTGAAATGAGGTATGCAAACACAATGTGACTGATTGGTTGATTGATTAATGATTGGCTGGAGGAAAATGGGTGGGTCTGCTTTGATGTATTTAACTTTGAAAAATAAAAAAAAATAAAGCTCATACTAACATGACATTAGCATGTCATTATGGCTTCTCACACGTTACTGAACTAAACATGTTGCAGTGCTTGAAAGGAATCAATGCAGAGAATAAAATGATGATTGTCTTTTATTGTTAATACTGGATGTTAATCAGCAAATTCCTCTGAACTTGGTGAAGTTTTTGGGTTTTGCCGTCTGTCGCAGATCCAACTTTAAACAATCTGCAGCTTCAGCAAACAGAAGCACATTTTTATCTCCAGTTTGTATTGTTTGATCACATTAATGTAAAAGTGATTAACACTAATAATAACTACAGAATGTAGGACTTGTGAAGCGTTTGAGAGCCAAAGTTTGAACGGTAATCCTTGCAGATCTGAGCAGCAGAGCCCATTAAAGACGGGTCCATTTTCCTGGCAGCTGCAGAACCGCAGAAGTTTAGTTTGTGCTTTGAGCTCTCCAGAGTTTTCTGCTAACTGCACATCTGAGCAGAGGATCTCCAAGAAAGGTAATGAAATTTCCACTTCGAGCTTCCTGCAGGACCAAAGTGCCATTTCACAAGCCTGTGCACCACAATGAACCACAAACTGATAACATAAGTCAAAGGGAAACTTTAACTCGTGGAGTGTAGCAAGTGGAGGAAAAGCAGACGGGGATGGAAGCTATTCTCAAAGACATTTGAAGATACAGCAATTTCTCGGAGGCAATCATTTGATGCTCTCATCCTGTGATGGCTGAGTGTCACTACTTTCGCGCTCCCGCCGCTCAAGTGCATCCAGCACTCCAAGAAATTGATTGTTGGAGGATAGAAGTAGAATACTGCACACGTAGAAAAGTATACATCTATCTCAAAATAAAACTGTTCCTTTCAGCTCAGTGACTGCCAGAGCATTTATGTCTCTTGATGCTTGTAGGTCTTTAAACGCTGTAATTCTATATATAAAGATCCAGATTGACTGATTTACTTATTAAGACTTTCTATTGAACACAGGAAAACAGGAACTGCAGCTGTGTGCAGACCTTTCCCTCCAGCCCTAACAGGGTGAGATCAGCTGCTGCGTAAACCTCCTGTTGAGTTCGGCCGTATCGGCTACAGGAACAGATTAGTTCAGCAGATTATTCTCCTCCTTTGAGCAGGTGCCCTATAATCATAGTAGGCAATGATTACAACAGACTGCGCCAGCGGAGATTTTATTTCTCCTGATCCAAACCGTCGCAGCTCCGCATGCAGATGACTGAAGGTCAGATGAGGTTTAGTGCATAATGAACAGCTCTCAGTTATTACTGTGGTCCCGTCATCAAATGGCTTTAAATAGATTCAATCCTCCAAAATGTCTCATGAAAAGGCTGCAAACGTTGAGGCTCAAGCATCTTCCAGAACATCCTGCACATCCAGAACATCCAGAACATCCTGCACATCCAGAACATCCTGCACATCCAGAACATCCTGCACATCCTGCACATCCAGAACATCCTGCACATCCAGAACATCCTGCACATCCAGAACATCCTGCACGTCCTGAACATGCTACACATCCTGCACGGCTCCAGCATGTATCTCACGTTTGACCTCAAAGTGAGATAATATTCTGACACATAATGTGGTAAGACATAAGAAATATTGAAATAAATGATTCTCTCCTCAGTGTAGCATATGGCTGACCCCCCTTATCACATGAAATGACAGTCTGTCGCATTTGTTTCATTTTCCAGACACTAAAATGATCTAATAAAGTATTTTGTTCCCAGTTTAACACTTTCCCCTCGTTCTTTATTTGAAGAGTCTTTAGGTTTTTCTCACCCAGATTGTTTTTCCAGCGCAGTCAGTAATGATTCTGATCGTAATGGGAATTTTGCAAGTATCACTTTGTTGATAACATTTTCAGCTGTTTGGTTTAAAATGGCGAAGAATTTGAGTCAGATATGCTCCTTTAAATGGAGACATTGTGTAGTAACAGAGAAACGGACGGCGCTTTATGCTTAATGCCAGACTACAGCCTAAAGCTGCACATAAAAACACCATCAGACTGAAGAAACGAAGACGCCAAACGGCACAAAATGTACAAATATAACTTCAT
Organism: Phalloptychus januarius; assembly: GCA_902982915.1. Lineage (NCBI taxonomy): Eukaryota > Metazoa > Chordata > Actinopteri > Cyprinodontiformes > Poeciliidae > Phalloptychus > Phalloptychus januarius. The sequence goes on along the minus strand of CADWAE010000484.1, from coordinate 8,290,317 downwards.
CCGACCTGATGGAGGTTTATGACCTGCAGACGTTTGAAGAAGCATGATGTCTCTGCAGGCTAAATACTGAAACGTTTCCTGGAAACATGAAGTCCTCCGTTTCAGAGACGACCTGCTGGTCCGGTCCCTGGTCCAGTTCCTGCTCCGGGTCACATCACTGCAGGATCATTGACCTGTTTCCTCCAGCAGTGAAGGCCGTTAAACCTGCTGCTAGTTTAAAGCAGTGATATGAACATGGCTGTGAACTTCCTCAGCTCCTGCAAAATGTTTTATTTGTTGCTACTTTGTGGATAAAAATGTCCCGTCTTGTTAACCTTAAACTGAAATAATGCAAAGATCCAACAGTGGAGGCTAAATAGAAAAGCAGGAGGCGTTTTGAATCCAGCCACATTTTTCAGCTTGCATCATATTTTTGCTCTAAGCTACATTTTGTGCAGCCTTGTCATGCTAACTCATTGTAGCCTAAAGACATTTGCTCCTGCATCCTAAATGCAGGATATATGCATTTTTCTACCTTCCTCGAGCGCTGGGAGGGAAGAGATGGGCATCCGCCTCGTTTGCATTCTGCACAGGATGAACGATTCAGGCCTGTCAGGGAAGGCTCCCTCCTCTAGGTGCCTTTGAGAGCTGGGCAGAAAGAGATGCATGCGAGGAGTTCTGAAGTAGGGTGAACTTCACACTCGCCTAATCTCCACTTCGGATCCGTCTGTCATTCGGCAGAAGTGCCAGCTAGCAGACCTGGCACTAATTCAATCACTGATTGTTGATTGGCAGGAGAGCAAGCCCTTGGGAAGCAAAAAAAGTCTCTTTTGTCCTTAAAGCAGGACGGGGGGTAGAAAGGCGGAGCGTCTTCAGACTGAAGCAGACCAGCGGCTGCTGCCGGTTGGAGGAGAAACTTCAAACAGCAAACATTATCAAAAGGAATCAACTGGTTGCTGCTGCAACATACAGACAGAACCAGCATGCAAATGTTTCTCCTATACAAGATTAACATAGAGGAGGACAAACAATGGCACTTTATGGATGTCATTCAGGAAACAGGGGAAAACAAGCTGCTGCTGCTGGAGGTTTACACGTCATGTCAAAATAAACAAAATGATTTTCCAACTTTAAATTCAGCCGTAAAATAAGAGGAAAAACGACTCGGATGATGGCAAAAACAGCAGCATTTCTGAAATAAACTGCATGTTATCGTCATGATTATTCATATAAAACTAGAAACTTTACTTCAGCATCATTTCAAAATAACTAGTTGCTCTTTATTCAACCCAAAACCTTTGCATCATCAGATCTGGACACTTGCCCCAAGAAAGTAAAAGATTTATATGGAAAATAATTTCATTCCATTTAAAATGCTTTGCAATCTTTCAAACCTTGATCTGAAACTTTAATTCCCAAAAACAAATCAAAGTCTCTAAATTATGCTGAAGATTAGAAACTTAGAGGAACGTTTGCAGTTTGACGCCTGAAGATGGAGGAAAGTTAAGATTGTAACTTTATTATTGATTTTCCACTTGTAAATCACAGAAAGAACAAATCAATAAATGAACAAAAAGAATGAGAGAAAACTATCCTTCAACCTTCACGTTCATCAAACTGAATTCAAGATTTTTCCTGGGAGAAGTTTGAGGATGATCCCAAATATGAGTCTGATTCTCAGACTCTGTCCGTCTGATGGGGAAGGTCAGGCCGAGGCTCCGAAATGAAGACTGGAGGAAATAATCCCTGATCTGAGGACGTGTGGAAACGACAGGAGGAGCTCCGTGTTCGGCTAAAAACCTGCTGCAGGTCCTGAGGAGGATCATCCCTCAGGCATTTATTCCGCTGGAACAGTTTGACCATCAGAGGTGGAGAAAAGGTTCAGTCAAAGATCATTAAGCCTGATTAGATTCACAGGGTTAGACATAAATCTAAGAATTATAAGATTTATTACAAAAAATATTCTAAATAATTAGATTTATCGGACTGTACAAAATTCTGATTAATAAAGGAACGTGAGTAAAAACCTCCTTCAGATCTCCTACCTTAGGAAATGTTCACTAATTAGACAATTAATTGCTACTCATTATACAAACATCATGCAAACAGTCTAACTTTAAACTCTCCAGTTATTGTCACTAAACTTCCAGTTAAATCTGGGTTAAAGCATTTTTACACCTGTGATGCATCGGAGCTGCGCAGCTGAGACTTACTGGCTCCAACAAACAAGCAGAAGGTGAAGACAGGGCCAGAGAAACGGCAGTGAGTTCAATCTGCTTTACCAACTCAGAATAACAGACACGGCTTAGAGAGAAGCCATGACAATCTATTGGAGCAGGTGCTTTTACAAACCGCCATGTGCAACACGCAGATAATAAAAAGTAGTTTAAAAAAATGCATGCTCTAATTTCAGGCTTTCAGAGTGAATGAGTGGAGGAAGAGCCCGTCAGCTCTGTTCTGAACCAAACGCTCACATAAAGGCTTCCGTGAAATGTTAGATTCTCAAATATGCGCCCAGCTACTGGATTTATGCAGAGTGCACTGCCAGTGCTGCATTATGCATTTCGCTCGCCTAGTTTAAGAAATGCAAATCACCTCAAGTTGATGGAATCCAATCAAGTTGATGGAATCCTTCCACAGACATGGCCATGAAATATTTGTGAATCCTCAAATGTTATTGATGCGGCAAAAGCAAACGGCGGAATGAGGCAGGCAGAGACGCAGGACCGAACGGGAAGAGCAACTCAAAGTCCCGCCATGTGAAAAAGGACGCCAGCTGTTACTGACTTTCCTCCTTGCTGTTATTAAACAAGCGATGAAAGATGGAGACGCAGCATAAGCAGCTCTCTAAACGAGCTCAAAGAGGCCATTTTGCAGAACAATGCGCTCGTCACGCTGGGCGCCGTCCTCACGGCTTCTGGAAGAACGTTTTCAAACTAAATGTCAAGCAGAATGAAAAATGTTCCTTGTTTTTAAATCATTTCTGATTTAATGTTGGAATAATTATTGTGCGAATACTAAATACAGAGCAGGCCAATAAATTAGCATCAGGTTAATTTCATATAGATATTATATTATGTCAACACAAATCATAGAGAGGACGGTGCATCTGCCACATGTCCAACTCAAGGCTTTGCTGTAACAGAACTGACTGCTCACTCAGTGCTACATCCAACAGTACAAGTGGAAAGTTGAGTGGAAGGAAAGTTGTGGCAAAGCGACAGGGATTAGTAAAACCTTTAGAGGATTTTAAAGGCCATTAGAGTTTAACTAGCAGCCTGCTGCATGCGACTGTCTGCTCCCTGAGCAGGAAGCAGCAGCAGCTTTCATGGATGGAAGAGAAAACAGCTGAGTCAGCGCTCAGACACCCTGCAGTTCAAATGGAAACAAACCCGAGACACCAGAACCAACATGCAGATGGAAGCTAACTGGACCTGCAGAACCACACACTGCTGCCCTCCATGTCACGCTGCATGGATGCAGTAATTCATGCAAAAGGAGCCCAGACCTGGTGCACAGACATTAACATGCTATTCAGAAGCCATTTTTATCGTTTTATTGATCTGATATCAGATCATAATTAGAATCATCAGATTTTCTCTGAATCATCAAAACTGCAGTAATTTTCTGAGTGATGATGAAAACAGCAAATGAATCCAAGATGATCATTTGTTGGCGTTTCTGCACAGATTCGCTATGCAACCATGGAGACGGTTGTAAATGAGAGACGAAGCCTGAGTGGAATGAAGATGGTTATCAGAGCAGCCGTCTGATCAGACTCATCACTTCTTCCCCCAGAAGCCATTTGTCCTGAGCCGCCATTGTTGTCCCATCAGAGCAAAGTCACACAGAAAATTGCCACCCAGGGTGCAGGCTGAGTAGGAGATGAAGAAGAAGGAAGTGACAAGACTGTTGACTTAAATTGTTATCGATTGAGCTGTGTGAGCGTTTCTCTCACAAAGGTTAAAAGTCAAGGAGGAGCAGAGGAAGAGGTCGCTTTCATCAGCTCAGCTCTGTCTATTAACCAGCAATTCAAATCATAAATCATCTTCTGTTTGCTGCGTTTTGCCAGCTGAGTATTTAAGAGCTTTATCAGCTTGTGATCTATTTCTGCTCTCTGCTGTCGGCGCTGAGTGATTCGCTCAGGATAAAGATTTAAAGATATTGATCTGGAAACAATGTACTGTGAAATATTTTCTACAAATATTGACACAACTTGATTTTTACCAGCGGTTACAAAAATTATCGACTGAAAGAGCAAGTGGACCTCGGCTCTCCATGCAGACGGCGCACAATAGCAAATGGCCTGTAATGGATTATGACCTGGGATCAATGGCGACAACAGAAAACATCAAAGTCAGTGTGGACACCGAGGGAAGGAACCGAGGGAAGAGACCGAGGGAAGGAACCGAGGGAAGACCGAGGGAAGGGAACCGAGGGAAGGAACCGAGGGAAGGACCGAGGGAAGGGACCGAGGGAAGGAACCGAGGGAAGGGACCGAGGGAAGGAACCGAGGGAAGAACCGAGGGAAGGACCGAGGGAAGGAACCGAGGGAAGGGACCGAGGAAAGGAACCGAGGGAACGAAAACTCAAATAATCTGAACCATGACGGTAGGATGTGGGCCAGGCTGGTTGCTATGGTTTAGGTTGTGGGCGGCTAACAGCGGCTATTGCTCAGTTAGCTCCAGAGCAATGCTAACCTGATCTTTCATTTTAACCTGCTCTGTGTTGGTCACATTAAAACACCCTGCAGTTTGAGTGAAATGTAAGAAAATGTGGCTGCAGGGTGTGAAAACTTTTAAATGTGGCAACAAGTTTATAGTGAAGCAGGAACGACTGGCTGGAAGCCAAAATCAACAGCTCATCAGTTTGTAAATGGCTACTGAACAGAGTCCAGTTTTGTGGTTCTGTTTAGGTTGTCTGGGCTCACGCCCACGTGCTCAAGCACAGACTATCTTTTAAGCTCAATTAAAATGTTATTTTACATTTCTTTTCTCAGGACATTTAGATTGGTGGCACCAATCACTGTAAACTACTAACTTTAGGGGAAGCTAAAGCTAAAGCACTAATTCTAGCCCTGATTAAACATCATCCTCCTCATCCTCCTTGTGTTTTTAAATCAACATTTTGCTGAACCAGCAGCTGTCCAGCTCAGACAGTTTCAATCGGCCGCAGATGTTTCAGCTCTGCTAGATTATCCAGCTGAACATTTGATGCGTTTTCTGTCAGGAAGCTTCCCGCTTGCCTTCAGAGTGTTTCGCACGTTTGAAAACAATTTTACAGTATTTTAATATTTCTGCCTTCATCCCCTCTGCAGAGGCAGCAGGCTCCCGTCTCTCTGACATCCAAAATATTCCTTTTATTGCACAGCCAAATCAAGCTTTGAATATCGAAACCACCTAAACTTAACCGTCACAACAGGCTCTCCATATCGTTTTCTGATTTATCTTAGCAACGACAATAAGCAATAATCTCTTTGCAGAGAAGATAAAAATAAAACGTCTTTCTGGGTCTCTGCAGGATTATTTTTTAAAAGTAGAAATCTTTTCAAAGTGCATTAAAATAAAGGGAAGTTGGAAAAGAAAGGCGATGAAATATTAATGTCTCTCCAGGGCAGCAGCATCAGTGTTAACCCGACCCGCTCTGCCTGTCGCCAAGCGCAGCTTCACTGAAATATTAACACGTTTATTAACTCGTTTATTAACATGTTCATTAACCCGTTTATTAATGCTTAATTAACCGTTTATTAATTAACGTTTAACCTTTATTAACAGTTTATTAACTCGTTTATTAATGTATGCAGGCCTGTGGGAGTTTTTAGCGTTTCTGTGTTTGTCCTTCTTCTTCCTTGTGTTTCTGTGACACATCACAATCGTTTTTATGTTTAAGCTAAAATACACAAATATGATAATTTCTACAAAAAGATCACCAGATTGAATCCTTGAAAGCATCAAACATGAATAAAACCTTCTTCATGTCTCACAGCTCTGAACAGGATTTTGTGATTAAAGAGTTTCTTTAATCTGCATCAGAGTGAAATTATGTTTCAGATTAAAGTTGGTGAAGCTGGATATGTTTCCATCATGTTGGGATTTTATCAGCAGGAGGAAAGAGGCGGGACTTCCTGTCTGCCATGGAGCGACTCTGGGAAACAGAAGGAGGTTTTCCTGTTCCAAAGGAACCAGGAGCTTCAAGAATCAATGCAGATATTCAAGAAGCGACAGATCAGTGCTGCATGATGCCGGCTTCCCTTTCTGCAGACATCTGTCCACGAATCTGCTGAATATTGGCAACATCATGGCAGAACATTGAGAGGATTTCATAGAGAGGAAAATGTCAGACAGACTTCCAGTGCTGCAGATGTTTCTTCCTTTGATTTGAAATAAAGTTGCCTGGAGGAAATGTGACGAGATGAAAACGGACTGGACTCAGAGCAACAAGGACCTCTGCTTTCTGACTCATCTCTGCAGCTCTAACAAGCCTTCCTGCAAAAAGGCCTCGTCGCTGTCAAACCCAAAGTAGCATTCACCATCTTCATCAGCCCTCTGCTCCTCCTCCTCCTCCTCTTCCTCCTCTCAGGCTCATTCATATGTTTAACCTGCAGATATGCAGAACGAGCGCCGGTTCAGTGGCTCTCTGAATCCTCAGACTAACCAAGATTCCCTCTGATGAAAGAATGGATGAAATGTTGAACCCAGCCACATTTCTCCTGAGAGAACAAGAGGCACAAACACACGACCCAGCAGATGCTGATCACCGGCCCCATCAGCCGCTGCTCAAAATCACAGGAAGTTCAGTTTCAGTTCAGGGACACAATGTTCAGCTAGTGGATAGAAACTGGTCCAAATCCAAAGGTTTGGCCAAAATCCTGAAGCTAAAAGTGCATGTGGGAGACAAGAACTACATGCTTCTCTATTAATCCCCAAAATGATTTAATTGTAAATAAACTAAACATGTGATAAGTTCATTAAAAAAGTAAAAATCCTTTAAGGAAGTTCCTCATTGTCACTCGTTTGGTTTGGATGATTTACTCTGAAATTAAAACAACTATAACAAATACTTTGTTTTCTACCAAACACTCCAATGGAAAACTCCTCGAATTGAAACAGTTTGAAATTACTTTCAGCTTTCAAATCTGTTAAAATGACATTTTATCTTAATTCTTCCTTAATAAGTGAAACTAGGAGTTATATTCATATTTTTCCCATATTCTACAGATTGTTGGGATGTTCAAGTCAGAAAACAGGCTCTGCATAAGGCAACATTAATGTTACTGAACAAAGCTAAAGTTGGAGCAGTAAAGACTGAAACAGCTTATAAAAAGCAGAAATCGCCATCAGAATGAGTTCCTCACTGGGCCGCCCGTCAGTCCCACGTGTCTCAGGGTTTAACATTTCCATTTGGGCTGCAGGGGAACATTATCAGAGTTTGCATTCGCAGCCAGTTCATGAGAATTCCTGATAATCCTGCAGACAATGTGTTCAATCCAACAACCGGTCACAATGACACCGAGACCGGGTCGGGCTGGACCCGCGTCCCCTTCCAGAAACACGCTTGCAGAGGAAAACGCTGCTGGAAGTCGTCATTTTCAGGTTTGTGTCGCTGCTGCCAACCAGCTTTTCTCCTGGAACTCATTATCTTGTTCTTATTGTCAGAAGGAGCAGAGAGCCACAGTTCTCCATGTTGTTTCCTCTCAGAATAAATCACTGTTAAAGGTGAGGGTCACTCTTTAATCAGCTAAGAAACAAACATGAGCCGAGACAAATGGCTGTTTGCTTTAACTAGGCCGAGCCCTTAATTACAACAGGCACATGAACAACAAGCCTTTATTATATTTTACACGAAGCAACTAAACATATTTAGGGTTTGTTTTGGTTAATTTCTAAAAAAACTAAATCTGAAAAGTGTGGCCTGCACTTGGATTCCATTTCCTGGAAGTCTCTTAGCGTTCGTCTCATCCTCAGGGTGAAAGTTTTACCCAGGGTGCTTTTCAAAGCATCTCTAATCCAGTCAACTGAATGCAAACATCAGTTATCAGCCTGACTGACGTCTGGACTTGGACTAGGCCATTCTAATATGAATCTTGTTTGATATAAAACATTCATAATATCTCTGGCTGTATAACATACATGAAAATATATTTTACAAACTGCAATGTTTTTTCAATTTTTGTAAAATCCTAAAAGCAGAAAGTTTTATTTAGTTTTGTTTTATTTATTTTTTAAACATCACAGCACACAGGCATTTCTTAAAAGTTTAAGTTGTCTTTTTTGAAAGGTCAGTTAAGATTTGCAGCCCTGAAAGAGTTTTCTGCTGCTGGTCGGAGGGTTAAAGGTTGCAGACTTCTGTCCTATCCCAATAAAATACATAAAAAGCTGAAGAGGTGCGTCTGCGTTCAGGGGGCTCTGTGTGCAGCAGGATGTCTCCGTTTCCCTCCTGTGAAACAGAAACATGGCAGCAGGCTTCATTACAGATTACTGTAGACTTGAATCATTTCATTCACTAGGAATGTCACGTGTCAGATAGCCCCGCCCACATGGAGATAGGCTCGGCTACAACTAATTATTGTCGAATCAATACAGGAGGACATGAAACATGTCTGGCTCTCTGTGTTTCCCTCTCCTCTCCATCGGCGCTGATGCGATAGGATTTCTCTTTACAATGAATGGGAATGTGGAGCGGGTCGCTCCCCGCACTCTGCAGCCCGATTCCCACAGATCAACACACGGCGGCGCGAGCTGTCATCGCCGTAATGAACAGCAGCAATGAAAAGCAGGACGAATAAGATAAATAAAATAAAATATTGCTTTGTCACCGGATTCGTTCAAACTACTTTAACTGGCACACACGTCTTCCTGCTGTCAGCACAATATCTGTTTTACCGAGCGCGCGAGGGCGGCGCGTTATCAAGATATTAATCATGCGGCGGCTGGAAGCCCTCAATCTCCATTCAGGAAAGCTGGGCTGTTAGGATTCTCCGGACACGTCAACGCATATCTGAAGATCCTCTTTGTATTAGTTTTATTTTCACTTTTCATCCCATGTAATTGCCTGTCAGCTCCTCCTGGGACCAATTACGTGAAATCCAGCAAAGCACATTTCCATGCCATCAACATGATCCTTCTTTATTACACCAGTCACAGAATGAAGCCTCACCGGCCACAACGCCACCTAGAGGAGACACGCAGCAGGACAGCTGGTTTATCCAAACTAAATAAATCTCTAAGTTATTATTTCATATCTCTGTCTGAGCTGGACCAGGCGCCGGTGGCTAAGGAGGAAGAATGAAGGCTAAAGCAGGATGGTCGTTACGACCTTCTAAGATTATCATAAGGGGAAATTCAGGAAAAAAATAAAAAATAACCTGGGCTGCAGAAAAAGGGCCAAGTCTTTGGGAGCCACTGCTGAAAGCATCGACTCAGAAAGAGACACGACAACTAAACGCCTCACCGCCAGGACTTTGTCTGCACATTAAACCCAAAACCAACATTTACTCTAGTTCAAAAATCATCTCAGTGAAACTTGTTGAATTTTGTGGATGAACTTTAACAAAAAGTCCAGATGGGACGAGTCGGTTTCCACGGTGACGTCCAGATCAGAAGCGTTTACGTTTAGCACGTATTTCAGATAAAAACTGAAATCAGGAATCTGAACAACCTTTTAACTAAAATTAATTTTAGTGAACAGGCAACAGTCTGTTGACAAAAAGCCAAAAGAGCCAATCAGTATTAATCAAAGTGACATTTAGTTGCCCAGCGATGTGCCGGAAACTGACTCACATTTCAACAATTTAGAAAATACTTTTTATCAGATTTATTTTGCTTATTAAAAAAGTGGCTCTATTTAAAGCGACATTGTGGACTGGAGTCCTGATAACGTGTGTAAACGAGGCGGCGGCGCTCCGACTGCTGGACAGGAGGAGATCGGCTCTCTGGCTGCAGCCAAACCGGATCCTGAGCTCATGTGAGCTTGAGAATCTCTGCTTCCTTATATGAAACATGGAAACATGGAAACATGGAAACATGGAAACATGGAAACATGGAACATGGAAACATGGAAACATGGAACCATGGAACAGGAACATGGAAACATGGAACCATGGAAACATGGAAACATGGAACATGGAACATGGAAACATGGAAACATGGAACATGGAAACATGGAAACATGGAACATGGAAACATGGAACATGGAAAACCATGGAACATGGAACATGGAAACATGGAAACATGGAACATGGAAACATGGAAACATGGAAACATGGAAACATGGAAACATGGAAACATGGAAACATGGAACATGGAAACATGGAAACATGGAACATGGAAACATGGAAACATGGAAACATGGAATATGGAAAATTGAAACATGCTTTACGCCATCTGACTGAAAGAAAATGTTGACACATCGATTTAATTCAGCCTATAAGCAGCAGCAGCTTCCAGCTGGAACCTGCAGAATCAACAGACAGGAAGTTGGTTCTGTGTCGGGGGGGTAAGGGGGTGAGGGAGAGACCCAAAACTACCAGTAAGAGTCACCAGAGGAACCAGTTTCAGTGACAGGCTCCCTGTTTTTATCCTTCACAGAGATGATGTGACAACCCCACCACTAGGGGTCAAAAATAATACTGTTCTCTAAAAGTGAGGAAAACGTGTAACTGTGACAGTAGAAATACTCAGCAAAGTATCATGCAAGTCAAAGATGTATAAATTATAAACATGTATAAAAACAGAACTAAGTAAAGGGAGAATTTACAGTATCAGAAAACATTGTGCAGTTATTAAAAACGACACATTCAGACTGAAAGAAATGTGCAGCTGTGTAGAATAATTTAAATAATATACAACCTGAGTATTGATTATGATGAATATTTTCTTTTTCTCTTTATCCCAGTTTTCCAGTCTGTGAGTTTCAGTTTCTGTCAGCATGAAGTTCATCCATCGGGTCAAAGGGTAACCCTACCCTTTCCGACCCGAAACATTTACATACAGTAACCTGGTCTGTGTCGTTATCTGCACCAGCAGGTATTCTGATGACTCCTGTGGTATTTTTATATTTTAGCAGTTTTTTGTTCTGCCAGATGAATATTCATTGTTCACATGAAGAGATTTCTGCTGTTTAATGAACAAAGTCCAACATTTCTGTTCTATGTTTGTCAAATAAGTGATAAGAGCAAAATAAGGAGCATCACTAAACTCTGATTTGAACGTTTCTTGTTCTACATGAAGGTTTTTTGTAAAACTCTAATTGTTTCATTAAAACATCAGAAACTAGTTCTGATGTTTCTGAACTAGTTTCTGATTTAGTCTCAGATTGACAGAGATTAAAGTTAAACATTTATAGAAGGCCTTTTTCTACAGTGACAAAAATTCAATATTTTGAAAATTCAGCTTATTCTTTTCTTTGAAGTATTATTATTATTTTGTATAAACAGAACATTTAAGTATAAATTAGTCTAAAAACCAACATCAGATTAACATGTAATCTGTAAATGAGCCTGCTAACAGGTTAGCTTCCACTGCTAGCCTGTTAGCAGTCATTTCCTTTTTAATGTGTTGCTCTTTGATGTGAAATGCCTTGTTGTGACAGCTCAGCTGGATTCTGTTGTTTGTAAATTAAATGAAAAGCCTTGGACACCATTATTATTCTGCAGCTTTCATTTGAGCTAACATTAGCTCCAACACCCGGCTGCAGTCAATTACCCGGGTTTCTTAGATGTGACCTTATCCAGGCTGACAAATGGCCAATCTCTTCACACCCCTCTGCATGCGTCGCCTTTTCTTATTTATTGCTTCTTTCTAAAGGCCACATTTGCCCATGTGTTGCAGCGGAGACGGTCGCCGCTCTTTCATTTCTACTTCTCACTGCGTTGCATTTAAACTTTCGTTGTGTTTGTCTGTCAAACCCGAGACAGGAATGGATTTAATGTGTGACTCTCTGGGCCTGTTTGCCTTTTGGATTTTATGGTTAAATTAGTCGAGCATCATATCTTGAAAGAGAGCAGACACCTTGTTGTGGAACTGTGTAAATATAGTTAGGGATGGGCGGGCTGCATTATTTTTATGGTAAGAGCCAGCCATAATCACCTGCACCAACAAAGCGGTAATGGCCTGGCAGTGTTCCTCGCTCATTTCCTTGGGGTAATGACCCCTCAGAGCCACTGAACCTGCTGTGTATACTTATGCTGCACTGGAAGGCGTTTAACCGTCTTTGCAGCCCACATGAGAGGTCAGGATCACCTTCAGTCAGGCATTAAAATAACTCTCCCTCACACAGCCTATCACTCACGGCCATTTCCACTCCCAAATGAACACATAAAATGTACTGTTATGCGCTACCTGCATCATAAATTTCCCATGAATTGATGAGTCGGTCCACAGCGGAAAGCGTTTCAGGAAGAGGAGCTGATGCTGGAGACAGTTTATTTCAACCAACACAATCCCACAATGCAATGGGGTTTCCTTCAAAATCCAAACATTTCTTTAAATGCACCAAACTGCAAAAGTTGGGCAGCAGCAGAATGACGGACATCGTTCTACTTTAGGGAGAAGAGATGACTGTCAGTAACTGAAACATTACATTTAGTCACATCGTTCATTTTCCAATGATTAAGTTTCAGACAGATTGAAGATGGCTCTACTCTGGATTTAAAGGAACTCAGTGTTTCAGCTGTTTTGCAGTTTTCTGGAAGTTTGTTTTTCAGAAGTAGCATCTTGATCATCCTAGTCCTATTTATTCATTTTATCATAATAACTAATAAACATCGATGAGAGGCTGGTCCAGCCAAGACAGGTCGTCAAAATGAATCATTTTATTTGATTCATTGATTTCAGTTTTGTTTTGTGGGACAGAGAAGCTCTGCTCTGATGGTTTAACTTATGATATTCCTGAATGTATTTCACGTTGATGCTGAAGCGTTTCCTCTCACGCTGGCAGCTCAGCCGGGCGGCTCCTCCTCAGTGTGATTACAGTTCAGTTTGATTTTAAAGAATTTGCCTTTAATCTCCATAGTGACCCCCAGCAGGAGGAAACTCCCCTGCTGCACCAGCCTCTTCTAGATCTCACACAGCCACTGATCTATTTCCCGCCCCACTTTCATCTGAGTTGTGAGGAAAATCTTGCATGAAATATTTATTTTTCTCCGTATTTCTTCCTTCAAATCTGGCATTTCCCTTCCAGCCACACCTGCTGATCCATGCCGTATGTTCAGGCACGGCTTTAGCGCTCAGAAGGTTCAGTAACGTTCAGCGGGTTAGAGATGCATGGCTGCACATTAAAGACTGCAGAGCAAGAAGGATCCAGGCCTGAGTGTCAGCAGCACTGACATGCGGATATTTCTCCCATCTGCCCTCAGAGTTTATCGCCTGTTTCTGCTCAGACTGAGGAGGAAACCCAGAGAATAAGAGATTATTCACTCAGTTAGATTTATCTCTGTTACGTTTTCAGGTTTGATCTCATTACAACAAACCTCAAAGCATTTTTATCTGAATTCAAATAATAGACGAAACATGATTGTGAACTGGGGGAAAAAACGCTGCATAATGTTCAAACATTTTCTTAAATAAAAATCTGCATATTTTGTGTTTTCAGCCTATTTTAGATTAATTCCACTAAATAAAGCCAGTTCCCTTCTGACGCTGTTTAACTGTGAACCAGAACCGGTGTGAAATCGGATCCAGTTGGAATAAAACTAAACATCCACAGCTGCAAATGAACAACCATCTATTTAATGGCCCAGTCAAAGTACTCACCTTGGGAGGATGCTGATTTCTAAAGGCATTCTGTCCAATCTGACAGTTAAAAGTTACATTAGAGTTAACATTTAAATGTTGAACGTTTCAAATTTAAAGGGAAACTTGTAAAGTTGACTATTAATATCTACAAGAAGTTTATGAAGCAGGAAAAAATGAATAACTGATGTATCTGGACCTTTACAATGTTGAAAACAAATATTTACATAAACCTTTGCAAATACTGTTTTTATTCACTAAATGCCACTTTCATTACTTTCCTCAAATTCAGAAGTTTACATACACAGATGGTCCAAAATAATAATTTAATCCAGAAGAAAAACAAAACGCCAGACAGCAGACAGGCAGGAAGACAGCAGACAGGAGACAGACAGACAGACAGACAGGCAGACAGACAGACAGAAAGACAGACAGACAGGCAGAGACAGACAGACAGGCAGGCAGACAGACAGACAGACAGGAGCTGCAAAGCCACTCAGAGAGGAAGAGGTCAGAACATCCAGGAGGAAACGTTTGTTCTGTCAGAAAATAATGAGGAAACCTCCAGAGGTTTGAATGAAGCCATTTAGATTAAAAACTCAGCAAACTTATGAAGATTTAATTATCTGACATTATTCTTGTAGTTAGTTACTACGACATGTCAGGTAAACCCAACTGATCTAAAACTGGAAGAGTTTCATCACATCTCCTGATGTGTTAATGTTTCTACATAACTTTTAAAAACGTCAGAATTTTCCTTATGAGCAGCCAAACACAAACCAACAGTTCAGGTGAGGCTCTCTGCAGCCATGGCCAGGCTCCATTTCAGAAATACTTTACAGACCAAACGCCTGGAGGAAAAAGCTATGGAGACACATCATGGAACCCATAAATAATACAGCACACATAAATTAAACATGGGGTTTGTGATAGTGGCTCACAGTTGGAGGACTGAGATGATTTATCCCTGCTTCCCCTTCTAAGATTTAATTAGAAACTTCAAATTTCCTGTGAGAAGAAACAGCAACAGAAACTACAAACAAGGAACCAAAAATCAAACAAGCAAAACAGAGAGCCACAGGGAGTGGGCCCTCCTGCTTCCCATAATGCACCCTGTTATTACAGGCTGCTGTAATTGCTGGTTGTCTGAGAGGACAAAGCTTCAACAGGAACATCTAATAAACACTCTGGCCTCTTTTACTCAGCGCTGCCGTCGTGAAAGGTCAGAACTGCGTTTTCTTCGAGGCCTCGGACGTTTTCATCTGAATCTGCTTCCATTCAACGAGACGCATCACAGACACGTTACTGGCAACATGGCGGATCGGCGCAGGACGGGAAGAACGTCTGAGGTTGGTCAGCATCTTCAGACGTTTAGTTGTTTCTCTGCCGTTAGTACGGCTGCAGCAAAACCGGCAACCTTAACCTGAGATAAGAGCTGAGCAGGTGGAGGGGAGAGCATCGTTGTTCAGATTAATCCAGATTAAACTTGTTTACATGAATAAATACTGAAACTAAACATGGAATATTAACCTGTCTGCAGCTCATCGTTCAGTTTTTGATTCTGTTAGATCAGTCAGCCAGATCTGCCCGCCCCGCCGGCGGATTATCTCTGCCTGATATTATCCTTTGTCATTTTGTTTCCTGATTTTTTATTTTACATTTTTTTGTACCAATCTGTAAAGCAAACAAGCACAGGACATTTTGGTTTTCTGGTCATATTGCAAAGTCTTGATTGATTCTGGATCAAATTCAATTGAACTGTTTGTTGTCCTTCTTCTAATAACCAGAGTCATTGATTCATCCTTATTTCCCTCTGCTGTGCTTCCAACCATAAAGCTGATTCTCTACAGCAGAGCTCACATTGTGCAGTTAATGCTCAGCATTTCCACTTATCTGTAAAATTAATGATAAGCTGAGGAGCAGCTCAGAGTGAAGTCGGGTTTTTAACTCTCGATCCGTTACCGTAACGATGGACTCACTGCGCCAGAGAGAAGCCAGAGTACCCAGAGAGAAGCCATGTGAGCCCAGGAAACCATGCAGATAGTCTGCAGAAAGATCCAGGCTATAAGGCAACCCAACAAAAGCAAATATTTCATCTGATGATATCAAATAGAAAAGCAGTAGCACTAACCCCACTCTGTGCTGCAGGAATGTGCAGTTGTCTGAGAATAAAGCAGTAGAATCACCTTCCAGTTGAATCCCATTCATCATAAATCCTAATGAGGTCGAGTCGTATGAACCCAGTCTGGCTGTTTGTTTATCAGCTGTTTGCAGGCTTCCTTCTGCAGCTCGGCTTCTGTGTATGAAACGCTTCCCACTGCGCCTCGCTGCTCTGCCACCACCTTCCTCATTCACATAGATTATTTTTCACTTTCATACCTCAGAGTGAGCAGCCAGAT
The DNA here is from genome assembly GCA_902982915.1 of Phalloptychus januarius. Taxonomy (NCBI): domain Eukaryota; kingdom Metazoa; phylum Chordata; class Actinopteri; order Cyprinodontiformes; family Poeciliidae; genus Phalloptychus; species Phalloptychus januarius. The sequence continues at coordinate 8,274,209 of CADWAE010000484.1, read as the reverse complement.
CTAATAATACCATGGCCAATTGATGCCGGGGAATCGTACCACTTCATTGGGGAGAGGAAAAAACACAACAAGAGTTAAAAATACAAACCGTGTCCTCCAAGTCGGCAGTGGAGCCTTCATGCAGCTGCAGGAGTGTTTGCTGCTTTAAAGGCCCGATAGGTTTCTGTCACATGGGAAAGATGAGATGAGGACTTTCATGGGAAAACATGAGAACATGCATAAGGCATCTGCAGAAATGAGCAGAGGAATATGAAGACTAAAGGCCACAATTTGATCTGTCTGCTTTTTAAGTGGAATTAAATGTTTGCTTGACATTAAACGATAAGGGCTGATTAAGAACGTTAGAGTACAAGTAATGTTTGGCCCAAACATAATTAAGTTAATAGGATGCAGCAGGCTCTGTCTTATGCAGCGCGCTCAGTGAATTAATCCCATTCACCTGGGGAGAGCTGGGAGGAGAATGTTCTCCGTCCTGAACAAAGGCCTTCAGAACCGGGCCTAATGCCATTAGGACCATTACAGGGACAGAACAATATGCAAACCTGTTAACAGGAACCAGCTCAACATTTCCCTCACTTTGTTCAAACAGGATTATTTTCTCAGAGTCACGATCAACACGACTGATTCAGTAAATATTAGATTTACTGGCAGATGTTTGAGAACCAAGTCAATCAAAAACTATTTAAACAACTGAATTTGACACAAAATGAAACTTTGAATTATTCACATTTATAAACAAGCTGCTATAAAGTAACTGATGTCAGCTAACATCAGTTTAGAGTTTACTAAACAAGTCTACATAAAAATTTTAACTCTTAATGTTGGCTTTAGGATTATGAAACCAATATCATAGACTGTGTCAGCTCCTTAGGTTGTTTTCATTTAACATCTTCAGATTCTTTTCCAGTTCATAAATAGTTTCTAGGAAAATTTAAGAACTTTTTGTTTTTTCAGTTAATAACATCTTCGATCTTTCCAGTATATAGAACCACTGTAAAGTTCACGTCAGAGTCACAGAGTATAATGACCACTAAATTCTGGTCGCTTCATTCAGTGGAAAACTGATCTATATTATATAATATTCATTCTGCTTACAGTTGGACTGACTACAAAACCTCAACACCCAGGATGCAACTGGTCCAGCTTCACACGATTATTCCTTTGCTGCTTTGGACGTTTGTTTTAATCTCTGCTTAGATCCTCTGAACCGATGTTGGAGTTTAGCAGGAAGACGTCAGCAGCTGAACGACCAGCAGGTTCAGCCCGACGTCAGAAAGCACAGAAACAGCATCAGTGTCTTCATGCTGTAATGAAAGGCTTTCTGCAAAACAAATCGCCGACCTCGGCTGGCTCCTCCCACGAGTCGCCAGCAGATTAAATGTTGAGACGGAAGAAATGACATTATCTGTCTGCAGATTGTTAACACAGCATCACCTCTGCTGCTTTTCTTTATCTTTCTACCCTTAAAATGAGACGGATCCGTCTCCACAGCCATGTCATTTCAATCTGAGCATTCAAACACACACACACACACACACACGCACACCCCTGCATGCACGCACACAGGAGTGCATGTCACAATGTCTGCGCCCCCACATGGACACAAAATCATAAAGTGATGCATAAAATCTAAAATCTGACAAAAGCTTTGGCACCGGCAGGCAAAGTTTGACTTGTGAATAAAACCTCCTGTCAGGAGAATCTTTCTGTTGCTTGAATTCTGGAACTGACTTCAGAAATGAAGGATTTGCTCTCAGAATGTCATGAAACGTATGAGAGGGTTCAGCCGTTCTGCTGCCATCAGGTCTGGTTTTCATCGGTGGCATTCCCTCTTTCCAAAATAAAAGCTAATATTCAGCTGGATGCTCAGGCCACACATTTCCATCATTTCTGTAAAGAAATCATTTCAGAGATAATTTGGACAGCTTTGGAAATTCTTCCCAGTACGGACCAGTTTGGACTTGGTCAGACCCAGTGTGAAAACTGTCTCATGCTCCTTTAACCGCTCCTGCTCAGTTTAACCGTGGCATCATGCTGATCCATGATGCTGATCCTGGTGCAGTGGACACATGGCGGACTTCCTGATGGACTCATCAGACCGCATCACCTTTACTTCTGCTCCAGAGTCCAATCTCTATGCTCCCATCCAAACTCAACTCTGGATTTCTCAAGACAACAAGCCTCGTTCCAAAGCCTTTATTAGATTTCCCTTCATCTCCAGAGGAAATCAGGAGGGCTGTGCTAAAGCATTGATTCAAGGAAGAATCAGAATTGTCATTTACTACAATTGAGAATCAGTTTAAAACGTCATAAAGCTCATTTTATGACAACGTGAGGCGTTCTGACGCCGGAATGGGACACAGCCAGGCGCAGAAATCACCACAGTGAAGAGGAAACTGCAAAATGAAAAAGAAAATCAAGTCCCGACAGAAAATATTTGAACTCATTCTGGTTTCTACTGAATTCCTGGGAGAAGATGGAGCTGGACGTGAGCTTCACTACGTTCAAGGTTCACAAACCTTATAACTTTGGGAACAGCGCTAATATGTGGAGCGCTAAGGCTAACACTGAGCACGCATGCTATAACGAGCTAAGCTAATGGCAGTGCTAGCTACAGGCGTAGCTACGGCTGGATGCTAAGCTACAGCAGTGCTAAGCTGCAGCAGTGCTATGCTACAGCGACGCTGAGCTACAGCAGTGCTAAGCTACAGCAACGCTAAGCTACAGCGATGCTAAGCTACAGCAGTGCTAAGCTAAGCCGTTCCCTCCGGTGCAGAGTTCTGTGATTGGTCAGAAGGTTGTGGGTGTGTTTTATACAGAAATGTTGATATTTGTTCCAACTAGCCCACACTGACTGGCCTGTTTCAGTGTCTGCAGACGACATGAACGTGGAGCGCATGGCGGTGATTAGCTGGTTAGCATTGTTAGCTCTGGTCTCATGTTCCTCTTTGCCTCACAATCCGGTGAAGGCTGCAAGTTATATGAGTCCACGGTTCTCTTTTCTCTGCAATGAATTTAAATAATACATTAGGTATTTTCATTGGATTACTATTATGAATTACAGTTTGTGGTATTCTAATTTATTATAATACTACATAATGCAGAGTAAAGTAATATGTCTGACATTGTTCTATGGAGTAATAATGAATTCAAGAATTACTTACTACAAAACTCACAGTAAGTCAACATAACATCCACTCAAACAAATTGCATTACTCATTTATGAAGACCAAGCCTTAGGATATTCAGTTGCAACCACCTTTGCCTCAGTCATGTCTTATTAGTGTCAAATTGTGGATGTATCTGTAATGGCTTCCTTCCTTAAACCGACTTATCCCCTGATATTTCAGGAAGCACTAAGAGGCAGAATTAATGAGGGATCAGATCTGACTTGGATTCAAGGGGTCAAGCCAACTAATGAAAGAACTGGTGACCTCCTGCTGTACTTGGATGGAAGTCAGAGTTATGAAAGATTAAGAAAAAGATGATTCCAGAAACTTTTGGAATAAGAACAGGCTTTTCTTTCACCTCAAACATGATTTAAATACACAATAAAAACAGAAATTTGTCCCTGAATCTCTCCTTGAATTGATTGTTATGTGAAACTGTGCAGCGATGTATTGACACGAACGACGTTCTCTACACGACTCTAGCGGGAAACACACAGTATCTGAAATCCATGGCTGTGAATTATTTATGAAGCTTTCTTTAGAAGCTCCCAGCAGTTCATGGAATCACTGCAAACTAGCAGCACCTTTCAGTGTGGCTGTGTGTCCAGGACCCTTTGGTTCAGACATATTCCTGCAGTTTTACAACACTTTTATCCTGGATGCACTGCTGCAAACTCTAGATAAAGGGTCAAAGGTCGCAGAGTGGTCGGCGGTGGAGAACCTGACTCAACACTGCTGCAGTGAGCTGGAACACATAGAGCCAAACACACTGCATGAGATTAATGAGTGTAGGGTCACCAAGGCAGGTCAGAGGTCAAACAAAGTTCTTAAAGTGATTTTAACACAAAACTGCTGATTTCAGCAAAATGCTCAAGAAAATATTTAATGTGACGATCAAAGTTTCAATGTAACTAACCTCTATGTAAAGACACGGCCAGCCTCTGATGAAGTTAGAAAATCTCGGCAAAATGGGCGGAGCCAAGAGACGCTGAGAGGCGTGGCTATGAGTGGGACTGAGCGGAGGGGGCGTGGCCAGGACGAAGAGGGGGCGTGGTCAGGACAAAGAGGGGCGTGACCAGGACGAAGAGGGGGCATGGCCAGGACGAAGAGGGGGCATGGCCAGGACAAGACGGCTCTGCTGCCAACAACGACCTACCAGACACATCCAGCAACTTTCTATCAAAAACCAACGAGTTACACATCAAGTGACTTTGTTCTGTGAGGGGGCCCGGCCAGCGGGTTATCAGGTCGGGACGCCTCCTGGACGCCACCGTGGTGAGGAGCAGAGGAAGACCAGGACTCGCTGGGGTTCTGATTGGGAACGTCGGGATTTCTCTCTCTGGTGCCTCAGATAAACGAGGGATGGATGGAAATGTTAGGAAGGGAGACCCAAGCTGAAATATAAAGTAGATGTAAGGAAGGAAGAGTCATGTCACTGTGACCGAACAGGGAGAAGGCCGTCTGATGGCAACGCTTCCTTCTTGATCTAAAGAAATCCATATAACTGCAGAGAAAGGTGCTTGAAAGTGGCATCTTAAGCTCAGATGTAGAGGTTGAACAGCAAAGCAGCTCAAAGTGCAGCTGAGCTTCACCTCAACACAAACCAGGTAAGATCCATGGAGAGCCGGCTGAGCAAACACAAAGTCCACGAACTTCCCAGCATGCACTGGGTTCAGAAGACTTCACGTTTCACCGCAACTGTCAGGATGAAGCTGGAGTTCAATTAACAATAAACCCGATAATTACGACTGAGGAGCTTTGAGGTGTAAATATCATGAGAGGAAAAGTTCAGCTCCTGACAGTTTGACAGGCAGCTGCATGTTTAATCAGGAAAATCACTAAATATATTCATCTGAATTAGCAGGGCTCTTCTGGTGACAACAGCATCAGAAGCAGGTGTTTGATTTGCTGCTGGCCTCAACCGAACCTTTTGATCGAACACAAACCCACAATCAGGAAACCATGACGACCACAGAGGCATTCAGGCAGGTTCAGCATGAGGAACAACTTTGGTCTCACTGAAATGGTTCATGTCAAAACATGTTCATATGTTACGTTGGTCTAGTCAAAGTCCAGACTTAACTCCACCAGTTACTATAACAAATGGCTGGTGGTTGTTATAGTAACCACCTGAGCTGAGAGTCGGTAGTTTCTCTAAATAACCGACAGACATGTCTGAGAAACGGCTGCAGCTGAAAATGAGCCAGAGCCCAACAGAAATGGAAAACAAAATGGCTGCAAAGGAGAGAAACAGCCTGAGTGCTGGCCTTTATCCGACATCCCACAGTAACTACACAAGTCAGCTAAGAGACTGTAAATGTTGGCTGCTTACCACTTTCAGAAGCAATCATCCTCTCAGCCATGCTCTGTTCTTCTCTCTTCTTCTGCTGTTGCTGCTTCGACTTTTGCTCTTTTATCTGCAGAGCGAGAAAAGGGAGGAAGCAGACAGAGAGTCACACTCCGGCTGGCCGCAGCCACAAGCACTGGCGCTGCTGAAACGCTGTGAAAACGTTTCTGAAGCTTTTATTTGAAACATTTGGTTCATGGCGTTGCTGTGTGTTCACTGCAGCAACAACTCTGCACTAAACTGGGAACTAAAGAAGAAGAGAAAACTGAAACACAGGCAGCTAAATACAGATGACTATTCAGTGATCATGACTCTTATGTCATTAAGACATAATGTTGTTTCATTGCTATGTGAAACATGGAAGCAAACAGGAGAGAAACAGCCAGAGAAACAGGAACTTGCAGAACGAGTCCAATTTTACGTTTGCATTAGCAGATGATGTACGATAAATACCATCACAGATGCAACAATTCAAAGGTTAGAATAGAAATCAGGTCATTTCCAGCAGTCAGGAATTTAAATTACCTTTAAAAATAACCTAAAGTACATTGAATGTGCAGACAGAAGTCGTGTGTGTGGATGTGACAGAATCCGTCTGAAATTATGAGGATTTTCTCCGATAATAAATATCTGCAGACGTGAAAATACAGCGTCACTGATATGTTGATGAATCTGTTAGGAGGCGCAGTCAGATCTCGCTGCCTTCTCGCACATCATCTGCTGTGTTTACTATAATTTAATCACATGCTAAATTAACACACAGCCCTGCCTGCTCAGGGAACGGAAACATTTATACTCACTTTATTCAGAAACAATCAATTAATACCATTTCTCTTGAACTCCTCACTGACTGACAATGTTTCTCATCATCTGGTCCAAATTGCTTCTCAGTACAAACACTAACTGGAAACTAAATATCAAGAGTTTAAATGTGCTGACTGATTAATCAGAGCTGACAGAAAATGCAATTGTTTCGATTTTAACCAGAATTTTAACTTTAAATTCAACAGGTGCAGCTAATGAAAGCAGCAAAATGTGTCCTCTCATATGAACATGTTTATCTGAGGTCATTGAAGTAATTTTATTCATATATATGTGCATAAAGTACATGAGAATTATTTAGCATAACATGGAAAAGTTCATTTCATTGGTTATTCAGTTTAATCTGTGAAACTTTCACAGCTGAATTCTGAGGTTAAAGTCCTGATTATTTTCTTTTAGGGCCCTAATCCTCTTCGATACACTTCTTCCTTCCACTCAACTTTCCGCCTGGACACCACACTCTGAACTGAAAGCTTCTCTAGGAACAAGCTTCCCAGTTTGTCTTCATTGTGGACATCGTCAGTGACTGTTGGACACCGGCAGGTCAGCCATGATTATTTACTCCATAACAGGGTAATTACATTTCATTTCTTTGTTATGTCACATTCATTTTGAGGTCAACTGTGGTTTTGCCTCCTTCTGTTGTGTAAAAAAAGAAACAAGTGCATGTTTGTTCTGTAGCTGGTGGCCAGAGGACATGAAGGATCAGACGTGTTGCTCCAGGACAGGTGTGACAATTTCTTGACTTGTTGCTTCAACAAATCTCTGCTGGGGGATTTAGAGAACAAGACGCCGCCGCTAACAACCGGAGAAGTGCAACCAAGACGCTGCTGTCAGAACGTCAGGCACTCGGACAGGCAGAGGGCTTTAGGAGCTCCTTCACAGGATCTGAAGGATGCTGGGAACTAAACGCTCCGGCTTTTGCTTCCCTCTGATTCCTGCACAGCTACAAGATAATGCTCACTCGTTCTTTTGTCTAGAAAAAGCAGAGCCAGCATTATGAGGAGTCCTCTTCACTGCATTATTGGGACTCTGGCTGCCTGCAAAACGGACCTTTTCTCTGCTGTAATGAGTCCCCAACCAAACTGAAAGACGAGGTGATTCTGCAAAAGGCTCAGCTGACTTGGTGATTTAATGAGAAAGAGAAGCAGAGAAATGTTTCCTTTCAGTGTAAAGACAGAGAAATGAAACGTGAAAAAGTTTCACTCAGGACACTTAAAATTAATTAACTTTGACACCTTGAATGCCACAGAGTTTAACTACAAAAGACACCTTTCCATTTATTTTTGATAATGTGCATCCCTTTAATTAGCCGGAGCAGTGTTCCCTGTGATTCCCACAGATTACTAACGAACTTTAAGAGGGTCATTTTACCATATTTCTAATTATACCTTATGGACTGCACTTGAAATCACTGAAGATTAATTGAAAACTGCAACGCTGAGCCAAGTCCAACATGTTCACATTTTATGTTTTGGAAATTCCTTCTTCATCACAAAGATTTGAAAGTTTACAGAAATTAAATGAAACTAAAGTATCTCCCCAATAAATAAGAGGGTTCAAACATCTGACTGGTTGTTGCTCCGCTGGTGCTGATATTTTTGGATTTGAAATGAAGTGAGTTCATATTTCATCATGCGACCCGACTACCTTGATGCCAGAGGCAGCTCTGATTTCAGAAAGTCAGTCACAGCTCGTCTGCAGGTATGGTTTCATTCTGCAGAGCAGAAACTGCAGTGGAACATAGAGGCAGCAAACTGCTCCGCCTGTAACGCCGAGGCCGACAGGAACACCAACAGAACGTGAACCGTTGAATCCTGCAGACGCATCCGTGGGAGATTATTATGTGATCCTGACTTTTATTTTACACGCATGGTTTGGTCAAAACAACATGTTAAAGGCAGAGCAGAGCCGGTTCTTCACTTCAGCTGTTTGGGTCGCCACCCAGGGAGGCATCATGTTTGGGGAGGAACCGTAAACATGTCATAAACAATAAGTTTCCTGTTGCTTATCGTCTTGTCCAGTCAGAGGAGATTGCTGTTCAATAATGGAACAAGTCAAGTTTATTTATATATTTTTACTTCTTGCTGACATCAGTCCTTGAATCCTGGAAATGTTCTTCAGGTGGTAGAAGGCCGACTTTGTAACTGTCTTTATGTGGCTGATAAGGTTCAGGTCAGAGTTCAACCTGACCTCTAACTTTGGCACATCCACGCCGATAAATTCAGACGGTGACATCATAATGTAGAGCTGTGCATCGTCTGCATAGCTACAGCATTTAACTCAGATTTGTCTATACTCTGAGCTGGCAGGTGACTCTATATATTAGAGAGGAGGGTTCCCAGGATGACCCCCCAGGTCAAAGGTTACTGATATGAAGATGTGACCTGAGAATCACCTCCAGAACTCACCAACTGAAGCTGGTCTCTGATTTGAGGTTCCTGTCCACAGCAACACTTCGTTTCCATTTCTCTGGTATTTTATGTCAGTTTCTTAGCTGCTCGTTATGCATCTGACATGTCAAATATTAAGACAGGTCAAAGTTGAACTGGGTCTGATCAGACCTTCACTGTGTTCCTTCAACTCTCCCAAGGTCACAGAGCGTGAAGTCATGCTGCATTAAGGCCATCACCATGTGCATGCCACTCAGCTTCTCCTTCAAATCAAGTAATTGTGGTTCACACTCACGCCTACAAAATATCATTACATATAATGGGGAATAATAACCATATACTGACAATCATTCTCTCTCCTCAGAAATAATGGCATCAGTTCTCCTGCCAAAACATGGCCTTAACTCACAGCGACGCATTAAGACACCATTTGCCACCTGGACTCAAGATGAATATCAATCATGATTATGGCTGCTATCTTTAATTATCTGGCCACAAAAATTGTTTAATATGCAAGAGCACCTGGATGCTGTTAGAGAGACTGAGGCCTCATCAGCATTTGCGCTTCAGAAGCAGCTACGGCCCGAATAAACTGAGCTTTATGTTATGTGGGAAGGTGAGGGACAGACTGGGAAATGAGCCTCTCCTGAGGACAGACACGTCTCTGAGGGACAAACTACAGGAGAAGTTAGAAAACTGTTGTTATGGAAAAACAATTTTACTGTTTCAGGAAAACAGTAACAGGAAAAATGACCAACATGTTGAAATAATTCACCCCCTGTTTTCTAAGTTTGTGCTTTCAGCTAATGATACACCACTAATACAGCAAAACCAATTACTTTGCACAGCTGGACTTCTTTTATATGTGCCTTCACATCTGAAGCATTTGATTGCTTGTAAATACATGCCTGACTTAGACTTCTGTACCGTCTGAACGTCAGCAGAGCTGGTGACAGGAGAGCTATTAATCACATTATCATGCCAGTTAAAAGTCGGTCTGCTCCACTGAAGGCAGAGAGACACAAGAGGAAGAAGACGTGACGCCGAGGTGCTTCAGGAAGTACGTCTAAACCACTAGGTTTTATCTGTCACTCCGATCACTGATTTACAGATTAAACACTGAAGTATTACAAGTTTCCTGTAGATAATTCATTAACTAATCTAAGAAGTGTAACTAATTAAACAAAACCTTACAGTCTGTGTTGATCCAATCTGACTGAGCTTCAGTTGCAGCAGAATGGATGAAATGTTCAAATTTAGATATGAAAAGAAAAAACTATCTCAAAAACCTGCAGATGTTACTGCAGAAAAATCTGGTTCCAAATCGGCTGACAGATTTTACTTCAATGGGATAATGCATATTAATGAACATACATAAATACACCAGGTTTATATACTCATTTACATCCATAAAAACAATCAGCACAAAATACAAACATTCATATAATCCCACACATAAAAATAATAAATATATAGCTGGGAAAAACTGGGGAAATATTGTCTGTTTATGGATTATTAAAGATCACCAGGTGACATGCAGAGAAATATGTGATGAAGTTTAATAGGTATGAATATTTCCTGACTGACATTCATGTCAGGTTAATCAGTTCAGGAGAAATGTAATTAATCTTTCAAAATTTCCACTTTATGTCCAAGATTGCATATTTTCTAAATTTTCTTGTAGAACAGAAACGTTCCAATCAGGTGAGATGTTGGCAGAGATGCAAGATAACAAAGAGACGTCAGATCAACTTAGCGAACATGCTGGCTCAGAAACCAGACGAAGGAGGCATGCTGGCCATCACAGACAGACAGAGGACTAAGCAAGATGACAGACAGGCAGGCAGGCAGACAGACATTGCAGACAGAACACAGAACCAGACTGCACAGACAGAAGGCAGCAGACAGGACAGACAGACACTTAGACAGACAGACACACTCATTTCTGCTTTTAAAGAAAAGACGTGTTAAACAGGTCAAATGTCTGGAGGAAAACTAATCCAGTCATGTTTGTTCATTTTCTCCAGATCCGTTCCAGAGATGTGATTTAGAACAGCCATCACTGGTTTGAAGGATCTGTGTTGGTTATTTCTATCAGATTAAACACAGCGACACAATTTAAAGTGATTTTAAAGCAAATAATAAAACCATAAAACAAACAACTTTTTAATTATTGCAAATCCTCTGGTAACCATGGTCTTTGTTTAGTTCTTAAAGCAGGAGAATCCAGAAGAGAAGTGAGGAACGAGGTGGAGACACGTTGCCATGAATCCCTTCACAGGACGCAGAACCGGAGCCGCTGCATGGCAGTGATGCAAAAACACTCGAGATTAACGCATTTACAAAAAATTTAAGTTTTATGATGTAAAAAAAATTATCACAAATTATATATTTATGACTTTTTGAAATCAGAAAAGTGAAATTAATGTCGACGTTTCTTTGGCTGAAATTTACTACAATTTACTGCCACATTTTTCCTTTTACCTAAAAAAGCCGAAACATTTTATCACAGAGAGACGGAGCTGGAGGAGAGAGTGGGTACCGGACCCGGTGGGTACAGGACCCGGACAGTACAGGACCTGGTGGGTACCGGACCCGGACAGTACAGGACCCGGTGGGTACCAGACCAGGACAGTACCGGACCAGGACCCAGACAGTACAGAATTTAACTTATGCACATTTATGAATTAAAACACGCTTTAAAAATTCTCCAAAAGATATTTTCTCTCTCTTTTGCAAATAAAACTAGAAATAAAAAGTTTGTTCTCCTGTCAGAGTGGAAAAGGCTGTTAGTCTCTGATTGCAGCTGAACTTCTGAACATCCAGCCTGTGATGTTCTATTTGTGCTTAAACAAGAAACAGACTGAAGAACTTGATCTTCCAGCTGGATATTCTGAGAAGCAGCCGCCTCTTGGGGAACTAAAATACAGAAATCTCTTCACGTCTCTGTTTGATGGGTAGTTTGAGGATCTTTGGGAGGTTTTGCAGACTGCAGTCCTCTGGGTTTTAATGTAATCCACCACCTGCTGCAGGAGGTTGTAGCAACACGTCGACACAAGCACAAATTCAAGGTGTTACAAATCTAGAGGTGAAGTTACTTAAGGCATGTAACAAATAGGATCAGGTCTGCTCTGCATGTTTTATGAATTATTAATGTGTGCATGGATAAAAAACTGAGGTGAATAAACATTCATGTCTCAGCTTTGGAGCCACTCTTCACCATCTGCAGCAAATATTCAATAAAGATTCAATAAAATACTAAGAAACCTGGCATGTCTGTCATCCTGAGTCCAGGTGGTTTGGATGGGCTCAGGATGACACAGAGTCCTCCGTGTGGATGTATCCTCCGTGTCTGAGGCCCCTGATCCTGACAGTGGCCCCTGCATCAAGTGGAACCGTTCTGACTGGCCCTGACTCGGGGGGCCGCAGCGCCACTCCAGAGAGGAAGAAGTGAGCAAAGCGGCAACATTGTGAGCAAAGCAGCGACATTGTGAGCTGCGCCACACGCTCCCGATCCGTTCCTGTTACGACTCGCTGGCCTGGACTCGCCTTAACGAGATGCAGCATCACTCAGACACATGTAGCATGTCTGCTCTAATTACACAAGAAGGCTTTATTGTCTCCTGCAATCCGTTCTGGCTCCAAATGTTCTTTTTCCTTATTTCCATCTCTTTCATCTCTAAAGGAAAGACGGCAGTGTGACGGGCAGAGGCAGCTGCAGCCCGGCAGCAGGAAGCAGACAGTCATGTTTATGCTAAGGATGATGATTGGACTCAGAACAAATACATGAGACTTCTTCCTCCTCTTGGTGCTGATCTTACAGGAATATTTCAGAGATGTGTCAGGTAATTAATTCACTGTAGGAGACCAGATTCATTTTCACTATCAGCTGTAAATGGAAGGTTCTTGTCATGATGTGTTATTGTTTCAATCAAACTGCAGTTCAGTATGATCCTTCTATACGTACGGAGCTCATCAGTGGCATGAAGGCCACTATTGTTTTTCTTGGATGCATTTTCACTCTTGTTTTTTCAGAGCCATTTTGTGACTCAATTCTGGTTACATTTATTTCAGCTCATTGTAGATTTTCAGAAATCTCGACGTCATTTCTCTGCTGGTTTTCACCAACCTGTGCGCCTCTCCTCCCCCATCAGCTCTGCTCACTGGTGTCCTGAACTTCTTCTACTGGCATAACCAGGAGCGTCGTTCAGTGTTTGAGCACTGCTGCCACCTAGTGGCTGGAGGCTTTATTGTTTACTACATCCAAACCTCATTTACTGTATTGTTGTTTGTTGTTTTCTGTTTTCCTTGGATCTCTCTAAATTACATTAAACCAAGTATTAGTGGACTTGATGTATTTGAGCCTCAATGTGTATTTTTAAAAATCTAAAATTTTATTAAAACCTTTGCAACAATTTCTTGTTTTTAACATTTATAAATTCTATTTCCTGCATTATTTTTCTGCCCTGTTGAGAAAAAGGTCTGAATGCATAATTAAAACTCCAAAGTTATTATGAAATTAATGCCCTTGAAGGGGGATGGCAGAAACTGCATTTTATGCCACTTATGCAGCAACTCGTTCCAAAATATAAAGACATTTATTGTCTGAGTGAGTTTTTGTGGAGCATTGACCGACCATAATTCAGATTGAAAACTGAGGTTGTCGGGTGTTTCTATTATTCCTGATTAATTACTACGGATACGTTTATGGTTTAATTACTGTTGGTTAAATTACAGATGCACAAAAATAATTTATATGGAAATTAAGTTCATTTAGAAAAATTAGGGTGGTTATGAAATAATTCAACAGTGTTTATTAAAGCTGCAGTTTTTTTCCATTTGATTTCACAGTTTTGGCTTTTTAAAAGTTACCAAACGTCTTCAGGAGTTTTTCAGAGTAAAATGAAGAAACGTTTGTTGTTCGGGGTTCTTAGCTACATTTCTGCAACTCTGCAGAGGATTTCTGCTAACAAACCTTTTTAACAGTTATTTGCTTCTATTCCTGTTTTATCTTCTAATTAAGAAGACGACAGGCTAAGATGATAAAGAACTATTTGGTAAACAATTCTAATAAAAGGCTATCCATTTGAATCCCGATGTGTTGCTTTCCTGCAGTAGCATGTTGGGTCCCTGGTGTGTTTTATTTCCATAGCAGTTCACTTCCAGGCTGAACGCCGCTGCAGCAGCTCCCAGTGACTGATTGCTGTTATTAGTTCTATCCTGGTGGGTCGGCGCTCGCTGCTGCCAAAGGCCTCGAACTGTGGATCTCAGAAGGTCGATTTTCATACTGAATGAAACAGAAATGTTCAGGGAGATAATTATAAAAGTCAATTCCTGAATTTTTAAATTCTGCAAACTAGATTTCTAGGTTAAAAACTCATCAGTGCCGTTAAAAGCCGTGTTCAGTTCTCAGGTTTAAATGAGCGACAGCTTCCAGAAAGTCTCCAGAAAGCTGCACATTCGAACAGTAGCCTCCAGTTTCATTTTATGACGTTTCACAGCCATAAATAGTCTGCAGGTATATAAGAGCCGAGTTCACTGCGTTTCGCCCTCCAGGCACCATTACAGTTTCTTGCTTCATAGTAATTGGTATCATGTGTTTTTTGATTTAACTGACCGCTGGACGCGTTTACCTGTTTACCTGCAGCTGCTGGTCGGTGTGTGCTAATCACCAAACGGATGCAGGTGATGACATCATGGGGATAAATACGGCTTCATGATCTGTGGACACCAAACTGACAGTTTGGCAGGCGCTGCCTCCCCGTTAGCTATCCATAGTGGGGACTATGAAATATGGACAGCAGAAAATTGAGATTCATCAGGCACGCCTGCCTTGTCACTGAAATCTATATTCAATTTTAGAGCATCTGTCATGGCAGTGGCAGGCCGAGGCATGCTGGGATGAAGAATCACTTAAGTGCTCTGAAATTGTATGTAGTGGGTAAAAGAATCTCTATGTTTATCTGTCGGTGCATTTGCCTGGTGACCTGCTGCATCTCGTTCTTATATCTCTGGGTGAACTGGTGTGAGAAGAGGCAGGAACAGAAAGGCTTTTTGTTCCCACATCATTTACAGTTGTTCAGCCTATTGAAACCAAACTGAGTCTAGATTTCAAACGTTTGCTGTTTCCAGCATCCATTCTAGCTGAACCATCTCATGTAGCTGCACATGTTTACTACGGATGTGTTCATGTTCAAGTACAACATGGATTTAGGACAAAACAGAATGAGCCAGCAGGAAGACATCACTGCAAGACAGACAGGAAAAAAGATCTTCATTTCTGTAGAAATGTCGTCTGACGGGACTAAAGTGCATCAGTTTGGACCTGATGACCACCGTCATCTGTGGAGGAAGAACTAGATGCTTTCACCAGCCTAACTGTGAAGCACGGAGGTGGCAGCATTATGATGTGGCGCTGCTTTGCTGCAGGAGGAACTGGTAAACTCCATAACACAGACGGCATCATGAGTCAAGAATATTATGTGGAAACATTGAAGCAACATCTAAAAACATCAACAGGAAGTAAAATATCAGGACAAACAAATCTGATCCCAATCCTACAAGTCCTGAAAACCTGACCGAGTCAGACCGGTTCTGTCAGCAGGCCTGGACCAGAACCCCAGAAAACCACAGTGAGAAGGTTTGACCCAACAGAGGCACCAAATACTGAGCAGGTGGACGGAAATGTCTCATTTCAAAGACATTAATAAATAAGTTCAGCATGTTATTTCTCTCATTATTGAGCCATTTATCAAACAGATTCATATTTTTGTTTTGTTTTCTGTAAGTGGAAGGTGCATAAAAGCATAAAACCCTGGAAACCAAAGGCTTGTACTGAAAATGGTTTTTAAACGATCTGAAAGACTCCAACATTTGGAATCATTTAATGTTTCCATGCAAAATAAAATCAAATCAAAATGTGGAGCTGAACTCCGGCCGCAGCAACAAAGACAGGAAAACCCTTCAACCAGCAGACAGTGACACATCTACAGAACAGCACTCTGGTTCCTCCGCTGTGCTCGTGATTAAGAAGAAGGAACTGGCTAATTATCTTCAGAGCACCGGGGCACAAAGGTCAAGGCTTTATCTGCAGGTTTGGTTTCCAGCAGCGGGTCAAAACGAGGCTGAGCATTCTCATTACCGGCCATTAGGCTGAAAATCTGTCAATAATAGAGCCGCTGGATTAGTGTGTCCTTCTGACACACACAACATTAAACATGTGGCCCTCTGGCCGGGGCCCTGCTCCCTCACCTGACGGCTTCCTTCTCTGATGATGGAGGAAATATGAAAGCTGCTGGTAATCGTTGCTCTCATCTGCCAACCTCAAGAGTTTGTTTCACTGCAGCTAAAGCTCAGCCGCCTTTCCTCAGGAAAAGTCTGACAGGATCACCAAACATCTCTGCTACAAAGTAACATGGAAACAAACCTTTTGGTTGATAAAACTGTGTGGATCAGCTGTTGGCTCCTTTACTTACAGCCATCTACACACAGCAGGTTTGCTTCATGAACGGTTCCGTCTGCATGTGCAGAAGAAGAACGCTGACGTCACACACAGCACATTGTTTATGGATCGATTTTAACGTTTATTTCGCACTGAAACAGCATCGACACAACAACACTAATAAAAAGAAAGCAGCCAACAGCAGTGGCTCTGTGTGGAGCGCCGGACTGGAGTCGGATCCAGGAGTCGAAGCCATGAGCTTCACTGATGCTTCTTTCATAATTTTATGGTTTAATTTTCATTCACTCTGACAGCAGCCTCACATTAAAGACTCGCTGAGCAGCTCTGGGGTTTGGTCACATCGGATAAATCGCAGCGTTCAGACTGCAGACGCTTCGACAACAATCAGACACAAATATGAGCAAATATGGAAGCAGCTCAGACCTGATGTTGGGCTGAACAGATCAGGATTTGGTCACATTTCCTGCTGTGTGAATGTAGCTTATAGTTTCCTGTGGTTCTTTAGCCTGAAAGCGCTGCAGAAACGTCTTTTCTTCAGGTTTATCTTCATCTCAATCTGAACGTTTTCATCAGCTTTACAGTTTATAAATCTATTTGAATAGAAATGTCCAGCTTTAATGGATTCAGTTAATCATACTGCATCAGAACCAACTAGCAAAGAGATATTTGTGGCAGGCCTGTTATTTTATTAATACATTTATAATCATTTAATATGTAGATTTTTGTAGATTTCAGCTCCTCCGTCTGCTATTGTTCGAACAGAAACGACTTCCATCTTTGCTGCTCGCTATCAGTGTGTCTGCAGCATAATGGCCTCCTGAAGCTCTTTATTAGTCTGCGGTGAACAATGAGGCGTGTCAGCTGACAGAGGGAGACCCCCCACTCCTCATCCCAAACACTGGAACCCAAGGAAGTGACAACCAATAGAAATGCTTCATTTGTTTTATGTGTGCTGCACAAACAGACTCCCATCACTTTGCCGTTTTAACACATTTCCACCCACAAATGCGCCATTTGTTGCGTCCGCAGGCTTGTTATGGAGGCCCGATGCAAATGATTACAACAAAACATTGTTATGGTTCTGTGTGCAAGATTTTCTCAACCAGTTACTCTCAAAAAATGTAATATTATGCAAAACAAGAGTTAAACGTGAAGGTGAATATTAAGCAAAGAGATGTTTTTTAGATACGAGTAAGAATTTAGTTAACAAATGAAAACGACTGAAAAGAAAAGGTTACTGCAGGAATCCTGCAGCATCATTTACACCACTTTAAAACAAAAACAGCCTCAAACCCTTGGTTCATTTCTGCTTCTAAAACTCAAGAAACTACGTTTTCCTCAAATACAGACGACAAAAATCAAACAGCAACAATGATGCTAGTTTAGATGTAAAACTGACACATTTCTACTTCATGTTTCCAAATAACAACCAGTTGACAAAATGTTGCAACAGTTATACATTCAAAAATAAGATGTTAATCAGCCCAGGAAGCTGCAGCATGATGTGGAGCATTCAGGAGATTCTGGCCCAGAAGAAGGAACTCGGTCAGAACCAGAGTGTGAAGACTCCCATCTGACACACACACACACACACACACACACGTACACACACCATACACACACAGTACACACACCGTACACACACCCCTACACACCCAGACACACACTGATCCACTTCCGGCTGACTGGTGGACCAGAACTAGGGGCCGGTCCCATGAGCTCTGTGCACTTGGACGATGCAGCCGCCGCGATTCGATCCTGGACTAAATGGAAAATAATAGATGAAGATGGAAGTTTTAGCTGCAGGTCACAATGAGTCTGATCATTCTAAAGTGAAGCTTGGTTTGTCCATCTGATCATGGTGGGACATCAACGCTCTTTTAGTTCAGTTAGTTTAATTTTGCATCCAAATGTTAATTGAAATCAAACAGCTTGATAACCAGAAACTGTTATTTACCAGCTAAGAGTTTCCATTCTAACCAAATATCCATGAGGATCCATTTGAAATGAATTCCGACTTGTTGCTGTTTATAAAACATTCAGAATCTGTTTTCCTGACCAGCTGGATTTCATTGGCCCATTTTTGTCAGGGTGAAACCCTGAGTCGGCATCCGGCTGCGTTTTGCTACTTTTCATAGGATGCAACAATTTTGGAAACAGTGTTGACATTTTGAATTATTCTCAGCGGCTCTTTAGCAACGTTTCTCAGCTTTGATTCAATGTATTGAAGAGTTGATGGAGAAACGAGGGCAGCAGGAAAAACAAGCTCCTTCACACAAGCCTCACAATAAGAAGCAGCTTTAAGGAAAACTGTTCCAGAGCTTTTACAAACTTCATGAGATTTTCAACAAAGCTGCATCTCTATGCCAGGTTTGATGCTGCATGTTTAATAAGCAGCTGATTCCTGAAACCTTTTTAATAAGCTCACTGTAAATAAAAATGACATGCAGGTATTTCTGTTGCCCATCAGGATGGAGGAGACGCTGCCAGCAGGTGGCGCTCTGTTCCCCGTCAGGACGGAGGAAACGCTGCCAGGAGGGGGCGCTCTGTTGCCCATCAGGATGGAGGAAACGCTGCCAGCAGGGGGCGCTCTGTTCCCCGTCAGGGTGGAGGAAACGCTGCCAGCAGGGGGCGCTCTGTTCCCCGTCAGGGTGGAGGAAACGCTGCCAGCAGGGGGCGCTCTGTTCCCCGTCAGGGTGGAGGAAACGCTGCCAGCAGGGGGCGCTCTGTTCCCCGTCAGCTGCTCACACATGGAGTTAAAACCTCCACAGCTGCTGGAAACTGCAAACACTCAGCGGAAAAGTTTTCACACCTGCTAAAGTCTGCCACATTGTGAAACTAACAGACTTTCTCCAAACACTGAAGAACATAAAACGGTGACTTTAAAAGTACCAGGATTTACTGAAGACCGATTATGTTTAACTACAGAAGCTCCATTTTAATCTCCATCCTGTTGTGGTGAAATTATTTGGAAGCAAACTGTGTTGCTGAGTTAATGATCATTTAATGAGCAATTCATTTGAAGCTTCTATCTTATAAAAATGAAAACAATCTGAAATTAAAATCATATTCTATTGTCCTTAAGTGAGATAAAGTGCCCAGAAGGCAGGATGGTAGTTTAAGGAGTTAATTTGTTCACGGCGTCGCCTGAAATCAGGCAGCTGGAGTCATAAACGCGAAAAGCATTTTATCAGTCTGGACTTTTACCAATTAAAGATCCCTCACCAGGCCCTGGAAAAGTATTCACACCCTCACAGTTTTATTCTGTCTTTACAGGTAAACGTCTCAGATCAATACAGAAATGTCGATATAAAACTAAAAGAACCCGATCCAATCAGACGAATCTGGAGAAACGACGTTGGTTTGATCCTGTGACCTCAGGAGGGAGGGAAGACTTTCTAACATCTACCAGCCTCCTTCATGCCGTCAGTCCGGTTCTGTTTAGGTGGTTCTATGGAACCAATGGTGAGTCCAGACTGGTTCTGTGCACTGGCCGGGTTCTGGGCAGTTCGGACTGCGTATCGATTCCCCAGTGGACAGTTCTGTGCTCGTGGTACGGCGTTGCCATTTGTCAGCGATGTGAGCGAACCAATTACAGGCTGCACAACACGCTCATTTATTATTTATAGATAGATCCTAACAATGACCGTCACAGACAGCTATTCTTCACTCGTTCCCCAGGAGATCACATGCATGCTGCCGAGTGGCCCGCTGCATCACTTAGCCTGACGACTGTCAGTAGGAGGAGAGTCGCACAGACGCGTCCCAACACAGCTGCAGGATTTATTACTCTGACTGCATGGAATAAAGTACCGGAGCAGCTCTCAGCGCTTAAAAGTAAAATTAAAACAAGACAATCTCTGGAATGACTTCTTTTACTCCGAAGAGGCTTGTTAGATGCAGACTTCCTTTTGCAGTTTTACTGGATCCCAAGACTTCAGAGTATCCAACTAACTTATTAAAAATCATAAAGAGTCCAGACTTGTATTGTGCCCAGTTAAAAAACAAACATTTGGGTGGTTTAGTTCAGAAATCACCTGGAAGGAAACCTGACAGGAGACCTGAGACCTGAGGCAACCAGCCTGAATATCCAACCAGAAAGGCAACTGAATGTTTATGAGTTAGGATGGCCTAGTCAAAGCCCAGAACTAAATCTAGCTGTCTCTGGCAAGTAAAAAAGGAGCTTCAGTCATTGATAGAGAAATATTTGTAAAAAATTAAACACAAAATCTCAAAAAAACATATTACAGTGGGGAGAACAAGTATTTGATACACTGTTGATTTTTCAGGTTTTCCCACTTGCAAAGCATGTAGAAGACTGTAATTTTTATCATAGGTACTCTTCAACTGTGAGTGATGGAATCTAAAACAAAAATCCAGAAAAATACAATGTATGATTTTTAAATAATTAATTTCCATTTTATTGTGTGAAATAAGTATTTGATCATCTATCAATCAGTAAGAATTTTGGCTCTCACAGACATGTTAGTTCTTCTTTAAGAAGCCCTCCTGTTCTCCACTCATTACCTGTATTAACTGTGCCTGTTTGGACTCGTTACCTGTATAAAAGACACCTGTCCACACACTCAATCAATCAGACTCCAGCATCTCCACCATGCCCAAGACCAGAGAGCTGTGTAAGGACATCAGGGATAAAATTGTAGACCTGCACAAGGCTGGAATGGGCTACAGGACAATAGGCAAGCAGCTTGGTGAGAAGGCAACAACAGTTGGTGCAATTATTAGAAAATGGAAGAAATACAAAATAACGGAAAATCTCCCTCGGTCTGGGGCCCCATGCAAGATCTCACCTCGTGGAGCATCATTGATCTTGAGGAAGGTGAGGAATGAGCCCAGAACTACACGGCAGGACCTGGTCAATGGCCTGAATAGAGCTGGGACCACAGTCTCAAAGAAAACAATCAGTAACACTCTACGCCATCAAGGATTAAAATCCTGCAGTGAACGCAAGGTGCCCTTCCCAAGGCATGCAAGCCCTCTGATGTTTGCAAATGACATTGAATGATCAGAGGAGGAATGGGAGAGGCTTGTTGTACTAGAACTTTGTTAACATGCATGTTGGAGGAAGAAGAATGATGAGTCACCCAGAACCTAACTGAAGCATGGGGAAATCTTTGGGATCTTTCTGCAAAGGGGACCAGGTGACCATATTGTGGGGCTGAGGGGCATTTTGGTGGCCAACAACCTCCTTCCCTCAGTAAGAGCACTGAAGATGGGTTGTGGCTGGGTCTTCCAGCATGATAACGACCCAAAACACACAGCCAGGGAAACTAAAGAGTGGCTCCATAGGAAACATCTTAAGGTCCTGGAGTGGCCTAGCCAGTCTCCAGACCTGAATCCAATAGAAAATCTTTGGAGGGAGCTTAAAGTCCGTGTGGCCCAGCGACAGCCCCGAAACCTGAAGGCTCTGGAGGAGATCTGTATGGAGGAGTGGGCCAAAATCCCTGCTGCAGTGTGTGCAAACCTGGTCAAGAACTACAGGAAACGTCTGAGCTCTGTAATTGCAAACAAAGGTTTCTGTACCAAATATTAAGTTTCATTTTTCTGGTGTATCAAATACTTATTTCACACCATAAAATGGAAATTAATTATTTAAAAATCATACATTGTATTTTTCTGGATTTTTGTTTTAGATTCCATCACTCACAGTTGAAGAGTACCTATGATAAAAATTACAGTCTTCTACATGCTTTGCAAGTGGGAAAACCTGAAAAATCAACAGTGTATCAAATACTTGTTCTCCCCACTGTATATATGTTGTTGTTTTTTCATTTTCCAGTTATTTCACAATTTTGGCACCACTGTCTTGTTTTAAATGTAACACAGATCAAAAAATACTAAGGTTTGTGGTTGTAGCTTGATGAAACTGATCAAGGTCGAAGGTTTCTGAACTGCCCTGTGTCCACATGCAGGATAGACTTAGGATGTTCCTGTCATGTTTCTGCCTTTATGAATCAAACTCTTAACATGCATCCGCATTCGTTACACATTTAAACACATCCTAGTCTTCCAACAACAACCCAACCTAAACTTTATCCAAAAAGTTTCACAAATATCATCAACTAGATAAACTCTGAGTTTGGAGCCGCTGAGATTCTCCAGTGAGACCAAACCATCTGCTTCAGTCACGAGTAAAACCTGAAGATGGAGGAAAGTGCAGCTGTGGCCTGGAGGTCAGAGAGTCTGCAGACTGTTGGTCAACATGGGAGAGTGACTCCTCCATTATTCACCAAACCACACAGTTTACCAGGACGCCGTCAAACAGCTCTCCTTTCAAAGTGGAGTCCAGCAGACACAAGCAGCAGTAAATAAATCGGGCTGGATCTCGTTTCCTACCTGGAGCCTCCGACGGTTTACCGACAGCAGCAACGCTCCTCCCAACACGAGGCAGCCGGACCCGGATGAGCTGAGGCAGCAACAACCGGAGCTATTTCAAGTCCTGAACTGCATCTTCCATCTCAAGCCTCCCAAAAAATGCTGAATATTTTCCCCCAAAATGAAACAGAAACAAGAAGTAAATCCAAAACAGATGCAAAAGTTTTCCACATCATAAGATCAGAAGAATCTGTGTGTTAGGCACCAAGGTGGTGCAGGGAGGGGGGAGTGGATGGAGGAGGGAGGGGTGACTGGGTGGAGGGGGGAGGGGTGAGGTGGTGGGGGAGGAGGGGGTCTGATGGAGGTGGGTGAAGGGGTGAGTGGGTGGAGGAGGGGGTGTGATGGAGGTGGAGGGAGGGGTGAGTGGGTGGAGGAGGGGGTGTGATGGAGGTGGAGGGAGGGGTGAGTGGGTGGAGGAGGGGGTGTGATGGAGGTGAGGGTTGCACTCCTGGTATCAGGTGTCTCCTGCACTTTTCAAGAGAGATGGTAATGCCAGCATGTGGGGCCTGTGGGCAAATTAAATGGAGAGACAGAAAAATGCATTATTGATCAGGGTGATGCAGAAGTGTCTCGCTCACAGTACGGGATCAGGTTTGGGTTCAGGGTAATTAATCCTCCGGCCTGAATAGAAGCACAGGAACTGATCCGCAGCCCGTCTCTGCTTCTGCTTGTGTTTAAGTCTGTTTTTGCCTCAGCGCCGTGAAAATAGGTCGCTAGCTCGTGGGCAAAACCGGTCCAAGGCACCACTGGGACATTTAGGCCACAGTTAAACGCACACATGCCGTTTCCTCCTCATGAACACCCACAAGCACACAGAGAACTGGGTGGGAAGGTGAAACAGACACACAGAGCACCTGTGCATGTTCTGTTCTGCCAGTTTGAGCGAAGCAGGTGTCAGGTTTAGCCTGAACAGTGAAGCTTATTGAGGAATTAGACTCTGTAATGCTGCGTGAAACAGAATCCATTCATCGGATCAACGAGACGTTTATGTTCTTCCTTTTCTTTTATTTCTTCCTCACTAAAACATTACAATAAACACAAACCTGAAATTTTCTTCCATCTCCCACTTTATTTATTTATGGAGCCGCTTATAAAGATTTTTTCCTAAATTTGCATTTTCAGTGGGATTGAAGTCTGGACTTTGAGTAGGCCGTTCTAATGGCTGCATGTTTATGGTCGTCTTCCTTCTGGACGGTGACCTTTCACCCCACCAGGCTTCAACAGCTTTTCAGCTTCACCCTGAATTTAACTCCATCTGTCTTCTCTTCACCTTAGATTCTCATCTCCCTTCACTGCTCCATCTGGGATTCCTCCCATTCAGCTACAGTTTTCTGGAGAATCTCATGAGATTCTTCAACAAGCAAGACTTTTTCATTTCCCGCTTTTTGCAAACAGTCAAACTTGTGAAGTGGACCACTAACAGTTATCCTGCTGTCAAATTCTTCCTCCTGAGCGGCGGGTCTCTGCAGTCCATCCAGAGCTGCCATGTTTGTCTGTTCGTCTCCAGAACATTCTCAAACTGAACTGAAACACAAACAGACTGATTTATAGTCTGAATTTTGAGAGACCTTCTCTTGTATTCTTATTCTCCGTTAGTTTTAGGCCATATGCTGCTTCAGCTCAACACAAAAGCCGAGTTATGTTTGTATAAATTTGCAAGTCATTATTCGTCATCATGAATTCCAGTGCAAAGAACTGGAGCAGCTGGTCATCTTTATGCACTTTGAAATTAAAACACATCAAAAGATCCCATCAGCTGGTTTGTGTTGAAATGGGCTGGATGTGTGGGCTGATGCTCTGCATTCCCACAGCCAGTACGTCTCCTCTACCTTTACAAATGCCGACACTCTCTTCCATACTACAGACATTTTCCTGCAGGAGGTTTCTTTGTTGATCTAATGAGTCGTATTAATACAATCCTCCTCATTCTCCTGCTATATTTAAAAGACACACATGGTTCACACGTAACCGTCCGCCGCAGATACACCTATGTTTTTCCAGAACAACTGCTCCATCCGTCTTTCCGAGTGTCACCCAATTAAAGCTTTTTGCCTGTGATGAAATGAACCAATTAAGCAGTGCACTTCTGCTTGGGCAGAGATCCATCTCCTAATGGGTGAGACTCGCTCACGAGAACGCCGCGTCCGGATCGCCTCTGCACCTCATTATCATGGCTAATAGCCATCGCTCACAACAACTAGGCTCACACTCACACCAAGCAAAGACGTCCAACCATGAGCTCCGGTGAATCATAATGCTCCAACATTTGATTATCTGGAACACAACACAAATATGGTCCATGGTGGCAGATAGAATTGGATGGGTTCAAAAGCATAAATACGCAACACTGAACCTTTGTTGCAGAAGATAAGATGATAAAGGGCAGAACTGAATCTGATAATATTACAGAGTGAATCATTTAAACGTAATTATGTTGCATTAAATAATCCTCCTGACTCGAGTCTTTTTGTTCCAGGTAAGTCATTCGCCAACAGCTGCAGGGAGAGGAATCGCCTTCAGATGGTGGTTAAAGAAACATCAATTATTTACATTCAGAATATAAATATTAATCTTAAAAACCTGCATTGGAATATTTTTATATTACACAGTTTCTGTATTGTGACTGGATGAGGGAAATATTTCAGCAGCGGCTGGTTGTTAAACATGAACAACTCAAATCCAACTCATCACATATCGAACAGAACAGAGAGAAACACTCAACTTTCTTTTTAAGGGATTTTTTTGGCTCTAGTGCCTTTATTTGAAAGTAGCTAGACAGGAAATGGGGAAACGAGAGAGGGGGAAGATATGCAGCAAATGTCACCAGGCCGGGAATCGAACCTGCGACCGCCGGTGTTACGACCCGTCTAGGGGTGGCCAGGTCGCGACATGAAGGATCCATCCTCTTCAAGTCTCAAGCAGCCGACACACACGAGGCTGAACGTTTTATACAGTTATTTATTGTAAAAAAAATGAATTGTGGACGAACATAATACAAGGGGAGAGTCTGACTTCGGAGTGAGCTATAATGCCGAAAACAACAAACAGGACAAAACTATCTGAATAATAACCAAACTTACCTAATTGAAAATAACAAAATCAAATGACAACAACTTACCTTCCTAACTAAGAAAACATGAGAAAACTAAACAAACTTAAACGGCAGCTCACTCCTACAATCTCCAGGACAATTACAGAGGGTTGACAACAGTGTGGCTGGTTGAGACGAGCTGAGGATGGGATCACCAGGAAGTCCGCGTCTGCAGCTTTTATATCCGCCGCCTCCCGACGGCCGCCAATTAGGAGTCTCCGTCGCTTCCTGGAGCCAATCGGGGACGGGCACCTGCACAGGCATGATTAATTCTTCGACGCCAGTCGTAACAGCCGGCATGAGGACTAAGGCCTCCATATGTGGGTTGTGCTTTGCCCCTGCGCCACCACAGCACCCACAACTCTCAACTTTTAATCTGTTTTCAGTTTCTAGTGTAAAAGGAAAGAACATCTTTATTGGCCCTTACAAAGGGTTTTTTAAATGTAAAATCAAAAAGTTTCTTCATAGATTTGTGACACATTTTGATTTATGTTAGAAATTTCAGGATGATCATTTTCCCACATTTGATCAGGTTTGTGGGTCTAACTCTGTTATCAGAATGGAGAACTTTACTTTGTGCCTAAGTGAATCAGCTGAGATTCCTTCTTCCATTGCTCCAACACACTCGGCTCTTTACGAGCCGCGGTGCGGCTAACTGCTTTAGCCCCTCCATCATGAGCCGCCGCTCTGACTGACCACAGATGATGCAGCACGTTTCAGGTCCTGCTAAGATCTCCGTTTGGCAGCTGGAAATCTAACCTGACTACAAGATTCTGACCCACTTCCACGGGTTTTTGTTGCCCAATTATCCAGAACCTCCAAATGGTTCTACTAAAAGACTCAGGTTTCATTGCAGCCGTGGAGAAAACAAGTAGAACAAATGAGAGTAAAACACTGGAAAACAGTGACAGGCTAAAAGCAGCTCCCTTCAGAAACCCAACACCATCTGGGATCGTTCCAACTGAAACACACTCGACTCCCAAGACGCTTTATTGTCAGGATCATTTCTAAATGTAACAATGATCACTTATTATTCTTTTGCATAAACTTTTACATGCCTCTTTAGCATTAAACTCTGACATGCGGGGCGTCTAGAGCTAGTGAGGGCGGGGCTCTGGGGCGGGGCGGGGCTCTGGGGAGGGGCGGGCTCTAGTGAGGCAGGGGCGAGCTGGAGGACGGGTGCTCCTGGAGGGCGGGGCTCTGGGAGGGGGGCTGGGAGGGGAGCTGAGTGAGGGCGGCCTAAGTAGGGGGGGCTTGTGAGGGGCAGGGTGAGGGGCGGAGCTGGTCTGAGCATGGGGCGGCTAGGAGTGAGGGCGGACTGTAGGGCGGCAGGTGAGGGCGAGTCTGCGCATTCCTGGAGGATATGCTTCTTTGTGATAACGCTCCATTCTGAACTTTCTGGTGTGGAAACTTTTCTCTGTCCTGGAGAATCGTCACGTCGACATTTTGAAGGTGACCGGCTCGTCACGCACAGCAGAACCATTAGTGAGCATCACTCCTGTGAACTCCCATCAGCGTGGACCGAGACACACGTCAGATTTACTGATTTTCAAAGCTGATTGGCTGTTTGATCACTTCAGTGTCACTTCCTCTCAGAGTTCGAAATGAAAGTATTTGAGAACAAAATTGGCACTCGTATTTTTTACTTCAGCTGGGGGTGTGCTGATGTGTAAAACAACCCCTGCTTTATGTGTATTAGTGCTGCACTGTATGCATTTTCATACAGTAACATTGTTTGAAGGTTACAGAGTGTAGCTTCTGTCCAATTTTGAATTTTGCATAGTGGAACAAAACTCCTGAGAGGCGTAATTTGCAGAAACCAGAGGTGGAGTGTGCACCAGCGGCTCACTTTACCCCCAAGAACAGCAGCTTCCAGCGAAGAGGCAAAGACAAGGTTAGAGCTGAGCCGCTACGCTGAAATATACAGATCAAATATGCTACAGGCATTTCATAAAGATCACATAAAGAACCACAAAAAGGCCAAAAATATGTCTTCTTTAGAAATATGAAAAATCTCCTTATGCTTGTTATCAAAAGACCATCAATTTTTTATTTTTCTCACATCATTCAATATTCATTAAAAGTGCACTGGAAAGCTCATATTTTAACTATTTATACTTGTTTACTTACAGCTTTGACCTCAGAATGATTACATTATCTATAATTTGTAGAGTGTGCTCACATTATGAATATTTCATGGCAGAGGTCTGAATCCTGCCCTGAAGATTCACAAGCAGCAAAGAAGCATTAAAATGTTTCAATGCTGCCGTTAAAACCAACAACAAATAAGAAACACAAAATTAGATGCTGTAAATATAGGTGACAAAGAAATATAAATATCCATAAACATCCAGTGACGCTTTATGAGCGTTAATTTAATCCTGAATTTCATCGATGACGTTCCTCCATTTAGGTATTGAGAAATGGATACGCTCTGTTTTATGTCTTTTCTGTGTCTCTATACTTGGGCAAAACTCTTCTGTAAGAAGAGCACACACATGTGTGTTTGTGTATGTGTTTGCTATGTGTGTGCTATGTGTGTGCTATGTGTGTGCTATGTGTGTGCTATGTGTGTGCTATGTGTGTGCTATGTGTGTGCTATGTGTGTGCTAAGTGTGTGCTATGTGTGTGCTAAGTGTGTGCTAAGTGTGTGCTAAGTATGTGCTAAGTGTGTGCTATGTGTGTGCTAAGTGTAATCACAGCCTGCATCTCTGAGATTAGCTCCATGTTCTCTGGCTGCCTGAAGCTCTGGATGTACAGTAACAATTGGAGTCAAAGCCTCTGAACAGATATCCTTAAAATTCTCACGGTCTGATTTATTACGATGCTCTGGAAGCTGCACCAATAAAGATGTGTATTTATATACAATACATACACAGACGCCCAATTTTACATTTTGGTTACATTATGCAAAATAAATCAACTTCATTTATTGCTTTAAAATAAACAAAATGCGCCCCTTTTGGTCCCGCCCCCTCTGGCCCCGCCCCCTCTGATCCCGCCCCCTCTGTTCCCGGCCCTCTCTGGTCACACACACCGCCCAAACACACACCGCCCCACCATACAGACTGCCCGAACACCCCCACCGCCCAAACACCCCCACCACCCAAACACACACACTGCCCCATATGCGTTTGGTGGCCACGCGGTGTGTGTATGTGCAGTGTGTGTGCGCGGTGTGTGTGGCCTCACACACCAGAGGCTCTCACACTGATACAACGATATCTTGAGAAAAGCCAGCATCCCACCTAGGGCTGAAAAGATTAATCGGGTTAATTGATTATTAAAATAATCTTCATCTAATTTAGTAATCACATCAGTAACTGAGAATAGAGACTCTGGGAAATCCTTCTGCTGACAGAACAACACAGTCAGAACAGCAATGAAGCCAAAACTGTACAAAATATACATATTTAGGATAAAACACACAGCTGTCAATGG
This sequence comes from Phalloptychus januarius, assembly GCA_902982915.1. Lineage (NCBI taxonomy): Eukaryota > Metazoa > Chordata > Actinopteri > Cyprinodontiformes > Poeciliidae > Phalloptychus > Phalloptychus januarius. The sequence goes on along the minus strand of CADWAE010000484.1, from coordinate 8,245,087 downwards.
CTCACGTTCTGCAATCAGAACCTTTGTTATGTAATTAAACAGAGAATCCAGTCAATAATCTCCAGATCCTCTCTGGCTGATGCTCAGACTGTTTTTAGCTGCAGATGAATCCTTTGCAATAAAAATGTTCACCACTGCATACAATGAAATTCTTACATTCTTATTTAAAAAATGAATTTAAATATTTATTTGCATCTTTTAATGTATATGTAATGTTTTAAAAAAAGCTTCTGGAGAATGTGTCAATTTGTTTTCAAATAATCAATAGAATGATTGATTACTGAAATATTGGCTCCAGTCATCAGCAGGGATTTGGTTTGGCTGCAGATCTCCCTAATCAATAAACTGAGATTCTCCTGATGGAAATGTTCCTGTAACCAGGTAGAGAACAGGAAAACAAAATCACTGCAAAGTTTAGACAGCAGGAAAGTTAGAGCAACTCCTGGCAGAAACCAACACACACACTCCACACACACACTCCACACATACTCCACACACACACCACACACACACTCCACACACACACTCCACACACACTCCACACACACACCCACACACACACTCCACACACACACTCCACACACACTCCACACACACTCCACACACACACGCCACACACACACTCCACACACACACTCCACACACACTTCCAACAAGCTCTGCAGAACAGATTCTGCAGCAGAAGCAGCAGCTCAGCAGAAACTCCCTATGGAGGCTGCAGCACATCTCCAGAGGTCAGAGGTTACGCCTCAGCAGGGCGGGGCAGCTTTGGACCAATGCAGCAGCAGGCCTCATCAGTATTTATATTTATACAACAATTCACGTTTCTCCATTTACTACTTCAGGCGCCGAGCCAGCGCTGTTTTTGTAAAGCAGTTTGTCTGTCAAACATTTCCTCAGAGGAAATTAAATGTTGTTTTTCCTTGAATGTAAAGTTTGAAGAAGAGGAGGAACGCAGGCAGAGACGCTGTGCACCTGGAGCCGCTGATGATTCAACCTTCTGCTCAGGGGTTTCAGCAGAGATGGCTTTATTTTGGATGAGAACCATGAAATCTCAATCAGGAGGTTGTTCAGCAAAACAAACCTGCTGTCCCTCTGCCATTAATCAGAGGCATTTGATGCAGGAAAAGTTACTAAAATATCTCTTATTCCAGTGGGAGGAAAAGGTTTCCAAGACCCAGAAAGGAATTGTCTTGTTCCATGACTTTCCCAGTTATATTCTCACCATTAAAAAGGAAGATAAAATCAGCAGACATATTGTTTTCCTATGCTGCACAGTGGCTCCTGTAAAAACTTTAGAGCATGTTTGGTGCTTTTGTGAAAAAGATGTCTGCTTGCAGACACGTGCCAGTACATCTGGTCTCAAACATCTGGATGCCATTGAGCTGAAATTAGGCAGCAAACATTGAATATTTTCACCTGAATTAACAAAGAGCTCCATTTAGTGGTCAGAAAACCAGAAGCTGCCAACGTTGCACTGCTGGCTGCAGAGCGGCTGCTGCAGAGCAGATGGCCTCTGACAGGAAGACGCTTTCATTTACGGAGCCTGGAGGTTCTGCTGTTCCAGCGTGGTTAACCTCTGCAGCCCAAAGTCTGAGTACGATGGAGGCTCTCAGATAAAATATAAAACCAAAGTCCCAACAGAACCTGAGCTGAAAACTACTGAACAGCCCACTGCAATAACCAGATGGTTGCCAAGCAGCAAACGATAAACAAATCTTCCCATAACTCACTGCTTCACAGGAGAAGTGTTGGCTTAGAGCTCATCCAAACATGTATCACTGGTCAAAATTATCAGCAGGCCAGAAGAAATAAAGTTACACTAAAGGGCTGTAGCCCTTCTACTTATCAAAATAAAAGCATCAAGGGTACAAATGATTTCTGGCTCAATAAAAAACAACAGAAAAGCATTTATTTCATTCTGAGGAGGATTTGGGTCACTGTCTGTGAAAATGCTGTTTCTCGTCCCGCGTAACATGAAGTAAAAGCAGGTTTGGTGTTTGAGCTGAAGTCAGTGGATAGACGTGGATCTGTTACATGGAAAAACATGGTGATGAAAGAAAATCATCTTTATATGAAGCTTTATCGTCACATCAGCTGTTTACATGTAGAAAAATATTGTTCTGCTGGGTCAGAGGTCAACACACACCTGTACCCTCATGTAAACACCAGCATATAAATATGTGTTTGTCTGTACAACATGTAATCACAGCTGCAACCAAAGACATAATTACACTCGTGCCACACAGCGCGGCTGCAAACGTACCGATGCAAAAATGACAATTATCACAGGAAAACTCACATACATTTTGTTATGTCCAACATTTTCTGTTTTATTTTGTCTGGTTATTAGAGATAAAATCTCTCCAGTCTGAGCTGCACCTTCACACTTAGGTTGAGACTTTTCTATCCTCCTGCAGTGGCTAGCTCTGCTGCATCACCACTGAAAAATGAATGAACATTTGGTTTCAGCTTTATTATTTGTCTTATGTTAATGTGCATATCAGCTCTATAGTCAACAGTTTGTTAGTATGTACATTTATAAGAAAAACATTTTTACGACAGATGGGACCTCATTACGGCATTTCAAACATTTATTTTCTGATTTTTCTTGAGCGCTCAAAGATAAATAGCTCTCAGCTGTAGACGTATTTTATTTATCTGCGTAATGCAGCGTACAGTTCGTTCATGCAGTGATTGATGCGTCCGGCTGCAGACTGCCTCAATTTCTGCCTAATGGCCACTAATCAGACGAGTCGAGCTTCAACTTTATCATGTGCAGAAAGAGGAGAGTCACACCTATTGTGCTGTTCCCTCATTACTCATGTAAATACCCATAATGATCCTGGACGAACAACAACACTTTGCCTCCTACTTAACTGATTGTAGAACACAAAATGAGGAAAGATGTTTATTCTTCTTGGATCTTTGATGATTTTTATGCTGTAAAAAACAGGCATGAAAATATAACCACAGTTAAAATGAGCCAACATGCAGATGAGTGCTGGAATGGCTGTTTTACACACCGGGTTGTCAGCTGAGGCGTTATGAATGAGCCGCTGCTTGTTTTTCTTCAGTGCGGTCACGAGCCTGATTGTTCCAGGCCTCCCGCCCGGAACCGCATGACGTCTGTTTTAGCGGCACAAAGAGAAAAGCTCCGGTGCTGAAACCGAAACACCTGCTGAAAGCCGATTCTGGCCCAATTACACTTCTCCAGCCTCATGATTACTGGGTGACTTTGGAAATGGCAGGTACATGATTACAGTCATTTTCCTTTTTAACAAACTACTTGATCCTAAATTAGCTTGAACATTGGAAAAATAATGGACTTAATGATAGTTGGAAATATCTTGATATATTTTTTCAAAGGAGGTTGAAATTTTTTTATACATATGAGGCTTTATTGATTGTCTATTGTGGTAAAAGCCAATCCATGATGCATAGCTAGCTGGTGGCTAACGCTAACAGTCTGAGCAGGATGCAGGATCTGAACAGACCTTCAGCCAATGAACATGACATACAACTCAAAAAGGTTGATTTTACCTCCTACTCTGATGTCTCAGATTGTTTCTCTTCTGAACGCAGGGCTCGTTTGGCGAGGCAGTGATCGCACCAGGCTAATTCTTCAGACAGATATTTCACAAGGCCACATTGTTCTGAGCGGCTCAGCTCTCACTTCATTTGGGTTTCAAATGAGACTCAAATAGAAGGAAATGCAAATGGTTGAGAAAAGGGGAAACAAATCAAAGAGATCCATCACTGACCTCAATTTTCTGGGGCTACTTCATAATTCAGTTTGATCTGAATGCATTTTCTTGCTTCTGAAGGCGAGCCCCACTGATTCGCTGCAGAATCAGTCACCACTAATGAGAAGGGAAACTGTTTTAAGGCTCGTCATCCAAAATACAAATGTAGCTTTACTCACACTAGTGAAAAATATTTGCTGCAAACTGAAACTGTGGTATGAAAAAGCATCCATCTGCTGGAGGATCCTTATCTGTGTCCTTTAGAGATTTATATAGATGCCTACCAAGCAGAGGCTCGAGCTCTGGGTGTGTAGATGGACTGCTTTATCTTTTGTTATTTACTGTATGAATGAACTCATGAATCATTAACTAAATGTCTACGAAGGAGCAGAACCAATACAGAAATAAATATTCTCTTTATTACAAGCCTGCGGATAGAAGAATGTACACAGATGAGCTTATTGTTGATTTTTCTCTCCGTATCGTAGAAATGCTGGACTTCAGTCAGACAAAGAGCTGAACACAAATTGATGCATGCATGCAGTTCCTCACTCTGTTTTGGTGCATTTTCCTAAGAGGAGTTTGGATGCTGAAGGTGTGAAATGAGCATTACTACCCGCTGAAATCTGCCTGCAACACCATGGCAACGGGAAACAAATGCATCCATAAGATGAGCTCCAGTCACTGGGAGACAAAACCCAGTAAGGACTGGGAGCAAACAGACACAATCCCATTGGAGCTGCGAGTCCTGGACGTTTATCTCTCACTTCAACACAGTCCCACGTCTCCCACACACAACCATCAACTCAGAGAGAGGCAGAGGGAACATCTGCAGCATTGCAGAGAAAACATATTTTGATTTTCTTTTTTTAATTAATGTGAAAGTTTCTTGAAACCAAACCAGATAAGAACAATGCAGGTCATCATCTCTAGTAGAATAAAACTGATTCTGGGAAACTTCAGTGATCTGAGACCAGAGGAGCATTTAGTGGCACATTTAACTGTTATTCATGTGGGGAGGAACAAACAAAGCACATTAAAAAATTCAAAGCCTTTCAGTATTTCACCTTGTTCTGTTACATTTTTTCAGTGATTTTGCAGCTTTTAGACAAAACAAGAGGAAAAACTGTAAGCCTGTTTATTTAGGGCAGAAAAACAGAATCAGACGTTTTTCTTGATGCAAAATCTTGAGCTAAAGAGAAAATAATGTTTTTATTCAGAATATAATGAGAAACTATCAAAACCCAGCTGCATGCATTATCTGGATGAACTGTGGTTATTTTGACATGGAATATAATAATTCATTATTAGGCTACCAAGGTTTAAACATGAATATTGTAGGAAATATGCCTGGAAACAGAGATTTTATCTTCTAAAAATAGAAACTGGCATATTTAGTGATCAACTGACCGACCTCTGGAAGCATTAGACTCTTGAATCATTAGGATCCTGAGACATCATTCATATCTTTCAGCTCATCTCTCAAAAGTGATTAATTCCACTTGATGACTTTGGAAAAAGGTGAAGTGAACTTGGCTGTCCTCCCACTGGTACAGGTCTCTACAGACTATTGCTTTCTAAATCATTTTTTCTGAAGGGCAGCAGGATTAAGTAGGTTCAACAGAGCAAATAAATAATGAATTCAATGAGGGTAATTAAGAACGAACAGCAGCGGAGCAGAAGATGACCTCACCGTCCCTCATCAGGCATCGTTCTCTCCAGAAAAACTTTTCCTCCTTACTTTCTACATGAACCTAATTATTACTACATTATCATGGCTCATTTTAAGCAGCCAGCTCCTCTGCTGTACTGGGACACAACCAGTGCATGTTAACTCAGCTGGAAAACGACGGGATAGAAATACATTTTACTGAACGGTTACATATTCACTGACTGATCCCTCGTTATCCACAGTTTTAGTTTTTCCTCCTTCACATGAAGTTTCATTGCTGAATGCAACAGTTTGTCTGAAATGAGGTAATAGGTGAATAACATTAGTTGTTCTGTAAGACACAGTGTTGTAATTTTACAATGTCTCTATTTCAAACACAAATCAGTACAAAAGCCGACTTTCCTTCTGCTTTTCTACTCAAATGTAGGAACTGAACATTATAACCTGAGAAACTTTGGCTGAGCAGGATCTGATTCTCTGCACAAACAAGCTGCATGTATTTCCTAAATGTTGGGCTCATCATTACAATGTGTAACCTTACATGAATGTTTTCATTTCTAAAGTTCTCCAAAACAATAAAAACCATAAAATCTGTAAGGTTGAACTTTGTTTCTGTTTTTCTTGCTGGGATTTTTCCTTTTTTTAATGTCTGTTTATATTTTTAGAACAGGCACAGAAATTCAGGAATCTTTCATTTCTATTACAATAACAATAATAATACAGTAACAAAAATGCAATAAAACAGAACTATTTTAGTGCAGACAACAGAAAACATACATTTTAATTATTTTCTTCCTTTCTGAGCATAAATGGTTTTTAAAATATTGACATGAAACAAATATATGAAAAATGATGACAATTGTTTTTGAAAATAACCATAAAGTTTATAGAAACCCTAGTGTTTTGATAAAATGAATATTTTTCTTCATCCAGTGATTAACGGATATTTATATGAAATTACAATAAATATTTGAGAATTGACACTAAATGGGAAATGGTCCAAAAATTGATGCAAAAGACTCTTTTCTCTTCATTTTAGAGAGGTTTTATGCAGAGTGAGGAGGTCCGGGCTCTGGGCCGCAGCGGTGCCATCGGGCCATGTTCTCCTCCAGCTCCTGGTCACAAACATGCAAACATCAGGATTTAGGAGGAAACCTGACCTGGTATTTCCATCCAGAGCTGAGCACATTCGGGTTCACGTCCAGCCAAACGCTTCAGACTTTATTTTCTGCATGGGCTGGATAACGGCGCCACAGCCCTCTGCTGCTTCGCTCAGTCAGCTGCCAGCCGCTGGTCTGAACACCTTCACTCCTCCCTCCCACATCCAGAGATCTGCTCAACTGAACTGGTTCCCATTGATCTCCAATCAGCAGCAGAGTAAATCTGTTCTATTTACAGCTGCTACTTAGCGCGCCGCTCCAGATGCAGTAAAGAACGCGGCTGATTGGACGAAAGCCCGACACGAAGAAGAGCGATGAAGAGAGCAGCAGACAGAAAGGACAAAATGAACTCTGACACTAAGGATGGCGCATTAAGACATGTTGATTCAAATATTTGGATCTTGATTGGTTGGAGTCAGAGGAGGCGGTTCTGGTCTCTGATCCAAACGCCTTCAGAGTTCCTCTGGTTTCTGGGTCACTTTCTGCTGGAAGCGTTCAGTAAAGACCCAGAACTTACTGGACGGGATGGGAAGGTGTTGGGAGATCAGATAGTCATAAATTACTGTTTCATTTCCATGTCAGGTGGAAACAAATTCATAATTTAAAGAACAATTTGCCTTATTTTCCCAGGTTATTTTTGTCTTACAAATTGTTTGATTATCAGACTAACAGGACAATTATTTTTTTTCACATATTTTCACTGTTTTTCATGAGCCATGAAAAAGGAACTGAAATGTAAGTTCGGGTCTGGCGGTGGTGGTGATTTATCTGTTTGCATGCAAAACTCAGATGACTGGCAGAATATGTGAAGGCTGAGGAGAGGAGCGAGAAAAGCCACAGCACAGGTGTGAAGACCTATTGAAATTTTCACAATGACAGTTTCTTTACCTCATTAAATTATTTAAATGTTCCAGAAAGATGAAGACCTTATAGGAGGAAGCAGTTCTCACCTCCTTTCAGCTCTGAACATAAAAAAATCAGAAAGAAATCAGTGAAAAGGCACAAAAAGCCTGAGGGAAGCAGAGAGCAAAGGAAGAAGAAACTAGTTGACCCAAAGTTGACTCTGGATAAAAAGAGAAAAAACAAAACAACAGATAATGTCTGACTGTCAAAAGATTTGATCATTTCCACATGTTGTATATTTCCATAAGTCTTCCAGATGACTGGGAGCCCATTTGTTCTGCATAACCGACACAGAGCAAACAAAAGAAACAGGATTTTACAAACATGAGCCTGGAAACGTTCTGAAAAGAGCAGAACCTTTGCAGCGTTTCCACGCCATGCAGCCTGTGTGGATTTTAAGCCCCTAACGCTGCACCAGCGCTGCAGTGTGTGGAAACCTCTCCCTGCTGGAATGTATTTGCATAGTTCTGATAAAGACATCATGAGCGCGGTCAGCCGGCTCACAGATTTCTCCCACTCCTTCCAATACATCTCCGAAGTCGTGTGTTAACTCCGCCTGGCAGCAGCAATCAAATCCTGTTCCAGCGGAGAGGGGATGTGTGGGCGATCCCACTTTACAAGAGATGGCCAGATGAAAGCGCACAAACACGCTTTTGTTCCAGAGAGCGAGTAAAAAAATCAAACACAAGCAGACTCATTTAGATTTCCAATCGCAGCAACCAGAATCTGTTGTTTTGGTCTTTATGAAGACAAAATAAAATACGTTAACAGAACCAAGAGAAAAAATCAAAGTCTGCATCAAATAATTTCCGTCAGTAAACGACAGGACTCCCTTTAAGGAACAGATCACATTTAGCTTTTAAAAAAACTCAAATCAACACCTCATTACTGAAGTTATCCTCATCATCCAGATGTATCTGAAATGAGCAGAGAGCCTTTGCACTCACTTAACAAGCCACTCAAAGAGTAATTACCAGATGGAGCAGCCGCCTGTGGTGTATTTCCTACAAGAACTTCTGATGTAAATTTTAATTACTGACAATTTCTGTCCTATTAGACGTGTTTTCAGTCTGAACAGATTTTGATTGGACTGTGTGGGTCTCTGAGTCCCCATGAGGAACCGAAACGCTGAAGGAATTCACAAAGACTCGTCCTCAGATGTTGCGTAACGCAGCGGCTCTGTAGCTGGGAGGCTTTTCAGAAGCTCCTGTTTCTGATGTTTCTTGGTCAACTTGGTGACTGGGGAATAACTGCTCTGTCAACTGTGCTTCATGTGGGCAGCAAAAGCAACATTTCTGTGGATTTTTCCTCTTATATAAAACTTTGGTTCCAAAATGCAGGCGCCACAGAAAGTCGCCTTCCTTCAGCTCTTCAATGGATCTGACCTGAGTTTATCCACCCGTCAGTATAAGCAGCTGTTTAAATCTGAAACATTTTTAATGTGCTGTTTAACATGCAGCCTGAAACTCAGCAAATCATTTTGCTTTGCTGCATGTGGAAAACTCTGGAACGTTTCCGCATTTTGTTAAACCTTTAGATTTGATCTGAGATCAACACAAAGTTGTGGATGATTACTGCACATCTGGAAAATGTGCAGTGCCTTTACTTATCTCCTTTAGTCTGTTACCCCCAAATAAAATCTACCGCCAACAATGATGGAACTGCAAAACATCCAACCTGTTTAGGATCCAGGTTTAAACGCAGCCAATGGGCTCAGATGAAGAATGTTTGTTACATAATGACCTGGTCAAACTCCAGACAAGACGGGAAAACTGATGGCCACAAATACCATCAGGTTTCAGATGATTTGCTCAAAAAGGAAAAAAATCTTCTGGATGTACAAAGTTGACTGAGTCAGCAGCTAAAATGTGAATACAAAGTAGAGTTTTAGTTTTTTATTCAGAACTTTGTTTAAAAAATTATCCTTTCATTCTGGTTAAAATGTTTTGGTGGTTTATTCTGTAAAATCCTACTAAAGTTTATTAAAGTTGGAGGCTGTAAAAAACAACACAATGAAACTATTTACTGCTCATTTGCAGAATGAAATATTGGGCAACATTTCAATAGTTTTTTTGTCCACGCATGGAGTTATTGGCCCAATCATGTTGGAAGTTACAATGAGGAAAGAAAGAGAAACTACCAGCTTCAGGTGAAGCATTTAGTAACACATGTTCCTAAATACTGAGAACACAAAGTGAATCTCACCTGGATTCATTAGTGCTGGTTTTCTAACTGCAGTCGACTGAGGGCCATTAAAGCTGCGACCGCAAACAGAGAGGGAGCGTCTGGAGCTCCTCTCTCTGCGGGTCGGTTTGTTTTCCAGTCAGCCTGTCAGACTTCGCTGCTCTCTGTTGTTTACTGTGGTTCTCATTAACAGCCAGTCCACTCAGCTCACAGTGAAGGCTGCGGCGCGGCGGGAGAGCAACACGGCTCAAACCAAGTAACGTTTGTCTGAACAGATCATCCAAAACACTAATGAGAAAACCATTTTAAAATCTTCAACTAAAGTTTTAACAAATGTGAAATTTAATAATTACTCAACAAACTGGCCTGATGTTTTGCTTTTACTTTGATTTTCTTTCTGCTACTTTGCTTTGAATCTCCAGAATAAATGACAGTTAAAGCTGAAAATGGGACAAATCTGCTCTGAGAAACGTTTGCATTTTACATTCATGTTCCAGGGTTCCTGTCTGCAGCAGCATGTGAGAAAGTTTTAGGTCATTTATTTGAAACAGACAAGCATTTACTGAACAAAAGGAGCAGATGTGGACACAAAGTGGTTTGGAAGATTGATTTTGATCTGTCAGGTCAACAGAGATACACACACACACACACACACACACACACCCACACACACACACACACCCCAACGGTAGTTTAGGCTAACTAACCCACCATGCAGGCCTTTTGACTGCTCCATCCAGAAAGACCCACAGAAAACCTCACAGCTTTGTCAGCAGCTGCACTAAAGTCCAGGTTTGACCTCAGTCTGGTGGAAACTAGAGCAGCCTGGTGAAAGTAGCAGAGGGCTGCCTTGGAGTGACCGGGCGTTTTGGTTTTTCTCTGAGCTGCTGCAAAGACACGCAGACGCAGGTGATGCCACCAATCAGGAAGGCGGAGCACGTCCTGCTGCTCCACCTCTGTAAATCCAACAGGATTCTGCACGTGGCATGCAGCGGCGCCTTACTGAACTCTATCCTCTACCATGCTGTTTAAAAGCCGATGTGACATTTCATTAACAGCAAAACATTTGGTAAGCATGCATGCCCTTTTCTGGTGCAGCCATGTTTCACAGCCCATTGCTCAGACAGAATCACAGAGCAGCAGCTGTCCTCTGCAGCACGGCGCCGAGCGGCGTCCAAGCCCCCTGCAACCACGGGACGGTCATAATGTCTCACTAATTTACCCCACAAGACAGGAGAGGCAGAAACCGCTCCAAGCTGGGCCCCATTTGCATCCGCTGCTCCTCCTCATGCATGTTGATCCTCGGCCTGTTACCGTCCGCTCTGCTTTCCTTCAAGTGACCAGAAGGACTTGAAAGGTGATGGCAGGGATCATTACATCACCAAACGCCCAGTGGCCATTGTTCTCAGCGACTGCCGAGGCAGATTACCACCGCTGGCCTCACAGAGGAGCGGACAGCGCATGGGGACGAAGAGGAGGCGCAGAAACAAAGGAGCAGGAGGAGGAACCCACACACTCACAACAGGAAAAGAAAATGTTCAGGAAAAGATAGAAATAGGTGGACAAGATGCTACGGTTAGTTACAGTTTGTATCCAAGCTGTTCTATCTCCTGGAATACCTGACATTTCTATATCAGCACCTGCAGCGTTGGCCGACACACACAGAGATAGTAAAAGGTCAGAGGTCGAGGACATGTGATAGATTTCAGATCTTCCTGTTATCACGGCTGGCGTTCCCGTCTCCGGAGAAAACTCTGAGGACAGAGCCGCCATGTTTCCTCCTCCATGTGTGATGGCCCACATGGAGTAATTAGATACATATTTAGAGGAATTATTGAATTCTGAAGATAAACAGACTTTGGTTAAGAGTTAAATGCAGGAATCCCTGAAGCTAAAGGTTTTCCTTTAAGCGGAGCCGGTTCCTACCAGCGCCGCTCCAGGAGCAGGTGGGCTGAAATCTGGCCTGTTTGCCGCCAGCTCTGTGGATCCAAGTCATGTTTGTAGTTTCTGACTCTTCATCTGGATCCAGGCTGGTTGACAATGTGAAGATCAAGCCTCTGCTGACGCCTCCCATCTGCTGCAGGATCCCAGACTCTTCCAGTCGCTGCAAGAACTCGTTTAGGAACCAGGAGCAGAAAGTCGTTTCCATATGCTGCAGAACTTACACCTCAGTCCTGGACGGTGCTCAAATTAATGCAGGCAAAATGTTATCAATAAAGTATTATCTCATCTCATCTTTTTATGCAAAACCAAATATGAGCCATGCAACTCAAAAGGCCCCAAAGTTATTTATTTAAAAGCCAAATTTTAGCTAAATTCACAAAACATAATTAATTTGAGAAGAATTACACAACAATAAATTATAATATGATCCTCTAAGGCCAGTCAAAACCTTCTCTTAAGCTTTTTATTTTGGGTAGCACCATTTTCTGACTGAAGTGAATCAGAAAACAGAATCAGCTGAATAAGCACATATTGATTATCCCTGTTTGCAGCAGTAGAGGCAAGGAGACGTGCAGAAAAGCAAATGCAGAGAATTTATCTGCTCAACTATTTTATGATTTACCAACAAATAAACAGAAGAAAAGGATTATGAAGCAAATAAAGCTTCCAGAAACCTCGAAACGGCCTTTCACCAACGATCAGGTAACTAACCGCGGTTCCATTTAACGCTCATGTTGATGCATGAAGCTTAACGTAACTTTCTGTTTTCCTCAGGAGGTTTTTACTTCTTGCTTGAGGCTTGATGTGTTTCAGTTAACACTAGAAACACTCAGCATGGTGATCCTCCAATCCTCGACCAGAAACAACTAAACTTGTGACATCATAGCACTGAATCCCTCACCTCTGATCCGAATACACATGCACTATTCAAACAGGGGCAGCTTCAAAGCCACACACTCTTCAAACTCACACACAACCTGGTCTGGCACAAACTCCTCTTCTCACATTCAGGCTGGTGACACATTTTCAAGATGACAGGCAGCATATCAAAGCAGGAGCAGAGTGACAGCAGCTTAGACGCAGCAGGTGGAGAAACATTTCACTACAAAACTGGGAAAATTACAAGCGACGTGCATTTTGAGGCTTGAGCTGCTGCAACAATTCAGCACTTTCAGGAACAAAACTCTGACATCTGAGCTGCACGGAGTCTCCTTCTGAAGATCAACAGCTTTTTATTTGGCCTGCATTTTACTGCATGATTTATCATTTCTTAGGTGGGATTTTGAGGAACAACAATAAGTTCCTGTATTTCCTGTAGAAGTGTGTTTTCTGCTCTGGGGTCTATATAATAAACCACATGGAGAAGGACAACATTAAAGACAATGCAAACCTCAAATCTGTGCATCGTTCATCACACAGAAAGCAGCAAACCTGCAGAGCAGACAACAAACATGCTTCATGTAAACATGAACAGAGCAAAACAAACTGAATGTGACAACAGGCAGGTTGGCCAAACCACGTCAAACACCGGGAAGAAAAGCTCAGGAGCAAACAGGCACCCGCCGCAAAACGCACCCGCTTTTTCATTCTGCTTAGTGACTAATGCAAATAATGAGCCTCATACAAATTCCAGATACACAAACACAGGAGGATGAGGGATCAAATAAATAAATACATGAGAATAAATTTCCAGCTGGGCGAGGCAGAATGGGGAAAACCTCAAATGAAGGATGAACTGGGAAAATTGGAAAGCACGAAGCGGACGTCAGGATGGATTAGCGTAAACACGCCGTTGGTTTCTATGGGAACAGATTCACATGTTCATGTGCTGAAAAACTTTGTCCCAACAAAACCTGAAGCTTCAGTTTTCACCAGAACCGTTGTATAACCAGCGATTACCTGGAGGAAGAAAGTTAGTAATTCTAACTTCTATCATGCTTATGAAAACAAATTCATTGAATTCTGATTCAGATGCTACTTTGACCACTGAAAGCTTCACGTTAAAATAAGAACAACACTGGAAATGAAGCGTTTGGTTCCTAGAAGCTTCACATGCAGCAGGAGAGGAAAACAGTCTGACTTTACAATAATGCCAAATATTACAGTGTTTCTCTAATACGGCCATTTAAGCCAGTAAGAGCTCAAAGCAGCCATGCATGGATGCTTGGCTTTATTAATGCTGTAAATTGAATCATCTCTTTCATGCAGAAGCTCTCCATATTTCTCTGTTTGTGGACACATTTGTCAGCTGCACCTTGTGCTGCAGACGCCTCTGAAGCAGCCATCAATAAAGCATTCATTGTCACACGCTGTGCCACGTTATTAACGGCCATCTTCATGGTAATCTCTCACAGGCATCACTGATGGGGCCCTCCATAACTCTTTTACAGTCTGGCCCGTGGGATGCATCCTACCGAGAGGAAGACTGAGCTCTCCCACTTCACTTTAAATCTCTTCTTGTGCCCAAGATAAGAGTGGAATTGAGTTATTGAGCAGGCAGTTTAAGATATAAGCTGCTGCTAAAGGGCCGCTCAGCACAGGCACAATCAGAGGAGCCTGGATGGGAGTTTTTACCCCGTCTGACTGCTGCAGCACTCTGATTAACCCCAGTGAAGAATCCACATAATGAGACTAAATAACGCTCTGTGTAACTTGGAAAGCTAAAATGAATTTCTGATGTTGGATTTCAGCCACATATTAAACATCTTGCTTATTCTCAGATTGCACAGCAGCTGGTACTTTGCCACATTAGCTGCTCTGACTCAGGTATGCAGCAGCCAATGGATGATGTCAACACAACAACATCAAACCTTCATGACAATTACAGACTCCACTGCAGACAAGGAGCAACTTGCTTTAAGGCTAATTAGCATAATGACCAGAAAGCTTTTCAGTGTTTAACAGGCCTTTGCTGTCACTGGTTCCCAGAAACAGCCGATAACCTGACATGAGCTCAGAGCAAGCAGCAAAAGGCTCGAAGGTAAAAGTGAACAAAACCACGAGGCCTGATTTACACGTAATCCTGCACTGCTGAGGTGACACATCACTTTCTGCTGCAACGCTCCGGGTGGAAACCCTGACTTTAGTAGGAAACAATTATATCCATGTTGACTTGCTATATGAGAAATGCATGGAGATTAAAAACCTTTAAAATGTTGGTAAAAACTCATTTTTAAAGCTCATGTGCAGCTCAATTTATTCTGTTAACATCTGCTATGTGTTATGTCTTTCAGCCAAATACATTTTACTGTTTTCTTAATCTTCCATCCCAGTTTTACTGGATCCAGTGGATTTCTTACTGCAGCTCTTTGGTGCTAAAACTATTAGCAATGTGAAGATTTCATTTATTGAACCAACTTTCTAGTAAAAACAGATAAAAGCTGAATAGAAAACCAAGTTGGAAACTTGCTGGATGGATTAGATGAAAATCAAAGGAAGAAAATGAAACCGGAGGAATAAAAGAACGAGGCGTCCGTGACGTCACAGCAGTTTGTGGGAAGCCAACCTGCAGGACTCAGGTGTGCATTTATTCACTCAGGGAAAATAAAACTAAAAATGCTGGAGCCGAATGTAGAACCAGGCAGCAAAGCCTGAAAGTACAAATGAAGTGGTAATAACCTGGTGGAGGATGTTTCCTCCACCAGGTCAGAGTCTCCTGCTGCAGCCGCGTGTGGACAGGAATCTGGTATTCATAACCGTGTGACACGTCTGGTGCTGAGAGCTGCAACATCTCAGACTCAGTGATCACAGAAGTCCTGAGACACAGAAGAGAAGATAAAGCAGCCGCAGCCTTCACTTTAACTTTGAAAAGTCTGAAGGGGAAGTTAAAGCAAAAGCATCAAACATGAGGAGGAGCTTCTACAGATCACCATACATTAAAATGATTATTTTATCGTAATCATAGCAATAAAAGCTCCGTTCTTAAAAGTCTGACTGACGACATAAGAAGTGAGACCAAACCAGACCAGCAGATTCATTTCACTAGAGATAAAAGCTGCTTTTATAAAACAAGAGACCAAAGTACAAACAATATTTTTCTGAAAAATAAAGTAGTGTGATAGAAAAGGTTTTCAAGTCAAAAAAAAATCTAATGAAACGATAAAAAGTCGGTAAAACTACAGAGGAGGCAGGTTTATCTCTGAGACCCGAAGGGTTTTACAGGCTGGGAGACGGAAGAGAAAGGAAAAAACTAAGAGCTACAAAAAACTGCATAAAAGAAATTATTGAAAAAATGTTCATCCACATTTCACAGAAAGTTTAATTTTAATCCCAGCTTCCAAACAGCAGAAACGGACTGCTATGTTTTAAAGTTTGCTCTCTGCTGAGTTCAGGACGTAGAACTCAGTGTGGAAATCACCAGCATGCCTGATGAGGGCGCTGTGGCGGACTCTGCTCTCATACAGGGTCTGGGTGTTTCTCCTGATAACACAGATGCTGCTGCAGGTCTAGTAATGTGATATCCAGCCCCCGTGGGCCCCTGTGGGCCCCCGTGGCCCCCCCAGGGTTTACCCCTATGCCTACGTTGTTATTTGGCAACCTTGTAGTAATTCATAAATTTTGCACCAATGTAGCAGTGCATTACTATGGTTACCTTGAATGAACTTGAGTCTGAACCAGGTCAGGTATCTAGATGACTCAGTAAGTCGTTTCTTTGGACGTTCAGTCTCTGTTTTACTGCCAGAGTCTGAAATGAGACGGATCACAAAACATGTGAGCAGAAAAATCCATGAAACTCAACGTTTTCTGTCCAAAGTTACTGCGAACGCGTCTGAGCGACTGAGCTGTCCAAGGTCCTGAAACGGTGCAGCACAAAGAGAAGCCGCCGCGCTGCTGAATCCTTTCCTCTGCTGCTGCTTTGCTACATTAGTCAGAACAGACAACTCCGCTGGCACATCAGCGCTGCCATCATCCTCACCCGCTTGTTTGTCTGCCACATCCTACTCACTATATCAGTCAAACGGCTTTGACGAGAGCAGAAGGCTCTGCAATGTTCACAAATCCCCAGGCCTTTCTAATTGCATGCTAGCGACGCTCTGAGCATTTCATGACTGAACTGTGTCTTGCATTTCTGTCAGTCTAGCACAGCGAATTTTCGATCAAACCCATTCCCAATGTTTTGTTGACTGTCAGTGAAAAATTTGTATCGTTGCAATGACATTTCAATAATGTATTATTATCTTGTCAAGGCATGTATTACAGGGAAGCTCAGGATGGAGGCTGAGTGGAGAGGAAACTGTTAGTGAAAGCAGCTCCTCAGCTGCACGGCGCTTCGATAAACCCTGCAGTCGGAGGAAACCACTAAACCTGAAGAGCTCAATAAGACGCAGCAAATGTGCTTCTGATTATTGACCCTCTGAAGCTCAGGTACCTTCTATACCCTCACCCACTGGCTGTTAACACTGCACAAGGGGAGGGAGGTATATAGTGAAACGTCTTGCAGCAACACTGTGCTTAAAAGCCTTCTGTCACATCCAGGCTACATGCAGTCGCACGGCTCCTCCCTGGATTATTGGAGAGGTTTACTGCAGATCCTGCAAGCTGAAGGCTGACAGGAAATCACAAAATACTTTACATCCCGGACTGAAAAATCAAAACAGAGTCTTCTTTAATGGTTGACAATTATAACCTGACATTGTTTATAGATCCCTTTATCCATATATATGGATACTTCATATATATATATATGTGTAAAGTATTGAAATGAGCCTCATGGCTGCCCAGTCAGGGCGCCATTTAGTCTGGGGATGACATTTTCAGATGAAGAAAAAAGTTTATTAATCACATTTAGCAGTTTCTTATTGGATTGTTTTAAAATATGTTTAAATAAAACCTGAACTCAGGCTACATTAAAGACATGTTATTGTTTTTTATCTTACTAAATAGAATTAGCATACAACAACATTTTGATGCCTTTTTATTAGACATTATGTTTTATTAGCAGGAAAGATAATATTTATAAAGTACCAGCCACTGCTTCTAGCTGCAGTTGTCCTTTGTGACAAAAACGATTAAAACAAAATGAATCTCAACCAGCTTCTGTCTTATTACCACTGGATCGGAAACCAAGCCAAGCAGATGTCTACTTCCTCTCAGATTAACTTCCTCCTTCATCGCCTCTACACAATCAGCCATGCAGCCACAGATCATGTGGTGAAACATAAAGTATCATGATTCGTTGGTTCTGCTGGTGCTCCAGTCCAAGTTGGCACTCCATGTGTCAAATTAATCCACTTCTATTTCCAGTGTTGCTGTTTATGCCCAAGGCAACGCGAGGAAATCACAAGGATTTTCTGAGAGAAAAGAGGAAATCTTTAAAACATGTTCAGGCGCAGAGCAGCGTCCAGATAATCAAATAATGAAACACGTTTCCAGGTATGAGAATTCAATATTCAACTGTAATTTCTACCTTGTTACCATTCTGTGTGATGGTTGTAATGACTGAGGAGGAGGTCAGAGACGCCGCGGCCGTGTTGGTTTGGCGGCATGGAAACTATTCTCCACAGTCATATGAACAGAAGCCCTCTGTAACCTCACAGTAATCATTTTTACAGCCCTGCCTTAATTAAAATGTCACATCCACTGTAGCGATATACAGCAGAGATCTCTGCAAATTAAAACAGAATTAGGTTGGCAGATGTGGCCCTAATGGCCTAATCATCACTTTACATTTTCCTAGTAAAGAGTTGCCGCAGAGGAATAATATCACATCCACGATTAGAGCAAAAATGATAGAAACGTACACTTTAAAGACGCATGAAGCATTTCTGTTCAACTTCCAGATCAGAAAAGGTTGATGGAGGAAAGTTGATATAGTTTCTACTGAGAGGTCAGCGCATCACAGCATCCAACCAAACAGTTCAACTGGTTGGTTTGAAACTGAAGGAATGCATTTTAAGATCAGGTTTGTTTTCAGTCCTCAGGACCTGAAGAGTTACTGTGGTTCTGAAAACATCTTGAACCATTTTGTTCATGTTAGCATGCGGCTCTGACAGCGTAAGGGTCCATGTTCACGAGGGAACGCTGCTTCCGTCACCTCGCGCCTTTTTATAGCGGGAAACAGAAACACGGAGGAGGGAAATGCCAAAGTGGCAGGAAGCAACGTTTCCAAGCAGAAAGCTGCCTGCAGCGCTGCTGACTCACCTCCCCGTACTTTAGATGGTGCCAGGTCTTCCCATGTAAATAAAGGGCATGAACTCTGACCTTCATGTGATTTACAGTAACAGATCAGGGCGACTTATTCTCCTCATGCTGGAAATGAAAGCCGATTTTTAATCAATAATTAACCTAAACCAATCCTGTATATTTATGATGTCTATCTCTTTAAGTTAGTTTATTTCAGATGTAACGAAACACTGGAAACAAAACAGAAACAGATTTTAGTTTAATGCATCAAACTGATTCTTATATTTCCATCTTGTGAAATTAATCCCACGTTGTATCAAGAGTCCAGACTGAGATCAAACTGAGGAGGAGAAGCAACTTGGGCTCCACATCCAGTCTGATGGATGTTTTTACAAAACAGACTGGATTTGTTTCATGTTTTTATATGTTTTGGTTAAAAATCAGTTTTGCTTCGACTTTCCTGCATGATTCAACCAGATAAAATCTCAACAAGACATCAAACAAATGCAAAAAACAACCCAAGTTTGAGGGTGTGAATACTTCTTAAATGCTGAAGCTGAAGAAACTTTGCTTCCTAAACCGGATCCGAACAGCAACCAGAACAGAACCGGAGCTGGACGCCGGCCCAGACGTCAAACCGTTCCAAACGCAGCCAGATCATAATGAGACATGGAAGGATTATTTTCATACTTTCCTCCATAATAATCTGCAGAACATCTCATTAAAATAAATGTTATTCTGTCAATCATGGAAGTGAAGCCAAATATATTTACAGCTATTTGCATAAGGTGCATATTTCCGTTAAATAGTGAAGACAAAAACAATCAGAATATTAATACATTCAGAGCTCTGGATCTTTCTGGATTGATTTGAAATACAACTTTAAATATGTTTTTATTCTATTTCAGTGTTTAAGTAATGAAATATAAAATAAAAGCCTTTATATTTTTGAACATTTTAGCATTTAGCATCAGGTTTCGATCAGCTGCTGAACACTTTCCTTCCTCTGGTCGTTTCCTAACTTCCTGTCTGAGATTTCCAGGTTGCTCCCTCGTCTGGAGGGAGTTTATCTTTCCCTCCACCGCCGCAACCTTTTCCCCTCAAAGTGTAATGCTGAGAGGGAATGTAGAGAGACCAAATTAAAGGACCCAATTTGAGGCGGCACCACTTCACTGATAAGCTGTACCAGTGATCTGTGAGAGCACTCAGGGTCCGCTACATTATGACAATACGGAGGAATAAAGCGGCTGAGAGAGAAGAGTCTGGCAGGAGCAGAAATCAGATGGGCAGAGGAAAACAATCTAAAGTCTAATTGTGTTATGCCTCAAGGCAGCGAGGAGCAGAGAAAGACACATTTTCTCTCAGTCCCTGCCCACCATGATCACATTCATCTCCAGCCCGGCCGCCTTTTCTGGGTTTTTCTCGCTGTTGATGCATTTATTGAAAAAAAGCTTAAAAAGCAAATGAAGGAAAACATGGCTGGAGTTATGAGCAGAACCACAGAGCTGTGTGTGTGGGGGGGGGGAGACGGAGTGTGGTGTGTGTGAGTGTGTGTGGGGTGTGAGTGTGTGTGGGTGTGTGTGTGTAGGGGTGTGCGTGGTGTGTGGGTGTGTGTGTGTAGGGGTGTGCGTGTGGTGGGTGTGGGTGTGTGTGTGTGATGCATTTCTGCATGTTGTCTGGATGAATCTGACACCTTTCAGGTCATCTTTGTTCTTGGGGAAGAAAATAACATTTCATAGCCTTAAAGCTTCATGGAAGCCAAACAAAGTGGTGCAGATGATCAATAAATGAATGTACTCTCAGACAAGGTTCACCTTCAACAGGTTGTTTCAAAGTGTCTGTCATCAGTGTGATGTGATATTATGATCGTCACATTTAACAGAAATAAAGGCCTGAAAACATCTGGATCCCCTGTGATTAGTGGCCACTAATAACAGGAGTGGTCACTGCGATATTGACCACAGTCACATCAATAAAACACTTTAATATCACAAAGTATTCAATAAAACGGTTAAATCAGGTTTAAGTTTTTTACCTACATAAACATCGTTTATTCCTGCTTTTAGCTTTAACATATAAAACCCAAACAACTACTTTAAACCTCTACAGGATCCAGACGTAACTTTGAGATGAAGTATGACAACCTTCAGAAAATCAGCTGTCACTCTCACATACCTGCTGGCCTTTGTAACGTCCGATGTTCCAACAATGTTACAGAATCAAGAAGTCCTTTAGAAAATCCCCAGAGTGACTCTATTCACAGGTCACTTACTGCAGGCCTGGGAGAAATCGAGAGAAAGAGAAATCAGAGAAGACATGGAAAGTGAGCTCACAGCTTTAACTGACTCAGCCAGCAGAAGCCCAGCCATCCAGGATAAACATCCTTGAAGAAATGTCAGTCCAGGAAAGCGCATTAGCCAACCCACACCAGGCCAGACAAAACTCCGGCTGACATGTACAGCATCTTTCTCCTCGCCTGGTCAACTCCATCATTTCCCTGCTAAACAGCTGCAGCCCAACGGCTCATTACTCCATCGTCCAGCTGCAGAGGACGAGCGACAGGACGGGACGACAGGACAACGGGACGTGGGGACGGGACGATGGGAGGGGACAACAGGACAGGACGACGGGACATGTGTCATCCTCTGAGCCAGCGTCCCGTCCTCCAGGTGCTTGAGAGCATCAGCAGCAGTTTATCAGCTGGCTGGAGAATGTCGCCCCCTGCTGTAACGAAAAGAGAAAGCATCTTTCTTCTTCAGGCTTCTGCTGGTCGTCTGCCGGCATCTGACCCGACCGGCGGTCGTCTGCCCGACCGGCGCTGATTTACCCCCAGCAGCTCCGTCCTTTAACACATCAGCAGCTGCCTGGGAGGAAAATATTCTTGCTGATTTTTACATTTGTCAGAACATGGCGAATGCAGCTCAGCCCAGAGGAAAAGACGGTTTTATTATAAAAACATGGCTGAGCTGAGGCTACAATCATGTCACCATTTAATAAATCATATAACCTTAAGCAGCAGCATCCCTTCACCATCAGCTCCTCACATCTTTATGCTTCTGCCTCACGCTGCTGCTGCAGTTTCATGGCTTTTCCAGATATCTGATTACTTAGCCCTCCAGACTTTGACTGGGCCATTCCTCTGTAGATTTGCTGCAGGGTTTAGTCGCTGACCCACTTTGGACCAAGCTGTGCAACAGATGCTTCATGTTTGACTCTGCAAACATGAAGCATCTGACTGAGCAGCTGCAGGTCCCAAATCACCCGGCGGCCACCGCCGTGCTCACCACAAGGCGTCTGTGTAGGTGACATGTCTTTGTCTTCATCATGACAAAAACTTTCTACAGAACAAACAATCATTCAGATGCAGCTCTGATATATTTGTTTTCCTCTAAAAACAAGCTGTACTTGTCATCAGCATACCGCTAAACATGGTAAGAGCGCCATCTACAGGCGGAACTGCAGCTCTTGGTTACATGCATTTTGTCACGTTGGTCGGTCGTCTGGGAATCTGTTCCAGTGGAGATCTGTGTTCTGATCTCTTTCTATAATCTTCCTAACAGTAACAGATTCTAAAATGACCATTTCAACCTTCCCAGACTGACGGACTTCCTCCTTCCTCGCTGTGTAAACAGAACCGTTCGACTCCAGAACCATAAACCTCTAAATGCTTTTCCAGCTGATTTCACTTCATCAGCATTTGACTGGCAGAACCTGGACGCTGCCTTCCTTCAAGCCCAGGGGAACCAGAACTTTATCATTTCCTCAGATTATATAGATCAGGAGACAGAAATATTTCCAGAGTTAGGAAGAGTTAGGTCCTGCAGTAGCAGCCATGATGGCTGTAAGTAAAGAAACATCATCTGCTGTTTGTCTAATAGCATCATTTACAGATCCCAAAACACAGAAGGCCTTCTGGGGGAACCATCACCAGTAGTTCACTCAGTGCAGGTCAGAGAGCAGCAGGGTGGCTTCCTGAGCAACACAAAGGAAGTTGACTGAAATCTGCCGAGGAGCCGTCCAACAGGACACAGGCGTTAAGCAACAAGCTCCAACCACACATCAATTTTCCATAGCAGCTTAATCCTTGCAGGGGTTGTACCTGGAAGGGATTAAAGTGGTGAAGGCAGGGAACACCCTGAACCGCTCTGCTGTCCACCGCAGATTAACCAACACGCCTGTTTCTGGACGTCTGGAGAAAACTGGAGCTTCTGAGAGGACTCCGTCATGCACAGTGGGATCATGAAACCATGCTGCTGTGACGATGCTGCAATGATGCTGCTGAAACAGCTAAAACAGTAAAACTACGCTGCAGAAAACCCTTTAATCTGAAATATTAAAACAAACCACAACCGTACATAAAACCTTTAAGTCAAACAATCATCTTAATGTTTGTACCAAATAAAAAAGTGGCATTGCTGTAAAAAGATTGTTATCATAAAATTTGCTGTTGATTATGCCTTTTACATTTTTTTTATTTTTCTCCTATAAATGTGTAACAAAGTCTGGACAGAATCCTATTGACGCTGAAGCTGAACCCTTTTGGGTTTCCTAATAATTTCCCCCCTGAACCAAACTAGACATATTTAAAAGGGTCGCAGAAAGTCACTTCTGGATCATTTTCCCAAACAGAAGCTCCCATGGAGCTGGTCAGCAGCAGAGGTGAGGACAGCAGCTCACCTCCTCCTCCGACTTAAAAGTGCTGCTATTTCCATCCCACACAGCCAACAGGCTAATCCACTGCTGGACGATTGTGAGCCGCAGCACAAAGCCATTGTGCTGCAGCAAAATGCGTGCGGCCTAATTGGAGCAAAGACTTAATGAGGGACCCAGGAGGATTATTATGTGGGGCTTAGAAAAGGCTCAGGTA
The DNA here is from genome assembly GCA_902982915.1 of Phalloptychus januarius. Lineage (NCBI taxonomy): Eukaryota > Metazoa > Chordata > Actinopteri > Cyprinodontiformes > Poeciliidae > Phalloptychus > Phalloptychus januarius. Next base: position 8,221,489 of record CADWAE010000484.1, on the reverse strand, counting down.
GAGGGAGGCACGGTCAGAGCGATCAGGCCGGATCAATCCAGAGCAGAGAGACAGAAAACAGCCGCAGCTCTGGAAACATGAAAATCTGTTTTCTTTTACATTCAAACTGGAGATCAGACAGTTAATATGAATATTACTGAGGCTTCAGCTGCAGGTGCAGCAGCATCCTGATGCAGCCATGGGCAAATAATCATTCATAACCGATGCACATCCTTCCAATATTAACTTTTATTAACTTATATTTTAGTTGCATATGGACAACAGATGAATTGTTATGCATCTAAACAGAAACCTTTTTAATTAGAAGAGACCAACTGCACAGCAATGAACACAATGGTGACATTTAATTTACTGTGAGACTATTAGTCTTTTTATAAATATTCCAGCCTCTGATTGTTTTTTCTGTCTTCAAGGAGTAAAATATTTAATATAAAACAATATTCTTTTAAAGACTTTGTGATCTGCAGCTCAAATACATCAAAGTTTCTGATTTTCCATAGTTTTATATGCTATAAATGACAGAACATCAGAGATTCGCATCTACTGGATGTCAGATGCTTGTGTATAACTCACTATATTATGATACCTTTTTTTCTTAAAAATAGCACAACTGAGCAAGATTTTTATCAAACTGCACAAATGATCAATAACCCCAAACAGAAGCACTGGGATGATTTGGATGTTAACAGCATACTCATGTGTTAAAATGGCCTACTCAAAGTCCAGACGTAAATGCAATTTAGACTTTAATATTGATGCTTGCAGGTGAGGTTTTGAGGAGGATCAACCCTCTGGGGCAGCAGGGATCTAAAGGTCAGAGGTCAGAGGCTCCTGTAGGAATGGAGGTAGAGATTTGTGCTCTAGATGTGAAAAGCTGAAGTAAAAGATCTGCAGCTCTTATTTCAGGGAGACGAGATTCTAGGAAGTTTTAACTCAGAGGGGCTGAATATGGGAACAAAACATTTCTACATATCTCCATTATCAGCAATTATGAGCTACTTTGTGTTTGTTGATCCTATAAAATCTTGTAATTGTTGTTTTAAACCGGATTATTGATCAAACATGCAGCCTCCTACTGAAAAGCCAGCGGCGTGAGCAGCGTGAGCGGCGCCGCTTCAGGACTGAAGTGACTCTCCACCGTCTCTCCAAACTGTTTATTTCTCCAAGGAGCCTGTTTTGCACTTGACAGCCACAGATCAGATATGACTGACCAAGATAAATGGCTGGGCTCTGAAGTCAGATCAATTCAATCCAGCAACTGTCTTCAGCAGGAACAAAAGGCCAAGCTGTCAACAAGCCTCCACTCACTGCGCTGCTCATTCCACGTCTTCCTGTCCAAACATGGCAACCTGTGAATGTCCTTAAACACATTACTTCATTTCCCTGCATGCAATAAAATCAATCAGGTTGTTACTTTCTGTCGACTCAGTAGATCTCTTTTTTAGGATTTATCCCACAGATCTTATTTAATTTAACAGTTTACAATGTTTGGATCCGGCCATGATTATTCAGCCTGAGAAGAACTTTGTCTGTGTAGGAAACCCAAAGGAGCTGTTAGTGCATTAAAATCCAGCAATGACACAAACGTGCCAAAGGAAGCTTTTAGGTCTCGGATCAATTCAGCTGCATAAGCAGCACTAATGGAAATGGTTTCTGCTCTGCAGCTGCTGGACCAACAGTTTTCACCTCAGAATCAAACATAAAAATGTGGCATGTTTCTGTGGAGCCAGCAGAAACATTCACCTGTCAGGCTGCATTCATCCAGCAGGGCTGCAGTGAAGAGACACTTTAAACATTATTTTACATTGGGTTTTTTATTGTTTTTCATAAGTTATGCTTTACTGGAAGTTTAAAAAACTTAATTTAATTTAGAGGTTTTCATTAGCTGTGAGCCATAATCCTCCAACTTAGTAAAACTCTCTGTGTACTTAAGTTTTACTTTTCTTCATTTCTCTTAAATAAAAAAATTAAATTATGCAGTAATTCATTGAGATTCACCTTCTGTGTTGAGTACAGGGTTTTTATAACATCACTTCACTATTTGAAAGAAACTTGAATGCTAGACAGTGGAAACGTCAACATACTTTGAGTTAATAAGACATTAGAAATGAACTGAATGCTTCTGTAAAAATGCAGCTTCCCCGCCATGCATAATGCCTAAAGTGGTTTTTAAACGCCTCTACAGGCTCCCGCTCCATCCTTTTATCTGCATTTCTTCAAAGAGAATAAATAAACTGAACACAAGAAAAGCTAACTCAGCTGTCTTACTTTCTTAAACACAAAGGAAATACAATTAAAAAAGACACGGAAACAGGGAAATATTGGTTCAGAAGGTCACTTAAATGTCACAAATAAATTACAGAACCTTGCTGGAAGCTTTCTGTTCAGAAACAGCTTGTATAAATCTGGCACAGCCAGGATCCGAATAAAGTGCTCTGCATTTATCCTGAAGAATGCACAACGGGTCAAAAATGCACTAAAAGATCCTCCTCCTTTAAACAAAGCCTGGGTCAGGATCATCTGCTTCCCCATGCTGAGCGCAGTGGCTGCTGCACCTCAGTGCTGCAGCAGTCGGGTCCAAAACAAGCGTTTAATGCTTCATTAGCTGTAAAACATTGTGGCTGAGTGAGACTCCTGTTGTGCTTCAACCTTCAGACCTTTTCTAAGGGTCAGCGGTGAGCAACGTGTGGAGGGAGGAGCTCATCCTCGCAGCTTACAACCTGAAATAAATCAGCTTGAATTTCAACACACAAGTTCCCTCTCCTCCCACATCATCACTGTAACCTTCAGACGTTCATAACACAAACATTTAATACCAACTCAAAGCTCAGTAATTCTGCAATTATTCGGTTTATCAACTGTATGTTCAACAAAAAGGTTTCAGTTTAGAGTTTTAGTTTAGCTTTGGTGTTTTAATTTAACTGAAGACCAACCTAAGTCCTGCAGGACTCCTCCATGCTTCCTCTCCGTCTCTTTGTTTCTATGCATGTGTGAATTTAATGTTGATTCAGAAGCGCCAGCCTAAAGCCCTGCTGCCCTGCAACACACATGCTGCTGATGTGACTCCAGGAGCCCTGATGTGATCGTACACGCCACCAAATCCACAGCTAATTGGACACTTCTTTCACAGCAGGCCTGTGGTAAACAGCAGCAAGCAAATAACAAGCTCACGACAACCAACAAGAGGAAAGAGCTCCGATAATAAACCTACTGCAGATGCACGCTCTTCTGCGACGTATTCCTGCACAGAACAAATTCTTTTTTAAGCTTAAGCCTGAGAGTCCTGCTCTGCTGATTAGCCTTCCTGTGCTCAACAGCTGCTTTCTGCCCATCTCTGTCTTTGAAATGTTAAGCAGGACCACAGCTACTGCGGTCTTCATGCCAAGTGGACATTTTGTGCAGAAAATGTTGAGCAGCCAGGTACTATGGGGGGATTGCATATGATGAGAAAGGATTTCATGGCTGCAGATTGAAGAAAGCGACATGAGGAACAGGAGTGTGCATTGTGCTGGACGTCTCAGTTTCCATAATCCGGTCCACATGAGGCTGTTTGACTGCAAGCAGATGAGAGGATTTAGAATGAAACTGTCAATAACTGTAGCTCAAACACAAGATAATATATAGAGCATAGTCAAATCCTCTACAGGCCCAACACAATGCGTCCACATTGGTCCCATATTTCAACATCAGTTTCACCTGAAGTTGCTTCTAGTCGGATTATAAGGGGCACAAAGCAAAGTCTGGCTTAAGAATGAAAGATGTTCCTATTTAACATCCATCATGCTGCTAACTGCATGACCCACACATGACTCAGACACTGTCAGAGCACGGCGCACCAACCCGGGGAAACTAAACGCTTCATCTTTTATTACAGCAACCTTTTGCTCTCTAATGACATTCATACCGTCCTTTAAAAGCTGCTGCATTTGGTTAACATGTCGCTAAATATTTCATAATCTACCAATATGACCACATTTATTAATTTATCCAAATAATTAGGGAAATAATGTCTTGTTTTATTTTTCTAAAAGTATCCAACTAACATTTTAATAAAAAGTTTTTTATTCGGTTCTGGAGTTTATGCAAAAGGAAAGAATCTCATTAGTTCTGATAAGATCTGCTGATCAGGAAGCTGAGCACTGAAAACGTTCCTGCCTGTGGCTTCATGAGGCCCCACATGTCGCAGGAGGAGCCGGTCCGATCCCTCGCACCGATAAACTGGAAGTGTCACACACTGAGGTCGCCGCTCTCCTCTGCTGATCCGACTGACGGTCCTGAATGCAAACCAACCGGTTCACGTCCCCGACCCCCGAGGGTTCGTCCATCTGCACCGCCTGACCTTTGACCCAACACTCTCTCACAGGACCGCTGGGGAGGAGCGTGTTCCTCTTTATATCACAACAGGTTGATATTATCATCAACATCATGTCCAAACGTCCAACTTTAAAGTCAGAGACAAAAGGCAACAACGAAATGACGGGTTCATTCTGCAGGTTTAGAAACCAATGATCAATGGTTTGGAGAGGAAAATCCAGCAACACAAATTTCTTTCTTTCTTAGTGTTTGTGGTTGGATCTCCATGGTTGTTAATTGAGGCGTGCTGAGAGAGAGGAGCCTTGTGACCCTGTGACCCTGCAGGGACGGCGGATCTTTCTCAGTCTGAGGTGGAGGAGGCGCCTGGGCTGCCTTCACTCAAAACACTCAAATCACTTTTTGGATGGTTAATTAAATGTATTTTCAGCTAAAGAAACACCAACACCATAAAACAAGCTGTTTTGTGTTGCTTCATTAGAAGCTTCTCTAAAGGTCTCAGTATGAACAGAAGTCGACAGAAAAGGATCGAAACCAGAACCAGTGAGATCCAGTTCAAACCTGATCCAACATCTCTGCTAGCCAACTGATATTCATTCACTGCACTTTGTATTTGCAAACACTGACAAAAAGATTTTTACTGCAGCTGTCATTAATGTAGATGGAGGGCAGCCATGTTGGATTTGAATTTCAGATTCAATGAATTGGTTTAAATTCCCACTTGGATTTGGAGCTCTACAGATGCTCTTCTGTTTATCAATAAAAAACAACTTCTGAATAAAAATGAGACAAATAAACCATCTTAACCCGTCTTGCAGCAATACTGGATAATATTTTCTCCCTTTATTTTGTTTCCTCTCTAAGTTTGCATAAATGCAAAGATTTTACTGCAGAGCGTTAGTTGGATATTACTAAACATGATGAACTCATAATGAGCTCATATCTTCTTACCTCGTTCAGGGAACATTATGCATTTGAAATTCCAATATCCCAAACACCATGTAAAATATATGCACTGTGGTTTTAAAATGATTACTTTTCCAAATGTGTTTATAGAAAAATATCCTGCATCCATAATCAATTCATCTTTTGTATTTCTCTGATCCCATAAACATTATGAGCCTCGTCAATCACAACATCTGCAGCATCTTTGCTAAAATACAGATTAATATGACACAAACACTAACAGGTCCAGAATGGATATTAAACCGTCGGTAGGTCCAGCTACCGCCTGAGTGGCCGCTCTGATAACAACTCGCTTCTTTTCCTCCTCTCTCTGTCCTACAGGCTCCGTTTTCCACCAGCTCAGAGCCAGCCTTGTGAAAATGTAATTTCATGGGTGAAGATGAAGATGATGATTGGTTTCTGGACAATCAGAATTACTCTGCTTAATCAGTCTGGAAGTGACACCCAGATTCACCTTTTCCTCAGAGGAAGAGGAGAATCCCCCAGAATCAGCTCACCCAGGGGATTTTCCACAGTTATGACTCATTCTAATATTCTGACCTGGATGCCAACATGAATGAGAGCTTCCTGTCATCAACTGTGGATCCACAAATACAGACACTGAAGAAATGGACCTACATGTAGTTGATAGGATGGACCCTTCCTTTTGAACCATGGCAGAAAATGACCAGTCAGGAAGTCCAGATGCTTTGCTGAGGTCATTTTCAGGGGCCCTAAAGGGGCCGACCAGCTTCTCTCCCCATGATTTCAGCCCACAGCATGACTCCACCACCTCCTTGCTGATGTCAGAGCCGTGTTGGGACGTGGTGTCCATCCTCCACCCATCCACTACTCCAACCATCTGGACCATCCAGGGTTGCACAGCAGCATCAGTGAAGGGATCTGATTGGACATTAATCTCCATGTCTGGCTGGACCCACTGCCACCGTTTCTCCTTGTGATCCTGATTTGGGCCCAATAGTCGATTCATGAACAACAAGCCTCTGGAGGATCCTCCAGCTGGAGGCTCCAGAGGCACCAGCAGCTTCAAATAACTGTTTGCTGCTTTGTAAGGGCATTTTAGCTGCTCTCTTAATCCAATGGACTTGTCTAACAGAAACCTTCCTCATTCTGCCTCTATCTGCACAAACCATCTTTGTTCTGATCTCTGGATGTCGTTGTTCTCACTTTGATTTGGTCCAGGTTTGGTTCTTGTTCATTTTTAGCTGGTTTGTTTCTTTCCTTAGTTCATAATTATTGGTGCTTACACTAGGTAATACTTGACTTTGGTCTGGTCATTTATATATACTGTATATTTCTTTCTTTTTCTGTTACTTTAGGAGTCAGGCTGTGACATTTAGGTTAAATTACTTAAGAGTATTATGTGTAAATATGACCACAGATCAAATTAATTCAAGAGATTAAAGCAGAATTGAAGAGTTTGGTGCTTTTTTAATAAATGTAGCTTTTTTGGTGTATTTGGTAGAAGAGATGTGATGCAACATTACCACCTTTCTGTGCTCCTCTGCATCAGGAGCACAGAAACAATCCCAGCTCAAACATTCATCTCAAAGATAAAGATCAAAGTGGCGTTAGCAGAAATGTCAGACATTATCAGCATCCGGGATAATTAATTTCTCAAAGTCTTCCATTGACAGGTTCTTCCTGGCTTCACTCCCGGCTCTCTGTACTTTTTGCCATCAATCAGCTGCAGCGGCGGCTCACAGAGGCGCCCGGCAGGTTAACAAGATGCTAAATAAATCCATTAGTTCATGTGTATTGTCCAGCATGATTCTTTATATATTTCCCAGTTGTCACTTTTCTTGGATAAAATCTCTGCATAGATTATGGTCTGGAAGGCAGACTGCAACCAAATTGACTCAAATGTTGTTTTAATACTTCACAAACGTTTTTCTGCCAAAAATGTAAAAAGATTTTAAAAAACAGGAAATATTCATTTTCTTATTCACACTCAGGGCAGATCACTGGACTACAGGCTCTTGTCTGAGGGAACTAGTTGGAAAATGCCTCTATTGTAGTTAAATATTTATTTGCAGATGTGTTTGTGTTGCTGGAGGGAAATGGTTTTCCCTTTGTTTAATTATCTTTTAATTTTTCGGTTCCTGACATGAACATTTTAGCCAAACTGCAAAAACACTGATGCTGAGCACCAACTGCATGCTGAGGCATCCTGGTGATCTGCCAGTTTAGCTACAATAATCAAAGGCGTTAAAAGCAACATTTCCAGGCTAAAGCTTAGCAGCAGCAGAAACATTAAACTCTGAGGACAATAAGGCAGATCAGCTCTGCTGCTCTGATTGTTCGTTTGTTCTGTTAGTGATGAAACTCCAACCTCATATTTGACTCCTTCACACACATCCACTAAACTCATCCTTTCCTTTCTGTCTCTTCAAGATCTTTATATCTTTTCATGGCTCTGCAGAACTGAAGATCCTCATGACAAAAGCTTGAAGCGTTTCAGTCAATAGCAGATTGACTTTTTGTTGCAACAAACGTGAAGCTACAACTTAAATCACTGAGCAGCTTTCACTAAATGGAGAAGTGCCTTAGTTTTTGTGTTTCACACTCTACATATGAGTTCTCTAGTCAAGGAGAAATACTTCTTTACCTCCAAGAAGTGAAGTCCTCTGTCTGTCTGACGCGTTCTGTTTCTGTAGTGTGTTTGTTTTCTATCATTGATATCGGACAGTTTCATGTGTGTCTGTTTGGTTCTGACATCTTGCAAGCATAAAGGTTACACTCATAGGATTTTACATAGTCTAACAAAGTAAATTTGCTGTGAGCAAATCAAAATGTTTTCAATCTGTTTTATGAACTTTGTAGGTTTTTAATGTATTCTCAATCTTTGTCATTTTCTCATGTTAAATAAAAAGCTTTAACACATTTAAAATGATGCATGCTTTTCTAAGTTTGTCATGAAAAAAATCTGAAACATTTGGTGCACATGTGCATCATTCGATCTGCTACTAAATTTAATCTAGTGTCTTCAGATGTTGCATCATAAGACGTTCTCCTTTCTGCAGTAAATGTGAAAATCAAACTTAATTTCTATGTCTACATGGGAGGGAAAACTAACACTGCACATCCATTCTCTGGATCAAACACGATGGAGGTTGAATCATGCTGTGGGGCTGCAGGGACAGGAAGGCTGAGTTGATGGGAAGGTGGGTGGAGCTAAAGAACATGCCATCCAGCAGGACGACGACGCTGAACGTAAAACTGATGGTTTAACATCAAAGCAGAGGCAACTGCTGGCCTAGTCCAAGTCCACTCAAAGGTCCAACTGAAAATCTACAGCAAGACAGGAAAAGTGATGTTCACAGATGCTCACCATCTATTTGGACAAAGCTTGAGCTGTTTTGTGAAAAATAATCTGGACAACGATTCAGTGTTTAAATCTGCAGAGTCGTGGTTCAGTAAAGTACCGGCTCTGGGAGGCCCAACTGAAATGCACACCACACTTTTGAGATTTTCATTTGTATATAAATATTAATCATTTTCTGCTGTGATGGACTGGGTTCATCCTGCTGAGGATCATTTTATTTTGCGTTTATCAGTCGCACTAAATCCCACTGAAATGCACCAAAGTTTGAGGTCATCATGTGACGAAAGGAAAAACAACATAAGGACTCCCTACACTCAACAAACACCTCTGCATCCCAAAATAAACAGCTACTGCAGGGCAAATCAATGATTTAAACTGTAATTCCACCGTTTTACTAAAACAAGTATCAAAGAAATGCCAGAGCATTTTAACATCAGGGAGAGAATAACACAAAATATGTTCAGGAATTTGGTGAATTCAGTCAGATGTACACTCCCACAGAACCCCGCCTGCAAATGAAAGCCTGATGTTTCAGCATTTAAAGCTAGGCTGCCTGGAAAACACATGTTGTGTCTCTTCACCTCGACTCTTTCTATAAATGAGCTGCATATTTAACTTCAGGCTTCATTGAGAGGGATGCCAATCCTCTCTGTAAGGTCACACAGAGTGGAAGTGCTCAGCAATCCATCACTGCTTTCCCAGTGTTTTTCATGCTGAGGTTTTCTCACTCCGGATCTGTTTGGCTGGTCGCCATGGCGACCACAGACCTTCACACACCTCAATGGCATGGCTGATGCGCAGAAAATGATGGAAACTGCAATTTTGTTCCTTTAAATGGCTGCTCAGTGTAACGGCTGTAAAGGTATTAGGGATGACTGGACCTGGCTCTGACCAAACAGAGACAGGTCCAGCCATGAGCGATGTGTAATGGGCTGAGACGCCTGCTTTGGGACAAAGGTAAATTATAGCCCTCAGAATCGATAATGATAAGTAAGCCAATGAGGCTTTTCTTCATTGGCTTTTTGGGAAAGTTATTGATTTTTCCTTTTTAAGAAGTTTGATTTTAGCTACTGACACTATTGATTCTTTCGCCTTTAATGGTTTTTTTAGTCATTCAGAAAAACACCAGAACAAATAAACAGGAACTGCCTTAAATCTGGTTCACACAGTAACGTTTTAAAACTGTCTGTTGATTTTCAATAAGAACTGATAATGTCCTGCAGCAGGGGGCCAGGAAAGACGACACACCACACACACACACAGATTTCACTCATGAACATTCAGATGAGAAATCTCACAAAAACTCTCGAGTTTAATGGTGAGTTCAGGGTAATCAAACATGGCCGACTGGTTGGAAACAGTGGCGATAGTTTGTAGACTATATTTAACTAAATTTATCTTTGAAAAGTTTCCATCAGAGAGGCTGAAGGCCGGTTTGTTCATTCAGATGAACAAAAACATTTGGAAATGATGTCCATGCATCTTCAGGTCCAACAACAACGGACCTCTGTGGTCCGTCTGTTCTGCTGCGCCTCGTGTTAAAGCTACATCTGCTCCCATGTTTAACACTCATCATGACAGCAAACACACATAGCCGTGCGCCATCATTTGCACCTCAATACAAGCAAAAGACTAAGACAACCTGCTTCTGGATCAAAGTTCACAAGGTTTCACTGCCACCTACAGGCCTGGCATGTGCACTGCAGCATATCCAGTGCTGATGTGTAAAATCTGTTCTTTGTGGAGATGCAACGCTCTCATCCCTTTTAGAAAACAGTTCAATGCAGGACAAAGACGCCTTTTAGCTGTTTACATGCGTTTTCTTTAAATGCCCCGTATGCTGGAGGCTGAATGAACGTTGCTCCTCGTTTATTTGTCTGTGGTGCTGCTCAGTACCGTTTTACTCAGTGGTGCAGTGTGTGTAATAACGCAGCAGTAGGTAACTATAGTGACCTTGCAGAGAGACACATTTGACTGTAGCTAAATAAACACGACTGCTGGTGAATGTGTAGCTTTAATCCAATGTCTTTTTTCCAGTCAATGAAACCACATGATGTCCCTGTAATCACTGAGACTGTTGGCGGCTGGAAGTCACTGAACAATCCAACCGAGGGAACAATGGCTTTTCGATTTAATTTTAACACACAGACTGGATCTCAGGAACCCAAGGTCACAACAAACAGGAGCTGATAACGGTTTTCCCATCAAAAGACTTTCTTTACTTTTTCCAAAACAAAGTTAAAGACAGCAAAACGAAGCCTTTCGCTCTTCCATCCTGTGACAAAAACAGAAGGAGGTGGAAATGTGGGGAGCTTTTCTGGTAAGTGAGGATAACAAAGGCACCAGGCAGGAGGCTGTTAATACTGACCCACTCGCCAAATGAGGCCCCAAATGCATCTTTGTCATTAGGCGCCGCATGTGTGACATACTCATTAAACTGCATATTACAGGCTTGTCCCACGTCTTTTCCAGCAGCGAGGAGGAAAACATCAACAAACTCAGGAGGTGTCACAAGGTGAAGCTCATTAGCCCCACCACAAACGACTGCAAAGACCAGCGCTGGATCAGAGAGCTAATGTTTTATCAGACAGAATTCATTACCCTGAAATCATTAAGACGCTGCTGGATGTGCAGGTCTGGTCAGAAGTTTACATACGTCCCAGGCGTGAATTTCATGTTAATGTTGGATTTTAATGATGGAAATAACCTTTTCTCAAGGTAAGAAAGCACAAAACAAAAACAATCCAGTAACTTTGTGAAAGCAAGGATTGTTTGCACAGGTTCTGACTGTATGAGGGCTTTCTGGAAGGCCCACATTTATACATACACTTACAGCAGTATTTGGTTAGGAAGTTGAAAACACATCATTTTGTAGCTCTCAAAAGCCTTCTGGAATAATTATTATTAATTTAAATTGGTTTGAATGCACAGACTGAAGTATAGCCCATAACATTTCAGTGCAGCTGAAATGAGTTCACTCAGCGCCTGTTAACCTGGTTTATCATCCTGACACTGTACCAGCCTTCGGGCACGGAAAGGGCTGCATGATGCTACGTATCATCGATGGAATAATGAAAACATTTCTTCCCAATTCTGGAGGAACCGTATAAATATTTCAGCCTGTTTGTGTAATTTGTACATCTTTTGAATCATTGAAGATCCACAGTAACTTCTGACTTGTGCTCATAAAATATTATTTTATGTTTAATCAGCAGGACTAAAATCTGACCAAATTAATCATCGATAGTCAAAAACGTGACATTCAAACATGAATGGAGTATCTGCACAAAACAAACCAGCAACAAACTGGGAATATGAATAAGGACATTTTAAAATGCTCACTGTAATGAATTTTCAGGGGTTTTGCTTCTCTTTCTGTAAAAAGGGAAACATATTGGATATGTCTGGATGTCTGCCGTTAGTCAGACGTAGCTGAAACAGAAAGAGCCTCCATCGGTCGTCTGATCCAGCAGTGCCAGTGGTCAGCTGCCCCTTAACCACAAAAAGCTTCACTGACTAATTACTGCAGTCCAGCTGCTTTGCTCCAAGAGCTCTCAGCCAGCTTCTCCTGCAGACGGTAATTACTATCAGTCCTTATCCAGCTGGGGAGTCCAACACTTCATCTGGATCTCATGTCCCTTGAATATTCAGACCAGAAACATATCTGAGTTCAGTTAATGCTGAGGAATGAACCACAAAAAATTCAGATTAAAAAACTTTACTGGACTTTATTTTGAAAATCTTATTGTTGCCTGCATAATCCAGACTACAGACTGTTTTAGTTGTTTTCTTAGCAGGTCATGTTCTCATGTTAATATCAGGTTTGGTCAGATATCAGTGTGTGAATGATCACAGGGAATGAGTTGTTGCACTGGATGTTATATCTGAACTATTTCTGCTGTCCGACTCAGACTGTTCAGTTCTAGAGAACATGCTTCGTGCTGCAGCTCGCTGGTGTCTCAGCAGAACCTGCTGCTCGGTGTCGTTTCAGCAGAACCTGCTGCTCGGTGTCGCTTCAGCAGAACCTGCTGCTCGGTGTCGTTTCAGCAGAACCTGGATTGTCCTCTGGGGCTTTTTCATGTCGGTAAAGTTCTTTATACTTTGAGCCTCTGCTGTCTGGTGTCACTAGTCAATCATCAGAAATCTGTTTATTTGTACAGAATTAAACTGACTTGACATTTATTAATTTAGTGTTTTTCACTTTTTTGACTGATTCAGTTTGTTGACAGATTAAAATGATTAAATTCTTACTGAACTAGTTGAACATGAATAATGTAAAATGTGGAATTGTGGTTATTTTCCGACTTCATTTGAACGTTTTTCTGAACTAGAAGGGAAATATTTTGGCAGATTTTTTTCCACCAGCTGCTGGCAGGTTAACTTTAAAAACTTTACAACAATATGAAGCTGATTTCAATAAATGCACATTTTTCTCCAGAACATTTTAAATTTCACGCATTCATTTACATTATGATTTGATTTGTTTTAGGTCAAAATATTTGTGCCTTGTTGTCCTTTGGCCTATTATTGGGCTCATTCCTGTGTGTAAAAAAGACATTTTATTACTTGAGGCATGATCAGTAATTCAGTTGACTGATGGGAGGTTTCTATTCACTCTTTCATACAGAAGATAACTGAGTAATGTTTCTATTCACTTCTAAGACGGTTTAGTCTTTAGACTGGAGCTCATTTATTTACACATTACATATATGAAGTTTTCTTTCATCACAGCAGATCCAATAAAACACATAATCCATCTTGATTTTTTCAGTGATATTCAAACGAAACATAAAAAGTCGAAATACTCGTTTTTGTTTTCATGAGAAGAAACGGTGTTGAGGAGAAGTCGGCTTCAGCGGCTGAACGCTGGCTGCTCTCATCCAATCGTTTCTTGTTGCAGACGCTCTTTGCTCCAATTCATATCCCTGCATGGCCATATTGCACAACTATTGTATTGATTTTTTTCTTTTGTTTCCACTTTTTTAACTTTGCTCATAGAACCAATTTATCCTGCTCCATTTCTTCTCTTCTTAAGAAAAATAAACTTCTTACTTTTGTAGAACTGCTTTAGCAAATCTCTTTTAGCTTTGAGAAATAAACCTAACCTCTATTGTGACATTGCATATTGTAGCATATCCATTTCTACTCTTCCTATTATTAGATAACACTTGCATGAATGCTGCCTTGTTACACATTCATAGATGTGGTCTCCAAAAGATTATCTGTGGGTTCTCTGTTAAGCTGCACCAGCCAGCTGTGCCCCAGCCACCTAAAAGCAATCTATACAGCATTCACTCCCTCCAGACACTTGGGAAGCTCACTTAAAGACATCAATACTGCAGGAAATGAGACACAGAGCAATGGCTTCAAAGATTTGAAGTCAGACGGCTGACTGGGATATCCTTACATCTTGTTTAAGGTGTTCCTGCTCAATGCAGGAGAGTTCATTGAACTGCTGTGTCTCTTGTTAAGATATATACTTGCACAGATTCCCCCAAACTGTATCTGATAAGCAAACATGAGCGAAGACTGAAACTGTTCATATCAGCTGCTCAATCATTTCATTTTGTCTAAAACGGTTTACCTTCATATTTAACATCTCAAATAACTTCCACCATAAGATGTTCAGTAGTTCAGAACTGTTCTTAAAGTGACACTAGTATTTCCACCAAAAGCATCAACATAAACAGAATATTAATGACAAGCCCAAGTTCTGCATGAATCTGTGTGCATTTAAAACAGAGCATCAGACTAAAAGCTGCTGAGTGAAAATCTCCTCTGGATCAGCAGATGTGGTCGGCTTCTTAAATGTTCTCAATGCTATAAGTTTAAAAATATCCAATAAACTAAAATGTTGCATATAAAAGGTTTTTTTTATGTACTAGGAACATTTCAGTTCTATAATTCAGTGAATGGGTAACAGAGAAAAACATTTTCCTAAATCAAGCTCAGCCTAGTTTGATCCATTTACTCTCAAAAAGTTGCAATAAAAAGAAAAAGGAAAAAACCCGACAACAAATCAGCTCAGCCGAAACTAGCCTAAGAGTGATGACATTAAGTCCGGTGCACTCAACTCGTGCATTAATCTGTAACACCAAGGGAATTCAAGAGGAAAGTAGTTATACCAAAGGCCCATAACTGAAATATGAGCTCATAAGGTATCAACTTATCCAGTGATTTATCCAATAACGTCAGGAGAAAGGCTGTCTGAAAGCAAAAGCTTGTCGACTCAACAGACTGACATTCTTCCTGGGGATTAAATGAACCCCAGTCTCCACGTAACTCCCCACAACGGACAGAGGGGGCTTGTGGGTAGTAAAAAACTCCTGAACTTCTGGCAGCTTTCAGGTGCAGAATATAATTGATGCTCCAGTTCTGACCACATGGTTACTGTGACGCTTCTTTTATGTGAAATGCCTACAAACTGAGCAGAGACCACACTGTAAAACATTACAGTTCAGAAGCAGCTGCAGGTCTCACATTTATACACAAACACTTATGAGGGTTTACATGTGTTACAGTAATGTGGTGGTCACATTATCCTGAGGATTATCTGTAATATTATAATTAGTTTCTTCACCACATATTTGGTCATCAGTCGCCTCAAACTAACTACACATCTGGCCGATGGGAAGAGTCGACATGATTATAGAATCTGTGTTTAGTTGTTTCAGACAATAAGTTGCAGCCTGAGTTAAATATGTCTGATAAACACAATGACAGAGAGCAGTAACTGCTGTAGTCCTTTAGAACAACCTGGAGGACAGATGAAATAAAACTATTAGAATATTAAAGCAGCACTTGCTGCCACATTGATGGTCTGCCTGCTCACTCCCTGCTAACCTTCCTTCTAATGCCAAGGTCCAAACATTCAGTGATTTATTCCATAATTTCAGGCTGTTTCTATAACAGGAGTTCAAAGTTGTACATTGTAGAAGATCATCAGTTTTAACGTGGATGAATGCTGCAGTACGACTAAAATAAAACCTGAGTTTAATTTTAGTCTAACCAATTGTAAGTCACAAATCCTCTTAATTGTCTTCAGTTTTCAGACAACACTGGATTTACCATCAACAAACTGTCAGCCTTGTTCACAACAAAGAGCTTCAATTAACTCCAATTCCTGTTTGGTTCCAGCACCTCTTCCTAACTCTGTTCACAGCTGCAGATATTTAGGAGCACATAAAGAGGATTAATTCCTGTTGTAAATATCCAGATAACTTTGCTGCCGCTCCTCTGGAAGGTTACCTGTCAGTCAGACGGCAGCTTCTTAGCAGTCGCTGTCATACCTCCTTACTGCGCCTGCAACTAACAAAGACAAATGTTCTGGGAATACAAATCAGCTGAATCCAGAATGACAGAGGAGGGATTTGACAATAGCTCAACAAGTCAGTGATAAAAGTATGAAATATTACTAATGATAAATACCCTGCAATCCATCAGCTGCTTCTTTTAGCAAGTGATGCAACGTGAAAGCATTGGGAAGTAAATGTTCAGCTCAGTCTAATGAATGGATGTCTCTTTTTCACATGGATGACAGAGTCAACAGAAATGCGTCTCCATGCCAAATTTCAATGCCGTCAAACTGCAGCATCTCTAAATCTGCTGCTCCTCCCATGAATGGCTGGATGTGAGATCGATACCTCCCAGTCGGTCGTCATGCGACTCCTCATCACTTCCACTCTACTTCCTTTTTACTTATGTCTATGAAGCAATCCAAGATCAGCTCCACTTTACTGAGGGAAATATCAGTGATTCTGCTATGATGAACACAGAGGATCAGCACACAAAGACGAAGGTCAGATGCTGAAACATCCAGAAGACTGCTGATGCTGGTTGTTCTCTACAGAACCACTGAGACCAGAACCACTGAATTTATACTGGGATTAAAATAATCACACATTACCTGGCTGTGTGACGACTAAATGCACTGAATGTGAGCTAAAGCTCACAATGCTTCACAGGTTTATTCCTCCTGTCTGCTTCGCAGCTAGGTGGCAATATAAAGTCTGCAGCCTGGTTTTGTGTTGATCTCCATAATTCCTGATGGATCCTTTCATGCTCTGCCACCTCCTCACCTCTTAGGATGATGCTGCCGACTGCGACTTCTCTGGAGGAGCCTCTGATGTGGCAGCCTTTGCTCTCCAGCTACTGCTGGGCCCCTGGCGGGAGTCAGGCTGGAAAGTGATGATGATGTGTTTATAGAGGAACGACATTCTAACACACATTGCGGCTCACATGGAGCAGGTGGCATCAAACGGATTTGGATGGTGCGTTTGAGAGCCATCAGCACATCTCATCGCCGGCGCCATTTTCTTCTCCGTCTCGTGTTCGGCGGCTAAAGCGTCCAAACCACAGAACAATAGTGGCTTTGATGAAACCTTGTCTCACCATAGTGTGCTGTAAAGCTCCTTCAGAAACACGTTGTGTTCATGTACGACACCAGGCAGCCTGTTGGCGACTTGCTCCAGCGTCTTTGCATGTGCCAAGAGCTTCTTACACTTCCTTTAAAGAGACGAGTCAGATGTTGGTCTTCACTGAGTGCCACACAGACTCTGATCAGAAGCTAAAAAAAACTAAAGGTGCCTGATGGAGGTGGAGGTGTAAAACAAGCAGCTTTTTTCACTCCGAATAATAAAGAGACAACCAGCTTTTACTTCCTTTTATAGAGAAATTTAGTAGTATTTCACCTCCTCCACTATTAAATTTTTATTCTGTCCTCTCTGTGTAATGCACTGCATAACCACCACATCCTCTTCCTATGCGTCCCTAAGAGGTTTTACTGACTCAGGCCACACAAACAGGGAAGGACACAAAAAGCCGTTCTAAACGCTTCACCACACTCTTACACCTCTTCTAATCTCTGCATGTTGCTTCCTGACTGGGTCAGGTTTTACCTGGTCGCTGACGTTTGGCCATCCTGCATGTAAGGCACCAGATCCAGGGAGCTGACCTGACACCGACTGCGCCGTGAACAACCTCATGGCGAACACGGCCACCACATCTTCGCCAGCAATAAAATGACCTTAGCGTTTATTTTGCACTGACTTCCATCACAAGTTACTTGGAAGCGTTGTTGATATGAACCCAATAGTTTCATTTACTTCCTTTGATGCCAGAAAAATGAACATAATTTGGTCAGGGCTCCTTCTGATTCAGAGATTCTGGTGTATGGAACAGCTTTAATACAAATATGAACAGATTTTAGAGTTTTACATTCTAATGACTGAAACAAAGACAAATATGTGAACACTGATGCATTGTGGAGAACATGTCTTCTCTAATGTATTTTTTATTAATAGTTACAGTTTTTCAGCATTAGTCTGTGCGACAACAAGCCTTCATTTCTAATTTTGCTGTTTTTTTTCAGAGTTGCAGCAATGAACTGGGTTTGCATATTAGCTTGTGGCTAGAAAACCTTCATAAAAAACAGTTTTATATTGTGACATTGTTTACTGTGCTCCTCTTGATTCAATAAAAACAAACTGAACTGAATCTGCATCATCATTTACAACACATCCTGGGCACTGATAAAGATAAATGAGATGAATAGGTGAATGGGAGAAATCCCAGAAGGAGCAATGAAGGGAGATGAGAATCAAGCAGAATTGCATGGAAAAGAAATGACCAGACATGGACGACCGACGTCTTCAAGAGGGAACCTAAACCTGCGACCTGGTTGTAGATCTATAGTAGATCTAGAGCTTCATCTAGAGCTCATCTTCACCATCTAGAGCTTCATCTTCACCACAGCAGAGGGTACAACGCCTCCATCACTGCAAACGCCACAACAACCAACCCATCGCTCTAAAGCTCCACTTTGCAGGACAAAGTTCTGCCTAAAGACCCTGAAGAAGAAAAACCTAAATGAAAGCAGCACTGCATGTCCGTCATGGTGGCCTGATCCTCAGCTAAAGAGGCTGTCAGGATGAGGAACGCCCAAAATGCTGATAATATTTCCAACAGAGAAATTAAAGATAACAGAGGAAAATTGAAAAGTGGTACTGATATACTGATAAAAAAGGTTTTATTTCTTTGCAGAGCCAACAAATGCTTATGAAATCATACAGAAAATGTTTTATTGTATAAATGATAAATGTTATTTTTGTCTGCTGAAAGGGACTGAAACAATTTGGCTGAATTTGAACAAAAGCAATAAATGTTCCTTTCTGTTCCAAAACTCCCAGCAGCCGCCTGCAGAAAAACATGGATCCAAAGTATTTATCACAGAGCAGCTGCAAGACGGGGCAGGATGTCTTCTCATCCGTTTGTGTCACTTTCTTTCTTTCGCACTGGGTTCGCACATGTCTGTGTTTACAATAATCACATCAAGACATGGAAAGATCATTGTTTGCAGAATACATTTTTTAAAAAGTCTAACAGTTTTCCAAGTCATGGATTTGTTGGTAGATAAATAAATTAATTTCCTTGTTTTGGATTCAATGACACCCTTTCTGTTGCCCATCAGGAAGACGGATAAATTGTTTCCTACATGCTCATTCTGTGTTTTACACGCCGTTTACTGTCCCTCAGTGGAATCATAAAGATGTCTGACGAACCACATTCAGTGAAGGTCAGAGCTTCTGCCTTCACAGAACCAGAAAGTCCAGCAAAGTAAAAGCATGAAGGGGTTTTACTGGATCCCAGTAAACCTCAGAGAACATCTGCAGTTAAAGCAACATGCATTAACTGATCCATTAACAGGAAAAAAAACAGTTTACTGTTACTGGGAAATGAGATTCTGCAGGGCTTGGCTGCTTTCTGCTCCACAGCAGGACGTCTCTCCTCCAACCAGGCCGCTGCCATCTGGGACTCCTGAACGGGTCCAGTGGTGAGCAGCGGCCACAGAGCGAAGGACAACCTCAGCAGTTTTACAGTTGTGGTTCAGGACTCAGCATCTGGAATGTTTCTATTTATTTGTGAGATTGCTTACAGATAAATGCAGAGATGGCTGATATTTAAAAAATGTCACTAGGGAATTGAATGCCACACAGAACATTCTCTAAACCATCACAGAACATCACATTGTTCTGAAAGAGTTTCAATACCTCCTGATTTTCTTCACATTTTAGCCACAAACCTGAATGTTTCATTGAGCAGTTTGCAACTAACTGTGCAGCAGGAGCAGCAGTATGTGGGGATTGTGTTCCTGCTGACTAAACTCTGTGTGGATCTAAATCAGGACAAGCTGCAGACCTGAGGCTGCAGACCTGACCTGGGGTGGAGCTCCCCTTTCAGCAGGAACATCCAGAGACATGATGCCCAGCTTACATCAAATGTATTCATGTGTTTGGATGGCCTAGTCAAAGTCCAGAGTAAAATCCTGCTGAAAATCTGTTGTTAGAATTGCTTACTACTTAAAACCTCCATCAACTCCAAAATTCAAAATCCAAAGTCAGTCTCTGAAGTTAAACCCCAACTCATTCTACGTCCATGTGGAAAAACATCTTTTGTCATATTTTTTCCATTTTGCAGCTGTAAGCTAATTTTGTGTTTATCTATCAACAAAAGGCAAATAAAGTAAAAATGTTGAAGAGGTGGGAACTTAAATACACAACGCACAGCGCTGCCTCTTTTCAAAGCAGCGAGTAGAAAACGTGTCGCTCATGTAAAGTCGACTGCAGGCCTTAGAATCTGAGCCTCGTCAGGCTTTATGGGCCGAGTTAACGAAACCGTCCAGAATCAGATATTTATTCAGTCTTCCTCTCTCATCATCATCATCACATTAAGAAGTAGTAGTCGCAGAGAACAGCACGTTCTGGTGGCCTAGTTTAAAAAGCCACCCACGTATTCAGCTGCTATCAGTGCACCTGCAGGTGTGCTGGAGTGTATATTTATACTTCTACAGAGGGCTGAACACTGCAAAGGTACAAGATTCTTTCCCCATTGTGTCACAGCTTCCTCAGAGGCCAAATTACTTCTGCTTCCAAAACATGTAAAGATAAGCAGGACGGGGATTTGAAAAGAGGAAAGTTCCATGTTGGAAGTTTATTTTCACTATAACTCCTCTTTTTTTTTTTTCTTACATGCAGCATCTAGCACACTTTATCTTTACTGCAGCCGACGTATCACAAATAGAGCAACACCTGCTACAGTCATGCATGAAATCCAGCTTTGTTTCCAACAAGACTGTTTTATTTGAGGTCTGTTAATGAAAATGATGAACTTACGTCTCACGTCTGGAGGTGAAGAACATTTCTGCTTCTTTCCAGGAAGAGTCGACAGCTCCACATGCAGAGTTACTCTGAAAGACAAGACAAATCATAAAGTACCTGAGATAAGCATAAAACATTACAGGAATCTTACTGTCCTTTCTGTAGATCTCTACATCACTACCAAACTTTTTTTTTTTACAGCTGCAATCAAACAATAATCACAACAGCCTCGTTTAGGCTCCCTCTAAACGTGAATTTCTGAAGCTAATGACCCAGGACAGTTATTATAGAAAACTATTCAGAGGTAGATTTGATTGCAAGCTCAAATAAAAGTGTGTCTTTACCCAGTTCCAGGACTGTGAGCATGTTTTAGAGTTTAGAGTTAGACGAGCCTCCTGCTCCTGACAGTCTGAGCGTTTGGCCGTTCTTCACACAGAAGAATCAGTGATGTTTGCTGGGGTTTGTGCTCCAACAGCCTTCCTTAAATCCCATCAAGCATTTAAATGTGGCGACTGTAAAAGCCTCTCCGGGAAAAGCCGGGATCTTTTTCTCAATCAAGCCTTAGCTGACTTTGGGCCGAGACCACAGGGCATCGCATCCCTCTTTAAACAGACCTGGAGTCACAGAGAATCAGCGACGCCAAAAATCCAAGATGGCTGGAAAAAGCTCCACATCAGTAATGACCCATTTCCATGTTTCACCAGATTTCTGCTCAACTTCCAATCAGCTTTCATCGGCCCATAAGGCTGAAGTGTTTTCCAGGTTTCTCCTGGCATGTTCCAGGTGGTTTTTGACGTCAGCTGTGAATGAAGTTCTTCCATCTTCAGTTCCTTCTAATTACCACTGGATCATTGCACCAGCCTTCATCAGGGCCCTGCAGAGGTTTCACATAACCAGGATCCTCAGATCCCTTGGCGACATTGAAGCTTCCTCTTACGGCCAAGGCAGGTTTGCTGTTGATTCATGTGTTCATTTTATTGAATCACTGAGGTGGAGGTCGTTCCTGCACCACAGCTGACCCAAATGAAGTCTCATGTTTCTGACGCTCCACTTCAGGCCACAAAGCTTTAGAAATGGCATTTAATAATAAGGTTGATTAACAGCAACATGACGATTTGAATTAAATATGCCACTGAGAACTTTATGATTCTTCTGTTGCCTTTTGCATCACTTAACTTTTAAAGAAGCCGCTGAAAACAGATAAAAACACCAACTGCTTATTTCCTAAAGTCTTTGTGGGGTTAAATATTGATGACCATAATTATAGATCCTGATCATATAAAAATGTACAACAGATCAACACAAGTTATTGTGATTAAGAGTCATTAATCATTTAGTTTTCCTTTTCACTCGTACTGTTATCTCACACTGTGATGTATAATGAATAAATACTTTATTTTAAACTGCAAAAAAAGTTAAGATACAAAATGGAAACTTTTCCAACTTAGGCTTTTATTAATGTTCTTGCAGAGAATAATATAAAAACGATGTTCGTTTGATAGTTTCACAGAAAAAAACAGCATTAAACATAATTTTTCCAGAAGTGGATCAGGGTCCTAAAATATTTAGATCTGCCAGGAATGGGAGAAAACTGTTAATGTAATAAAATGATGGTATATTCTGTGGCTCAGCCCTGTTTCAGCTTCATAATGTACTTCATGTAAAATGGCCGCTTGTAAAACCTCTCAGTATGAACATGGCCTTACTCTGTGCACCACTCTGCTGCATGTGTTAAATCCCTTTTAATAGAGGCTTATTTCTAACTTTAACAAATGCATCATATTTGTTCTCATTCAGGCCTTTACTGTCGTTAGGTTTATTTCAGGCCTTCTCGATGTACTTCAGCATTTTGGGATATCTGGGTCAGCTCCCTTCGCCAGTTTCCACTTGTTCTGCATGTCAAACGTTCAGTTTCTGTTACTGATAATAGGACTTTAAAATGGCGTCTTTTTACAGCTCTAAAGCAAAGCCTGTCTGCATTGGAAGCGGCGTGCCGCACTAATCAAACTAACCCGGTTGGTAGTCAGGGGATTGCTCGGGCATCAGCAGCTCGGCTCGTCCCATTAACAGCCCCTACAGATCGCATGAGGACAAGGCAGCCGGGAGGAACCGAGCAAGAAGAGCTGGTGTTAGCACCAACCACTGACGGCTTCCAGGTGGTTTTTATATTTCAGCTACACACACACTTAGAGACAGACCTCAGTAATTGGCAGCTCCACAGTCAGAAATGTGGCATTAGAGACACCAGCCACATATAGTTAACTGTATTTCAGGAGTATGAGTGGGAAGCACTGAATCTTATATAAAACTGCTGACTAGTGATGAATGTCTTCATTTTCCTGCAGTGGCAAACTGCAGTTAAAGATCACTAAAATAATATGGCACTGTTGCATAAACTGACTTTAATTGGAAACAGTGTGAGACTGGACTGTTTTTTTCTGATCCCCTGATAAAGATAATTGTAAAAAACTTTTTATAACTGATCTGGTTTGGAATTAGAGGAGATGGCTTCTAACTTACTTCTTAATTAGCGAAAACATCAGTGTGGTATCAGTCATCTGAGGACAAGTACCAAAGGTAATGCTGAAACTAAAATGTGGCGCTAGCAGCCACCAGTTAGGCTTCAGGTCTCCCACAACTTGAACTGGTGAAGCTGGGCTCATGCTTCACCAGTGGATTGGCTGCAACTACCAATCCAAGCACTGAGAAACGTCCCCAAGCCGTGCATGCAGCTGGAAGAATGAGCTGCAGAAGCTGCTGGTTTGGGCCAGGTCCACTGCTCTGGGAACTGAAGCAGGTTCAGTTACTGGGTGCAGGCTGAATGCAGGGTGCACCTGTCAGGCTGTCAGTGAAAATCCTGGGATTGTTTTTTCTAAAGGAGGAGGAAATGAAGAGGGAGGAAGTGCAAGCTACAACTCACTGGGGAAACATTCATCAAGATTCCAGCTGATCCACATGACTGTGTTCTGATGTGTAGATTATAATATGACAGCACAACTTCATCAATATGTAAACATGATAATATTGTAGCCCTTCAGAGGTCACTTTGGATCATCTCACAGCAATCTGTGCACAAATACAGAGATAAGTTGGATTTAATGTTGATGATAGCCTGATTGCTCCCACAGGTGTTGTCATTCAAGCTGTAGCATCATGGGAGACGGCACGCTCAGCGCCACATTCCTTCTCCTGCTCATGAAATAGGAGCCAAGAAACCTTCGGCGCTCAGACTGAGGTCTTCCAGAGCCAAGGCGAAAACATTCTGCTAACAAACATCAGATGCAGAGCATCACCTCATAGGCAGCACAGGTCAGGCAGCACAGCCTTAATTCTGCTTCAGTAAATGACCTGCCTGCTGACCAGTCTACAGATTTTAATGACATGAACCTTGGAGCAGAGGGACATTAAATCCATGAGACCTTTACTCCCACATCCCCCTGATGCTTTCAGTTACTTCCTATCTCAGCGTTTCTCAACATAATGATTGGTCAACATGACAATATGTAGCATAGTTGATATTATTAGAAACTTTAACAGTTTCAGCAGTTAAAGGTTCTCACTGAGTAATCTTGAACAGTTGATTTCTGGATTACCAAGTATTTAAGGTGCTTTAATTAGTGAATAATTTGTGCAAATTATGCTTTTACCAGCAACATACCAACCGGAAATAAAACCTCGAAATGGTCATTCATTAACTTTTGTGTTTTTACTACAGTAGCTAGAGTTGAATCCAAACAGTAACTAGACACAGCCTCCTGGTTCACCCCAAGTTACTGACTGTTTTCTTCCTCATCTAAAAATCCAGGTCCAGTTTTAATCACATCGTTTCAAAGCATCCAGGTGAAAAGGATTTTGGCAGCACTTTCTGGATCCATTAGCTCATTCAGCCTCTCTTTCACCAAAGGCGTGGATTGCATGTCCTGGGAGGGGGTTTGTGTGGAGTGAGAGGACACAGAGAGACAGAAGGAGAAGGGAGGACCAAAGTACCGTGGGGATGAAATTTGGAGTTTGCCAAGGTCAGCATAACACTCTCTATGAAATGAAAGTCTGCCAAACACACACAGGCTAGCAGGCAAACACACACATACATGCAGCATCTCATATTAGCTCTGCCCTGAACACAACCTGCTGAGAATTGCTAAATTACCACTGAGCTCACGCTTGGCTATATAAGTCTGTACACCCCCACACTCAAACACACAGACTGCTTGCTTTCTCCGTTGTGTCAATAAATTAGTCTCTGCTCATTTCGAGTTCCCCACCTTTGACCTTTGTCTTTTCTGCGCGAAGGTGAGGGCCAGCTGTCCCGAGTCTTGACAGCTGGTATTTGTCTACTGCTTGCCAAGGTTCTCCTCATGGCTTCTGACCTTGTTGGTAAACTAAAGCCTCCATTTACTCATAACTTCATGATTGTTTGCCGTCATCTTGGTTGATGTCTGGAAACGGTTTGCTGACTGAAGGTCATGTGTGGCACCAGGAAACCCTCCAGAGAAGGAGCTGTGGTTGTTCCCAGAGATTCTGGAGCAGATCACTCTGTAGTTCATGAGGAAGGAAGCTCATGTTATCCCCCTGCATGTGGTATTTTGCTCCGTGTAAATTTGGAATCATGATAATGTCCCGGTGCATGAAGAGCTTTGCTTTTCTCCCCACAGAAGAATAAAGCAGCTCTTGGTTTGCTGCAGACCAGACCTGGGCTGTGTATCCAGGTCTTACTCCATTCTAGCATCATTTGGGAGGATCCCAAGACCACCACCAGGACTCCAGGACTCCAGGACCCCAGGACTCCAGGACACTCCAGGACCCCAGGACTCCAGGACTCCAGGACCCCAGGACCCCAGGACCCCAGGACTCCAGGACTCCAGGACTCCAGGACTCCAGGATCCCAGGACTCCAGGACTCCAGGACTCCAGCCTCAGCTTCTCATTCTAAGGGGTTACGTTATTCTGGTTCTTCTCTGTAGATATGCTGCTGTTGGTTGAGGCTGCAGCAGAACAAACTGACCTCTTTCCTTTACCCCGGAACATTTTTCTTCTACTACTCTCCAGTTTGGATTGCTTGCTGTTATTTTAACTTTAGTTTTGTTTCTCTCTGTAGAAACTACACCTGGTCTGGCGTTCTGTTTGGTGTCGCAATCCTGCCAAGGACTAAAGGTCCTCTATATAGAGATTGCTGTAAAGCCCATGGCCAACTAATGTCCAATTTAGATGATTTTTCACATTTCAACAGCAGAGTTAGCTTGGACTGTTTGAACAACCAGGGTTTGTTGTTCATGCTGTGCATTGAGTTTTCCCAGCTTGTCACTTGAATCACAGTCAAGACTTTAGGAGCTTTATGACGCGTAGAAAGGAGCAACTCACTGATCCGCCTGATACTTTGTCAGTGTGGTTGTTTTAAACCATTTCAACAATATGAATATCTAACTTACCACAATTATTTTAATATCTATCATTGTTGTTAACACAGAGAACAAATGGCGTAACAGCACTATAAAAGGTTGTTTAATGATTTATCATAGTCCTTTTAGCACATTAAATAATCATGCTTTAGTTCTCTTTCAAAATTTACGAAAGAAAAAACCAAAACAATGTTCTTGGTTGCATGTTAAAGCAGTTATCAGTCTTAAAACATTCATGCTTATTCATTATAAAAGAGTCAGTTGTGACAGGGAGAACAAGGGCAATAACCCTGCATAACAAGGGCATTTAATTCCCCTATAAACAGAGAGCCTTCCCCATCCTTCCAGGGCACGCCTTAACCACCAGAGTGCTTTTTACAATTTTTGGTTTTTTAGATTTCTCTCCCTCCATTTCAAGCATTCCTTTTTCCACCTAATTCCATTTGAAGCAACATTAAAGCCGTGATGGAAATATATTTTCACGGTTATGCATTTCCTGTCTTGTGTTTGCATTTATCATCATAATTTCTTAGGAGTTTTCTGAAGGCAATTGGGGCTAAATAATTGATGGGGCCTGAAAGCTGTTTGGTACCTGCAACTTCTGTAGGAAAAAAAAACAGAAGCTTTGAAACAAGTGAAAGTCAGCAAGCTTTGCCTAAAATTACTACTGTGTTCCGTCATGCCAAGCATTCGGAGCTGAAACAATGGAATACAGTTTTCATTACAATGTCAAGGCCTCGCAGGCAGAAACATCAAAGAACCAATTTGACTCGGCTTTAGGTTTACCAAGAGAGAGATGCAGATAAGAGCAGTTTCAAAGAGAACAAGAGCCTGGAACAAGGGGCTGAATTAATCACATAATACAATATGCACCTCAAAGTAAAATATACTTTATGTAACTCACACAGATTTGTCATCCTCTGTTCAAATGCTTCGTCTTTAGGGAAATCTGTCCAGGGTTACAAAAAGTTAACAAGTCTGCTAAAAGTGCTAAAACAAACTTTAATGAAATAAATATTTTTTCATATTAAAATTTCAGATAACAGATTGAAAAAAGAGTAAGTTTAAAAATGTGTTTTTAGTTTTAATATTAAAATTTTTCCTTGTGTTAATCTGGCAGAAACAAAACTAGTGCAGTCGGTCCGACTGACTGTAGTATTGATGTTCTGTGTGTGCAACAAACAGGAAATGAGTCTAAAATATGGATATTTGCATTTTCAATCTGTTTGTATTGTCTATGAATCAGCTGCATGACAGAAGAAGATCGTTCAACCTTTATATGAGCCAAGTTATTAGAAAATGCATCCTTTGCATTATGAGCAGAAAGAGAACTGCAGGCCATCAGAGCAGAAAGTCTAATCAGAATCGTCTTGTGCTGCGGCAGTCGAACGCGACATGAACGATTCTGTTCCCCTTCCCTCCTTGACAAGCTAATACATTTTCTTGGATGTTATTTATGCTCCCTCAGGAAATTATTGTGTCAGCAGCGAGAATATCTGTAAAGTTATCCAAATTTAAAACATAATATCAGTATTAATCATCTCAGAAGGATTCTTCCTTTCCTCTCATCAGAGTTCAGTCGTTCAGTTACATAAAGAACAAAATAAATGGGACTTAGAGACGATAGCGACAGAAAACCTGTTGAAAGAGCAACACAAGCCTTCAGATATCCATCCACATGTGCATCAGCACATGCATTATGCATAGATAACATGCTCACAGTTTGCCAGATGCATTGGCAACTCTGTCTGCATGAAGTACCAACATTTTGTCCTAAAAGTCTTTCTGTTGACATCAGAAATTCGCCATTCAGGACTTCTACTGGAAATGCTTCTGTTTTTATTAGAGGCTCTTCATTCAGTGGATTGTTTTTAAAATAATTAGGGTAAGTTTTGTCGTAATTCAGCAACTAAAGGTAACAGAAACTTAGAACAAACAGCAAAGAAATGCACTGGTTGTCTGAAGGCTTAAAGTTTTTAATTTAACAGGAAATGAAGGAATAACAAGATGATCCCAATGATGAGTTTCTGCATATATCCATATAAATTTAACTATCTGATTTTTATTAAACTCAAATGTGTTGCTGTGATGTGTTTACAGGCACAGTAAAATAGGAGTTCTCACTTCTGACACATTTAAATTAATGTACTGAGAAAAACTAGATTTGTTTCAAAAAGCAGCCAATCTCTCTACCTTACTAATTTAATCACTTTCAACAGGTTTAAATGTGTACAAGTTACTGAGAAAAGGTGTGTCTATGTACATTACACTGACACTATTTTATCAAAAGAAATGATGCGAGTTTCTCACTGTAAAAGATTTTTTCTGTTTAATCTAATTTTAGTTTTAAAAACACAAGATGCTGAAAAAGAATGCAGGTTTAATTTTGAATTCACATTTACACGAGGGTTTGGCATGAAATAATGAGGTTTCAACAGTGCAGATGTATCCTGTGCTCGGTGCAGGTGGAGGGAATGTGAATCGTCCAATAACCGCCTGACCACGTTAACTCAGCTGGAAGCTGCTGTTGAACTCAGGTTAAACCCATCTGGGTCCCTGAACATGTTTTATGTGATGGTTGGGTTTTATTTTTCAATAACTGTCTGTGTTTATCCAATCTGAATAAAAGGTGACCAGGCAATGTGAGTCTTTATTTCGCTTTTTAAACTAACCAGAGCAACCTCTGTCCCTTCAGCAAAGGAATACCTTTTACACACATGGACATTTAACTTCAATCCAGTTTCTAAAGAAATGGACATCTACAAATTTATATGCAGGTGGATTGGAAAATACTAACCAGTTTAAATCATCTGGAAATTAAATGCCAAAATAGAAAACACAGATAAACTCCTTGGATTTACACCATAAAGTTTCAGACTTCTTCTACTGCCAAGTCCCTCATCTCTCAATAAAACACCCTGCATGTCGCCGCACTGCTCCTACAGGACAGAACGATAACATAAAGCAGGAGGAGGATAAATTAAGACAGACAGACTTCACTTGTGCCATCTCCAATATGAGAATCCTTAATTACACACAACACACAAAGGCAGCATTCGGTACCATTCTGCTGTTTTCTCTGTAGAAAATGAAGCATCTTGTGGGCTGCAGGAGCAGAGCAAATCTCAAGGCAGCGACTGTAACGAGCAGAAAACCATCGGCTGGAAGAGAAGCCGTTTCAGCAGGACGACGTGAATTTAATCGAGGCAAAATACCTACTCAAAAGAATTATGTACAGAACGTTATTATGGACTAAGAATACAAACAATAAAGACTAAATCCATCATCTCTAAACACCAGCACAGCCCTCAGGGTGGCAGATTCCCGTGTCCAGTGATTATTGGGTGTGATGCAGAAAACACCTGGACAGGCCAGCAGTCCATCACAGGTCAGCAGAGACTCACAGGAACAGCAAAAGACTAAATAACAGTCATTCAGACTCAGTTCATTCAAAGGAAGAGCAGTGGAGGCTAAATGATCAATTAAACGACAGGCTGTGGATTACAGGAATGCTTTCAAACTTAAACAGCTCAGTCTTAATGATGCTCTAGACGCTGGTTTATAGAAATGTCTCTCAAAGCTTAAAAATGCTCTCATATTTCCTCCAACTCAATAATTTACAGTCATATTGAAGGTATAGGCTTCAATATGACTGTAAATCACAACCCAAAAATGAAAAATTCATGTTGAATGCAACAAACGGTCCAAGAATGGAGCCTGGAGAAGCTCCATAAGGGATTTATTCATTTTATGACAAAGTCCCAATCAGCCTAGTAAGAACTGGACCAACTCCATCAGAGAGTTCAATTCAGCTACTTCAACCCACCACTGACATCCAAAAGTATAAAGATTAATAGCACAATAATGTCTAATGTCTCTTTGGATATGATAAAGTATGTTAAATTGCGTCATTGACTTTCTGCCCAGTGATGTTGGCACGTTCCACCTTCCTTCTCATCACTCCGACACCTGTGTGCACAACCTTAGAAAACCTTGTAAAAGGCATTTAAATGTCACTCCAGAGTCCCTCTGTCTACCAATTACTGTGCAGCACTTATTTGAAAATGACAAACCAGAGCTATAAATCTGATTTTCTGCAGCCAGAAGAACAAGGTTTAAAGATTTATTTTAATATCACCCTTTTATGAATGTCAATCTTCTGAATTATTATTTTTATCACATTATACTTGCTATCTATTTTCAAGACAGCAAGTATCTTTAAAATGACTTGCCATTATAGCTTACTTGTGTGTTGAGTCAAATAAGTTCATAACATTAGAATTGCACCTTTTTAAAAACAGTAAAATGCTGCTGTTGATCCGGTGACTTTTTAAAATGCACAGTTTGCTCACTGACCCAAACAAAACTCCCACCGTCCATGTGTCGCCTGCGCTGACGCAGCAGTTCTCTGCGCGCGTGCTCTTAGCGCTTCCTGTGTGCGTACCAGAATGAATTAAACATGTCTGCCTTCCTCTGGAAACTAACTGAGCATGTCTTTTCTCCCATGAAAACGATGCGTCTTTCCTCAGACTCTGGCTCAGAGTCATTATGGTTTTCACAAAAAGTAAATAAATAAAAACAACAAAATCTCTGTTGGGTGAGTTGGATGTTTGGTTCATTACGTGGGAAAACTGAAAGCAACAGACAGCTAGTGAGTGACCAGGGCGGAACAGACCCTGGACCGGATACTGAGCTGAAAAATTAATGAAGATAAAACTAAAAACACTAACAGCAAACTTCCAATGCAGCCACCAACACTGAACAACAGATTTACTATCTGCTCTGTATTTATGACATCTTTACCCCAGGACAAACCTACAGCTGTAAATCTATATTCCTCTCATCTGAAGGCTGAATTCTAGTCTGTTTTAGAATCAGCTTTACCCACATACTCATTTATAATTTAAATGTCAACAGAATATAAAATATGCTAAATATTACCACACTTCTGTAGCCTGCAGAAATGCACAGTGCAGTTTAGTTAAGTACACATTGCCCTGGTGGGAAAGCATTCTGTTTCTATTGAAGTCGATGGAATATAGTTAAATCTCGTACATTTAATGGGGCGAATTAATGAGAATATAACTCTGGATATAGTGTAATAGAGCCTACTTATCACATTAAAACTGTATTTTCTAACTAAAGTGTTCTAAAGTTATACATTTTCGATCTTTTACTTCTTTATGTGACCAACTTATAAGATGACTGAGTCACTTCCTGCAGAGCAAGCACAAAAATAGGAAACCCTGATGCAAGTGTTTTAGCTTTGGGTCCTTGGAGCATCTTGTCGTTTTTTCTTCCTTACCTTTTATAAACAGAGGCTTATCTCTCAACTGCAGCGCTTTGGTTTTTTGTGCTCTCATTGTTGTGCAACTATTCAAACCCAATCTGCCTCTGTTCCCAACAACAAATCAGTGCTTGGCTCTTTTTGTCTGCAGGCCTAACCAACTGTCGCTTTCTTATTCAGGCTCTCAACCTCCTTGCCATATTGTCCTCAGTTTCTCATTGTGTTTGTCACCGTCTGCCTCTTGTTATTTATGGAGACCCAAACCGTGGTGGAGCCGAGCGGGCCAGGATCGACGCTGCGCCACAGCGCAGCCTCCCAGGAGCTGCTGGCCTTCTGCCTCACCACAGCGTCCTGAACGGAAATCCAACGAGCTCCACATTTTCATGTGACGATCAAAGAGTGTATCTGAAATCAAAGAGTGTATCTGAAATTCAAATAATATTGTAAATTAATGGTTTTGGGGAATTATCTGCAGCTTATTGTGGTCCTTTGACCTCCTCTCTCCATCTGAAGCTTTTAGGGAATAAAAAAGCAAACTGACCTCTGGACGAGTGCAGCGCTTCCTAAATAATAAGAAATAACTTATTTTAAATAATTCAAACAGTGTAACAGATTCAATCTATATAGTGATTTATTTCAAACATTCATTCATAGTTTAGATTATTCTGGCTCACAACTAAGGAAATAATAAAAATAAATTCACTTTGTTAAATAAAGCATATCAGTGTCATGAAGAGGGTTTGGTGATGGTGAGAAATTGCAGGCGGGACCAGGACGAGTAGTGAAAAAGATGGATTTAATGAGGAAAAACACGATGAGACCAGGGAACACGACGAGATGACAGGGTAACACGAAGACGACAACGACAGCAACGACAACAACGACACAACAACGACAAGGATCCGACACTAGACAAAGACAACAGGTGGACTTAAATACACAGGGAGGGCAATCAGGGAACAGGACACAGCTGGGATTAATCAGGACAACACAGAGACTCAGACACCGAAAACCTAAACTAAATACACAGAAAAACTCAAATCACGACGGTACCCCCCCCTTAAGGGCGGCTACCAGACGCCCAAAACACAAAGACCACACAAGGGAGGGTGGAGGGGAGCCGGACGGAGGGCCAGAGTCCGAACTAACAAAAAACAACCCAACTGGGTGGGCGGAGGGGCGCTAAGGCGGGCTAGAGTCCAAAATAACAAAACAACCCAACAGGGTGGGTTCGAGATGGACCCTCTCGGAGGGGGTCCGGAGGGCGTTTCCGGCGCTGAAGGCGGACCCCTCTGGGGAGGTCCGGCGGGCGTTTCCGGCGCTGAAGGCGGACCAGCCTCCAGGGGCCGGCAGAAAGCTCAGGAGGAGCCTGGGGGCGGCTGAAGGCTCTGGGGGCCGGCTGGGCGGCAAGGCTCTGGGGGCGGGCAGGAGAGCTCGGCGGAGCCACGTCCGCAAACTCCAGGGGCGGAGCCACGTCCGCAAACTCCAGGGGCGGAGCCACGTCCGCAAACTCCAGGGGCGGAGGACAGGGAACGGAGCCTCGGGCAGGACACAGAGGGGTTCTGGGGCGGACTCGGGAGGCACTGGGAAACTCTGGAGGGGACTCGGAAGGGGCACTGGGAAACTCTGGAGGGGACTCGGAAGGGGCACTGGGAAACTCTGGAAGGGGGGCTGGCGGCGTCCCAGAGACTCGTCGTCTGGGAGCGGGGACCGGCGGCAGCTCCGGGATCCGCTGCCGAGGTGCGGGGACCGGCGGCAGCTCCGGGATCCGCTGCTGAGGTGCGGCGACCGGCCGCGTTCCCCACCACGGGTTCTGCTGCCCAGGGGCCGGGATCTCCGGCGGCTCAGGACAGCGCCGATGGCGGGCTTCCACCCAGGGCCGGGACCTCGGCGGCTCAGGGCGGCGCCGACGGCGGGGCTTCCGCCCAGGGGCCGGGACCTCCGGCGGCTCAGGGCGGTCTTGCCGACGGCGATGGCGGCGGCTCCTCCTCACGGCCAAGTCATAGTCCGAATCAAGGCCCAGTTCCTCCAGCAGCAGCGGAGAAGGCAGGATCTCCACATCTCTGTAGAGATCCCTTTGCGCCAACTCCAACTGCTGCTGGATCCATCGCTCCTGGTCAAAATAAGCCATGCTTCTCACCTTGTTGGTCGGATCCTACTGTCATGAAGAGGGTTTGGTGATGGTGAGAAATTGCAGGCGGGACCAGGACGAGTAGTGAAAAAGATGGATTTAATGAGGAAAAACACGATGAGACCAGGGAACAGGATGACAGGGTAACACGAAGACGACAACGACAGCAACGACAACAACGACACAACAACGACAAGGATCCGACACTAGACAAAGACAACAGGTGGACTTAAATACACAGGGAGGGCAATCAGGGAACAGGACACAGCTGGGATTAATCAGGACAACACAGAGACTCAGACACCGAAAACCTAAACTAAATACACAGAAAAACTCAAATCACGACAATCAGAACAATAAAATTATTTTTGATGCAGAGATTAGGCCTGCAGCTGTAACCTTTAGATGTGTCGATGCTTTATTTGATTCAGCTGATGGACCAGCTGCAGGACGCCGGGCCTGAAGATCCCTCAGAGAAATGCTCGTCCTCATTTAGCTCTTCTCTTAGCTTCCTCCCCTCACGTTCCTCTTCTTTTTCCAAAATAACTTCATTTGAAATGAGGAAATTCAGGAGCAAAATAACAGAGGCTGCTCCAAAAACATGACTGTTAGGTTTTTTTTTAAAGGTTTTATTGGCTCTAGTGGCCTTTATTTAATAATTAGTGGACAGGAATGAAGGAAATGACAGAGGGGGAAGACATGCGGCAAGGGTCGCCAGGCCGGGATTCGAACCTGGGACGGCCGCGTCGAGGACTAGGGCCTCCGTATGTGGGTGTGCTAAGCCCCTGCGCCACCACAGCACCCATGACTGTTAGGTTGATAAATTCTCATAAGATATGAGTGTGTGTGTGTGTGTGGGGGGGGTGTATGGTGCTTTGTCCTGTCTGTCGGTGTGTTGTCCTGCGATGGACAGGTGACCTGTCCAGGTGTCCAGGTGACCTCGCCTCTCACCTGATGGCTGCAGGAGAGAGGCACCAGCAGAAGTATTGGACAATGGATGGATATGAACCAAGATGATTAAATAATTAATAACACTAAAGAAAAAACCTACGTCAAATCAAAACAAGCCGTGTAGAAATATTTCTCTCTTGAATTACTTTGTTTCTAATTTTCATTTTGCATGTAAAACTATTTTGGTTTTAAAGGTTTTTTTTTCCAAGATTTGAATGTGACCCCAACGGTTCATTCACATAAACAAAACACCAGCAATGCATCTGCAACCAAAACTTTAACAGAAAGCAACAAAATCCACCACAAAACTGAGGAACAGAATAAATTTGGACACACTCAGCATGTTTTAGTCTCCACTGAGTCCCCACTTCCTTCAGTCTTAAAGGGTTTATCAGCCTGCTGCTGGGCGGCGCTGAAGGCGGGGCCTGTTTCCACGTGTGGTGAGCATCACTGGAGCCCTCTCAAACTCAACGCTTTCCTGATGTTAAAACTAATTAACATGAAAATCATGAGTTTCATTTAGAAGATTATGACATGGTGCAGCGTTCAGCAGCAGACAAGGTCTGGGCTTAATGACTGAAGAGCTTTGGAAATATCAGAGTCCTTGTGTTTTCAGCGTCTCAAAGATAAACCAACGTGGGATAAAAAGCTTGTGAATGAAAATCAAAGGCAAACAAAATAAAGTCTGGGACAAATCTCCTTACATTCAACATAAATCTCTTTTTCCTGCCTGTTTGAAACGTCTGCAGGACGAGTTCGGCTCCATGAATCAGCTAATAGAACAGCTCTAGCAAAGCACTATCATTCAATCAGTTTAGAAACCACATGGCATGGCTTTTCCATTTTCACCCATGGCATGCATGGTCCTGGGTGTGCAATGACCAGGTCACACGGTAATATTAAACCACAGGCTGCTGGAGTTCATGCATGCTGTTGGGAGCTGCGCTCTAAGCAGAGGACTTTTAGATGCCTTTGCTCTGAAGTTTCCATTGTCAAAGGCTCAGGCACCAATAATCACTCACTCTCTCTAAGCCATTAGGTTTTTGGCCGTAAAGGCAGTCTGGTCTCACAGAAGACATTTATTGAGCCGCTGCTCTGTTGTACAGCTAATTAGGCAGACCTTGTTGTTCCTGTACTCCTAACATGTATTAGCTTGTTTATCCGACCGACTGCACACCAGCCACCTTTTCACATGGTCACTATTTGCATGTATACCAGCAAAACAGGACACAAGATCCCCAAGGTGTTGATCAGCTGCTCTGACGTTTCTGTGCCATACTGCGGTTTCATAACGCTGAACCATTTATGAAAACAAGAAATAAGGATTCTTAGATTTCCCAAAAAAAAATCTATCCTTGTTTTTATGAGTAGGAGAGACATCTTTCAGACCAACACCTGAAATGAAAGCATGATGCACTGTATGCACTGCAGCTTGTAAGGCCCGGCGATGTGTCCTCCTCACAGGCTTACTGCACATTGATTCAGACACAAATATCTACAGGAAAAGCCCTCTTGAGTTTGATACAGATCCTTAACAGTAACCACTGGTCTGCACCGTTTTGGATCTTTACTGTACAGCCAGAATTTGTTTCAGCTTTAAAGTATCCTGATTCATGCGAGTCAAACACAAGGTTACATAAGTGCACTTATGAGCAATACTGAGCCATAAACATATGCTGATCCAACAAGAGCAGACATGTCTCTGTAAACATCAGATTGCAATATATTAATAACTTATTCATGGCAGTGTTTCATTGAACAGTCATTTTCAAGATGTATGGTGATCTCAGGCTAAGAAAGCGGCCGCAGTATTCTGACCCTGTTTGCAATCTAATCCATTCATAACCACATAGTTTTACAGTAACCAGCTGTTCGGTTAATGCTGGTTACTGCTAACCAACACGAGCTCCAGTTCAACAACCTGGCTGTTCTGTGACATTGCACTTGCATTTTATCAGCAATCCCACTCAGGACCAAATCACTGAAGCCTGAATTCTGACAGCTGTGTTAAGGCAATAAATCATGAAATGAGCCGAGGCATAAAAATAATTTTAAAAATGCATGTAATTATAAGCATGGTTCAGTCAATCTGGCCTGGCATGGAAACTCATGAATTAAAACCACGCAGTGATTTTTAATTGCTCACTTCACAGGACAGTGCATGCGAGCACCTGGGGAAGGCGTTTACAGCACCAGCCAGGTCCAAACTACTCCACAAGTTAAAATTCATTTATTTAAGAATAAATACAATTATTATTTTATTTATTCATAAACTATTCAATCAGCTCAACAACAAACGTGACAGATTAGGAATTTGTGATCATTAAAGTGATCTGGTGTGTGAAAGCATCCTCTAACATGTTATCCATTTATCTGTCCATCCATCTACTCATCTATCCATCTATGCAAATTAGTCCACAAAGTAAATTAAGATATTTAAAACAACATGGGAATAATGTAACAGCCATATTTGTACTGGAAACTCCCCCCATTTTTTTCTGTTATTTGTGAAAGTCTGCTGCTGCGAGAAACAGATCAAATCCAATCATAATCAAAGAACATTTATTCTGAGTGTTAAATTTATTGCTCTGAACTAAGAATCTACTTTATTGGCTTTATAAGATCTATCTGTTACTTCTGGGAATTCCTTTAAATACACAAATATGTCAATTAAAAAGAAATATGTTAAATATACTTTTAACTAAACCTGACAGCTTATTGGTCTTTTTGCACAAAGTCTTTTCTCTGCAGAATGAAACAAGGAAACCAGCTCTGTGCTCACAATGCCACTTTAGCATTGATAGAAAACATAATTTGGGTATTATGCTTACATGAGCTAACAAGCCTTCATTGCCCATTAGAAACAATATGTCCAGTAGAATGTAAGTGCTTCTCCATTAGCACTGTCTAAATATGATTTTCTGTTATACAGTAGCTGCTCCTTCTGCTCAGTTTGCTTGGTCACAATGCATTGCTTTCCTACGGCCACATACCTCCATCTGTGCCACTTTCAATACAAATGTGTAAACATAATAGCAATGATCTGCTTCCTGCTGGAGAAGGCTGTTGCTCTTATGTCAATGCTTAAACATTTATTCTCATGCCAAGCTGCTTTACACACCCTCTGAAACATTTATACCACATTTAAACTGGTCCTGTTAGAACGGACTTCCTGTATTATATCTCTCCCATCATAACGTCAATGAGCACTCAGCAGCTTCACTAGCTTCTTAATGTGAGGTTGCTTCTGCAGAAATGGATATTGGCTGCATTAGCTGTTTAATTTCCGGTAAATAACCGCAAGAATGCAGCTCAGATGACCAATCACAGGGCGGTCTGCACCATCTCCATTTTAGATGTTGTCCTGATCATCAGAACATCACATTATCATCTGATTGTTTAATTCGTAATCAAGTGAGAAAATACTTTAATTAAATGTGGATAATCTTACAGCCAGCTCAGAATATTGTCCTGATTATGACTTTATCAGTTGGATTGATAGTTGTGTATCTGATTGTAATTGGACTACATTATATTCCAATTCAGCAGGGCAGAGTGGTGCTAAGAGCTACCTTATTGAAAAATCATTCCTCAGCTGCACTGGGTTCGCTGTTCCACGGTCAGTTGTGTTCTGCAGGTCCTTTCCTTCAGGGAAGCTGGAACAGAGTCTGATTTATGTCAAATCAGACTCAAGGATATAAAAACACTTTTTCCACAAACTGAACATGTGCCATGAACTTTTTCATCATATTTGTTACTGTTCTCCAGCCTAATTTCAAACGGCTGGAAAAAAAAAGAAGAAAAAACACTTCAAAAGATTGCAGTGAGCAAAATGTCGCCACCTCCCAGGGTGGCAGTGAGATCAAAGTTCCTCCTTTAGAGGGTCAGACAGACAGACTAATACAACCCACAGAGGATCTTTGGAATAAGCCCTTGAGACCCAGGGGATCCACTCAGCTCAGCTGTGGAGCATGCATATCGGAACTGTCTGCAGGAGCCTCCTGCGCCTTCAGTCCCATCCTGCTGCATAACGCAGCACAGCTGGTCTAAGACCCACCACCACAACATTCAGCTCCAAACACAAGCAAAGGTTCAGGTCTCATTAAAAGGCTGAAAAACTCAAACAGAAAACCGTCAGAAAAACTTTAACTGAAGCTCGAAAAATTAACGTCATGTCCCTAAATAAGAACTACCTCAACATGTACAGAAATGCAGATACTGTAATTACCCTTCAACTAAATGCTTTGCCAGTAAAAACAGCAGGTGATATTTGTTTGCATTTCTAATTAATCATCAAAAGCATAAAAAACTAGCAAAGAAATATTAACACATCCACTCTGTCTACATACTAAACTCAATGAAATTCAAGAAAAAAACACATATGAGCAAGAATATAAAATGAGCTTGATGAACCCTGACCAGTGAACTAATGTCTTAATGAAATATAGGAAAACTGAATATTCCCAACGGGAAAGTAAGACCTCAAAGTAAAAATGGAAATTAGTATTGGTCAGTAAAAATCTGATTTCTGCTGTGAGGGAACAAACAAAGCAAACTGCAGTGGTGGACATGATGAGAAACTGATGTCGTAAACATTTTATTGCAATAGAAACTGTCAGCATAAAAATGAGAACATTTACAATGTCAGGATCAATGTCTGATCAAAGGCATTACAGACGCCGGCTGCATTAGGCTCAGATGTGATAGAATATGGAGCGGTGCTCCCTGGCATGAGTACACACCATCTACTGCAGCTCCTTCCTGCAGTGACACTGACCTACTTTGCATCTAAGGAAGTAAAGCCCCTTCCTCCTCAAAGTGGAACACACAAGGTTATCTGAGCTCAGCATCAATAAGGAATCACAAGCTTTTAAAAATACTTTCACAATAACTTTGATGCTTTATATTCATGACTGTTCTGAAGACCTGCTGATAGATTCACGTTTTATTTATAATAAATCTGGAGTTTCCTCTTTCTGCGCGTTAAAGATGGTGAAGGATGTTGTGTTCAGGGACTCTGTGGATCATATGACACATTTCTAGATCTCAGTGCTGAGAGGTTCTGTTCATTACTGAGACATTTACTCCACCTCATGAGGCGGCAGTGACAGCAGTAAACGCTTCCGCCAGCCTCAAAGACTTTTCTAATTACGTTTCCTATTTATAGGAGCCAGAATCATCCTCATCACCTGACAGGCCGGGACACGTTTTCAATGATTGCCTGGATTGTTTGTCAATGCGTAATCATCACATTTTCAAATCCAGCTGTCTGTAATACATATTCAGCCATTGCATAGTTAGAAAACAAAATTATTCATTTGCTCCCTGTTATCATGTTGCAGTATTACATCTGGATGCCAGGTATCACTCAAGCTTAAGAATAATTAGTCTTCATTTCAATGAACCAGAAACTGTGTGAATTAAGTCATTTGTTTCTAGAACTGAATGTGTTAGAATATTTAATGTTAATCTTTGAAAAAACATTTGCTGATTTATCTTGTTAAATATATAGTAAGCATTTAATCTCAGGCTTCCTTCTGGCACTTTGGATCCAGATCCAAATCCTTAAAAACCGAACAAGGGTTGACTTGAAGAACCTCGTTTTAACGGCGGAGAAAGAAGAAGAGTGGTGAAGTTTAACTTTAGCTCTGCCTGCTGAGCTGACCTGGAGCCACAAACATGCTATAGAATAAAAACACACAGCATGTGTGTTTACAGCAACAACAGTCACCTGGAAACATCTAGAATGCATCAATACCTGACATCCCTTCTAAAAATGCTTAGAACTGCATTATTTAATATTTCAAACATCAAATATACCTCAATATGGAAACCATGTTAGCACCACTGCAGACGCTAACCTCTGCAGCCTGCCTTATCAACTGTCCTGCAGAGAACGGACGACTCTCAGCCAATAGCATTGCATCTTGGCATTTCAGCTTCCCAAGCTGTATTTTGTCTCAGACATTTTACATCTATGGAAAAATCACTAACTAGGCAAAGTTTACGTGAATAATTGGGAGTTGTGTTCCACAGGAAAACCTTAGTGAACTGTTGTTCCCTGCATGTCCACCAGCAGCAGAGTGTTGGCTGTGGAAAAGGACATGAAGCAGAACCCAACTGTCCTGTTTGGTCACACACTCCTGTTCACAGAGACACGATTACTGACGGTAATCAGTAATTACCGTACAGAAACCTCACGTTGCACAGCAGCTAAACGTAACACTATGATCACAACATTCAGCAGCCGTATCACAGTCACATGTTTCCTACTTGGCATAATGGAAACTGCTCACTTTCCTTCCTCTCCTCCCATCAACCACTTATCACTCTGTGTTCTTTCCACAAGGACTGAAATACTTTTTATTTCTGTTGAAAGTTCGAGAAGCACAGCTACTATTTCTACTGCCCTGTTTGTATCCCATTAACCCAGTAAGCTAATGTTTAGCCACTACAGGTAAAACCCAAGACCTGAGCCTGCAGAATCCTTGTTGACGCCAGCGTCTCTGTGTAGAGCTACTGGGAGAGGATTTAACAATGATTCTGAAAACACACGGCTGTTTGCTAATCAGATACACAACTTTAATCCCTCCAATATTGACAGGAATACAAATTAGACTGATAAAACCAAGATTTTCTCAGCTGGGATCTGCACATCAAAGACGTCTCCTTAAGCAGATCCAGTCATTACCAGTGCTTTGACATCTGAGTAACTGTGCAGGCATTGCTATACCCACGTTCGAGCATGACTTCTGCCCATCGTTTGATGCCTATGGAGTGCAGACCTTTGATCTAATTTTAGTGCTTTGCCCTTCACACAAATACTCATTACCTGTGGCAGACTCAGAGAAGGAGCCTTGCTGCTCGCTTGATGCATCATCAGTTATTAGTCTGTTGGAAATAGAGCAATAAATAAATGAAGGGATTAATTGAATGGAATTCCACGTGAGAAACATTGGATTGTGAGCCCATCCGTCCAGGTTAGGAATACGTGAGGAAAATGTTGTGATTAAAACGACAGCCACAGCCGTTCTGGTGATTCCTTTAAGGAACTTTGGAGGGCAGTAATGTGACGGAACCGGTTCACATCCTCCAAGGAACTTCCTTCACAAATAACATCCTGTTGGACTTTATGAGGATGGAATTATTTTAAAGTTTTATGAAAATGATTTTATGGCTTCAGAGCATTTTTTCAAAGAAAAATCATGTAAATTAATATAATCTGTGCTGCTCTTTCAGCTACTTACATTTCTTATTATCTGCCAGAGAAGGAAGGTGTGCAACAGATTGCAGTAGAAGCTTCTCTGCTCATCTTCACCTGGAGTTGCATAAAATATCAAATCCCTGTCTAACTCGCAATATCACAGTTTCAAGGGACTTTTTGGATGCAATATTTGGCGCGATGCAGTGTGAAAAGCCTCAGGCTTCTGTTAATCTGTTATATTTATGCAGCCGGGTGGTCTCCATCTTATCAGATATTCCAGATTATCTGAGATGCTAAAGTTCATGGACATTGTTGGGGACAACAAGAGAAATGTGCTGCAGTTTTAAAATTAAAGCACATGATCATTTTAATGGACATGAGCCTTTATTCAGTATGCTTACATTCAGAGGAAAGTCATTAGTGTCAAGGTCAACAGCATTGCAGTTTTAATTGATGTGGTGGTGAGCTGCACTCACTTAGAAACAACTGCATTGATCAGGTCAACCTTCTCATAAAAAGGACTTTACACCTGAACGCACAGCAGGCATTGCATCCACTTGCACTCTGTCATATTTAAATACATTTATTTATTGGTGCTTTTATGCATTTTGAAACACGAAAAAATGCTCAAACTTTAACCACATCACATCTA
The DNA here is from genome assembly GCA_902982915.1 of Phalloptychus januarius. NCBI lineage: Eukaryota > Metazoa > Chordata > Actinopteri > Cyprinodontiformes > Poeciliidae > Phalloptychus > Phalloptychus januarius. The sequence continues at coordinate 8,179,112 of CADWAE010000484.1, read as the reverse complement.
TGCTGATGACATTCAGATGTATCCTATTATTATTTTATAATTTTTTTATTTCATATCTAATTTATTAGAAACAGCACTTATGAAATTGCTTTTTATTTTTTTTTACATCAGCAGAATATGGACATATTTTTGCGGACATCTTTAATGGAAGTTCAGTTTCAGGCTCTAACTGGAACGTTTTGCTCCTGCAGCCTCGTTTTGCTGACTGTGGAGGTTTTTAAAAACCAACTGAAAACTTGTTTTCTCAGACATTTGTCTCATGATTTAACTGGACTTTTTATGCTTGATTGTATCCTTTGGATAGCTTAATGGTGCTTTATAAATGAACTTACTACTTAATACTGTAATTGCAATAAGTCACAAATCTTGCTAAAGTCGTGCTTTTCTCCAGGCATAACGGTGGATGAGACAATAGTTACGTATTGCTGTGTTCCTTAGTCTTCTTAATGTCGTTTCTTCTCTGTTTTTTCTCACAAACCTCTGTAGCTTCACTGCTCAGGTTAAATTACACTCAGGAGGAATCTGTTGACTCATTAGGTGACTTCTGTTGTTGTTGCTACGCTGCAGGATGTCAAACGGTTTCTGGGGAATAAATGATTCGACAAACTTCTACTTTGTGAACTGATCCAGTTCATTTCAAATTCTTGATTGCAGTGAAATATTTTAGATTGTTGCATTAAACTCCAAAGAAATGGAATGCAGCAGACGATAATAAATGTTCCTCATTCCTCTTCTCTCTGTGTTCAACGGTTCACATTACCCTCCATCTGCTTGTCTCATCAAAGATTTTCTCCCCCTCACCAACTTTAAATATTCACTTCATGTTCTTTCAACAATAGCTTACAAACACTTGGAAATAATTGAGTCTCAGCGGGCTGACAAAAAAGGGAGCAATGATGGTGCACAGTGGAAGTGATCAAATATGGCCTTGAGCCAACCGTCTTTGTAGATGGTCTTTGTATTGCCATTGATCTGGGGGTGGATACACCCGAGGAATACATTATTTATGCACACTTTTTTCTTCCTGACTGTAGGGAGCCGCAAACAGTAATGGGATAAGATGGGTGTCACACTGGACAAGGGGAAACCGAGGCTGCTGAGTACACGACCAGCCCTGAGGACCAAAGGCAGGGGCCACAAAATAGTGCCAGAGGGCTTTCATCTCCCAACAGAAGGGGAATTGGTGGGATAATGTACTCCTAACTACTGTTCATCAGGTTCTGTCCCAACACATCTATGGGAACACAAAGTTCTTTACCAACTTCTCAAACTTTGATGACTTAATCATATGTCCCTGTAGTAAACTGCTAAAACCATCAAATTTTCTCTCCTGCAGGGCAGACAAGTAACTGTGTTATTATCAGCTGTGCAATCTGCTTAGTTTTCCTCATGCGGAACGTTCTCGTGTTGGTGCTTTAAATATGTACGCCTTTAATGGGAAACAGTGGAAAAGATAACTTTGGCAACTCTGCTTTTGCATTTGTCGTCTCAGGGGTCATTACGTTGCCAATTAACTGTGTTTTCTCTTTACATAAACACGTTGAGCCGACTTCCTGATGCAGTCATATACTGGGACTCCACTGCTCTGCTGAGTGCTTTTAGAAAAAGCATCCCGCCATGTTCAGCATCTGAATTATTCAAATGTCTGTCAGTCCTAAGTTTTATTCATTCACGTTCCTGTTTGTTACATTTCTCTGTTTCTGTAAAATCTGTGGGGTACAAATATGGATTGTATAAAGATATGAACGCTGCATTATATTGTGATTAATTTCAACTACTTCTGTAGCAAAACAATCTACCGACCTCCATTACTGCAGTCATTTGTCCTAAGAAAAGTTGTTTTCTAATGATGTCTGTGACAGGCAGCTGGACTGATTGGTGCAGCTGCACCTAAAATATAGATGAGCATATATAGAAAGGTTTTCATTTCCAAACTACAAGACCTAGACCCTTCAAACCTGGACCAGATCATTGTTAAATAATAGAATATTTAAAACCAAATTTGTGATACCTTTGTTTGAATTGTGAAACATGAGTAAAGGATGATTTCAGTCCTCTTTTTGACCATATAAGAACTGAACTCCTCCTTCTCTGAAATTTCCATTATTTTTGCTGTGATATCCAGTTTTAGCTTCTTGTTTTCTCTCACAAAATATGCTGAAGGTAGTGAAAAAAAATAGGTGAAGCTGCCCTTTATTGAAGCTTCACAAGTCAAATAAGTATTTCACAAGTCACAAACTGGGTTTTAAATATTCTGCTCTTAGTTGACAATAATCTAGTCCAGGTTTGGAGAGTCTAGGTCTTGCAGTTTTTTTAACTAGAGTAGATTATAGATACTAAAGGTATCAAACATTTGGCGGAATCGCCCTTTAGCCATTTCTCGAATCAGATACCAACTTCGTTGTGTTTCCCCAAGACAAAAGAATGGCAAAAAGAAAAACCAGATAATTATATTCAAGACCTGCAGTACAGTGAAGGGTACAGTTATATCATGAAGGACTAAGCTAACAGCTAGCACCCAGCGCTAACAGAAGCTGAAGGCTCACCGTCAAACCACGACGCCATTATCATCAACACAACGTCTCAAATTAGCTTTGTTGTCATTTTTAGCAGCTCACCGATTTGCCGTCTCTCTCCTCAGGAACTGGCGCCTCAATCAGACCAGGTCTTTCGGGAAATCCCTGTTGATGGTGGCGGACAGAGCAGAATCAGTGGTCCAGGACTTTCCCCACTGACGTGGGAACATTCCTGAGAAAAACTAAGTTTAACCAGAAACTTCGAAGAGAAGCAGACCTCTTCTGAGCACTGGATTCCTGACTTGCTTACTAGCAACTTCTCATTAACTGAACTTGGATGACAAAATCGGTGAAAGGAAAAAAAATGGCGGATACGCAAAACGGATGAGCCGGAAATCATGACCTTGTTTAGCGAATGCGGTGACGTCATAGAGAAGAATACCGTTATGTTAAATAGAGAAAAATTAACAGACTGAAAAATATAACCCAAAACAATATACAGATATAAGCAGCAGCGGGAGAGAATACATCTATTTTTTCCACTAACAATGTATTTAAGGACTAAAAAAGTGGAGCACTGCTGTACATCCGGGTCTCTCTGGGGTCGTAGTTCACACTGAAATCTGATTGCAGTCGCATTTAATCAGCAGTATGAGCGACCATGCAAAATGAAATCCTGTTTCAGGAAAAACTGTGAATTGAGCTTCGAGACGTGTTGCATGAATGTAACCTGAGATCATCTACATTTTGGTTCTGGTAAATGATCGTTGGGTCAAACAAATTAATATTAAGATTATTCAGTTTTAATAATATTTAAAGCCACAGCCAACAGAGGATATTGAACACATGAATTGAAATGTATATTTATATTTAGAGAAATGTAAATAAAACAGTAGCAGCCAGTAAAAAAATACTTTTTTATTTTTCTTTTATTAGAGCCATTGCAACATAATCCTCTGTGTACACGTATGGCTGTGCTCCAGGTTGCAACCAGCGAGACCAGTTGGGCAGCGTGGGCCCCATGAGGTGTCCTTGTTTCCTCCCTATTCATTCTTCCATCATGAGCAAAGCCCTGAGTGCTGGGGGATTTTACACTAATATATGCTCATTGATTTGGAAATCACAGCCAGAACGCTGGCATCCAAAGCGAGGAATTACACATGTTGACAATAACAGTTGCTCTTGTAGACTTGGAAGTAAAGGTCAGTGCTTGAATTTGGAGGTTTAATTCCCAGCTTTTCAAACTGCACTCTGTGTGATATCTAATGTGGCAGCCTGACTGAATGCACTCTGTGGGTGATGAGGATTTCTCAAGACATGTGCATTTAATCTCTGCCATGAGTTGCACACATTATGAGCCTGGCAGGATAGAGCTTGGTGTCATGCTGCTGTCATCTGCAATTTTATTCTTAAGGGCATTTTAGGTTGATTTATTTATTTAGGCTCCGGTTAATGAGCATGAGTGTGTCATTCACAGGACACTTGGTATGTAAGACAGAATTGCATAAGTTCTTTCTTTTTTTAAAAGGTTTTATTGGCTCTAGTGGCCTTTATTTAATAGTTAATGGACAGGAATGAGGGAAATGAGAGAGGGGGAAGACATGCGGCAAAGGTCGCCAGGCCAGGATTCGAACCTGGGACGGCCATGTTGAGGACTAGGGCCTCCATACATGGGTGTGCTAAGCCCCTGCGCCACCACAGCACCCCCACAAGTTCTTTCTAAAAGAGTATTATCATTGGTCTAATAATAATAAAAAAAAAAGGCAAGTAAAATTAGCTCTCAGCAAAATCATAATGATGACTCCTTTAAAACAAATATAATAGAAATATTAAAAACATGAACATTAAAATGTGTCTATGAATAAATAGAGCCAAAAGCAAAAATAAAATATGTGTTAAAATAATCAATTGTTCACAAAGTATGGCTGTTCATCTGCACAGTTAGAACTGCTGCCTTGCAGCAGGAAGGTCCTGGGTTTGAATCCTAGTCTGGGTCTTTATGCGTGGCGTTTGCTTGTTCTCTGTAAAAGCTAGTGTTGTTTTATGGGACATGTGGAGTTTTAAAGGACAGGACCTAAAATTGAGCCTTGAGGGACTCCACAGTGTACAAAAATGTTCTGAGATAGAAGTATTAAGTGCAACAAAAAATTATAAAAACAAAACATATTGCAATAAGTCTGGCTGCATATGAGCAACTTGACACATTATGAAATAGTAAATTCATATCTAATAAACTGACAACCTAAATAGGAAACTATTTCATCAGTTTCTTTCTAAAAAGCTAAATAATTATCCACATAATGATATTTACAAAAGGCTTCAGCATTCATTAAACTATTTAAATGGATGAGTTAGTTTGACTATTAATCAATGAGAAAGCTAACATTTTTTACTGACCTGATTATAAAATAACTATTTTTATTTAAACCAGTTAAAAGTACTTATGCAACAAATATATTTGAACTGCCCTGTATCTATTTGAACTGTTTGGACAGCTTTGGCAGTCGGCCTTAAAACATCTTTTTTATTTTCCATCTACTGTAAGTAAACCAGGGAACAACGACGTCCTGCACACAATAGCTTTCCTTCAGACAAGTAACTGAATCTTCAAAGGCCATCACTGTGTAACCGAAAGGCGAACAAGAGTGCGACCACAGCAGGCAGAAGATTACGTGATGGCATCAGAATCTCGATCACCCCCCTGAAAGACTCAGGAAGGTTTAGGGTTTCAGCTTGACAATAAAGCCTCTTGTAACACGCTGAGCAGGAAGGGAGGAGGAAAGGATGCAGCAGGAGAGATAAAGACAGCAGACCAGAAGACATATCCATTCACTCACAAGGCTCCTAATAAATCTTTTGTCTGACATTTTACAAATCCAAGAAGGAAGCTTCACATTAAAATAGAAACACTGAATCATAGTAAATCCTTTACTGAGTTTATGTAACAGCCTGAAATAGAGCAAAGGGTGACTGCAGTCTATAGGAGAACATTGTTATGAAATTGGGTTGGTTGCCTGGTTGCACCAGCTGGATGGAAGCCAACTGTCGCTATCTTAATAGGAAAGAAACAGAGGTGCAGAGGTCTACAGCACAGCGTAGCGCCTGCACAGGAATTAATCCCAAGCATTTTTTCTTCACTCAGAAATGTCCTCTTCCTGAGAGGAAAACACTGTGAGCTCCAACGAACACTGAACTAGGAGCAAAATGAAATACTGAAGTGTAAAAATAACAACTATTATCTGTTTCTACACATTTCAACTCATGTTTCTTTAAATTTTTACTTTCATCAAGAAAGCTTTTTTATTATCAGGAGGTGAACACAAACAGAAAACAAAGTGAAACATTATCCTGAAGCTGTAGCACCTGCAGGAAAACCACTTTCCAAACTGTCAGGGATTTTAAGTTTTAACTTAATCCCACAAACTGCTTCAAATACAAAAAACAATCAAGAGTCCATGAGGCGTTTCAGTCAGAGATGTTCTCCAGTCTGACATAAACATCTTCACATTAAATTCATAACATCCAGATCATCTCTACCTGCAGGCCAAGATCCAAACCTGTACCGTTTGTCCTTAGGCCACTTGGACTGGACACTATTGATAATACACATTGACTACCAGCTGCATATCTGATAATTAAATCTATTCATTATTGCTGTTTGAACATGTATCTAATGAAATATGCACCCTATTTGGGATGCTGTAAGAAAAACAAGATTAAAAGCTGCTGATGTTGACTTTCTGCTTTTTCCAACTGTAATATTGCAATATTACAGCTAATGCATTAGCTTAGCAAGAGAACGTTGGAGGTGAGTTGCATTTATTTTGACCTGAAACTAAATATTTAGATCTAATTTAAATATTAAATTGCTTGTTGACTAATATTTAGTTTGAAGGTAAATATTTAGTTATCTAACTAACTAAGTAGGTCCAAAACCGGCTTCCTTTCTCTCTTCATTACATCGTGTGCATAAAAACTGGTGGTAAGACTCAAATCTTTACAGCCCAAGGTCTGAGTCGAGCCTGAAGTTTTTTATTTCTGCAACTTGGGAAACTTGGGTTTGAGACTCAAGTCGGAGTCTCAAACCCAAGTTGTCATCTCTGACCTTAGTACACATCAGGTTTCAGTCCAAAAGAGAAGAAGATGAGCAACATGTGGGACTTCTTGCGAGCGTTTTACAGGCTGGTGCAGAGCGCACACTGCGACACAGAGACTGAGGACGAGTTCTGACATTTCCACTGTTGTTACCGTGAACAGACTGCACTCTGACATGTCCAGATCTACCTGAGAGGCATTAGTGGGGATATTGTGAAGAAGCCACTGACCCAACCTTTCTGGGCAAAAACCTGGTCGCTCATGGCAAACAAAATTTAAACTGCTGTCAGTATGATATCATCAAAAATATGTATTTTTTATATTCTTTGCTGTTGCTCGCCTAAGTTAATGTACAGTGGACATTATCCTAAAACTATACCCAAAAACTTCAGACATCCAATTCAGACAGGCTGGATGAGGAGCATTAATTACAAGACAAGAACCTGGAGGAGCTGCAGCCATCTGCAGTTTGGGCAGGAGAAACTTTAGTCACAATTACAGTTTCATTTTTCCTGTCTTGGTGAAAGAATGGCAAATAGAAAGCTATTGTTGACATATAGAAATAAGATGCCATGTTTGTAGTTTTTTACTACTCATGAAAAAAATAAGATATATTAGAGAAAAAGATACATGCATACACATGTCAATTATTGGAAAGAGGGATTGAAACCAACAGCATGATAATCTTGGGACACAGAAAACAAGGTCTAAAAGCCTGAAGTCCAGGAAATGTAGATTTGAAACTGAGCTGATCAAACTTAGTCCAGATGCCTGAAAATTTGTAAGACTCCAAAACATTTACCAAACCTGACTACAACTGAAGCACTTCCAAGGTCTGTGTTTCGTTACTTTAAATTTTCTGAATAAAAATCGAGAGAGAAAAATCTGAACATCTGCATCTGGAAATATAAGTGTTTTTTAAAATAAATATGGAGGGATTCTGATGATACACAGCGAGTCGCGCCAAAGACTGAATACAGATAAATTTTCTGCAGAGCAAAAAGGTGCAGATGAGGTGAAGAATATAAAATCTTTACATTTAGGCTGTGGACGCTGTTGGAGGATGTTTGCCACGTTTTGGGGGAGACTGTCTAAAATACTTTTCATTTTCCCAGCTCCATGTCGGTTGCCATGGTGCAGCAACCTCTGCCCCATATTCTTAGCCAGCCGGCGCCCCCCTGACCTCTGTTAATGCTCCTTGTTCGACACACACTGCCCTCGGCTGCTTGCCCAGGAAGGTCATCCTTCAAAGTGACACAGACAGCAAGGTCACCGTCAGTGAATGCTGTTGGCAGATCAGTTGTCTCGTCCAGGTCCGTCTCTCCCCTGTTACTGTATCCCTGCAGGGCTCCAGTGCCACCAGCAGTCACTTAGCACGTCATGTCTCCAGAAAAATACCAGCTGATTTCCTTCTCCCTCCCAGCTTCCTGCCTACCAGCTTCCTCCCTCCAGCTTCCTGCCTACCAGCTTCCTCCCTCCAGCTTCCTGCCTCCCAGCTTCCTCCCTCCCAGCTTCCTGCCTCCAGCTTCCTGCCTCCCAGCTTCCTCCCTCCCAGTTTCCTGCCTCCCAGCTTCCTGCCTACCAGCTTCCTGCTCCAGTCTTCCTAACTTCCTGTGACGCTGAAAAAGGGCCGGCTCAGACGTTAAAACCACGCAGCAGAGCTCACAAAGACGACTCCGGTAATGTGCTAAACAGTCTTGGCCCGTGCTTTTATTCATGTCAACTCTAATAAGATTTTGTGTGAGAATTCCACTTCCTGTTTGGCATAAACAATTAAACCTGGATCCCATCCTCCTCATGGGGCTCCCAGTGATGATGAGTAAGCATATTCCATAAATGACCCAGCTGTTGGAGCATATTGTGTTCCGCCTCATCAGGGATTCAGAGGGACTGATGGCAGATCAGCTGCAGTCGCTCAGGGCTCCGTCTCCAGCCGAGCCACCGGCCGGCCGGCCGGTGGGCCCGCGCCTCAAACTGCTTCCTGTCTGCTGCAGCCAGGTGCTGCTGGAGACGCTGCCCAGGCGTGCGCCTCATTACAGCAGGAGTTAGACAGCATTTGTCTTAGCAAATGAAAACATTAGTCTGTAATGTGATATTAAATGAGAGAAATATTAACTACTCATACTTAGGAATTTCTGACACACTGATGAGTGAAAATTGAATGTGTGTATGGATTCATCTCCTGATCTATTTGAATAGATAGGAATAACTTTGACATCAAACACACTTTTGTAGCTGAACAGGATTAAATGCAAACTTAATGCTAACTGTATGCAAAGGTCAGAAAGAGAAAAACAGCAGTTAAATCTGAAACCCTGAGTTTCAGTCTGCGACCATCGATTTTTCTCCCAGATCCTTAATGGACAGGCTAAAAATATGCAGCTTCTGGCTGCAGGTTTTATTTTGACAGAGATCCCTGAACATCTGCCCTCTAAGAACAGATTCAGAACCCAAGCAGCATTTAAAAACAAGCTTTGCTGAATTCATGTTTAGTGATATTTTGAAGAACCTGATCTGCGTTTAAATGTCTGAATAAAGAGATGAATGCAATCCAGGTGATCCTTCAAACAAGCAGAAGCTCAGCTGCTGCTGTAAATGCTCATATCAAATATCACACATGTTCTGCTGCTCTGTGTGCAGACATGTCAGCTTTCCTCCTGAAACCTAACAGGAATGGACAACGAAACAAAAATACTGAAATAATCCGACCACCTCTTTGCACATTAATGTTATCATTGAAAACATTGATATGTGATGTTTTAATAAATATAATCTGTTCAGTTTTCATTGACTCTAACAGAAAAACACACTCCCTCATTTATTTATGTCTGCTTTGACAAACCAAGTATGAACCTCTGACAAGTCCTGCAGAATAAAGTCAGGATCTCCATTAACTCATTTTAAAGATAATGTATTTGAGCTCAAACCATAATTATCTTCCAGTTTGAGCAGAGTAGTTTTCCTGTCAAGATCCAAATGTGCTTTTCCTTTCATATAATTGGAAACTGAAAATAATCCACACACGTTTATTCTAACCAGTTTGAGGACAAAGTTTCAGCAGGAAACACTGGATTCTATAAAGTTGAAGTAAAAACTGTTTCCAGACATAATGAAGACCTGCATGATGTCAGATTAAAATGAAATCAAACGTTGCATTTATTGCTAGCTCACCTTCACATAGCAGTCACTGCTTCATGAATATCACACTGCAGAATTACAAAACTATGCAAACATCATAAAAGCTTTTCCACATTTATAACTTTTCATTTTATTGGAGTTTTCTGTGCTGGACATTCAGAGCTGTGCTTCAAGTTGGACCCATTTTCTGAACAGCTCCAGTCTCGTCCCAGATTGATTGTAACAATGAAAGTATTTGCCTTGGCCATTCAAGCACTAGAATATGCTTTGATTTGAACGATGCCATGCTGGCTCTGGCTGTGTTTGTCTTGCTGGAAGGAAAAATCTGATCCCAGTTTAAATTCTTGCAGGTTTCCTTCTGATAACGTATTTAGCTCCATGCTCTAGTGGAGCACACCAGGCATGATGCTGCCACTACCTTGTTTCCCTGTGAGGATGGAGTGCTGAAGAGTGAAAATGTTTTTGTTCTCACTGTCAAACGTAACAATTTGTTCGCTGCGTTTCTCTGGTTTGTAGCAAACTGAAAAGAGAACGTCTTGTGTCTTTTCCTCTCTGTGATTGGGTTGGCTGGGTTTGTGGAGAGCATAGATAATAATGGTCCTGTGGATATAATCTCCCATCTGAGCTGCAGATCTCTGCAGCTCCTCCAAAGGCCTCCACAAGGCAGCTGGATTTATACTGAGATTATATTACAGAGGATGAGTTCACATTTTGAGTCAGTTAGATTTTATCTGCAGGTATCATAGCATTCATGCATGCCACACTATTCTGATATTTAAATAATTAAAAAGCCATAAATTATCTGACTTTCATTTTCCAATTAAATGCACACAGGTTTCTAGTTGTAAGATAACAAAATGAATGTGATGCCATAATGATCTGCAGGATGATAAATGTATCCAAATGTTTGTGTTGATAAATATTTTGGCCACATTTCTGATATCCAGCTAAACTAGAGTAAATAATCAGGAATCAACATGGAAACATTTACTATTCAAACTCACATTTTCCTATTTTAATAAACTGCCTTTACAAATGAAGATGAAAATGCAAAAAAGATGATCTTTACACATCTCCTAATTTATATTAATGAGGTTTATTGTACATGTCTGCACCTAGTATTAATATCATAAGCCTGATTTATGACATGACACCCCATCCTGTTAGTAGCAAACCTAAATGGTGTGTCTGATTACTTGATTCATCTTATTTTAAAGATGTCAGTGTTTTGGCCAGTTATTAGCTCATATTCTCCCTCATTCTGCCAGATTCTGAAATTATTCAATTAAAACCCTGGTATTTATTCTCTATTGTGTTCCTGTTGACTCAGAACAATGTAAACATCCTGTCAGGCAGGCCGGATAATCACGAAACAGAAAAAGCTGCTTCTCTGTTCCCTGCCCGTCCTGCGATTCAGAGCAGCACAGCCTCTCTGAAAATGGAGGGCCTTGTCTTTGCCTCCTTTATTATTGTCAGAAATGTGGAGAGAAAACGAGGTGCGTGCTGCAACACCGAGAGAGCAAGATTATGGATTCGCACGCAGGCACTCTCACCTGGGCACACACACACTCACACACACACACACTGCTTATGTATACAAATGTTACACGTCACAACGCAGATGTGTACTCGCACTTACGCACACGGGGCCTAATCCTCATCATTTACCGAATCCAGAGGGCTGAAATAGGCAGATAGAGCATCGCTAATTCAGAGTTAAAGCTCATACAAGAAGAGCAAAGTCCGTATTAGTGCTTTCCTTCAGCCATGCTGCTCCATATCACAGGGAATGCGTCAGCTCTACCGTGGTTAACACTCAATAAAACATCAAAAGGGATGAAGCGCCGAGGTCTGGACAAATACACACCCACACACACCAGATCCAGAAAGTCTTTTCCTTCTCACACACGTACACACACTCCTGTGTGCATATTTAGCAGCTGTGTGGTGAAATGAACAGGCAGAACAGATAACCAGTTTGCATCCCTTTCAAGGGAAAGCAAAGAGACCGTGTCAACTGAATGCTAAATTTCAATTTCAATGGAGCGTTTGTGTGCCGAAGCTTCTTGCAATCAAGCCATATATCCACTGGAACAATTGGCAATCTGGGAGCCCGGATGGACGAGGCAGTGACAGGTACACAGGAGCTGTCATCAACTTCCCATCAGGCTCCACTTCCCCCCAGTGGATGATTTGAAAGAGGAGAAAGACTCCTTTTGAAATTTTTATATCCAGAGGCAAAGGCATTTAATGGTCAGTGTTTTGCATGTTACATGAGAAGGTGGCATTATGAGCATGTGTCAATGCCAAAAAGCAAGCTGTGACAGACAGCTCATTCATTATTCAGGGATTTTAAATATTTCAGGGGCGACAGGAAGCTCATGAAATAAATATTTCAAACACTGCGTTACAAAAGGAGGTAGCCTTACACTTGTCTCATATTGATTAAGAGGGCAGTGGATTTGCTCCTCATGAAAAGAACATGTAGGCATGGAGACAGCCTCCTGGAAGGCTCTTCATTTCATCTGGAAACTCAGGAATGTTTTTAAAAAACCATTAAAGACTCAAATGAACACTAAAAAAGAAGCAAAGGATTTTTTTGGTGAGAGAAATGGACTGCTGGAGCAGGAGGTATAATGTAGGGCGCCGGAGATAGTGCAACGCTGGACACAATCAGCTCTCTGTCCACAGCGATAAAAAGGACAAGGCATCCTTTAAAATGCAGCCACTCACTGAAAAGTAGCTGCTGCCCAAAACTAATTCTCCTCACGCAAATTCAAGACACCGCAAAAAGCCAGGAGAACACAACTGCCGCAATTATGCCCCCCGCCTCCATCCCTCCCCTCCAGCAGCAGCAGCCTCCCCTGGTGATACGATGTGGCACCGGAGGTGGGAATGAATCGCTTCATAGACAGGCATCTCCCTTCTCAGCAAACATGCACAAGTATGCAGATAGACACAGATACATTCTTCTCTGCAGAGGGGAGTAGCCTGCCAGCAGCCGTCAGAAAAAGCAATCATGTTCTCTGTGAGACGGGCAGGGAGGCTGATGGAGGAGATGGAGATCCTAAGTTTGAAGCTTCAGCAAAACTGATCAGAAACCAGAAGAGATTCTCTCCTTCTCATGGGACTGACTTGGTTATCCAGACCTTATGATTCCTGAAATTTAAGTCATAAATTTGATATTTACTTACCTTCCAATATTATCCAAAGTCCAATAGTCCAAGATAAGCCGTCGGAGAGCTCAGTGCTGCTCCACAGAAAAGGTCTCAGAATCAGAACCACATTCTGATCACAACTTACTTTTACTGGGGAACATGTCCTTCACTCAGTCTGTGTATAATCCACTCCCTTTATACTTTCCTGGTTGGAGACGATTTCCACTGCGATATTCCAGCCTGACAGGTGAAGTAATGTCATGAATTCTTCTGAAAGAATGGTGAAGGGAGGAACTGAGCAGGAGGGAAACAGGAGAGACGAGCAGCTCCAGTGCAGTGGATCCAGCCAGTCCTCCGTTCAGCAGCTCTTCTCCTGCCTTCAGAGGGAAATTCAGCATCTGCTCTTCATCCCCACATCAAGAGGAGGGTGTCCCCCCTCCTCTTTTAAGGATGGAAACTTTCACGCACCTCCACCAAAGCTGTGACAGTGGATGCCAGTGAGCCTGGATTATGTCTCCTTTTCCATAGTATCCTTCCCTCATCAGTGGATTTGGTCCTTTCTTTCTCTCCAGTTTGTGTTTTCTGCAGCTCGCTCCTCTGCGATGGATGCTGAGGAAGCGGCGGAATGAGCCGAGCTGCTCGTTCTCCCGCTGTGGGGCTCTTTCTCTCTCCCTCTCTTTCCTTCACCCTCCCTCCCTCCTACATGCTCCCTCCCTGCTTCACACTGCACCTCCCCACCTCTCCTTCCCTCTGCACACACACTCACACAGATATGCACTTCTCTTGCTCTGGCTCTTGACAATTACTGCTGTGCCATTTCCAGCCGTGTCAGACAGAAAGGTTCACCGCCCATGCTCCTTAGAGAAACAAATAAGGTTTGACAAATATGTAAAATCAAACAGATATGAAGAGAAGGAGCAACAGCATCGAGCAGAGAGACAATCGAATCTCCCTTCTTCATCCTCCTAACCTGATTGCTAAATATCCCTGGGGCTGATGCTGCTTTGCATCTCATCTCTTTGTCATAACTTCTCTGTTTAGAGGAGTCGGCTTGATGCTGGCCAACTGTCAAGCGTGACTGAAGAGGAGAACGAAAATAGCAAGCAAGAGCAACACACTGCATGGAAACAAGGACAATGCATGTGCAGTAGCAGGTGCAAAGTTATATAATTAGCTGCTTCAGAAGAGTAAGCTGTAGCGGCTGCATGTGCATACTCAGTAATCAGCTGACAACCTGCAGCACGCCGCCATAAATAATGTAAACAAAAAGAATCTGTAACATGGAAGTCTCCCACTGAACCTGAATCTCACATATGGTCCTGCAGAAACCCGCAAGGCCATTACTGGCAGAAACCATTTGTTTTGTACTTAAAGGTGCATGACAGTGAAAGATTCTGCTCTCACTACACACCTACTGCGAATAAGTAATGATACTAAAGCAAAGCAATTATTTTGCTAAACTTGGGCTTCCCAGTAAGTCTGGTGTTTGTTTTGTGTGCTGTTACTCCTGACACGTTCATCCGTTTACATGAAATGCAGAAAAACAATTTCACCTCTCGGCGATGCATAAAGCAGGAAGTATAGGAAGCACATATTAGCATGTACATGTTTTCACATTGTCTTGATGAGATCACTGCAGCCATGAAGCCCAGGAAACGAATCAGGACTAAATGCTGAACTGCTGACTCGTTGAAATGGTTAACTTTATTCCCTCAATATTTTGCGTACTGATGCTTTAGTTAACAAATAAATAAAAAATGCTTCACACTCCAATTCAGCCCATTGTCACATCAAACATTCAATTTGAGCAAATATATCTAGTAGAGGAAAAAACTCTTGGTATAAGTGCGGCTCAAAAAGTTCTAGTATTGAACATTTCTTTATTTTGCATCATCACTATAATCAAGATGAAAAAACAACATTTAACATTAAACATGACATCAAACCAATAAACAATGAGAAGTATGTTTAATGCCTGCTGGAAGGTTGTTCATTTTACAGAATCTGCTGCTCTGGTTCCTCTCAGTACTTCAGCCAACAGAACCGTGTTCTGCTCTCAGTCTGATGGGCTAATCAATCTGTTGAAGCATCAGCATCAAATATGTAATAAATTGATGGCAGTCTTATTTTCCATATCAGCATCTCTTCCTGTGCTGTGTAAATGAAGTAGTGTGAGTCGAGCATTAAGCAGGTCCAGTGTTTCTGTTCCATGTTCTGCTAGTAACCCAACAGCAGAAGAAGCCAGACCTTCTTCCTGGTGGTTTTTCACCAGTGCTATTTTTACTACTGCCAGATGGCACCGTGTGGCTGACAATGTCTGTGAGTCAACTTAAAAATGTGACAAATGTTCTGAAGCGGGAGGCAGCATTCAGTAAATGCATGCATCGTTACAGGAATGTTGCTGTTCTTCCTTTGACCAGAAGCCGAGATAATCCCCTGGCTGAAGAAACGCCACCGATGCTCCTACATATCAATAATCATGTGGCTCATCTGCCAAAATCATCAGCCAACAACTACAGCAGCGTTCCTAAAGCTCTTCTACATCAACCGCAGGAGGAAAATGAAGGATGGAGCATTTTGCATTATGTTTTACTAATAATAAATGATTTATTTTGCTTTATATCACAATAGTGGCGCTTTATTAAATTAAATATGGCACATGTTCATGAATTTTTAAAACATTTTTCATCTTACATTGCAGTTTATGTGGTAGATGAGCACAAAGCAGAGCATAATGGTGGAGAGGAACTCTGATGATAAGACATGATTTAGAAAATCCTTTGCAAGTATTCAGGATATTGGTTTGTATTTGTATTCAGATGGTTTTAATATATCAATAAAACCCAAACAAGCAGCTGCCTTCAAAAGTCAACTAACTAATAAAACACGTCCTGATATGAGCAACTACAGGATAAATCTTTGCTTTATCAAATCAAGGCAGATTAATGTTTTACAGTGGCCTAGTCAAAGCCCACAATTAAATCCAACTGACTTGAAAACAGATTTGCACTGTTTAGAGTGTTAAAATAAAAATCTAAAAAATATACAACAATTTTATGAATGTTGTGGTTGTAGGGAAACTAAACATGAAAATAATGTTGCAGGGAGCCAAACATGGAAAACCTTAAAGACTCTGATCGTTATGGATACATGTCCATCCAAACAGTCTCTGAGTTCTGGTGTGGTTCTGGTCTGGTGTGGTTCTGGTGTGGGTCTGGTGTGGTTCTGGTGTGGTTCTGGTGTCTGCGGTTCTAATGCAGTGAAGTGGGTATTTAACAGCCGTTAGCTTAGCATCGTCAGGTGACACGCTGGCTCTCACTGGGACTCAGACATATTTACTGTCCTGTCAAACTTTATTAAGAGCTTCTGAATATTAACCGCCTTCACCTGCTCATGATCTTGGTGCAGACAGCTTAAATGTTCTAATCTTACTGAGACGTTTCATATCCCTGTCTAAATATTTCATCAAGTAACTGTTTATACAGGAGATGAAGACCAAATTTATCTCCTTTAACAGTTGAATGTAAGTGAAAGTGACGTTATTTCCATCCCAATGAGGAGGAAACACTTTCACGTCTTTATTGGCACCAGGGGGACGTCGGTGTGAACTTCATTATGACTCAAGCGTTTGCTTTGTTTACCTCTCATGCTTTGCTGCTTTTACTGAACGTTTTCAGGATCTGGACTCATTTCAGAACCAAATGTTGTCCAATACTTTTAGCCTTGAGGAAAATGAAGCGGCTCATCTCCACCCCATTGATCAACAGCAAATCTAACGTCAGACACGTTAAGGGAGAACTAATTGGGGGCGGGGAGCATATCTCATTAAGCCTCATTAAGCCTCATTAGGATAAAGAGGATAAAGATCAGAAACCGGCAGAATATTCCCTCAATTCACAGGAACAGGATCCAACAGGATGATAATAAATATGCAGCCTGAACGGTTCTGTGGCAGAAACAGAACCTGCGGTAACTTTAACAACTACAAAAAGAAACTCAAATATTTAGTTGTAAATATAAAGAATACATAAACACTGTCATTAATTCACATAAGTTAATATAATTCAACCTTGAGTGTGATGTCCAGAGAAAACAGAGATTATTGGAGCAGTTAAAGAACACAAGAGAAAAACGTAACGACTGGATTCCTGTGAGACTGAATGTTTCTGTTTAAAGCAAATATGTGAAAGTTGAATTGAAAATGTCAAAAATGATTTCAGTCCAGTAAAAACAAGCCTCTGACCTGAACTCTGGGCCTTTCCTACTGCTAGCTGGAGTCTGTTGATGTCTGAAATGATTGAATGTGATTTTACTCAATCACTGACTTTGACTGAGACGTACGAAAAGCAGCAGTTCGATCGTACAGGAAGACCTGCTGCTTTGTAAAGATGCTGTGGCTCTGAAGGGCCACAGCATTTCATCAGCAGTAAAATGTGACAAACGTTCCTCCTGATCCGACTTTAAAAGCTCGGTGTTTGGAAGCGCAGGCAGCACGGACTGACGCTCCGTTCATTTCCTCTGCTGCCATTTTGAAACTGAAGCAGACGACGATCTGAAGCATCGCAGAAACTCTTCTGGTCACTGATTGGGCCAGATGGAATCCATCCTGAGAAATCAAGCTCAATAGGAGAAATGCCAAACGAAGCACTAAACGTGGATGAGAATCAAGGGGAATTGTGTGAGTTATTAGAAGCTGATAAAGTTTGATATAAATGTGTTTCCTGGAAACAATGCTGGAAACATGCATCACTGTCATTCCTCCTCATACTTTACCTTGTGTTGCTCTTTCAAATGTCATCCCAATAAATACCAGTAAAGTTTGACAAAGGCAGAAATTAAGATGTAAACAAACTTAAAGCTGGCTCTCATGAGTTTCTTTACAAAATAAACTATGTAGCTGTTTTTCAAAAGCAGCTAAGGTTGAACAATTAGCTCTGTTTGTCTTTCATGTGGAAGAGAAAGGGAGTGACTAATCACTGCAGGATCCTGCTATGCCTGTCCCACATCTCCTCCTACACAGACTGATCTACACATACCTGCTGTTGTCTCTCTGAACTGTGTGAAAAGATGCACATTATGTTTCAACTACAGAAGTCTTCAGAGAAAACGTTGGCCTTGATTTTTATTTTCAAGGATTTTGGTTGCCATCACCTCGACTGGTTATTGAGTCCTCAGCCATTCTAGATGCTTAAGGTCTAGTGTTCATTACTTCAAGGTTACATCTTGATTTACAGGCTGCTATGTTTGTAAAGATTGTGATAAATCAAATATATCAGATACGAGTTATAAAAACACAAAAGATAAAATCAAAAACATGTCTTGTATTTCTTATGATCCACTTTGCAAAGTTAGAATAAAATGTAAATCAAATGTGAGAAAAAAACCAAACATTTCCTGGAAATTGCTAAAAAAATCAAAGAACAAAAGTGTCAAAGACTCTTTTTGTAATTAATACAAAACATCTTGCAGGTGTTTGGACTGGCTTGCTTTCAAGCAGCTGTTTTTGTGACAGCTCTGACAAAAACCCACTAAGATGCGTGACCTTGCTCTCCATTGTGTTGCACATGTGTTGGCAAGCAGGTCTTTCCAGGCCTCAGCATCCTGGCTTTCTGCAGAGCAGGTAAAACACACATCCAAATGAAACATGTCACACTATCAAACTTTGGTTTGGACCTGAAGCCTTTTCTGTCCTGCCATCACAAACCCAAACATGGTGATTTTGATAAACTGCATGTGAAATCATAATAAATCAGATGCCAAATACAAGCATCATGAGACAAAATGTGAAAGGTTAATTAAATAAGAATAAAATAATGGCAGATTTGTTAAATCTGCTTTAAGTAGAGTAAAAAGCAGGAGCAGCATTTCTCTTTTCTGCTCCATCTTTGCATCTCAAAGGTCAGAAAATGCATGTGTAGGCAGAGAAAGATGACTACAAGGTATGTAGCAGTGAGTCATACGATGATACTCTGCATCCTCACACTAGAACAGATTCAACAGAAATATGTTAGGAATATAAAGAGTCAACTATTCATCTGCAACAAAAACAACGGCAATTTGATCTATTTTTACTTTCATATTTAAATGATTCTCTAAAAAATATTTTTTGCATAATGCAATTATGACACAGGCGATACATTCTTCCTTGTTTTCAAGGGCTACAGATGCAATATAAGTAAAATACAGTGGAATCAGAAATGTGCAACCTTCCATCACCAAGAGAGTCCCAACTGAAACAGAACAACCTGAAACGTGATAGCTCCAGCCTGCAGGCAGGCAGGCCTGTTTCCAGCAGCCCACCAGAACCAATGACATGTAACGTCTTCTGGAGAAACGTTTTGATGCTCAGACGAGACAAAGATTGTTATTTGACCAAAATGAAACAAACATAGTGGCTGAGAGGCTTTTAATCCTAAAAACACGATAAAAACTGAAGAAGATGGTGGTGCCACCTTCATGGTGAAGGTCTGTTCAGCTGAAAATGTGCCAGGAAACCAACCAGCTCCCCCATTTGACCCATTTCTGGTAATAATAGTGATAAAAATCTCCAACCTACAGGTAGAATTATGCCAGAAGCTTGTTAAGATAAATTATTTAGTCCCAAACGTGGAACTGATCAATGGAAAACCCATTTCCTGTGAACACTTGAGCCAAAATACGACCCATTAAGTCAGTAGTTGCTGTTCCTTAGAAATTGCTTTGTGTGTGTTGTTCTCTTTTCTTTTGACTTTTACAGATTCCATAGATTATTTGCTTCCTAAACATGCCCATTAGAGGCTGGATATAAATGTGTAGATTCCTTTATACAGATTTTCCAACAGAAATTATGAATCATGTTGCTATAATTTAAGGGTTCTTCACCTTTAAATTGCAAAAATACAAACCACACTGAGAACAGAATATCGTGCTCAATGCAGCGGAGGAGGGCGACTTACAGCCGAGCTGGAACGATTATACGCCGCTGCTGCAATTAGAAATGACTCAGTTCAACTGTAATTCTTCATCTAAAACATAAAATGGTTCCATATTTAAGACATAAAACTTATTTCTCAAGAAATGCTGATTTTCAAACTCAGTGGAAATCTGTTTATAGATCATAAACAGTGCAGTCACAATCACTCTCAAGTCTTTGCACTAAACATTTCAGTTACTTTATGCTGCAAATCACAGAATCCATGCAGACATTCAATGCATTCCTCAATTCTGATTATTTGTGCTCATGCCAGGACTCTAAAATCAGCAGTTTTTGGGGACAATGTAATTTTCGTGAATAAAATGCTGCAGAAGCATCTGGTAGACATATTTATGAAGATGGATAGAGAACAGCCAGTGGTGGGAACACGTCGTCCGTTAATGTGCTAATGCACCAATGCATCAACAGTGGAGGTCATTTTTTGCTAACTTTTAAAACATTTAGTCACTCAGATCAATCAGTTTTTCTGGTGACCAAAAACAAAAAGCCAAAGTTCCTGAGCTGGGGTTTGGCTTCAACTCACCACAATAGAAACAATATTCAATGAAACGATTCATAGCAGTATGGAAATGATCTCCGCCATGCTGACCCGCTCTCCATGCAGGTCCTCAGCAGGTCAGGTGGTTCTGGCCCACTGGGTTCATGGCCATCAGTCTGGCTCAGGAATAAATATTCCAACGGTGCAATTTAAAGTGATCCGGTCCCATTGCTTTGGCTGCAAGTCAACATGACCCAACATTGACCCCATAATAACCACCTGACACAGCCTGGATGCCACCTGAACACTGATGTATGTATAATAATCTACAATTATCACTTAAACCTTGACAGAGGTGGTTCTGTTCTTCAGATCAGATCCTCATGTTAAGCAGAAACCTCTGGGCCGCCATGACAGAGATCCACCCCCAGCTTATAGATACTAAAGCAAATATAATATGTTCACCATTAAGAAAGAAACATTAAAATTACAAGTGAGCCCTGCAGACTGCGCCGTCCTTCGCTGCCTGCTGTGTGCTAATGGCGACATATTAACAATGTAATAATGCATTTGACTTTCTGCTGTTTAATAGATACTCTGTGTTGGAGTCAGGATCAACTTTCTCCCAAACTGTAAAAGTCCTTTTACAATTACAACTGCCTGACCTCTGAAGCTGTTCTGTGTCTGTCAGACAATATTGTGTTGTTGTGTAGAAGAGATACTTCATCCTTTAGCTAACTTCATATTTTATGCATTTAATTGCTCAAAGCCTTGTGCAGCTGTTAATTATAAAAACTCCTGCAGAGCACAGGAAGCGCCTGACCCCGTCTTTAGCCACCTCGTTTAAATCCAGAGGATTGTTATTCAGAAACTCAAACCAGAGAAGTAAAGGTGAGATTGTTTTTCCTCCAACATTAATCATTTTTCATCTTCCTTCCTTTATGATTTCTCTTGTTCACCTTTGATCTTTACATTTCGTCTGTTTTTATTTATAAAATGCTCTGACCCAAACCATATGAACTGTTTTATTAGCTCCATGGCTTTATTTATTCATTCATTCATTTAGATTTTATTGTACCTCCATTCAAACAAGTTGAATCTTGTTCTTTTATAATTAACTCATGACTTATAGATACTTCATTACTGCTCACATCTCTTTGGCCCAGATTTTAATTGGCTTATGCACAAAGTTACACATCCTGTTTTCTATCTCTACTTCTGGCTCTCATGGTTTCCTTGTGCATCATTTTTTACGTTGGTGCATTTAGGACCCATTTTACCTCTGGAGGAAATGTTTCATTGTAAAATGATGCTCATTCTCTGTTATTGTTTCTCCTGCTGCACTGGGAGCAAACAATGTATGAACATTGTATGCAGATGCTTATGATAATGACGGCATGTCAGCGTTATGGAGAACAATTCAGAACATTTAGTTAATTTAAGATCATTCAAAAACAGCAGGGCAGCCCAAATAGAATAAAACATTAATTCAACAGTAAAACCAAAAGTTATTGAAACCTCTGGCAGATTTTAGTTTACATTTGGTTTAATCTAACTAAGTTATGAGTTAACTATGAAGAAAAACCAAAGAAAAAAAAATCTGTTTTCACTGACATTTTGCAGGTTAAGAATGATTTTTGCCTGTCTGAAACACTAGTGGATTAATCTTTTTCTACATTAAAGTCAGACTCTTTTTATAGCTACTGAGCAATGGCTGGAAGCACTCTGTGCCATCACCCTAATCCTCAGCTCCCTGTCAGATTAAAGTCTAGACTCTGACTGAGCCGCTGAAACATTACAACTATTCCCAGTCAGCCGGTCAGAAATCTTACTGCAAACGAGTTATGAATAACGTGGGGCTGTAGATTCAGGCTCGTCCTGGCAGGAAGTGGGAGAGCTTCGGTTCTGGATTGGCTGATACTTCAGTTCTGATTTGTTCTTTTTCTGTTTGTCCTTTTTTGGTTGAGGCTTTGCAGGTTTGGACAATTATTCTCTCTGGTTTGGACGCTGTGCAGCTGAAAGGATTTTTTTATTCTTTCTTTTTTGCTTTTGAATAGTTTTGATGTGCAACCATGGCAACAATGTGCTGTTATTCCAACTGCGAGCCGCTGCTCAGCATTTCAGAAGCTGAATTAATACCTGATCTACGACCTGAAAACCCAGAGGAGCTGAGAAGAAGACCTCATGGATGCAGAGCAGGACGAGAGAGCAGAGAGAGGAGGAGGAAGTTCAAACCTTCTCCGTTGGTCATAACCAGAAATGATCTTATCCGGCTCCAACAGCCAGACAGATTTAAAGGAGCAGCAAAAGCAAAGGAGGTGGATTAGCAGGGCTTGCCAAAAACTGATGGTGTCATCCAGGCCATGTTAGTGGAACATTATGTCTGCTGAGGCCTCTTTGTAATCACAGCAACACTGACTGCTACTGTAGTCTGCCGGTAGCAGCCTCATCTCTTAACTGAGTAGAGTTTTAACATTTCACTTAGTTTGAGATAAATAAAGTGTTTTTGAATGAATCGAGATCACAGGACAGAACAGAGGGTAAAGGGACAGACATCAGTCACACCTCCCACCCACACGCACACACCCCCCCCCCCCACCCCCCCCCCCCCCACACACACACACCTCCCACCCCCACACACCCCCCACACACAGACAACCCCCCCCCAAAATCTGGGCGTTGAACCTACATGAATCAAACGTTACGTTGCCACAAGGCAGCTCTGCTACCAGCTGTTTGTACATGCAGATCTATTCAATAAGGCAGAATATTAATGAACAGTGGATTTATTTCAGCTGCTCCATCACCAAGTCAAATGAGTTATATTGATTAATTAGACAGAGGCTGATGTGTTAACACTTTTATTTCTCCTAATCTTCTGCTAACAGCTAAGGAAACAAAAACAAAAGATGTTAATACCTGCTTAAGGTTGTTATTTTCAAAAGAAACTTAATCTGACAAATGAGGATTTCATAATTTAATGAATTTAAAAATCATCTATCTGTCTGTCTATCTATCCAGTTGTCCTCATAAATTGATACATTCTGAGTCAGAATTTGCATCAGCATTTTTTTTATTGTGGCTTTTTTCTGTGCAAAAGCAAGAAAACAGATCCAGCTGCCCCAAGAGAAGGAAGGAAAATATATCACTGGGGGAAGGAAGCCACACTCTGTATAGAGGACAAGGTGACACTGCTGCATGCGCTCCACTGCTGACGCTGTACATAAGTCTGGAATACAAACCTTTTCCCACTATGGCCACTCAGAAAGCATCAAACTGGTGAGGAAGAAGCAGCGCTCTCACTGAACATCAGGTAGTAGGTGGCTGCGTGGGACGAAGTGCCTGAAATAAGTTATGGCCACAATTATGGAGGCTAAAGTGGTGTGGCACGCTAAGGTGTCTCTATTGCTCATTTCTTTTATTTACTCTGAGTGGCTAAATGAATGAGAAGCCATCTTGCTATTTGTGTTCATGCCTTTCATTTTACCAACAGTATCAAGTGGTGCCTTAAACTGCTGTCTGCTAAACAAGTGAATAATGAAGATTTAGATAACCAATTAGGACCTTAAACAAAGTCCCCTCCTCACATCAGTTGAGCCAGCAGAGCACAGTCTGCAGCTTCAGCACAGCTCTGCAGGATGATCTATTGCCATGTACATATTCCCAGATATCATCTGGCCTCATTTGTCAAAGTAAGCTTGTAAAAAATTATATCTGTAAGGCAATGTATCTGTGGAGCTCAGGGTGTTCCCACCTCACCTTGTGACTTTTCTCTGAGTCTCTGGCTGATGGGGACAAACAACATGTATGCTGAAAAACAAAGGAGCAGCAACATGAGGGGTTCTTTAATGTCATTTTCCATTATTTCCCACATGCATTCTTCATTCTGGTGCTTTCACATCACCGCTGGCACTGCGGACAGCCTACAGGAGATGCCTGCTGTTATTTATTATGTCTTAATAACTGCATGCCTGCCAAGTTGGAAAGTGGTCAATAAGAAGAAGTGGTTGTGAAAGCGCTTCGTATTAAATGTGTCAGTGGTTGTTGAAAATAGAGTGTGCCTCGGCGCTCTGGGAAGTGAAGAAAAACTGCATTTGTATAAGGTTCACACTCAAGCCTTATTTGACACGCATTAGAGTTCAGTGGTAGTGTTTAGTCAGAAACTTATTTTGCTTGGATCGGAACCGACAAAGTGAGAACGGATCTCTGCAAAGTGGAGGGGTCTGCAGGCAGTACGAGTCCGGGCTTGACACAAAAGGAATGAAATAACAAAGATGCAGAAAACAATAAATTAAATGTAAGATGAACATTATGCAGGTTTTAGCCTCCATGTATTTTATAACCTCCATGTTTACAAAGAGTATGAAGAAAAAAGCCGAGGTGAGTTTTTGAATTTCTGAGTGGATTAGGAATAAAGAGCTTCAGTCTCTGCTTCTCTGTTCATCCTGCAGTTATCGGTGCCAATTTAACCAAAACCATAGAACCACAGCAGCGGCGTTTCCATATTCAATGTTTCTATTGAATAAGAAACACAATTAAAAAAATGTTTGTTCACTACAATAATTTATAACATGTGATGTGCTGTCATTGTCCTCCAACAAAACTATTATGATCAGATCAGATATGCCTGTATAGGAAACTCTGTATGGTCATATAAATAAATAATAATGTAAACATAATAATAATAAGTGATCTTATATCATCTTATATTCTTGTTTCTGTGATTTTAGGTTGCTTTTGCTGCCTGACGATCTGAGCTGCAGGAGATCAACCCAGGATGTACCATCTATAGTGGTAATAAGATTATAATGCACCTTTAATATTGTTGTGAAACACAAAAGGCAGCGAAGGCATTAACTGGAGCTGCAGCTTAACAACATGGAAATGATGCAAAAGACAGATATGATAATAATGTACATAATAATAATAAGGATCTATATTTCGATAACTTTCTGCTAGATTTCAGCTGTGCATTTGTTAGTTTCAAGCAGCTCTAATATTGGAACATGATGATTAAGGATTGACATGATTGTAGCAGATCAATGCATTTGTGTTGATAATGAGATGCAAGGTACATGATGTTGATATGAGACTTGATAATGTAGCAGTGAGTGTTTTGATGAATCAATGTGATGTTACGTGCGATGGATGATGATGGAGGTGGATGATGGATGATGGTGGATGGTGATGGATGAGATGGATGAGATGATGGATGGTGGATGGATGGATGGATGGATGGATGGATGGATGGATGGATGGATGGGTGGTGTTTTGAACTTCAAATAAAAATAAATATTTAATATCCTCTTTTGGATGTTTGTAATATTTAAGCTGAGTCTTGAATAAATGTTGGTTCTCATTAACGAGCTGCAGCCTCTGAGTTTATTGCTGTTATGTCTTTGGTAATTTCCTTTTTCTTACTATGTCCATAATCTTCTAATCAACTAATTTATCTAGTGATTTTTATTAACAGCACTACAGATAAGCATTTCCTTTTACCCACATTTCAAGATCCAGAGGCTCAAAGGTACTTCAAACAGAGGCTGGTTTCACCCTCATAGTTATCACATTTTCTATTTCTATGCACTTCATGGTCTGTTTGATGTTATTCATGAGCTGTAACTGGAAGTAATACAACTGCAAGGGGCCAGAAAAGGCTTTTGAATACAAAGTGTGGGCTGCTGTGCTGCAGACACTGAGGCCTCCTGCCCTTAATAATGCTTGGAAATTAAATGTCGCCTATCAGACATTTGTTTGTGGATTATGGGGAAGGTTTTCTGTTATTTGTGAAATCCTGTTAGGGATTGGTTTCAACATGTAGAGTCATAATGTGGATGATCTTTTTGTTTTTAATATTAGTTTATGGAGGAAAAACAAATATCTGAGGTTTAAATGATGAAATAAATAAATACGACTGCAGTGAAGCACCAATAGAAATCATGGTGGAATAAATTTACAATCAGGTCCACAATGCATCACCTTTTCTCTGATGCTGCAGTTTAAAGTCTCTAAGAGTTACACAACTCCAGAAAAGTGTACATGATGTATTTACATCTGAAGGTTGAACATGTGAACACAAAGTGCTATTCACATAATACAGAAGTGGAAAGAAAATATTTTCAAGTCTTTTGTAAATAAAGATCTGATAAGTGTGGTGTGCATTTTGTTCAGCTCCCTAAATTAATTCATACTGAATATTCTGGGTTGTGTCTTTACCATTTCATAAATCAAAAAGCAAACATTCAGTAGGCTGGCTGGAGTTTGGCTGTGAAGGTCAATTTTCACCTGATTTAACAGCTAGTTAGTCCTGGACTTTGACTAGGCCATTCTGGCTGGTCTGGCTGTATGCTGCAGGTCATCTATGTACTGGAAGGTGACCCTTGACCCCAGTCTCAGGTTTTCTCCCTGGATTTACTCCGGACTCAGAAGCAGGAACAGATTAAATCATCTCCATTCAGATTAATCCTTTATTCAGTTCTGTCCGGTCCTCTGGTCTTCTCTGGTTTTCTGTGAAGGACGTGACTAAAGGTCAGATTCTTCCACCTCGACAGTGAAACTAGTTACCTGGACCATCTCCAAACTGTTCCTCTGATTAATGTTCTTTATCTAAAGCTGTCAGAGTAAAGAGGGCAGACAGAAATGCAACAATGACTTTCAGGTTTGTTTTTGTAAAACAGCTTGAAATCCAAGCATCCTGCTTGTTGAGATGCATCACAGAAACTTCCACATCATCATGCATTGAAAAGCTTTTGCAAAGCCCTGCAGTTCTCTGGGTGACTGACACCACAGAACTGGCTTTTAGGAATCCTGTTTGTCATTGTGAAGTCAGATTATTAAACTGGACTGTAGCGACTGATCCTATTGCAGTTTATGTGTAACTACAAGGATTTATTACTGTTCATACACAATATTTAAAGTGTTGCTTCCTCTGACACCTCTAAATGAAGGAAGTAGTGAAGGCAACTTTTTAAAACCCTTGCAGAGCAAGTCGTCGGCTAAAAGACTTATAAAGCATCCCTCACTAGTCAGGGGGAGGAATAGATTAGCCAGTACTGCTACAGAAGGTGGCTCTGTCATTTTTCTTGAGACTGTAGATGATGGTAAGGTTTGTATCTCATTATCATTGCCACCAAAGCAATTTTCAGGTCCTGCTGAGATTGTTGTGGCACAGCAGGCGGAGGACACTGAGACGTAATGTGCTTATGAGGAGCAGAAAAATCCTGCTTGATTTTTTTCTGTCCCTGCTCAGATTGTGCAGACTGTGCTCTTGTTTGTCATGATGCCTCAAATACTGGATGTCTTATTAGATGTGGTTTGTGTTGCAGTGATTGATTTTAGTCTCATCGTTCTGAAGCTTTTCATTTGGGTAACTGTTGCTTTGACTTTCCCACAGCTTTGGGCTCAAGAAAGACCCCATGAAGAGATTATCCTTCACCCTTGCATTGTGTGCGAGGGACACAAAGTGCTTCACTTTTCCAGCTCTAATTTGTCAAGCCACTCCCAGCCAGTTCAGGCTCCCTGCTTGTTGTCTAATTCACATGCCTCTTAGGCTCTGTGCTGATGTCTCTCTTTGTGTTCTCCAATTGCATTTTTCAAAATCAGCTTTGTTCCAGTGCTGCCAGCATCAAAGTGCAATATGCCTTAGCACTCACTTCATGTCAACATGACATACAAAGCTGATTATCTCTGGCGAGAGAGTCATTTGGTCTTGTCACTGCGGAGCATACGGCAGCCATATTGCTTTATGAGTTTGTTGGCTGAACTTGCACAAAGCTTTGGGGGCTTTATGCTGGTTTGTGCTGTAATGAAAGTTGAATCCCCACTACAAATGTCCTTGATTACTGTTTTGTTTCCAAATGTTTGATAGGATGATCATCCATTAACGCAGCCGCTGCCGCCAGTCAGCAGGGTACGCTCACTCAGCCTGTGGCTCCTTTTCAAACTGTCTTTGCATCAAAGGTATTTAAAACAAACAACGAGCAAACATGATGCAGCGTCACAGGAGCTGCACGGCTCCAAGGACGGAGATTATTCTAAACTTGGGATTTCCACTGGAACAGACTTTGGAAGTGGGACACAATAGCAGGGATTACATGAGCAAAGTTTTTACTCCAAACCAACTTCAGATTGGGGGTGTGTGTGTCTGTGGGGGTGTGTGTGTGTGTTTCCCATAACTCTCTTTCTGAAGTGGGAAATTTAAAAGATTCAGATGAAGCTTTATCTCCAGTCTGGAGGCAGTTTTTAAATGCAGCCATCTTGATGTGGTCAGTGTTGGTCAGTGAGAATCTTAGATTTTTCTATATTTGAAATGCATTTAGTTTGTTCTGTATTGGAAATGAACATTTATTCCTGACATAAAACACGGTATCAATAACTGATATATAGTTATTAACATTGTGGTCTTTGACATGTAGTTCAGATGTAAATATTTATACTCTACATCTCTGAAAATCCAAAACTTTCTTTTCAATATTAACATTGCTCAGTAAGAATTGCACTTTTCAAATGAAAGCATTTAGTTTTCAAGGCTTGTCCACAGATGATTCATTGGAAACACAATAAGAGTTTTATCAGCCAGATGATCACAGTTATATTAAAATAGAGACAGGAAAGTTTAGTTTTTTTCATTATTTGTTCATTTGTACTTCGTCCTATAAAACTGGATTTAAGGTGAGTGGAAAATGATTTATGGTTTCTAATCAGGGAACAGAAATTAACTAAATCATTTTATTTTATTCAAAAAATGTTTAGAGAAAATATCAGCATTTTCTGAACTCTAGTACAAAATGTTTCCTGGATGGTTATCAAATATGTTCGTGTGAAACTACATTAATTTATTATTAATTCTTGTTTATTTTTGGAACTAACCAAAAAACTGAATAATACATGTTATGATAAATGAGCATTTTCTGAGCGATCTTACAGTAAATTAAAATGCTCCTTGGACCGGGCCGAATTGATGCTCTGATAGTCGAACATGGGCAGGTAAAGGTGGGCTTTGTGTGCAACCTTTCCACAGAAACGGTTTTAATGAGGCCTCATTGGACTGCAGTCTGAAGGAGGTCAGGAACGTTGTGTCGGGTGCAAGGAGACACAGATTACATGAAAACTAGGCCAAAGTCAGCCAGAAACTCAGCACTACCAGCGAATGCTAAGCACACATTTACAAGGCAGATGTGCAAAGATCTAATCTCTGAGTACAAAAAGCTGATTATTTATTTAACAACTGAGAAACTTTTTATCATCACCATAAATATCAGTTTCCAGCCCAAGTCTGCAGTTTCTTATTCAACATGGATTCTATTTCTATGTTAATATTTGAATGTTTACATGCAGTGATTTCTGCTGCTTCAGCTTTTTATGTCCCATTAAAATGTTTCAGATGAAGAAATATAAAATAAATACCAAAAACATTTAAGTTTTGGTTGGATAAGTTCTTAATCAGAGGGTTTTCGAGCATGCATGACCTGAATAAGGTCATGACGCTGAATCTCAATCAGATTGAAGTGCAGACTTTGACTAGGCCACCCCATAATGAAAGGTATTCAGAGGCTGAGGTGCTTGTGCTGCTGCACAAGCTGAGGTTTAGGTTAAGGTCACAGAATCCTCTGTGAGCAGGAATCTGAGGCAGAAACGCGTTAAGTTTCTCAGGTCCTGGCCTAGCAGGGCAGCCCAGACCATGACATGGCCGCCGCCCTGCTTCATCATCCAGTTTGATGCCATTTGTCTGTAATTTTCTGTTGATTTTACCTAAATGCAGCAAAAGAACAACTTTCCAAGCTGTTTCCCATCTGAATCACTTCTTTCAGTAAATTTTGAGTGAAAGCTGCATTTTAACTTCAACTATGAGACGTTGGATGCAAATATAGAAAATTAATTTGCAATCATAATGAAGTAGATTTAATCTTTCAGAAACAAATATAACTGAACCAAAATGTTTCCCCAAATGCTTGTTTAAAATGGGCTCTAAGCCTCACTTTTAAAGCTGCCTTCTCCTGGTCTCGTCTCGCTCCAGATGTGCTGGACTCATGTTGCTCGTGTTTTTGTGACTGTAAAACAGGAAGAACAGAGTTTATTCCTCTGCCTCTTCTCACCCGGCTGCAGGTTCTTCTTGTTCCGCTCATGTTTAGCTGGATGTTCTCTGACTTAGTTCAAACCAAAGGAACTAAATGTAACACTGCTCTGGAGGTCATAATTTTAAATGTTATTGTGATGTGTCTGAACTCACTTCAGGATGATTCAGATGAGTTTTATATTCTCCCAGATTCAGATAATGAAACAAGCTGGTGGTCCAAACGGGTCCTCAGCAGCCATTGTAGGTGAGCTCCAACAGTCAAACGGCTGCATGTCCTGCTCAGGCTGCCGTCAGGCTGCATAACTCTGTCATTAAATAATTCATTTACTTCAGGTGCAGAAACATGCAGAGCCGAGTTTCCTGAGGACCAGAGTGGGAGACCTCTGGGACAGAAAAATGACTGTCACGGTTTTTGTTCCAAGTCCATTTGCAGAATCACAAGAGAAAAATGTGAAACATCTTAAACTTCCAAAGATTCCCTTCATGAATATAATATAATATAATAAGTGCATTATTCAGGCTCTGTCATTTTCCATTGACAAACTGCATGAAGATTTATCTAGATGTTCTTCTGTAACAGATTCAGGCGTCACCAGATTCATTGTCAGCGTCTGTCTGGCATTTGGCCCTAAATAATGTAGAGCCTGGTGCAACCTAGAGAAAAACTGTCCCAAACCACTGACTTCATGACTGGAGTCAGATGTGTTTCTCTGATGTCCTTTCTGCAGCAGAGCATGACCTTTGTGTGGGGCATCTTCATTTGCTGGCTGTCTTTCAGTATCTGCCAGCTGAAAGGTCAGGAATTTTAAGCCTGGATGTTCCTCAGCTGCCTTTCATCAGCGCTGCTCAGCAAACTTTAAAAGATTCATTCAAACTACGCTACAGCAACAAGGTTTATAATTCTCTGCTTACAGTTGTGTTAAAGACCTGCAATGATGATAAAGGTTACAAAGGCAACGGTGGTCAGATGCATGCTGGGAAACGGGAGCTTTTCTCAACTATTGCAAAACTTAATATGAGCAGATTATCGCAGAGCGTCGCTTCATTCACATCTCAGAAATTGGTTTAATCTAAAAGTTTAAATCTGTTCAGACTTTTTCTCAATGACTGATTACTCTGCGGGCTGCCCAGTGGCGCAGCTGGTAGAGCTGGACAGGGTACACCCTGCCTCTCCCCTGCCTCCATGGAGAGGTTTAACCTCTCTAACCTTTAGAGAGGCCAATTAACCTGACAGTCATGTTTTTGGACTGTGGGAGGAAGCCGGAGTACCCGGAGAGAACCCACCATGCACAGGGAGAACATGCAAACTCCATGCAGAAAGACCGGGAATCGAACCCAGAACCTTCTTGCTGCAAGGCAGCAGCTCTACTAGCTGCAGCACTGGGAAGCTGGTAGTACCTGCAATTGTATGTTTTCTTAAGGTGCAAATGCAGCAGCCTGAGATCCATCTTGTTTCATTGTTTCTGGGTTTATTTAGTATTTATTAGTGGGAGAAGTTTTTTTGATCTGCAGTGTAAAACCTCGATGCGTTCCCTGGTTTTCAGTGGAAACTGCATGAGGAAGATGTTTCATTTAGCAGCGTCTCTTTGTGTCTCACAGCTTGGTGCCATTGATTCTCATGGAGAGAGAGAACGAAGCCTCCTGATTCTCCTGTTATCAGCGTCTCTCGGTCACTCAGTCAGGCCTTATGTTAGCATGCTGCTGCTTGTATAATGACCATCATAAATATAAAGAGAGAAAACAGCAGCCCTCTAAATAAAACTATTTTAGTTTTCAGACAAACTGTTTAAATGAAATGAATTTGCCTTCAGTGCAAAGGAGCAGCAGGTCCTGGGAAAATAAATCTCTACATTTTAAGAGTGTAAGATGAAAATGATTGATCCTGAGCATTTCCCACATTATGAGGTGCTTAAAGAAAATTTAGCAAAACAATTATTCCAATACAATTTACTAAAACGGTTGTTCCAGGTATTCCTGGAAACCAGATATTTAAAACCTGCAAATACATTCGACAACCTGATAATGTTTATGATTCACTATTTTAAAAGTTCAAACACAAAATGGAGAAACTCTTCAAATATCTACTGTCTGTATAGCAACACTTGGAGATTCAGCCAATCAGGGCCAGGCAAAATTAACGGAGCTCATGGATTGGCTACTTTATAAGAGCCAGCCAATAACGACTCAGGCATTATTGATCATTGATCACATGTATCTCAACTTCATAACCTGCATTTTGTTTTGAATATTTGAAGTATGCTTGATAAAAAATATCCATGAAAATGTTAATTTTACGGCTGCACAGTGGTGCAGCTAGTAGAGCTGTTGCCTTGCAGCAAGAAGGTTCTGGGTTCGATTCCCGACCCCAGTCTTTCTGCATGGTGGGTTCTCTCCGGGTACTCCGGCTTCCTCCCACAGTCCAAAATCATGACTAGGTGTGTGTGTGTGCATGTTTGTTTGTGTTGTGTGTCTCTGTGTTGCCCTGCGACAGACTGGCGACCTGTCCAGGGTGACCTGTGCAGGGTGACCTGTCCAGGTGACCTGTCCAGGGTGACCGGGTCCAGGTGACCTGTCCAGAACGTTAGCTGAGGGCTGCCAGCACCTCCTGACCCCACTGAGGGACAAGGAAGTATAGAAGATGGAAGGATGTTAATTTTACACAAATATTTCCACCGAGCGCCGACCTGCTGGTTTCCATGAAGGTGGAATTAAACATCCATGTATGAATAAATTATTTATGGAAAGTTTTTGTGTTTCTGGCTGTGATGAATTCAGATCTAAAAATAATGTGAAGAATTGAAATGGATTGAAATATTTAATGTGTAATTATCAGATCTATGCAAGCAGCTGATGGAAACGATCTGAGGCAGCAGCTCTTTCAGGAGGAATCGTGCAAAACGGAGCAAACTACTGATTGTGAAAGATTTGACCCAAAGCAAGATGTTTAAAAGGTCATTTTACCAAATACTGAGGAAACTACAACAGAGTCACAACATTTGAACAAAGTAAATCATTTATTCTCTTGTTGTTCTGTCATTTAGCAAAGAGAAACAATCTTTCTAACTGACCTAAATAGTTTAATCTGATTTAATGTCAAACAATGAGGAAAATGATCATTGTCCTTTAATTCAGTGTCCATGTCTATATCTGGTGTTTAACTTTATACTCAGACTCTGATGGTTATTCAATCAGGAATTATTACAAGATTTCCACTTTCTGCAAGAAAATAGACGTTGAATGATAATGAACTTTTTGTATCTTTTTCAAACAGTTAATCAAACAGAAGAGGGATTCAAGCAGCTCTTAAAGCTGCGGTCCGCTCGCAGAGCAGTGTGTGACAGTGGATAATTAATGATGCCCATCTAATGACTATTTGTTAATAGTGGCCTGGAGCGAAGGGCCAAATGGTGGTTTTAATGAAAACCACCAAACTGAATCATTCATGAGACTTTCATCTGTAAAAAGCTGAGCCATATTTGAAATATCAGAGTCAAAATCCACACGTCATGCTTGGGTTAGTCAGGTTGCTGCAGGTGCGTTTGCACCACTCTGCCTTGTAATTTAGGTCATGATAATAAGCAAGTGGCCTTTATGATTGCCAGTTATTGGAGTAGAGCTGATTTTTAAATTACTTAAACAACATGATTATACATCAGAGCAACAAATGTCTGATTTGTTTTTAAGGCTTTCAAACAAAATGGCTTCTGTGCATCACAGATCTGAAGAGGCGGCGCTCCTCTTTTCATTTACGACCCGTGAAGCTGCTGGATAGTCGGCTTCGGTTCTGACGTTCCACTGGTCTGATGTGGAGATCTCAGATCACGTTGCGTCTTTAGAAAAGCACAGAAAAGAACCTGAAGTCGGCTTAAAACTGGAGTCACATCTGGATCTGTGGAACTCTGCAGGCATTTCTCCCACCTGCCTGCAGAGAGAGGAGCTGGCTGATAACCAACAACATTTTCCTTTTTAACAAATAGAAACCAGGAATCCTTCTTGCTTTGCTTCATTTAGTTTGTCGGGTAAAAAATCTGAGAAATGAGAAAATGTTCAACTGCTATGAAAACTTGCAGCGCCTGTAAAAACTCAATCTGCTGGATGTTTTATCCTTTTCATTTCTTTACAAATCAATCATCAGCAGCAAAAACAGTGAAAATAGATTTCAATAAATGAATGAAAATAAGATAATATAAAAACAGCGAATATGTAAATGTAGATAAATCCTGGAGGATAATTAGTTTAACCTGCAAAAGATCCAAATCATTTACCTAAAGCTCCAGACAAGGTTTGGAGACAACAAGCTAGATGCTCTGGAGTGGCCCAGTCAAAGTCCAGACCTCAAGGACTCTGAAAAGGGTCAGAGCTGGTCCCGTCCAGCCTGACCGGTTCGCTCAGCAGGAAGAACATTTGTAAGAGCATTAAAGCATTTTAAAGATGTTAAACCTCCAGTGGGGTGAAGAAACGTCACTGTCTGCTGGTGGCGACATCCTTCAAGATCTCAAGTAAATAAATCAGTGAAACATTGTCTGCTGATGAATGTATTTCTATTTTACATAAATAACTTCTACATAAAGATGCTTTGTTGTTTCTCATGCATCTCGACCCAACATGGAGGCAGTAAACGACGTCCGTCGATCAGCAGGCGGAGCTTTATGGACGGCGAGCCGCTCCGAGCCGCTTCGATGGGAGGAGGAAACGCCTCGCAGGGAGCCACCCGCAAATTACTTTGGGAGGCGACGGGGTCACATGACACAAGTCGGCTGCTGATGCTTTATTTTCCAGTTGCTCACATAGCCAGTAGGAAAACAGTGACTAGTCAAAATCTTTAGCTGCTTGTCCTACTTGTTTGTCCCAGATCTGCTGATGCCGATTTTTCTTCTCCAGCTGTGAGCATTTATTATTCACACGTTGCTTTTGATTTCTCCTTCTTGTTTGCATGAATTTTAGTCATCATGTTTTCAAAGCACTTCTAAAACCAGATAATCGAAGTGTTTGACTCTTCTGCCCATCCAGTCAAACTGAATCCCAGCTCAGATCTTCTGTGGCATCGAAACACGTCCAGCTTCTCGCCCAGCAGATCTGCATGTTGAGGATATCAGCCTTTCTAGGGATGCAAAGGAACAGCAGCAGAAACCAGCTGGATCTCTGCTGCACCATACGGCTGCTTAGCGCTGCGCTTGTTTTAAGCTTTTATGATGCAAACATCTTGCAGTTGAGTACATTTTTAATTTCATACAGTATATCCATCAGGAAGGGTATCAGTATTCGGCTTGACGCTCAGTCGCTTCATTTCCTCCACGCCACGCAGCCGTAAGTGATACTTGACAGATCAGGCCGTGGAGCCAACGGGGCTTTGTGAAGTGGTTCTCACAAGTTCATAAAAATCTTATCTGAAGATGTTTTAAACGATGTGATTAGGCTTCAGAGTTCATATGAAGAGTCCCACTGGTTGATAACTCATCCTCTTTATAATTAATTCCTCTCTCACAACACGCCGTATCAGATAGTGTGCAGATACCTAAAGACACATTATGCAACCATCATGGTGAGAATTACTCTGTGTGGGGAGGAATTATTCATTCGATCAGCATTCTGTTATCCTGCAGGAGGAACTGACTGGATTTATTTGCTTTTGAAATGTTTTACAGTTTGACTTTTTCTGTTTGGATAAAATGAAGCTTTTTATCCAGTCATGTTAGAAAGCAGCTTCCTTTTAAAGCTGCGTTTTATTATGCAGCTTTTTCAGCCTTAAAGCCTCTTTGCTGCTCTCACTCTGACTTGACCAGAGTCATTACCACGAGATCGGGTCACGGCTCATTTAAATTGTGGACTTACTTTACCGTCCTTTATCATTTCCTGCAGCCCAGCATTTCCCATAAAACACTCCATGTTTGCAGCCAACAGTAAATGATGATTCTGTGGAGTCATTTCAGCATTTCCTTCTGAACTCTCCAGTGCACAGGGTTCCTGAGTTCCCAGACCTCGTTCTTCCCAAGTCCGCCTCCTCTCCTGTTTTCCCACCACGTCTCTCTGATTCAGTGGCTAACATGAGAAGGCTAATCTTACAATGTGCACCAGCTGCAAGGATCAGCAATAAGCCTGCCAAAGGGGAAAGTAAACAGCTAGAAAGCCTTCGGCCATGTGCGTTTCTGTTTTCTGTCAAGGCAATTAAGCAGCAAATGACCCTGGAATCAGCTGCAAAACGACACGTAGCACAGGACCGCCTGATTCATCAAAACCATGACGGTAACTGGATCAGTCTGCTGACTGCGTTTATTCAAGCTGAAAGAATAAACAAAGTGTGCAAACAGAGAGCGGTCTGACAATCAGGTCCTAATCTTCACATCTTATTGTATAAACTTGTAATTCAGAGGAAACCTTTAATAAATCAACCTGTGAGACGATGATCTGAGGACTGGGACGCTCTGCACATGAAGAGGACTGCATCATAACTGACCATGAACAGAGATTAAAAACAGTCAACAGACAGGAAGTAAGAACCGGACCAGGCCTGCAGGACCAGAACCACGAAGGGTTAGGAGTCTCACCAGGTGATGGACACCACAGGGAACTGGTGAAGAGCATCCTCTGCTTCAGACTGTTACACAACAGCAGAGCCTTCGGTCAGAAGCTTCCTCAGTGCCCTGTAATACTGGCCTCTACAGGAGATTCCTCCTGCCCACAGTCATCAGCCTCTACAGCAATAAGTTACTTACATTAATGTTGGTATTAATAAAGTGTTTATGAATTTAATTAAGGGAAGAGCAACAATAAGAGAGTTAAATGGAAACTACCGGAACTGAAGTTTGTTGTTGATAAATGTTCAAAACTTCAAATATGATGTGAAAGATCTGCAGGGTTTACTGTTACTGGTGGAAGATTATCCCATGTTGGGATCATTCTTGCATATTTTGATGATAAACTTCATAATGTGTGAAGACATGCAGACGCCAGCTGTGAGTCTAAGATGTTTGGAGCTCAGGCTCTTTCTGCTGCTGTGGAGAAATGCTTTGAGGAATCAAACTGACTCGCTGCATGGCAGATGAACTGTTCAGAACCCGAGTCGTTATTTGGGTTGAATTGCATCGTTGTCACTGTTTTACTGTGAGAAGCGTTTTGCTTTGCAGACGTTCAGTTCTCTGCAGGTTGGCTGAATGAAGAACGCTCTGAACGTCCACAACCAGAAACTTCTCCTTCTGTGAACGTGTTTAATAAATCATTATTTATTGGTGGTTTCCTGTAATAACCACCAATATGTGAGTGCAGCATGTTGTGTCTTCTGCAGTCACAGTTACATTTCTGGCACTTTTGTAAAATGCTTTTGGAAAACAACTTGCCTTCTGATTGAAATAAAATAAAATGAAAAACACATTAAATTCATGGCCATAAAAAGTAAAAGTAAAAAATGGACATAAAATGTGAAAGCTAACAAAAAAATTAAAGAAAAATAAGTTTTGAAATTAGTTACATTATAATTTATACATTTTCCATGATAAATCAAGTAAAAAGAAAAAGCTTTGCAGCGTAGGACCTTGAAGATTTCTGCAGTCTTTACATCTTTATGTTTTAAAAATACAGAATAAAAGCAGGTTTTTCTATAGTCATCCT
Source organism: Phalloptychus januarius (assembly GCA_902982915.1). NCBI lineage: Eukaryota > Metazoa > Chordata > Actinopteri > Cyprinodontiformes > Poeciliidae > Phalloptychus > Phalloptychus januarius. The sequence goes on along the minus strand of CADWAE010000484.1, from coordinate 8,141,074 downwards.
CAGTTAGTCTCTTTATCTGCCTCATGACCTCAGTCCATGTCTAGCTGGAAGCCTGAGTTCAGATCTATCATTATCTGAAGGTCATTGAAAATGTGAGCAATAAAATTTCTCAAGCTTGATGAAGAAATTCAGCTGACATCAAGTTAACAGCTGATTAGGCTGTCAAGCCAAAGGCTCATATTACATCCCATTTCTGTTGGGTTTCTCCTTCTAGAATTTGCTCTTCTGCTTGTAAAAAGAACAATATCATTCTGGTTCATTTCTGCAGCTTAATTATTACAGTAATAGCAGGTCATATTGATGAGGAGGTGAGTTTCACCTCATCTCTTCACTCCAGGCACTTCAGTCAGTTTTTGCTGCATCCTTCAACAATAGTTTCAATTATGAAACATGTAATCTTAGTTTGAATTAATATAAAGTGATAAAAAGTAGATTTATGTCTTAAAGGACGTTCTGTGGTTCCTGTTTGGTTGAACTTGCTCTGGTCACTTCATGCTGCTGCTAAATGCTGCAGCTGCGTCTCACCTCCACCAACGCAAAACACTTTTATTCACAGGACGTGTTGAAAACAGAACACAAAATATATCGTTTAACTTTCCATCCTAACCGCTGCAATTCATCATTAAGCAATTCTTTAAATGAATGATGCAATCAGCTTTTTCCAGAGGTTTGAGTCAGTTTGATAAAACAGCATCTGAGTGCAGGCAGCTTGAGGATGTGGACTAAGCAACTCAACTCCAATCAGTCCATCTGATCTGCAGGGTCAGCTGCTTGAAACGCTGCTGCCTCTCGACAAACCCTTCAAGCACTTTATTACGATCTGAGAGTCTGAGCCTGCTGCTGCATTCATGTCTGCACCAGCAACATAAATGTGATCTTCAGCCAGTAATTTCAAGCTGAAATATTTCAGTCATCCACAGTTTGAGCCGAGACTGAACTGTTTAACGGACCAGTTTGATCTGAGCCAGGAGTCGGTCTGAACGTCCTCACCTGCTTCACAGGTAGCCTGAACCCGACACGCAGTTTATCCACTTGGTCTCTCTCGTCTCCAAATCATCTGGAAAAATCTAATCCATTTATCTGATTGGCTGCTCAGAGAACAGCTGGCACATTTCCCAAGTCTGTTTATGATGTTGTGGGCTGACCTGCCTGCAGTTTGGGGTCAAAGTTCAAGATGCTAATCAGCAGCTCACAGTTGTAAAAACAAGATTTTCTGTCATAATTATGCATCAAAGCAATTGTCCAAAAATAAAAACTCTTGACTAAAACTGCTTCCAGCTGCAGAACATCCAAACCCAGAAGGAACGACTGTCCCGACCAAAGTCCTCAGGACCAACCGAGGTCCTCGGGACCAAACGAAGTCCGCGGGACCAAACGAAGTCCGCGGGACCAAACGAAGTCCGCGGGACCAAACGAAGTCCTCAGGACCAACCAAAGTCTGCAGACAGCAAATCACAACTAATGCAACAGAACACAACATGAAACTTTCTCTTTAGCTGCTGTGTTGGAAATGATAATTAAATTATGCTAGTTTTAACTAAGCATGTTTAAAATTAGACAGATCAACATTGCCTTGAATAGGACTCAATTTTAAGTTAGATTTAGAGTCATGGCTTAATCCACATAATCTGATCAGTAGAAGATAATTGTGCCAGTTCTTACATCCAAATCAGCCTTTTTGATATTCTAGGTAAGAGGACAGCTCTGATCTTTACACATCTCCCATTTTACACTGATAATTCAAAAACATTACATTAATGCTAAAATTACATATGGGTGAAATTGTTAATAAAGTTGCATGTACTGTATATGTTTGGATAACATAGATAAATGATTGTAAAACCTTAAGATTGTGCTTGGAATGCAGCAGCATCTGTGCTGGGACAGCAGGAGGGGGTCTGCGTGGAGATAACTGTTTCCTGAACCCATATAAGGATTGGGGCCTTTTGCTATGTTGACACCTGAAGAGAGATTGTAGGATCTCACACAGAGGTGTTGGAATGTTGCTTCTCTCAGGACTCATCAGCCCAGCAACGACAGTCATAAAACATTTGGAGTAACTTCCCTTTGAAATGTGAAACTTATTCTAATTAGAGAGCAGGAACCTCCCAGACTGCATACAGTAGAGAAGAGACACACCTTCCTTTAAAAGTTTAGGAGCTAAAATAATGAATCAGATCGTTGGGGCGCCGGCGTCTCCTGGTCTCTGTATTTGTCCATTTTTCTGTTTCTTTCAGGTGATTAATGTCTGTCTTGTGGTTTTGAGTTTCTGATTATTCTGGTATGTTATTGGTGTGATTTGATGCATTTTGTTTGTCTGAATAAACTCTGGATATGTTTGAAGTAGAACCATGAATGTTGTGAACTGCCCTAATGCACCGGGGAAAACCCTCGACCCGGGAACTAGAGGAGACAACGAGCTGCAGGTTTAATCATTATCCTCTCAATAGCTGATAACAGTGTAAATGTTTACTAATAATCAATTTGGAAATATTAAAGAAAGGAAAAAATCCCGAGTCAAAAATGTTTTTCCTCCTCGGTGTTCTCGAGTAGGAAGTGAGTTAAGATACCTAATTATCTGCTGCAAGGCTTAAAAATGGACTTTTATCTTTTCCTTATTATGTCTTTAATAAATAAGTTAGTACATCACAATTGGCTTCGTATTAAACGAGGCTTGTTGAAAGACAAGTGACTGAAGGAGGAAATGGAGCAGAAGCATGCAGGCTCGTCCTGACGATCTCATTTGTCAGAAGCCCAGCATTGATTTTAGGAGATAATTGTGTTGAGTGTGATGAAGGTCATTTCCCTGGTTTACTGAAAATGAGAAAATCTTCTCATTCTGCTCCATTAGCAGTTCATGAGCCTATGATTATTGAATTATGTTATCTCAGCTTTTCTTTTACATAAAGGCCCAATAGTACTTTAATTCTTATGTTTATATTTATTAATTGGTGATAAGAAGTTACAGTATGAAGGTACTACAGTTAATACCTGACAGCATTTCTTTATTCTAAAAGAATATTTTTGTTTTTCTAAATGAATCTTTTTTCCAATCTGGATGATTAGAACTGAGGTTTGAACAGATGCGTGTCTCACAGTGCAACACATCTGGATGTCTCTCACGGCTCGCAGACATTTTGTTTCGTCCCAGAAAATGTGAAGGAACATCAAGAAATCTCACATCAAAGCCGCCTTTAAATCAGCTCCTCATTTGTTATGTTTTAGGAATTTGGATCCTTTTGATGTAGCTTTCAAAACCACTCAAAGCCACAATGTGAGTCGTCTGTGTGTCTCCAAATGCCTGCATAAGGTGTAAAATGGACCTAATTTAATGCACAAGTCAGAACAAACAGTCTGTCCAAGCTAAAGAGACCCGAGATGTTTTCAGCTCCAAACTTATTTCAGCCTTTAAAATCTAATCCAGCTACATCAAAATTCAGCACTGGAGCAGCGGAAACAAACCCATTAATACAGCATTTCTATTTCTCAACACTGTGAGCCACATAAACCCTAAAACTAATTTCTTCTGAGACGTTTTGATGGGATAATTTCTCATTACCCACATTCCTGAGCCAAAAACCGTCAAACCTGCCATTCAGCAACCTGAGTGAACACAAAATGCAGTTTTCAAATGCAGTAAATTAAAAAAAGGGATAAAAGTTGTCCAAGCCATGTTGACTCGGCCTAATAGCTGCTTCTGCCGAGCGTGACTCGCAGAGTTCAGATAAAACCATCTGGACAGAAATCCACACTTCTGACTCTGGAAAGGATTTTTTCTAAAACAATTTTGTGAATTTTGTTGAAACTGAAAGTCAAAACCTGAAAGTCGGACAGTAGCTCAGCTCCTCCAGCAGAATGGCAACACCAATCAACTTAATCTGCTGGCTGATGTAATCTACTGACAGCATCTAAAGCTAAAGCCAAGAGAGATTCAAAATTTCAGTAAAAGTAATTTAATTACTTTGTGTTTCAAGAGAAACCAATGTTAAATCTAAAGATAAAGTCAATCATGCAGAAGCTCTCTTCCCAGGAGGGATTAAACTCTCCCACTGGTCAAACTGGAGAATTCCCAACAGTAATGGTTCAGAAATATTTGTTGTCTGTTATAAACCAATTAGCCTTTAAACATGTTCATGTCAGTAAACTTATTACAGCTCATGCTGAAGCACCGTAGATCAGAAACATTTAAAGGGAGTCCATTTCTTCATGTTTAGCTGCAGGAAATGTTTCCTTTAATATGCAGCAGTTTGTTTTAAGGAGTGTCTGTGGTGATGTTCCTGCAGTCTGAAGCTTCTTATTGTCAACCACCAGCAGTGGCTGCTTCTTCAGAGCTGAAGCAGCAAACATGAAGAAAACTGAGGAGGCTGCACTAATTAGGAGTGCAGCAAAGCCTTCAGTGGAAAACATGAAAGACCAGAAAAAATGTGTTTTAATGCTTCAAAAGAAAAACAGAAATCTGTGTTTGGATGGCAGAACACATTCTGAAAGAAACACAATGCAGAACAAATACAGATCACCATATATATACATTGTAAGCACAGAACTGCTCTCACTGCCAGAAGTGTCTGTTTTAATGCTTTAAAGTTCACTCCGAGTGGCTGATTGGCACAACATGAAAGCTTTCCAGAGATGGACCCGGCTGCATGTTTTAATTTGCAATCTTATCACTTATTGAGTTGACGATCCAGACGGCTGAACAAAGAGACCGTCCTTCCAAAACTGGTTCAGGCTAAAAGCTTGCAGTGGTAACGGCGTGCAGACGGGGCAGAGCCTCTCCACTGATGCTTTTGCAAAATGTTACTGACTGGAATGGAAATGTGGAACAGAAGGATTTAAAGGTCCACTTTCAGAGTGAAGCTTTGTGTTTGTAACGATGTGAATCAGCAGCATAAACTTTGAAACTACAGATCCCTTCTGTCACCAAGCTGCTGCAGGCTGACAGGAGCTTCCTGTGAATGATCAAGTTTAAAGAGGAAAATCCCACACTTTAGGATATTCGTATCAACGTATCAAAAACAATCAGTTTTTCTTAAAATTGGGCCTGAATGACTTTAATCTGATCCTCAAACTGCCAGCAGAATATTTCTTGTTAGATGGAGCAAAATAAACAGATAAAACTTAACCCACCCACTGACAGCGAGATGTTAAAGTCAGCGTTCCTCTCCGGTATCAGCCACGACCAGCTGACATGTGCTGCTGAACCACTCAGTGCATAATATGAAAAAGAGAGTTTATTAAAGGCTTCCCCAACAATGCACCAAGTCCATCATCCCAGTCAGCCTTTAATTATTAAATGAAAGCGCTCCTTTGTGCGATAAGAAATAGAGATTTTTACTCGGGATGATTAACGTGTGTTGATGTGGCTTCCATTGTAGTGTCTGGCAGCTTCTCTCTCTGTGGAGATGCAAACATTCAGTTCATGTTGAACAAGGCTCACAAGAAAAGAGTGGGAGCTGTAAGACAAGCGATTGCCTGGTAGCTAGGCAACCCTGGAGAGCTGCTCTGGAAGACCTTGAGATGTCTCCCATGATGTCAGACGCACGATTACACTCCGGGAAGCCGGAGAACTCTGGATTTCTCTGATCTGCTCAGTTTCTCAGAATGAGTCGATGGGATGAATCAGAATTACGGGAAGGAAATTAACTTTAGATACGATTTTTAACTTTGAGAATTCAACAGAAAAAAGAGTTGATTAGGAATATTCAGTGATAAAATTATTGATCATGATTTCAAACAACTTTGTGGATTAGAAACTCAGTTCCAGATTTCCCCGTTAAGAACTTGTGCAAAATGTGCCGTGACTGTCTGCTGCTCCGTCTCATGTTTCATTATTCATGGCTGTTTGGCTTCACAACACGGACCTCTGAAACGCTCCTGCTCAGGCACAAACGTCTGGCTTTGAGGGACTCTGGATAAAAGCTAAGCAAAGTGATTCACCTGTGGCGAGAGGAGCTCTTTCCTTTTAGGGGTTGCTCACCCACACACAATGCGGGTTCAAAGCGTCCTTATTGCAGAGAGCGAAGGACAAAGTCCGGACAGAGGAGGGAGGAAGGAGTGTGAGAGGGGAAAGCAGTGACACAGGAAATGGAAAGAGAATGGGCCAGAGAGAGTGCTGGTGATGGAGGCAGGAACAGAGTCGGGTGGAGGGGTGAGGACGGAGCCACGGCTCCAGATGTGAGAGCAACCTGAGTGTCGGCTCTCAGAAACATTTTACAGCAACATGGCTGAGAGGGATCCTCCCAGGGTGTTTGTGTCGCTAGAGCTAGTTTTCTAAAGGAAATGAACAACATGAGGAGGAATAATGAACAAACAACCTTTATCAGAAACAGCAAAGAAAAAACATCACAGAGGAAGAATATTCAAGTTTCCAGGATAAAATGAGGTTTTAAATTTAAGATGGTTTTGGTTTTTTAATCATGAGAGGAAAGATGATGAAATTATATTGTAAATGTTATAATTATTCAGAAACACAATAAATCATAACAGAGATCTGAATTTATTGTAAATGTCCTTTTATCAACAAAGATAAAAATAAATTTATTAGATGTTAAACTTTTCAGAGCCAGAGAGAATCTTCTGGAGTCTTTCTGCTTCCAGCTTCTCTGCTCAGTTCAAACGGTTTGATCTGGAGTCCAGTTTGACCTGGACTCCGGTTTCACCTGGTTCTGATGTATGTTTCCTACAATCTTCCAGTGAGAACAACTGGATGTTCAAAGTTAACCACTGTTTACTGGTTGAGGAAGTAATTAGGAGGTCGGACTCTCCGATGTTCACACAGCAGGTAAATGTGATCCAAACCTGATTTAGTGACCCATCTGCTTTTCTAATGGCGGTCTGAATGACCTTTTGACCCACAGAAGAAACTAAATCTGATACTAGCTGAAAGTGTCTACTTCTACCAGGCTGCTGCAGCTTCTATGTTTTCATCTTGTTCTCACAGCAGAAGCAACAGAGGTCGAAAGTTTATGAAAGTGCACAAGCGTTTGATTATTTCATTTTTTTTCAGTAAAACAGCAAAGAAGTATATGCCTTGAAGATGCAGCAGCATTAAAATGATCAAATTAAGTTCTGCACTGTAAAATTCATCACATTATGTCACTACAACAATCTAAATATGAGAAACAATCCCAGTTTAGTTACGTGCATCAAAGATTTCCAAACCCTGAGAGAAGACTTTCTGCATGAAAACTTGACATTTTCACTAATTACAGGATTTCTCCATAATCTACACTGGTAACAATGATGCAATGAACTTGCAAGAAACCCTAATTAGAAGAAACCCAACAGCAATCATGTTCATGAGGCTTCCTCCCACTGATTTCATCCTTGAACGATGTCAGGGCGGTCCTCTGGGACAAAGCATGCTGTTAAAGATTGCATAATGAAGCGTAAAGTGAGATGTGACCTCAGCACATCCCAGGTATCTGCATGTGTAAATACTCTTACTACCGCTCCCTCACATTGTACAACTAAAAACCACAATGTTATGTAAATTTCAAAACAGATTCATGTGGTTCATATGAGAAAAAAGAAAAGCTGGCGATAACTGCATAATACATGAAGTGATGTGGAGAGCAGCTTTATGTTTATACTGGGAAAGAGAAGAGCAATGACAGAGAATATATTCTCTCTGCATCTGCTTCTCTGGATAACATTTTTATTTCTTAGCTCTTTCATCTGGTAATTTCATAACCAGTTCATGATCATAAAAAATGGTGACGGAAATACTCAGACAGGAGGCTACTTTTTAATAAAACATGCAAATTCAGTTGGCATTATGATGGAGTCACTGTTCCCCTCAGTAAACACTTCACACCACAAGGCTAAATGGAGATTTTACTGACATTTGCTTTTAATGTGAAAATTTTAATTATCAGCAGTTATACAGGAGTCATAATCCCTCCTCATTACACAAAACCCAGAGAATTACAATCAGCAGGTATTTTACTGCAACAGAGAGTCAGGATCCACCTGAACACCCAGTGAGACGTCTGAACCCAGGAGACTTTGGTTTGTAAAATATGACCAGAGGATAGTAGAGCACCTTTGGTCATACGTATAAAATATGTTATAGCTGCAGCGTATGAATCACAGCTCAATGTGTCAAAATAATAGAAACTAAATTGCAACTAGAAATTTGAATGTTTTCAGTGATAAACTAGAGCAGATGTATGGAGTGGAAATGGATCCATGGTTTGTTGTTTGACATTTAATCTCAAGCAACTACTCTGGGCGCACTTGAGGGAAGGTAAAGACTCTTAGAAACGATCATTCCTGCCGTTAGCTCAGACAGTCACCTTGCATGATGAGATCATTTTGCATGACATCATTTGGAGAGATGGTAAGAGGAGGACTCAGGATTTTCACAAGGCCAGAGAACATGTGATGCTGCTTGCAAGTGTTGATGGTGATGATGATAGGTTTGATAGTGGCTGTGCCGGTGGCTGTGTGTGTGCTGGAGCTGCCTGATGAATATCCCTGCCCCAGATGGCTGGCTCTCCAAGAGACGCTGCACACAAACCCTCTAAACCAGCGTGAGGCTTCGGCGCTCGGCCTCCATCTTCCCATCAAGGTCACCGTCGGCGGCGAGGGAGAGAGAGCCACGAGTGAGTTTAACATTTCCTCTGCTGACAGCTGCAGTTTAATTGTTACCTTGTGAAAAAGACACAGCACTTTCAAAGAAGTGCAGACTTCATTCTATCTTTAGCCTTGTGTGGCGTGTCCTAAATTCACAGCATCAATTCAGGTTCTTTCAAAGGTTCAAAACAAGTTTTCAAACTGCTTGTTTTAATGGAAAATGCCACTGAGCTACAGAAGCTGGAGACTTCATCAAGTTAAAATGTGCTGCAGATGTAATAGCTTACTCATTGGAGCTGCAGCCTCATATTCATGCTGCTCTAAAATTAATAAATAGGTTTGTCAATACTGATGTCGTCACATTAAACGTTTCCCATCATTAAACTCATTTTTCTATCATCCAGAGAAATCCTGGCTAAATAAAAAGCTCTGTTGTCAGCAGCTGGTGTGATTCATGAAAAGGTCCAGGAATCACCTGCAGCACTGAACCTAATGCTGTGGCTAATCACACTTCATTCACCAAGAGGGTCGTCACTTTTTCAAAACTTTAATGAATCAACATGTGAAATCAGCTACTTCTATTTATTACTCAGATTATCTTTGGTAATATTGGCGATTAGCAGGAGAATCTGTGCAGCCGCTGTGCAGTGTGATGTAAAAAACAAGCTGATTTTGAATACAAATCTCTGCTTTTAATAGAAACAGCCTCAGCAGAGAGAGCAGTGAAACTACTGACTCAGAGCTTATAACTTCTGTGTGCCTCCAGGGTTTAATGTGCACAGTGCTGTAACAGATGGCTTCTTTTAGTCTTTCTTGAGCAAATTAAGAGATTTGATCCTGAGCACTTTATACAGGAGGAAACGTGAAAAGCTGAGAACTTCACTATGTTTCGTTTGAAGTCCAGGCTGATAACAGCACCAGCAGATGTCATTTGGTAACAACAAAATACGACTTTTAAGATTAGAATATTACATCAGACCAATGAAAACACTTTAATACAGAAATGTGTGAAATGAAAAGTATTTTTAAAGGTTGATTTTAAACGGCACTTTTAATCTGAACCTTTCCGACCCACTAAAGGACAAGGATGCACAGAAAATGGATGGATGGGCTTTTAATCTGACAAACACGTCTCATCACATTGCATATTCTAATTTATTAAATGCAACTGTGCATAAAAAGCAGCAACTGTGCAAAAGCTAGAAACATATGTGCAAATCCCTGCAAAGATAAATGCTGTCAGCCTCTTTTAGCTGCTGGGAGGAAGGACCTGCGATAACGCTCCTTTGTGCAGCGAGGATGCAGCAGTCTGAACCAAAGGAGCTGTGAAGTTCAGCTTCATGAATTGAGTGGGAGACATTGTCCAGCAGTGTCAGAGACCCAGCTGCTCTGGGGAACATGCTAGCATGGAGTTAGGCTCACTGATACATGGGATATGTTGCTGAACAAGGTGGAGCAACACTTGGTTGATTAATTCTGAGTTATTAATTGATTCTCCAATCATTCCTTAAATAATGAACCTTCACATTCTCACTTTAACTCGTTCTGTGATGTAATAATCGGGGCAGTGGCTGAAACGTTGAACTGTGGCTCAGTTATTCTCCATTGTCCAACTTTGACAAGTTATTCAGCCAATAATTAATGACAACAGATGAGTCAAGTTCTGACTAAAGATTAAAACTTTTGCTCCTGTTATAAGATCAAATATTAACTCTAAGGCATATTTCTGAATAGCTGATTAATGGAGAACCTTGACTAAGTCAGGATCCAACACCAAGCAGACAGGGAGCAGCATCCACTGCCATGGTTCCAGAAACGCTCCAGAGGTTTTTCCAGTAAAATGAAAAAGGCCAAGATTGTAATTTTTCTTCTAGATTTAGTGACAGTGACCCAGGAACACCCTTGAGCCAGGCAGTCATCCAATAAAAATAGCTGCTGACACTGAAAACAGCAACGTCTCCAGCCCTGGAAACTCGTCTGAATTCCCAGTAAAACTTCCAGATGATGCACATCGTTCAGAGAACATGCTGTAATCCTGGCAGCCGTCAAGAGGCCGACTCTCGCTGAGCTTCAAGGATAGAGCAACTTGACAAACTCTGCCATCTCCTAACATCTGACATTTATCCTAAAGGCTTCGACTAAGCAGCCAGGCGCTCGATCAATCGCTGACCCATATTAAAGCAGCTGAGACGCGGGTCACTTTATCTTAATATTTAAACCACATGGGTAATATCTGTCAAAAACAAGAGACAAGAGCCAAGCCTGCCTTTGCATTTTCTAACAATACTGAGACACTTGATGTACCAACAAGCAGCCTGAGCCGGACTGTTAATCAGCTCAGAGACGGCGCCACATTATTCTCACTCTGGCATCCTTACACTGGTTGCCCGTCAGTTTAATGATTGATTTTTGAATGTGATTGATAACTTTTAGTGCTTGTCAAAGGCTTTGCTCTCAGCCACACTTTGGACCTTTAACCATCTGTGAGCCATTGTTCAGCCCCAGGGCCTCGAGCTGTTTGGTTCTGATGCTGCGCTGGCTCAAATAATGGGACCCTTCAAACCGTCTGTCAAGACGCAGCTCTGCTATTACTTAATGCTTTTTATGTACTGCCTTTTCCCTTTAGCCATGCCGTTTTACTAGCCTTCTTGTTAAGTTCTGCATAAAGATAATGACTACATTTAAATATATGCTGCAGTTAGATGTCCCTCAGGCTGAAGATCAGTTATAAACCCCTCTTTGCTTTAAAGCTATAGACAGACGGAGATGTTGGGTATTAAACTAAACTATTGCTTTCTAGGACACGTTTTTCACAACGTGCCATTCAAATAAAACCAGTGTTTACCTTTTACGATGCTGATTGAAGAAGCGTTGATGTAAATGTTGGTTTATCCTGAGGTGGAGCGAGATGTTCGGTCTGTTATCGGATGCCTCTTTGGGAGGAACCCGTCATTTATTCAGTGCTTCCAGGTGGGATAAACTGCAGCCATAAACAATAAGAGGGACCAAAACATAACAATGAACAATTGATCGTTATCGATGTGTTCAATACTTATTTTACTGATTTGTAGCCGTTAAGTTGCAGATTTGACAAACAGAAATGTTAATTCAAAAGTAATTTCCCAGTGTCTCTCTCACTGAAATGAAAGCTGAGCATGTTCTGCTGACGGAGACGGAAACGCCTCTGTACTCCAGATCAAATCATGGTTGTTATGTGGAGACAAAGAAAACTTGTAAGGAATAAACTTGATCCTAATCATCATGGAAAATTCCCAAATATACGAAGTGGAACATAAAATAACAAACCAGAGAAATAATATGAATCATTCCGGGAGCTTGTTATTTTCTCTCAGGCAGAAATCAAACATACAATAAGCTCCTGAAAGCTGTCTAATTTTTGAAAGCCTCCCTTAAGAATAAATTTTAATTAAACTGAATCCTTCAACTTCAGAGAATTGCAGTATTGTTTAAAGAACAAAAGAGCATTAACACTTCATACTTATCACTGTGAGTTAAATAAACCAATAAAATTGAATATTAAATTCATAAAATCAATTGTGTTCAGTTGTCAGTTCAGACTAAAGTGTTCCCACTTTTTCTTCCTCATTTCTGTTTTATTGGACATTTCTGAAAACCTACATTGTCTTTCATTTTGCAGATGCAACAATTATGCTGCCATTAGTTTAAAGTCATTTATTAGATGCAGACATTATTTTTACTGCAATATTTGGGCATTAGAGAACGATGAGCGAGCCAAGGGTTTTACTGCTGCAACTGATCAAACAGGAGAAGAGTTCAAATAAAGAGTTTTAGGTTGTGATCAATCAGAGAAACGTTGAAACTAAATGTTTTTCTCATTGATTTGGTCTGATAGGATATGATTATGTTTGCTGGATTTACTCCAAATTATATCCAGATGCTCCTGATTTTATCTGTTTGAATCCTAGTTAACATCCCTGTGATGTTCATGTCCAAACAAGTGCTGGAAGTTTTGAATAAAAACCCAATAAATTCAAATCATTATAGATATTAACAGAAACTGTAAGATGTGCTAAATACATCTGGAAAATTCTCCTTTTCATTTAAAGGTCAACAAATTTGGAAGAATAAAGGACCTGAAAAATGTTCACTCTCTTCCATCAGGTATGAAAATCATCTTAAAGAATGTAACTTTTATTAAAATATGTTTTTACATATTTGCTAAACCTGCCGGTCTGTCCTGGCAGTAAAACATGAGATCATCTGCGATAAATCGAGCTACTCTGGGGTCCAACTGCCATCTGAAGAAATGCTTCGCTGCCAGTGAGAAACGACCAATCAGAGCCAGGAGGAGGAGATTAGCGCTGTCAACCATGATCAGGTACGGGCTGCTCGGTCAGGACACAAATATGTAAAAATTATTTTTGAAAAGTTACTTTCTGCAGCTTAAACCATTCATCTGAAGCTGATAAGCTTAAAGTCAGAGCCTTTTTGTTATATGTTTTTACTTTCTGCTGCTTTGGATTTCAGTCAGTTCTATAAGTGTCTAAAGGTTTCCCTAATTTTAAATATTTCCATAGTTTGAGGTTTAATTTTTAAAAACTTTATTAAACTTTGTTCAGTCTGTAGAGCTTTAAAACAAAATGTCAGTTATTTTCTAGTCTATTCTATTCCACGATCAAATGTATTTTTAAAAATAAAGACCACAGCATTTTATAGATATTGTTATGTACTCATTTAAATTGTTCTATTTTGCAATATGTCAATTTGCTGCTTCTTTTCATGTCCATTGTTGCTTCATTAAACGGTCTGTAACTTGTCTGTTTAGATATAAACTTAAAACACGTTCAGTAAAAGTGAACTGGATCAACTTTCCAACCTCTTCAGGCTCACATATGGATCCCAAAAACAGAGAATGGGGCTTCTGGAAGAGCAGCGCTGATCCTGCGTCACATTTGTCGTTCTAAAGCGGAAAAAGCAGAAATGGAAATGAGAAAGAGCAGAAAAATTAAAAGTCCCTCAGAGCCACGTCAAGATCCCAGCTCTGATAGAGATTATCCTGTTCATCATTGTGTGCTTTTCATTAGACTTACATGAGTCGTCCTCTCTCTCATTGTCACCCACACGTCTTCACTCCCTCAGCAGCGATAAGAGGAAGACGCTGCTGTTCTGCTCCAGAAGCATCTCAGCTAATCAGGCGTTTCCGCGGCTGCAGCCTTGTTGTAATCAACTCTTTCTGACCTGGAGGAAAAGTGTCGGGTCTATCATTTATTAACCCATTTATGCAGGAGTTGTTAACCTCACCCAGTGTTTAATCCATAAGTCATCCTTATGCATAAAAATATTTAATAAGAAGAAAATGGTTTTACTAATTAAAGATCATTTGTTTAGACTTTCAAATATCTGTGTGCCAAAACATTTAAAATCACATGGAAATGATATAGTTTAGACATTCTTTTTGAGTGGAAATGATGATCATTTTAGCTAAATAAATGAAACCTTTCCTCTGGTTTCAGTGCCTTCCTGCTCCTGCCTCGTCCTCTTCAGACCTCTGAATCTTCCTCTTTTATTACATCAACAACAATTTACACAAAAACAACTGAAATATTATTCATAGCAGTAAAAAAAGAAATATCAATCATCAGTAAAGTGAATGATTCACAAACCTCACTGCAGCATCCTCTCTGTAAGAGCCCCAAGCAGAAACAGGGCTTATTTCAGCTCAATCCTGATGTTTAGTTATTTTTGGCTTCGTCCTTTTCTGAGACTCATCCATCTTGTCCTGAACTCCAGTCTGACAAAATAAACACTAAACTGAACTAATCTGTTACCAACATAACACCAAAAGCTGCTGTTGGTGAAAATCTTAAACATGGCCGCCGATGCATGACGTCCACTCTAATGGAAGGAAGCGTCACGTTTCTAGTCGAAGCCAAATGAAGAGTTAACAGGCTGAGTGGGGGCTGCAGGAAATTTAATATTAAAAACCACCAACAAAAACCAAGTCAGTGAAACTGAGGTGGAGGAGAGTCCACTCAAGAGAAACAGGCAAGGTGAAGGAAGCAGTGAGGGATTTAACTGAATTAATGAGGAACATGAGAACCAGGTGTAATTAATCAGGCCAGTATGGAAGCAGATCTGGGGAAACTAAACCAATTCAACACAGAAACAAGGCAGTATGATCTGAACCAAAGCATTAAAGGATCAATTAGACCTTCATAAGAGTTCAACCGAACATGAAGAGAACAAAACACAACACTGGTTTTGCTGGACTTCACAGCATCCTGACAGAGAAGATCATTGAGTTTTTCTGTCCTGGTTGAACCTCTGTCTCCATCAGCACTGAAATGTTTCATCTGTCAGAAACAATTTCCTCTGTTATTAATAATTTAGCTTTTTGACTGCTAAACTAGAGTGTCATGACCTAGAAGCTACTGAAGAGAAATGCTAAAATTTTAATAAAAAAAAAGGTAACAAAAACAAAAATTTAGTTAAAATGGAATAAAAATGCGTGTGCCTCATATATACTGATTAGTACAACAATTACACACCGATTTCTAGTCAATGTGGCACACAATACAGAAGCTATTGAAGAAATCATTATATTATTTAATTTTAAATTATTTAAAATATTGAATATGACTTGACATGTTAATAGAGGGTAGAGTGTGTCTCATGCAAAAGCACGAATCACCACTTCAAGGCATAAATGCAAGGCATTTATTCCCATGTGTTTGACAGGAGAGTTTGGTTCGGTAATTTGTTGACGGTCCCTCAGTGAACCTCCGAGCGCCGAGGAGGGAGCAAGAGATTGGCTGGACATTAGCGCTCATAACTCGGATCAACCTGGAGCTAAACGCCGCTTGATCAGCGGATATTGGGATATCCAATATCCAACTGGAAACTAACTTCAGTGCAGTCAGTAGCACAATAAGACCACCGGGATAAAGTTTGTTTTGGACTGTGGCATCGAGCGACAGAGACGTAAACGCCCCACAACGTCTGACGTAGAGACGTTGGTCAAACTACTGAGCCAATAGCACTGGCAATGGAGGGAGCTACAGAAGGCAGCTCCCCTCATTAGCATAAAGCTCTACTGGCCAATAGGAGAGGAGCTACAGAAGGCAGCTCCCCTCATTAGCATAAAGCTCTACTGGCCAATAGGAGAGGAGCTACAGAAGGCAGCTCCCCTCATTAACATAATGATGCACATGGAAAAGTAAAGACAAAACAAAATGTTTACTTTTCTTGACAAAAACACACTGTGTGGAGTGGAGCAACTTACATGAAAATGTCCTCATATAAATAGAAGAAGTAACTCTAGTTTACACTGTATTAATCACCATGCATGAAATGGTATGTTGTTTAATTCAAAACACTTTTCATAGAGAATGTTGAATATCCAGATACTATATAATATCCTAATAAAAACCAGACACATTATTAGTATTTGGTAACCTGTGTTTTATAGCTGCGTTGTCCAGAACACAAATGAAACATCACATGCATCAGCGCTAACTCACACCGGCACTCCAGAGGTCTAGAAAGACATCAAGAAGTGTTTGAAAGAATCATTACCATCTGCCCTTTCTGCAGCTATTCCCCAACCAAGACTTGAACCTCTTTAAACTCAGCTGACATTTTTCACAGAAGGAGGGAGACATTTGATTTCTAATTGTGATACAGATCATAAATGGCATGCAGTTTGCCCAGGGGTGTGTTTTGTGAAGTTCCATATCTCTTAACGTGTGAGACGATTTTTAGATTTGTAGTGTTCCTATGAGAGCTGAGGGGATTTCAGGTGATAGAAATCAGTGACATTTAAAG
The DNA here is from genome assembly GCA_902982915.1 of Phalloptychus januarius. Lineage (NCBI taxonomy): Eukaryota > Metazoa > Chordata > Actinopteri > Cyprinodontiformes > Poeciliidae > Phalloptychus > Phalloptychus januarius. Next base: position 8,124,691 of record CADWAE010000484.1, on the reverse strand, counting down.
TCTCCATAATGAGTAAAAGGTGAGTAAGAATAATAAAAAAAGAAGACATTGAGTGAGCAGGAAAGCAGAGTCATATTTGGCTGCAGGCTGCCCGCTCTTTTTTAGGCTCTTTAAATGATGCAGCCTGGTGCTGCTCTGCTGCTGCTGGGTGAGACATGTGGAAAAGGTTCTATAAATACATATGTCACCTAAATGATATCTATTTCAGTAAATAATTTTATTACTTTAAGCATCAGCATTAAAAATCTGAATGTAATCCGCTGTTTTTTAATGAGTCTACATGTCCTGCAACTGTCATTTGGATCCCATGAACGCCTCGTTTTTCCGGGTCTGTGCAGAGCCGAGTGACTGAATACCGATGAGGGAAGGCTCGTTAGAACCAGGTGTGTTGGAGAAATCGCATGATGGTAGCTCTGGAGGACTGGACCCAGGCGCAGCTCGTCTGTTTATCGCATTGATTTATTTTTGTGACTAAAATAATTTTACTTGGCGGTGATATTCTGGCAGATATCGACCTTCTTTGTCTCAGAGGTATTTTCTGTTTAAGTTCAAATTGTGTCTGATTTTGTACTTTATTTTGTCGTTTTGATAGATGTGAGAAGTTGATGAAAACAGAAAGTTTCAATCAGAGGGTCAGTGGCTGCAGCCGATCCCAGCTGCCACCAGCCAAAGACAGGACGCTCCGCCGACAGGCCAGCAGTCCATTACCGGGCCAACACAAGGAGACACGAGGTAAACAGCCAAGCACTCATTGAAACACAATCCTCTGCTCAATTCTGAATTCCCAGTTAAACTAAATGTTTTGGACTATTGGGGAAAATCAGCTCCTGTAAGCAAAAAAAAACCGACATGGAGAAAATTTGGAAATTCCCAGTCGAGACTCACATGGTGTCTTCTTCCCTGCTGAGCCTGCTCCCTAATTTAGCTGCTGTTTTCACTGGATTTATATTGTGTAAGTCTGCAAATACTAATCAATGCAATTAAACTCATTTGACATGAGTTATTTCTAGGGGACTTTTCTAAATGGACTGAATCAGGATAGTTCGCTGCGTCTCTGTGTGTTTTTGATAAATGTCTTGGTGCTCTGGGTTAAAAGGAGATCCAAACCTTTGGCCTGAGTTATGAAACAATAGAACAAGATACTATTGATTGATTTTTATGCCTATTATTCCTGGCAGGGTCTCGGTTGCTGGAGTGAAAAAAGGCTATTCGTACAGAAAGAGTGACTCCTACTGGCAAATCTTTCAAGAATTGCTCGTCTATGCAGCTGCACTCAGCTGTGGCAGGCGCTTTCTGCTCTCTGCACCATTTCTAGCATCTTGAGGCGTCCATGTTCAGCCAAAAACCAACAGTTTTCTAGCTGCAGACCAAAATAACAGCAGAGGTAAAAAAGAACCAGTTCATGTGGAGAGTGGATGAGTAAACTGGGAGAAATGGTTTTGAAACAAGATAAAACAAAGTTAAAAATTATGCAAACTTAATATTTGCACACATTTCCTAAGTCATGTGTCTTTAACAATGGCAAGAAAACTTTCAAAAGCTGTTATCAAAAAACACATCCTAGTCTCCTTGTAACGTTCAGTCAGAAACACAAAGACAGGAAGGTGGTGGATGTTAGCAGGTGAAACTTTTAACTTTCGAGTGTTAGACAACTGGAGCCATATTGTTATTAATATGCATTAATTCAGTAATGGAGTCACACATTGGATCCTGGTACAAAGCTTCTTGAGAAGTGCAAATTTCACTGGAAATAAAACCATTCCTGCCTTAAACTGAAAACTGCAACATGGCTTCTTTCTCTGCGATTGTCATTTACTGGCATGGGAAGAGACAGACACTCACAATTACACACTTTGTACGTATTGGCAGAGTATTCAGCAGCACTGTAATTAAGGCTGGGGGAAAGAGGACTCACTTGAAACGCCTAACCTGTTCAAACCATTTGTACACTGGAAAAGGTCACTGGGATGCCGTTGGCCACTGGGATGCAGTTGGTCACTGGGATGCAGTTGGTCACTGGGATGCAGTTGGTCACTGGGATGCAGTTGGTCACTGGGATGCAGTAGGTCACTGGGATGCAGTTGGCCACTGGGATGCAGTTGGTCACTAGGGTGCAGTTGGTCACTGGGATACAAGATTTTTGCTGGAGACGTGTTTAGTTTAAAGAATTTCTTTACGTTTTGAAAGCTACTTGCTCACTTTGTGACTGCTCTTCTGCTTTTAAGTGTTCAGCTACCAAGCAAAACACACTCCCATTCAATTAAATCAACTAAAATTCCCCAAAATATTCCTAACCTTTTTATGGTAGGACGGTGGCACCATCATAATGTGGGAATGCTCGTTTTTCAGGAGGGACAGAGCTGTTGGGAAGGATGTTTTTCAGAGCTGTTGGGAGAGTGGTGGAGATAAATGATGGCAGTGTTGGAAGAAAGCCTGGTAGAGGCTGAGGAAGACTTGAGACTGGGGTGAAAGTTCATGTCCAACAAGACAACCAACCAGAATGCAGCCGGACAGCATGATGCCCCTCCTCTCTCACTGAGCTTGATCTATTCTGCAAGCAGGAATGAGCAAAAGTGTCACTGTTTAGATGCAAAGCTAGTAGAAATATAACCCAAAAGACACACAGATGTAACCGTAACTAAAGATACAACATATTTACTCCCGGGGCTTATTATAATGCACGGCTGTTCATAGGTAAAACATGTTGCAAATCATGTTTCATATCCCACTTTACGTTTATGCACTAGTCTGTGTTGGTCTATCACATACAATCCCAATGGTTTGGCTGCAGGGCAGAGCTCTGACTGCTGCAACGTTTTAATGTGTAAATTTTGACAATGAGTTGCAAAGCTTCAAGTGTCAGCTCCAGTCAGCTGATCTCATTAAGGTTTCTTATTTCACTTGCTCAGTTTAACGCGTTCAGTAACACATCAAATCCAAATGTCAGCTTCTAATGAGGGAAGAAGAAAGGGTTTAAATATGGGATGGAGACACGAGCATCAAGTCAGCATCAGCTTTCATATTGTGTTGATTACAGTGACATTGTTTGCCATTCTGGAGTTGGTTTATTAAGATGCATAGCGCTCTCTGGTTTCATGATGCTCCAACTCTGGGGAGCGAATGGATGAATGATTTTTTATGAACAGTATTATCTGGAAAAACAATCAGTGTTGCCTTTACATTTTGCACATCAGTAACATGACTCATCATGATAGTGTTGCTTTGCTGAGAAACAGGTTGTTTTTTTGTGAATATTGTCTTATCACCTCGGCTTTTATCTCTCCTTTTATGCATTTCTGGGGTCAGCTTAGTAATTGTCTCACCTTTAGGACATCTTCTTAACTAGCTTGCATGCTTACAATATTTCTTTATCAGGTTATTGTAAAATAGGTATTGTTGTACCATCTCCAATGTGTTGATTTGAATCTTTATGTCTGTTACTGGAGTCTTTCTGCTCCCAGGCTATCACCTGTCACATCACATCTGCCCCCTACAAAACATCGGTTTATCTCAAAAACACTAAAACCTGACAGCCTTTTCATCTTAGTTTTTAGGAAACTGGGATGATTTTCTCATGTCTTAAGTTTTCATCTAGACCTCATCTATAATATCTGCTGCAGAAAAGCCTTTTATTTCAGTCTGAAATAAAGATACAACGTGTCTTCTAACTTAAGATGTGAGATTACTGTGTGCAAGATTCTGGTCGCATCTCAAAGACCCACTAATACCATGACCTAATTTCATGCTACCCTATTGCTCACCGTAGGATGCCAGACGCTTGAAACTGTGAAATTGACCTAATGTGCAAATAATTTGACTAATAATTTGGTTTGAAATTAAATTTCTAGATGGTAAATTTAAAAGTAGTATACCTCATTCAAATAATGCAGCAGCACACTGTGACTTTGACAACTTCAATCCTAATATACGTGCACTTTAAAAACCTGGATGCAGCAGAGGTGACAAGCACACTTACATCATGCAGAACTTAATGATTTACAATATGTACATTCTCGTATCTCTCAGGTAACGTGTCAGAATAGAAAATGACAATATTTGTCTTTTAAAGACATGAAGCAGTTCTTGGTTTCTCTTGCATCCGTCTCTATTCAGCTTAAACACATTAGTGAGTTAAATGTGTGACAGAGTTACATTCTTTTCTTGTTAAAAAAATAAAAACATAATTGTATTTACTTTTTAAAAATGATTTTTGAAAGAATAACACCTGGATACTGAAATACACTTCAGAAAGACATCAGAATGCAACATGGTGGTTAGAATCAAACTCAATGAATCCAAGAATAGAGCCTTGTGGATCCCCCTTTTAAGATTTTTAAAGAAAACTAAATGCAATACACTAAAAGAATTATAGGTCATTATCAACACAAATTATGTTGACTTTGGTTCTGAATCACTTTTATTCTTATTGACTGACATCAACACCAGGCTAAGCAGATCGAAGCCAGCGCTCATCTGTCAGACATGAATAGAATTGCTGTTAAAATCTTCCCAGTTTCCAACAGGAGCAGATTGTCTTACTTAACAAAGGGGCTGGATTTCACACCTCTGAGACACATTTCAACAGAGTTTTTTAAATGAGTCAGGTTTTTCCTTTGAAAGATTTTTTGCTACGTTTGTTTTTTAAAGAAGAGTGGATGTGTTAGAATATTCTGTTACCTTTAATAATTTAACATCAAATGCAAATTTTATGCATTTTCTTCAAAACTTTTGTCAGATTGAAATCAAAAACCAAATAAGAGAACAACTACATAGAACAAAGCAACATTTATGATTGATAGATGATGAATTAGCAGAGTTTGGGCCGTAGCTGGTTCTGACGGTGGAGCTGAGAGGAGAGGCTGGTGGAGCTGGAGATGCCAGAATGAATCTGCTCTGCTGTCGTGGCTGTTTGATAGTGACATCCACCTCAGCGCACCTCAACAAATCCACAGCTTTTCTCCAAGACAAGTCGAGTGTGAGAAGGTTGGCAGTTTGCCCTCGGCTGATAATGTGTCATCATAAGATTTGGTGTGAGGCAGTGCACCTGGATTTGTGCATGGGGATATAGAAAACACCTGCTTGTAGCACGACGCACTGGGTGACAGTTTTCTGCACTGTCAAATTGTGCCGAGCAGGAGATCTAATGTGAAAAGCATTCAAAGTACGGGGCTTTTATTACTAATAATAAACTCAACTAGGATATATATTTTCTTGTTTATAGATACAGTATTAGACATTTATATTTTTTAATATATATATGTAATTTACGGTCAATTAAAAAAATTAAAGAAATATTCAACTTTCTACCAGAAAATTCTGACATTTCTGTCTACTTTAATTGTTTAATTCTTGGGTGAAAAAGCAATTAAACTGCTCTTTAAAAATTAAAATTAACCTTAATTAGCAAAATCAGAAAAAGATGAACAGAAATAAGGACAAAGTTAGGACACCCGTCTTACTAACTGTTAGGATTGAGAAGCTTCTAGTCGTCTCTGGCATCAGTCTCAGAAAAGTTTCTCTTTCAGCTGTAAATTTGTTTTAGGAGTTTAATATCGAAATAATTCAGCTTCAAACTTTTCTCTCCAAAGAACTTCAGGATTTTTTCTCGCCCAAATTCTCAAAAGCAAACTTATAGACGTGACATCTGGTCGTCACGTTTATGTTCCAGAGCGGATGTTTGACCGCCATGGACGCTAAAACCTCTGTCTGTCTGTGGAGGAATGTGCTGATATATAAAGAAACTGAAAAACATTGTGAGATCTGATGGTACTAATCATAAATATATTTTTTCCATTTTTACAGAATTTTTTTTCTCCATTTGCCTTGCTTTTTTCAGGAATATTGCAGAAGAGGAGAGCAGGAGTTAACCAATAAAAAGCTCCAGTAGTTTGAACTGAACCGGTTTCATGGCCTTTGCTATTGAGCAAGGTCACTCAGTGGGCTGCAAATGGCACCGAGCCATCATTAGTTTCCGCCTTTGCTTTTCCAGCTTTAACAAATCTGCTGTGAACTTCAGTTCAAGCAGATAGAAAAAAGTTCAATCCGTTTTTGGGGGAATTTTTTGGACTGATGAACTGCTGAGAACAGCTCAGCCAGGCGGCCGAACCCTCGTCCTTCAATCAAATATTTGTGTTTTTTCTTACATTTTTTAGAGTTCTGGTAGCTGAGTGACGGGTTTGTATCTTTTCTTGTTTACATTTATGGCAGTATTGTGATGTCATTGAGCTTGTGTGTCTGCATTGTTTATGTTTTAGGCTAAAACTTGAATTGGTTTGAAAGTCATGCAACCTGGATTGATGTGATGTAACAAACTACCAAATGCCATGCAAGATAAACGAAGCTCCACAAACACTGTTCCATTCATATTTTAACAGTATCAGGCTTCACTTATGAAGCAGGTAGAACGGCAACAATAGAAAACCCTCAACAAGGTTACATTAACAAAACGTACAAATTCCCAGTTTTATCCCATCCTAAATGCTAAAGGAGATGAGCAATTAAGCACCATGGAGGCAGAAACATCCCAGAGAGGAAGCAGTCTGCAGCTGCAGAGCATGAAACAGATTTTAGGTTGGATTGCTGCTCCTACAAACTGACTGACTCTACTGAGACAGACGCCTGACACACGAGCTTCCCGTTTGTTCAGCGATCCAGGCAGGTTGGTGACTTAAACAGGGAAGATGTATACAGGAAGTGACAGTTGAAAGACAAAGAATGCAAAGCTGACACAAAGCATGATGCTAAAGCACACCTGCAGCAGTCAATTTAAGATCACTGCTTAACATATCTAGCATCGTCTGGACTGGGGAAGTTGGATCAGTGAGAGCAATATAAAACAGAAACAAGAGTTAAATCAAGGAATTTATGTGGCTAATTTTGTGTCAGAGAAAGGAAGAGTTCTTCAAGCTTTCCAACTAAAGAAAACAACAAACGTGCCTTTTATTTTTGCAGACTATGTTCTGTCTTTAAAATTCATCAGTGAAACATGTTTTAGCAGCATCTGTTTGAATTACTCTCCAATATATCACAGAAAATAAAAATAAGTTTGCATCTATGTTTTTTTTCTAATGCAAAGGAAAATATTCATGTGACAGAACACAAAACCTGATGCATTAAAATGCGAAGCGCTCTGAGAGGCGCTGCATCTCCTCAAGGTGATCTGTCATGCTGCTTATTGCAAATGTCAAAACTGACGAAACTGCATTCTTTTCAGTTTTTGCACATCAGGCTGCATTTCATTTTGAATCCCCGCTAACATGGAGACCTTCTCTCTTCTTCCTTCCTCATCCTCTGAGAATCAGAGTTTGGTGCAGTGCTGGTTTGGAAAGCAGCTGTAAATGTTATTAAATGTTTGGATTTTCGCCATAAATCAAGGCCAGCACATAATGTCATTTCTATTCAGCAGCAGAGGTTCCTTCCAGTCTTTCCCAGAGTAACCTCCCCTTATTCAGCTGCACTGCATTGACCACAGCAGCAATAAAGCAACTATTAGTTCAAATGATTTATTACTCTTCTGAAACATTTGACAAACCATATTTTTATTGAAATTCAAATATTCCGTGTAGCTAAAAGAGAATTTCTCTTTATTCAGTTCTGCTGCAATTTAAAACTATTCCATCTCTTCATGTTTTCAATTTTTGTGCCAATAGTTTAGAAAAATGTGATATTTCTCAGAGGAAACGTGAAATGAATCCCATCCTGCATGGGAAAACGATCCCTTATCACTTTTTAGGATTTTATCACATCACATTAGAACTTCAGTATTTTTATTGTTTTTTTATTCTATATGATGAATAATTGGAAGTAAAATGTCTTTTTACTACAAATACAAAGGTGCATTTATAGCTAGTCTCTCAGTTTGTTGATGTGAATATCTACAGATGAAAATATTTATCCATTTTTCTTTCCGTTCAAGCAGAACATCTGAAAACATCAACGTTCGAATCACATTTTTCTGATTAGAAGAACAATTTATTAAAACTAAATATAGTTTTCCTACCACTTTATAATAACGTATAAAACAGTTTTTGTTGGACTAACATGATCTTATTAATAAGATCAGCGGTTGTAATGTGACTCAAAGTGCAGAATATTTTTGCACTGAAAACGATTTCATCTCTTCTCCATGGCAGGTGAAACAGCAGCAGACCAGAACCAGCTGATGGCCGTTTAAGGTCAGTTTGGGTCAACATCAGTAATCTGCAAAACAATTACTGGAGCCCAAAACATGAAAAATCCCTCTGGTTGTGTCCTGCAGTCCAAGACTGTGACCTTTGACCCTCAGCGTGAGTCATGACCCTGTAGGGGAGCCTGGGCTTCTGGGGTCCGTTTCATCCTCTGTGTTTATGAAACAGTCTAAATCATTCCTCGCTGTGCTAAAAACCTACAGTAGAACAAGTAGAGCAGAACTTTTTCCATGTGTTCTCGGTGTTTGTGTAATCGCGCTGTGGGGGAATCTGCTCACACAATTACTCTTCGTGACTCATCTCCCAGCTGGGGATAAACAGCAAGAGCCCAAAAACTATTACATTTCTGCTTCTCTGCTGAGGTTCAGACAAACTGTGTGCCCATAAACAGAATGATAAATGTTTGTTTTCAGTCAGAGTCAGTAAATTAGAATAAATACTGACACCTTTTTGTTCTGGTAACTTTATTAGTTCACTGATGCATGTTTGCATATATAATACGACTTATTGTAAAGATATATATGTTTTACATTACTAGAGTTTCTTGTTTTCTAAAGGAGGTCAAAGGTGCATGTTTATTGTGACTACATATGGAAATCACAGCATCACATAGTGGCCTGGCAGGAGAACTGCAGCACATTAAAGCCGTCTCAGTTAAACCTGAAGCTTTCTGTAATTCTGATTATTTTCTGCTCACAGCTGATGAACATACATAAAATATTAAATCACAAAAAAAACATTTCATCATTAAGCCCATAATTTTAGCACCTGCTTGATGATTATCTCAAGCTTTGGTGTTTCAAAACTAAAGATCATCATGGAAAAAAATAACTGCATAGAAGTTTATTGTAAATTAGCTCATTTGACTCAGTTAATACATATTATTCATTCAGAGTAGGGTTTATGCAGAATTTGAAGGCACACTTGTTGAATGATGACATTCAAATTGTAGTTTTTATTTAATAATTCATGAGCAGCGTAGAACAGAATCTTATTTGTACCCTGAAAGTAGCGAAATAAGCAATAAATAAATAAGTAAGCAGAACTGGGTACCACATTTGGAAACATGGCAAAGAGCCCTGAAACAGGGAGAAAGTGGCAGATATTCTGGACAACAAGATCTAATCTGGAGGGTTGACAGGCAGAGTAATAAACGTCTGATTCATTCCCAATGATGGGCAGCTAATTTACTTTCAACATCTCAATGATTAATCCCCCCTGCAATGTATTTTTATAGCTTTAACTGCCATAAAATAGACAAGGCACTGTTGAAGGTCTGAGTAATGATGGCAGGTTTTCAAATTAGAGTCCATGTCCCTCCTCAGCATGAGCATCAACACTAGACGCACAGAGGAAGGCGTGGCACATTTCCAGGACACTAATGTGAAACAAAAGCTTCTGAGAGGACTTTCATTTGCAGCCTCTCCAAACTCACTGCTGGGTATTTTTATTGGCAGACGTATGAGCATAAAAGCAATTACAAAGCGCCGTGGGGTGAGCGCTAGGTGTAGCCCAGGCTCATGTGTGAACAAGGTGTTTGCTTAGATTAAGTACTGGTGTTCACTTTCACTTATAAATCTTGTTGATGAGACTCTGGGGATTTTTAAAGAAAGTAGTTCTTGTTTGGGACACTGCGGCAAAGAGAAAATTAAACTGGTGGGCTGGAGTATTTATTAGATTTAGTTTATATTTCTAATTTAAAATACTGATTTATTTAAAAGCACATAAACTGTGTTCAATGTGACCTGAGAGTTTCAGATGAAATATTTTAAAGATTTTTTGTGCCGTTCTTTATTCACAGCATCACATAGGAAATAGAGAGAAAAGATGAGGGTAATGTGATAAAGGTTCAAAGGTCAGAACCAGCTGCCCTCGCTCCACCAGGATCCGTCCTTAATCACAGTATTTTGGTGATCTCTGAGCCTTCAGAAGCAACTGATTCTTCTGCAACAGGTACAAGACGACACACCAGGCTGCCCTGGCAGATTATTTAATTAGCGCCCTAACTCCAGCCAGCCTCACCTCTCCAGGCGTCTTCTGGCTCCCTCTCTGTCTAACTCCACGGGTCTGGCTGACGCCTCATCAACCTCTTCCTCCCAGCAGCATTCAGTAGCAACTGTTGACCAAACCTGCTGTTCTCCAGACCAGCAGCTTCATCTAGAGATACAGTAAACAACACAGCTGATATGGGTGTTATCATCAGCAGGTCTGGCTGATGCTCATCCTCTCCACCAAAGCATCATGATTCCCAACGCTGCCAACTCAAGAGCTTCAGAATGAGATTTCTCCAGAAGAAGAACATCAACATGCACCTCATCCTTCAAAGAAGCAACATCAGCAGAGCTGCAGCATCCTTTCTCTAGAAACATTCAAAGTCTGCAGTGTCTCCTGCAGCACGTTTCATCCTTAGTATCCCATGTTGTCTTTGTCTTCATCTCTACTGCCACCATTATCATGGTTTTAGTACATTCTAGAGCATCATAATTATATCCATCATTATTAATATATTAATGTGATGAATTATGAATATGTGTACAAAGCTGTTATGATCAGCTTTTAAATTATCCCTATATTCATTTACCATCAAGACCATTTGTAGAGATGATTTATTAATTTATTTTACATCACAAATAAACAAACAGCACCTTGAAAACTTGATTGTCTCACTTAAGATTATTAGCAGATACTACAATCTTCTGTTTGCAAATGTACAAAAATGTGAAATTCAAATAAGATCTGATGCTGAAAAATTAATAAGTCTAAGAATCTTCAATTACAGAGCAAGTAAACAGTCATAAAAGTCATGCTTTGAAAACATAAGCACTAAAAGTTGAGACTCATCCTGCTGCTTGTTGGTTTAAATCTCCACAAAGAAAGAAAACGTTTCTGAGCTTATTTCAGCAATGATAATTGTTGTTTCTAGCAGGATGATGAGTGTGTGGGAGTGTGGCTAAGCAGCTTGTTTTGTGATCTGGCACAGGGATCATTTTTCAGCTCAATTAAAGCATGTGCTGTGTTGAGCTAAACCAGCTAACAGTGGAATGGAAAAGCTTCTGATCTGATCGTAAGACCACAGCTTACACACACAGGTCATCTGCGATAAGTTTGGCTTTTTATTTATGTATTTTAACCTTTTAACTTTTCACAGTGGACTGATGATGAAAGGCATAACAGCAATGAGTTTCAAAAACAATACCTGGGTGCTTGAATGAATATATTGTTGAGCAGAAGCGTAATCCGCTGCCCAGCAGGATTGTCAGCGTTTCTTGGCATCATGGTTGACCCGGAGTTCATCCACCTCGCCTTTGCTCTAACACATGAACACAGCGATGGCAGATTAGCAGTGAACCTCTGGAACCTCCTCTACGCTGATGAAGGTGTGCTGTCAACCCAGAGCCAACAGGATGTTAAATTAAATGCAAACATGGAGCAACTGAATGAAAGAAAAATAACTTTACATTGGTTTAATGTTAAGTTTCATTTAGGGAGGAGTGAATGCAGAGTCAAACTGTGATGAGGACCAAAACAGCGAAGTCTGGTCAGCTAACGTTGATGAAAGGCTGGTTCTCTGTTGGCTCCTGGGTTTGTCTCAAACCAACAAAACAATTTAACTGGACCTAAAGGTGGCAACTTGGTTGAGATGGCTGAAATCTGGACACATTTGGGTTTGCAACTTTAAAGTGGGCTATAGTCTGATGAGAAAGCTGGTCAAACATTTTGTTAGCATTATGCTGGAGCCTCGTTAACGGCTGCACAGCGTGTGTTTTCTCCAAGACATTCATCCAAATATTATTTGGGGTATTTTTTTATTAACGTGACAAAGTATTTACTCCACTCTACCAGAAGCATTGTTCCAACACATCATTAAAGGCAGAAAATGACTAACAACTGCCTCTTAATGACTATATGATCATGTTGGAAGTCGTATTCTCAGCATACAAATGAAGCCTCTGCTCCAGGTCCAGTCCAAATAAGTTCCAGCACCACAACATGGATGTCATCTGAAACATTATTCAGACACAAACATGTGCCTGAAGTGCGGGAGCTGCATTTATTACAGAATTATTTACTTATAGTTCAAAAAGCTTAGTTACGTAAGTGCCACAACATCAGAAGCAAAAGAAGCTCATATAAATTATTAACCGGCTCATGGAGCTCATTGACAGCGAGGCAGCTGAGAAACAGTCAGTGAAGCTTTTAACTCTTATCTTCTCAGGTCGCACGTTGTGTGCATACCTGGGGAACTGTGACATTCTGTTGAGCAGGTGTGATTCCTGTGATTAAAGGAAATAGGGTTGGTACTAAAAACTGGAATGTTCTGGTGACTGTCAGAAATCAGGGCAATAAACTGATCCTGATATTTTGGTGTCAGGAAAACCTCCAGAGACTGAAATGTGTCTCTGAAATAATTTCAAATTAGCTGGCAGCTGAGCCAAATTTAGCAGTTGATTTTTACATAATCGGGTTTCTCAGAAACTAGGAGAGAAAACAAACAAGGGGGAACTCCTCAGCTGAAGTGGAGTTCCCTTACATCTTATATACAACAAGGTTTTTATTTTTAGTGTATTCATGTTATATCTGCAATAACATACATATTCTAAAAATATCCAGCTACATGTACAGTTATCCGGTATCTAGTCAGGTCTAAATCAGTTCAGACGCATCCTACAGATATAACACCGAACAGCAGGATTCTTTCTAATGCAGCTGGTTATTAACTTTATTGCATTGTTTCATCCTCATTAAGCACGTGGCAGCAGTGGAGAGGAAAAACTCTCTTTTAACAAACATCCAGACACAAAAGCACTGAGCCAACAGTATTTCATAGGTTGATGGAACATGGAGGTCATGTCAGCCGTAGTTCAGCTAAAAATAGTTTTTAATGATATTTATGTGATATATTTTGGTGTTTTATGGTGGACTCAGTTCTGTTACTGTGGTGTCAACTTTAAAAAGCCAACCTTGACTCATCTGCCCTTTAAAATTCTTGGAACTTTTTAAAACTGATGCAAAATGTCCTTCAGTTGTTTTTTAAATCCAAACAACATCCTTGAAAGGTTTCAGACTGGTTGCAATAGTCTTCATAGTACTGAAAGTGCACATTTAATCTATTAAAATCAGATTAATTATCTTTTAATGGCCACTGATTCAGGAGAGTCTGCTCCCAACCTGAAGCATCAGAGGCTCTGGAAGCAGGAGCTTCTACCTCAGAGAATCAGTTTCTTCTAAGTCACCCTGAACTTTACTTATAAAGTTCCTCAGGAATCTGTTCTGGGGCCAATATTTCTATTTACATTTAATGTCCAGAAAATATATTTCTTTTCACTGAAATGCTGAAAACACTCAAATTTACCTTCATTTTGATTCAGTCTCTCAATGAAGTCACAATCCTGGATAGACTCAGTTTTCCTAAATTTCAATGAGAAAAGATGGAAGCAATTATGTAAAATGGTAACCACACCTGGATCTGCACAGCCTGGAGCCTTTCATTTAAGCTGCAGAAGGGAGTTTTGAAAACCTGCCTATAGATTTGACCACACCTTACCGACCCATTCCCCTTGACCTCTGCTCCCCCACAGAAACCTGCTGTTTTGACTTTAGCTTGTTGCTTTGCTATTTGCTCAGCTGCAGCTCAACAATCTTAAAGTTGAGCAGCGTTAGCACTGGCTCTGATTGGCTGTTTCTGACTGGGAGTCATGTATTTCTGCAAATGGTAGTGGGATTGATTGTTGTCACAGATTATCTCTCTTATTCTACTGTCAGGATGTAGTTTTAACAAATATGTAAAACAAATACAAACTTATAAAAATTACCTTCTGCAGCTTTAATTTTCCCCTTAAAAATGTATGAGTTATAAAACACTTTCTTCTATTTTTCAAACTGAGGTTTTATTTACATAAAGTAAAATCGCTTCTATCTTTTGAAACTTTGGACGGCCAGCCCATGCTGGTGTTTATCAGTGGAGCCTCTGCTGACTGCAGTTGGCCCAGAAGTCGGTACTTCTCTTCACCGGCTCCCTGTTCATTTCAGAATTGATTTCAAAGCTTTATTGGTGACTTAGAAGGCGGTGAACGGACAGGCTCCTGGGTATCTGCCTGACCTCCTGCAGCCTTTTGCGCCCCCCCCCATCCCTTAGATCTAATGATCACTTGCTTTCAGCAGTTCCAAGCTCACAGAGGTGAGCCTGTCTAAACTGTGGAATAAACTGCTCCTACATCAGACAGGTCTCACTGTTGATGTTTTTAAAACTTATTTAAGATCCATATGCACTCACTGGATTTAATTGAGAGACATGGGGCTGTATGATGCTAAATCTCATGTTCTCAGAGTTGCTGACAACTTCAAAACATGGAGGAGATTCTACTTCTGATTAGTTCTCCCATGTTGCATTCATACATGCAATGAAAGTACATAAAACAGTGTTAATTTTTCATTTTAGCATACCATATCTCATCATCTCTTTAATGTAAACTCTAATCACTTCAGCTAAAAATAAAATAAAGTGTTAAATATGCATGTACTGCTAAAATCCATAGGCTTTGCAAGTCCAAGTGTGGAAGTTGCAGATGAAGCGCTCTCAGTCAGACACAGCAGATGGGAGGCTTAGTTTGAACACTTTCCCACTTCAACAGTTGTCCCCTCCAACTCCGCCTACATCTAAGTCAGCCATCTCACCCTGAACTTTACATATCCAGCTCAGATGATGCTGGTGGATTGCTGACCTACTTGGATGTGGGAGGAGTTGGACTTTCCAGTCCAACGGTTTCAGCAAGACATACTGAACTGGCTCAGTGGATGCATGGCACTTTCTATTTGTGTCTGATGCAAGTGTGTACTGATTGGATATTGAAAACAAACATGCCGTTTGTTAATCAACACTTTTGCCAACCCTGTAAAAGCTTGATGTGAGATGAAGACTAGCAGGACACATGAAGGCTACATGGAGGTTGAGCTAGCTCCAAAGACCGGGGACAGCTATTAACTGTTTTAATAGCTTTTGCAATTTTTATTCAGCACAAATAAAACATACTTTAATATTTAAGTATTTTAGCTTTCAACTGTGTCCTTTGTTTTCACAGAATAACGATATTTTATCTCTTACACAAAAACTCTGGTTTCTCTGGTTTTTGTAATAACCCATAAAGAAATGTCTATTTTACAAATAAAGACACCAAAACAAAGTCTTCTGTGTGAGAACCGTTTCAAAACGCAATAACTTCAATTATAAGTTCAAAGTGAACTCAGCAGATAGCATTAGCATAAACGATCCTCCAGAAATATGTCCTGTTTTCTACACAACACTGATCACAAACTGCATAATGCGACTCACTGGTCGACACTCGATTCAATAACTTCTTCAACTGTTAAAGGAAACTAATAAATATGCATCAACATACATTTGTACTGACCTGCGATATATAAAAGATGAGACACACACCGAACTTCCTTTAGCATCTAGCAGGAAGGTTTCTTCTTCTTCTGTGTGCCCAACCTTCTCTGGTCCACCAATGTGCCAGGCGCCCCCAGCGGTTCTATTTGGAATGGCACCACATAACTGAAATAAGACTAACATAATAAAAAAATAATCTGAAGTGACTATTTTTATACTTAGTTTTTTCATTATTTATAACAACTTGTTTTCACTCATCTACACGCACATCTTATTTAACTCTTTTTGTAATTATCTACAAGATTCTGCCATTTCTTTAAATTTCTTATTTATCTGATTAGAAATTTAAGCCCTTTCTTTAGTGGAACACCAACAATATTATTCCTGCACATCTTCACCTAATAAATAGGAAAGTACAGCTGAAGGACAGCCAATGACGCTGCTGACTGTTTTGGTTTTATGCAGCTGGAGAGACATGTAAAACTGATCTCTTTAATTTCCTCCGCTAAACACAGCCAATTATAATCATGACCTTCCTGTTCAACATGTAGTCGTTTTATTGCCTACATCTGAAATGAAGCAACTTTGTCCTTTACTGATTTTGAGTAAAGTGATGTGTTTGTAGTTTTCAAACTTGAACTTTACAACTAAACATTGTCTCTCTTTGCAGAGAAATATGGAGCTGTGGCTTTTTTAATAACTCCTGCAGCAGTGGTGCTGAGAGATGCGCATGGAGAGCCATCTGGAGGAGCCACTGGCTGTTATGGAGCTCAGACTCTGCTGGACATTATTATAGTGTTTGTCTGAAACTATGTGAGCTCTGGACGCAAACATGTTTCTAATATATTAATTTAAGTTCATATATGAGAAAAGCATAAAGGGATAAAATGTAACATGGAGTGTAGGCCCATCGGTTAAGCAATGATGCATCAGAATCAGCTTTAATTATGATTGTGGGAACAAACTTGAAAGTTGACTTTGGCTTTCAAGCACTTACAGCATACAGACATAAAGTCTAAACATTAAACCTTAGGGGAAATAAAATAAAGATGAAGGATCAATATGTACATGTATTTGGAGCCATTTTAATAAAGAAAGAAAAGAGAAGACTTGTTGTGACAGTGCGAATATGCTTATTTGTTTCCCACCAGAGTAAATGACTATATAGGCAATGAAGCTGCCATTGTGTTCATCTGCCTGGGGGAAGAAACTTTAGGGTTTCTTTTTTTACTCATCAGAAAGCACCAATAAGAATGTAAAATTCTAAACACTTTGTGTCCAGGATGTGTGGGGTCTGCAGATATACTTTATCCTGGCCTTTGGCCTGATGGATGGAGGGGAAATTACCCCTGGTGATCCTCTCTGCAGACCTGATGGTTCCCTGCAGTTCGGACCGGTCCTGTTCTGTGGACGAGTCAAAGCAAACAGTGATGGATGAACAAGCAGCAAACTGAGTAACGAATGAGCAGAGGAAAACCTCCGGAGTTTCTCAGACGGGTGAAGGAGAAGGTCTTAGCTACTGAGGTTGTAAGTATTACTGTTGCTTTAATTACCAGTTAACAGCCAGAAAAAAGAAGTGCTGCCATGGAGTTTAATTTTCTTTCAATAGTTTCTTTCTTTCTTATTCCAAACTGTGACGTTCCACATTGTTCGTTGAGGTGATCTTCCCCCAGAAGTCTTCAACTGAGATTAAAAGGAACCAAAACCACAAAATTCTACTTTCCTTCCTCTCCATTCAGTCCCCACTGCTGGGCTTATAACAATCTTCAGTTTAGATAAAGAACTGTCATTTTATTAAACAGGATATTGATTGTGGTGGAATTGGACCCTAACTAAGACAACAGCTGTGCTTTCACATCTAAAAAATCTTGTTTCTTCCCCTCTGTCAGATTTATTTCATGGCTTATTTACTGGTAGCTGAAAATAATCACAAAAAAACAAGTTGCAACTAGATTTATTAGCTTCATATCACTGAAAATGTCAATGCAAGGCCTGAAAGCAGGTGTTACCTTTTATGGAAACGTCCTGCTTTGTTCAGTGGGAAATGTCCATTTCATTTTGTTCCCATTACAAATGAGGTTTAGGTCCTGCATGAATACTGTGGAAGTAGCAGTCAGTCCACAGAGAAATGAACACAGCTCATATTTACTCCCTCTATAAAGAGGCTTCTCCAACTATAACCTCAGCACACCCCCCGAAAACTGAATTATATCTGTGTCATAACGAATGGGAGGTGGAGAAATCAGGACACCAGGAGGCCAAAGATGAAGAAAACAAAGGAGTTCAATTAAACTTTCAGGTGAAAGAGCTTTGAGGCAACAGAGAGAAATAGTTTCTCAACTTTAAACCTGGTGTAACATAAGCAGAAGAAATGGGAACAAGGCACAGAGGATGCTGATGTGGACGAACAACAGAGCGAAGATAACAGAGGAAAAACACTCACTGATGCTTAACAAATCTGACTCTTACTGGGAAAACTGAGATTAAAGTTGATGCTTAACAAAAATACAAACAGTGGAGAAGAAACAAGAAAACAAAACATCAAAATTCATAAAATAAAAAACGATGTAGAACCTTGCTGCAGCTCACTTTTAAGCTAAATAATAGATTGAAGTTCTTTGCTTGTTTCTCGCTTCATGTCTGCCAGAAAAGCCACATTTTAAAAAGAGACACTAAGTAATCAATGCAAAACAATTACAGACAATAAACTGTTTTATTGCACAGCCATACAAAAGTATTGAAACTAGGAGTTTATAGTGACAAGACAACCTAAAGTCTTCAATGAACTGTTTGGAGCCAAAAAGCTAAAAAAGCTTTTAGCCCTTTGACTTGAATAGGGTGTAGCTGAGAAAAATGTACTTAATCTGTTCTTTATTTATGTGCTGACAACAACCTACTAGTCTGAGCAAAATTATGTTCCCTAACCTTCTTACTTTCTTTCTTTCTTCTTCTCTTTCTCTGACAGCATCAAGACAATTTAACTGTGATATTGTTGCTTGTTATGAACCAGATTTTCAGAACATTTCGCTTCCTTAATACTCAAACAACTGTAGATCTGTATATTTTCCAATAACTTCATGACATGCAGCAGGTGTGAACATTAAGGAAACGCTTACACCAAATGTTCGCCAGCATTCAAATGCTACAGTGTTGAATGCTAAGAAAGATAATGGTGGAGCATTGCATCATATTTTCTGATGGCACTGAAGTGTGAGGCAGATGTGCAGTGATTGAGTAAAGTGATAAAATAAAATGGCACCCAGGTGGAAAACGAAGCACCTTCAGCGAGTTTCTGACTCCCGGCTCACGTGGAGCCTTTGGTAAGACCCTGGTTGAAGGAGGAATACTCGCCTGACGATGAGTGCTATTGTATTCTGACGTTCACTGAAATTAATTAAGTTCTGTTAAGAGTGGATGCTTGTTGTTGGTAAACAGTGGCCTCCACCTCACAGACATTTCCCAGCAGCCTCGTTGCTGTAATACCTGCTGAATGCCCACAGGACTCTCAAGGTTTCCTTCTGTGTGTCTGTGCAGCCAGGCAGGAACACAGAGCTCCTCTGCACCCAGACTTGTCTGCATCATTTGAGATCAGATGCAAAGAGCTAACTGGCAGTGAGAGCTAGAAGGATGATCCTCTGTGAAGGTCACTCGCTCATGTCTCTGCTCTTCAGAGGAAACAGGAAAATGAAGTGTCTGTTTCCTTTCTGTTTTTTTTCTGTTCCCAGAGATCCTTTTCATTTTTACCTCTGGGAGTTTTCACTTTTCAGTGAGAGGCGATGATGGGAGGGCCCAAAAAGCTTTAAAATCCTGACCTCACTCTTCACACAAAGGAAGGAGAGCAACTGCAGACTCGTTGGCCAGACGGGGCACTGCAGAGAGGACAAGCGCTCCAATTCAGCTGTCAGTTACCTAACCTAACAATGGTCTTTCCCATTATTCTCTCCAGCTGTGGAGGCAAACATTGTTTCCTCCCTGAGCATCACTGAGCTGTTCTTCCACAGCAGGTACACATTTCTCCCCTGGACGTTTTATTCCTTCTCTTTACTAGTCTTTAAAATATGTATTTCTTTTATCTGGTGCAGAAAGGCAGCTTAAACTCACCTTATGCTTATTTCTTTGAAACTAAGACAGCTTGAATGTCAAACAAGGTTTTGCTAAGATGTTGCTAAAATGAGGAATACTAATAAACTTTAAAGTTTAATCTTAGGTTTTGATGGAAACAGAATGTGCCTCTATATCTGTCTCAGCAGACACAAGGCAGTTCTCATACTCATGTTTCTCATTCTGTAACATTTTCTGTGAATGAGCTTGTGATTTAGTGACTTCCTTCCATGACTTGTTCCCTGCTGGGTAATGATCGTATCGCTCAGGGTCGGGCCCCATCAGTCATTCCCTGCATGCATCAGTCAGAGCAAATTCAGGTCCAGGAGGAGTCTTTCACTTTGGGTTGCTTTCCATTAGGAAACCCGACATGTTGATGGAAAAATCACCTAGAATGAAGTAATCTTATTAGTCGGGGTATGCATTTCCTAAAGCATCAGAGCCACTTCCTTATTTGTTGTCAAAATTAAATACAACTGGTTTATTGTTTTATCGGCTCAGTATTCACCAAGGCATCCCATTAATACAAACTTTGAACCTTTTGTTGAAAGGAGGAAGCTTTGTTGACCTTACTCACATAATATCAGTCATTATCAGAGCAATCAGATATGTGAATATCTCTGCCTACTTCATGTGTGTCGTTTTAAAGTCTTTGCATTAGTGAATTTATCTGCAGATCAGATCAGCTGATCTATGGTCAACAAAGCAACATTTTTATAGGATTGATGAAATGAATAATTTTTTAGACCATTTTTCAACCTCTCAGTATTATGAACTTAGTCCACAGTCCCAGACTGAAATAGTTTGTCATATTTAAAAACATGTAAATCATGAGATCAGGAAACCATACCATAACTTTGAAACGTCATTATTGATAACACAACGGCAACTTTTTAAACTCTTATTCTTGCTCATAAAAATTGTATTTTGTGTTGCTCGACATTTTTTAGTTTTTTTTTGTTCGTATTTTCAGAAAGAAAAGCAACGGGGAAATGTTAATAGAATGAAGAAAGACGACAACATCAGTGTTCAATGAAATCTTCACTTATATAATTTAAAGACAAAATCTGAGGGTTTAATTCAACTCCCTGAATGACAGAGAACAAAGTTAGAGGTGACAAAATGTATTAAGCTGTGAGTTAATTTCCATTCCTCTGCTGCTCAAAGCAAAGATGAAGATAGAGCAATGTGAAGAGACATAGATCATCAATAACAGATCCTCACATAGAAACACCTGAACTGCACTAGCAGAACAAACTCAAGTCACATAATGGGTTAATCCTGGAAATATTAATCATAGGTTCAGTTTTATCATAAGGATAAAACTGAACCTATGATTAATATTTCCATTGTTATATTTGTGAGGTACTCTCTTCCTTGAGTATGAAGTGCAGAAATACAAAATCCTATTCCCTCATGTCAGTGCTTACACACACACACACCCCCACACCCCACACGCACACACACCCCCACACACACTCCCACACGCACACACACCCCCACACACGCACCCCCTCCTCCCCACCCCCCCACCCCCCTACCCCCACACACACCCCCACACACACACACCCCCACACACACGCATGCCTACAGACACACTCAGAGGACGTCTGGAAAACCAGGAAGCTAAAATCATTTTAAATTGAAAACACACTTTCTGTGCTGCAGTGCTGCTCAGACAGTTTTACAGAGTTGAAACCAGAAAGAGTTTTAATCTAGAGAAAAGAAGGATTAACATGACTGACCAGTTATCAATAATAATAATAACAACAATAACAACAACTTTTTAAATTGGCTTTCTAAGCTTATTTTATTTATCTATATTATCTATATATATATATGTACACAGACACGTACGTTATATCTTTATTAAACCTGCAAACAGGAAACTTCCTTTGGATATTTATGAAATGTAATTACATTTCATTAGTTTTGGCCCTAGTGGCCTTTATTTAATAGCAGTAGACAGGAAAGTGGGCTATGAGACAGGAGAGAAGTCATGGGTCAAAGGTCAAGGAGCCGGGCCTGGAACCCCTGAGGCCGGGCGCTCTACCCACTGCGCCCTGTTTCTGATAGTTTATTCACAATTTTATTCATAAAATTAAGTTTTTCTGTGATTTTATTCATAGCTCAGGAAAATTTAGAAAAGCCAATTAACCCATCTTTTTGGACTACGGGAGGAAGCCGGAGAACCCGGAGAGAACCCACAAATGCAGGTGGAGAACATGCAACCCATGCAGAAAGCACCCAGGCTGGGATTCAAACCCAGGACTTTCTGACTGCAAGGCAGCAGGGCGACCAACTGAGCCACTGTGCAACCGTTTGATTCCCAACATTCATGTTTTGATCTGAGGAGAATTTAGAAACCAATTAACTAAACGGTCCTGATTTCAGACTGAGGCAGGAAGCCGGAGCGCCCGGAGAGAAACCTGCAAACAGGAGACCTGTCAGATCTTTTGCTTCCCCTTGCCCCAAGCAGACAAACACACGGTTCTCTGTGTTGGTTAACGTCCCTCAGCCTCAAACACAACAGTGACCTTACCACGTAGAGTCAGTTTGGTTGGTAAACTAATTGCTATGCCGTCTCTGTCCGGGGAACCTGGTACCTCAAAGTTACTAGTGAAGGTCTGTCTTAGCGAAACGTCCTCCAGCAGAGTCAGAGATGGAAGCGACGAAGCCAAAGTTTCAGCCACAATTTCTGCGAAGGCCTTGGCTATGCGGTCAGCTGCAGACAAGTCTTCCCCAGCCGGGTTAGATGTGACCTCTGACCTCTCACACTCTGGTTCATCTTGTTCCGTCGTCTGTGTGAAGCTGCTGGCATTGCTGTGACCCGATGCAGAGCAAACCTCCCCAGCCGGGTCGGTTTGTTCTGAACTGAAATCACTCTCACACTCAGAGGAACTTTCTTCTGAGTCCTCTGCAGAAAAGTAGCGGTCAAACATTTTCTTGGCCGCGTATCCGAGCCCAAAGCAGAGCGGGATCATTAACGGGATGAGCGCCTTCGAAATCCCAAACATACTGTCGACCACCGAGCCGAACAGAACCGTTTGGATCCTACCTGCTGCACTGAGAGTCAAGCATTTAAGCCTCTGAACTCCTTTGATCTATTGTGACGCTTATGATGTCATCTGTGACCTCATCAGTCATAGATGAGGTCATATTATTATTATTATAGCTCATTGGGTCTCGCTTCTGATCGTTGCTATGGAAACGAACAGATCAGTTCTGCATGAGTCAAACTGAAATAAAGACTAAATACTTAAACATTAAGTGATGTTTTTATGTATTTAACATGCAGAGATTAACAACAGATTTCTAGATGACCATAAATGGTCTGAAGCCAATTATCCTCCATTATTATCAAACCCTTTGGTGAGCTAACTGTAGCATCACGTTTTAAACATTTATATACAATATATTCACATATATATTATTGTCGTGGAAAAAATGACTTTAGCAAGAGTCTGGATGAGAAGAAATAAGAAATTTATTAAAACCTTGCAAGGTGAGAACAGAAATACAGAGTCATGGGAGTCTGTCCAGTCTGCTCTGACCAACAGTGGATCTGGCTTCCTTTTATAGGTTCTGGTCAGAGAAGAGAGACTTGATTGGACAATAGGTGTGAATCGCTGATCGTTATGTACCAAGGATTCTGTGGAGCCCAACACAGATGGTCTGGCTATTTGTCTATTGTTAGGGAAAGAGGGTTGTTAAAAGGCAGCTGCACCGTCTCTGTGCTGGGGAAGGAACACCTAGATGGTAACCCTGCTGCTATATGGCCCTGTAGGAGTCTATAGGAGATCCAATGTCCCGATAAGACCATGCAGACACAATCTAAAGCACTAAAGGGGTGAGGAGCACATTGAGAAATTTTCCATTACAATTATATGTTTACAATATTTTGTAAGCAATATTTCTACACTTTAATTACTCGTCTCTTAATTCGACTCAGTGCAGCGTGAAAGTGAAGCACACGGCTGAACATGTCAGAAATGTTGCAGCTTTGGCCCCCAGACAACTGAGCTGCAACAGTTAACAGAAATAAAGGCCCTCAAACGTCTACCAGCGTGTAATTATGACATTATTTTATTTTAACAACGTTATAATTAACATTGTATCGTTGTTTTATTTGAACAAATTACACTGGCTTCTGATAAAAAACTGTTTCCCCAAAAACTCACAAAATCATTTCGAGTAATGCTGGAATGGATTGTGAAGGTACCATCACACACATACCCCCTCACCTACACGCACACACACCGCACACCCCCTCACCTACACGCACACACACACCCCCACCCACCCCTAGACACCCCCACACACCCCCAGAAACCCCCACACACCCCCACACAGACACACACTCCCCCCCACACACACAGTACTAAGTGGCTTCAATTAACCTGCCAGTCAAACACAGTTTCCTTCAAGTTAAGATTCATTTATTCCATCAGTCCAAGGTGAAAGGTCTCATTTTTGCTATTACTTCCTTAAAAGCCTTCTTGTGTGCAGCAATGTAGATCTAACAGTCCTAATGAGAGGAAGTTAAGACCTCACTGTGTGGAAACCGACACACTGATGCACAAGCTCAACGGTTATGGTGCTTAAACTGACATTAATTGAGAAAAAGTTCTGCTTCACAGAAGGAGTGGTTTAAATGATGTTTCAGGAGGTTGGATTAGCTTAGGTGCTTCTGTTGCAGATAGGATTAAGCATAAATTGAATTATTCATAATTCCTGGTAAAACAGTTGCGTAAACACAACATCCGGAACATCCGGAACATCCGGAACCTCCGGAACATCCATGCCTCCTTGAATGTGCCTTAAAAATTTACAAACACAGGAAGGACTTGTTTTCAGGCTATCACGTGATAGGTGATTGTTTTTGAACAATGCATTGATTACATAATAATAAGAACAATAATAACAATAATAATAATAGTAACAACAATAATAATAATAATAATAATAATAATAATGTTTCTCCAACAGTCAGAAGCCAGAAATGACTGTAAGAAATTATAGGTGTAATGTCTGTTAGTATATTTTAATGTAATTTTAAAGTAATTTTAAGCAGCTGAAGTTTCCGGACACAAAGAGCAGATATGACATTTCTACTAACGTACAAATAAACTTTTCTTTCTTAGAAGCAATAGCTACAATAATGCATAAAAGTCAGAAGAGATGTTTCTTTTCGTCCATCCGTCTGTCCATCCACAGTGACACACCTTGGATGGATCGCCAGGAGGACACCAACCAACAGCAACCATGCCCTCGCACACTCGTACCAAGGGGCAATTTAGACCCTAATCTGCATTAGATCTTTGAATATTTTCAAAAGCTCATGTAAACATGAATTCTAAATTAATTCATCATCACAATATGCAAATGTTTCATCTTCCTCAGCCGGTTTCACTCATCAAATCTGCATGAGTTCAGGATCAGAATCTGTGTAGATTATGAATCTCAGCAGCAGGATGTCCCTTCTCACAGACATTCGCAGTTTATTGTGAGACATGATAGTTATGTTATTTTCCTCAATAAGAATAACAGCACAAGACATGAAGTCTCACAGTAACCCAGAGCTGGGTTACTGTGACAGGGAGGAAAGTTCTGCATGATGAAATGTTTGTGTTGCATGTTGTGATTAGTTAGATACAAAAACATCATAAAATGTTTTGTGAAACCTCCAAAAAGGTTCTAAAAGAGTTAATATTACCTTCATGTCTGAACGCCAATATTATCCAGTAAAGAGAAGGCAACATGTAAGCAATATCACTAAATATTCATTATTTTTATTTCTGAGATGAAGACTTATTACTTTTTTTACAGTAATAACTGGAAAAGCTGTCAAAAGATAAAACAAGTCACTGAAAACCTGAAATACGTGTCAAAGACCACTGAGCTGAAAACTGGTGTAGAAATATTTTGAAAATTGATCATGAAAAATTATGAGTTACAAACTTAATGTGTGATGCAAAATTATTAACACTCTAGAACCTTCCTGTATTTGGACCACAACACAAATGTGTTTTAATGTGTTTTACAAAATGAAAATCTAAAACTTCTCCATGAGTTTGTATAATATTCATGATTCTCAGTGCCGTGCAGAAACGTCTTTTGCTGCAATTACTGTTTTTGGCAGGATTTGTCTCTTGTACCTTGAGACATAGAGAGAATGTTTTCCTTAACATGTTATTTGTGTTTCTAAGTTGTTTATGACAAATATAAAATGAAACTTCTGAACTTTCTCTTGGCTGCAGCTTTCTTCTCCACCAGATTTGTGGAGTGAAATGCAAATAGATTGTGGATCTCTGCAGCTCCTCCAGAGTTATCTTTAATGCTGTCCTTGCTGTCAGTTCAGGAGGAAGTCCACGTCCAGGTGACTGAGACATGGCAGGAGTTCAAAGCTTAGTGTGTTTTCAGAACCTAACCCTGTTCTAAACTGGACCCGGATCCGGTTCTGCAGTGTCTGGTCTCCATGTTGCTGCTTCTCTGACTTTATTCAAGTAAAAATGTGTTCATACCAAATTTCTCCCATGTTTATTTTTATTGTCCCATTTTCATTTATGTTGTTTTCCTCCCATTTCAGGAGTAAATCACATTTTGGTGTCATAAAATCTAAATAAAACTGGCAGAAGTTTGTTGTTCAAGAAATGTGAATACTTTCCTGATGCCCTTTAAAAACCTTTTTAGGGCATGTTTTAGCAACATGCTATTGCTAACCTTAGCTGATGATGTAATGCTGGTAACCACAGTCCTTTGGAGTGATGGATTAACAATCTGCAGATACATTATGTTTTGTACACTGCACATTATATATGCATTGCTTTATTCTGTTCTGTAAAACTTTCACTGCTGGCTGCTGCTTCAAGGGCTTGGTAGGATGTGGATTCTGTAACAATGTAACACATGGAATATATTTTGTTTTTGAATGTTAGGAAGAATTTGGCCAAATGTTCATGATGTAAACATTCCTGCTGACTGGTGTAAAAGAAAACACACTCCTGCTTCACCTGACACCAAAAATCAGATTATAATCCACAAAACTTTGAATGTTTGTAACTATAAGAGGTTAGCCAGAACACTTTCTGTGTCACTTTCCAGAAGAGAAATTAAATTAAATTCACAGCTGACTTCTTCATCTTCTCTCTCAGTAAATGACTGTGTGTGCGTGGAGGGGTGGGGGTGGGTGTGTGTGTGTGTGTGGGTGGGGGTAGGGGTGTGTGTACATTTGCCCAGTTTCTAAAATGATTATGCAGAGTTATGAATTAGTCGAAAAGCATTAGATTTGTTACATAACTGTTAAATACTGTAGGCAATTAAAGCAGAGCTGCTCTAAAGTTTAATACAGTAAAACACAGAAACAAATTACGAAAGGATTAGAAAATTAGTCGCCTATTTCTTTTTTATTTCTAATAGGAAGGAGGAGTCGGCTCAAGCACCACTGTTATGTCGCCATCTGTTACCCGGCTCTTTTCAACATCCTTGAATTAACATGAAAAATCCAACAGTTCCAGCAACTATAGTAATCATGCACATGTGGACCAGGCCTCCATTAGTCAGACTGGTTTTAGCTCTTCCTGTGAAGACGAGTCAGCTGCACACTTTGTGAACTTTTTTCAAACATTGTTCTGATTTCATGTCTTCAAACTGCAGCTCAGCTGGACTGACATTAAATACACAGGAAGCTCTATTTACTGACCACTTTGTTCTGATATTCTGAACTTTATTTAGAGGTATCTCAATAAAAGGGGTTGCACTTTCCAGCTTTTTTTAGTTTCATTTATTAAACCACTTTGTGATAGACTGACTTTTAAAATGTTAGTAAAATACATGAAAGTTTCTGGTCGTAAAGTGAAAAAATGGAAAAAGTTCAAGTGTATAATTGCATTTGCCGGGCAGTAAATGACTAACAGTACTTATGAGCACATATTCATCTACCACTTAAGAATCACTTTTAATACAAAGGAGGAATTAGACTGAAGATTTTCTGATCTGCTCGCCTGCTGGCCTGTTTTTTCCGATCTTTTTATATCTACAACAATAAAAGTCTCCAGACCATTTTCCCTCTCAAGTGTAATGAAAACACTATTTCCTGCCAGCTTACAATTTCTGCAATCAGGTTTGCCTTTTGTGTGTCACCTGGCGCTTTGTTCAAAACTTCTACGGCTCATTCAATGAATCATTGATTGGAAGCTTTCAAATTTCATTCAGTAGAACCTGGAGATTGGAAGGTAATATCAGATTGACAGATTTAACGCTTCCTGTCTGGTTCTGGTTTATGCAAACACAGAACATCCACAGTGAGGCTAGCAGTTAGCTCGGGTGCATAGAAGGGGATAAGCTTCATTCTGAATGTAAAACAAACATCTGGAGAGCATTTTCATATGTTATCAAGTCATTAAAGGCAGATTATTGATGAATTATTGATTACTTTGTTTTTTGCATGACTCTGCTATAAAAGATCTATTATCTGTTTAGCTTTTCCACATCTGGTCATGGAACAACACGAGCTCCATGGTTTCATTTGGACCAGAACAACGGAGAGTTTTGCCCAAATTGTGTTTGTGTAAAAATCTGAAGGTAAGGTGTGTGTTTTCATCGTATAACTGTTCTGTTTCTGGCTCAGAGGTTCTTTACAGAACATTAGAGAACACACCAACAAACCCAGCAGATCAGAAGGTTCTGGAGAAATCCAAAGCAGGTTTGAGTCCACAATGTCCCACACTTTGATCAATCTGATCACAGTTTGAACATGAAGAAGAATGGACATGGACATCACCTTATGTGCAGACCAATCAAGAAGAGCAACCAAGAGGCACACTGGAGGAGCTGTGCTGCTCGCCAGCTCATGTGGGATGATGTGTTGCACCACCAGCAGCTGTGCAAACCAAAAGTCTTGTTTTTATGCAAAACAGACATTGTTGAATAAAAAAAAAAGCCAAAGGATCCTACAGGGAACATAACAAAAATAAAAAAAACAAATTAAGTCTTTATATCACAAAACATAATGTATAAATAATAAAAGTAACTGAAGCATGTGTAATTGGTTTCCTGTTTATTTCACGAGTTTGTTGTAGGAAGGAAACTGTTTCATGCTAATGTGGCTGAAGCAGACAGAAATCTCTCTGATCAGGAAATGAAACGTCTCGCAGCCTGAGCTCCAGTTAAGATCAGGATGAATAGTTATGGGTTTTGGAGGAAGTTTTCTGGTATTTTATTGTTTTATTAAACCAGCAGGTTCTAAGGTCAGGTTTTATGCCTTTCACTCTATTGGTTGCAATTTGTAAATGTATTCTTGGTGTTACAGTACTACCTCTGCAGTATTTCTCTGCACGTTTCCTCTGAGGATACAGTCAGGCTGTTGGATTTAACAATGAAGGGGGGAATTACTCTGCAGCTGAGAAGAGCAGATCGGCAGGCTACAAAGCTGCAGAACCATTAAGGCTGTGGAGGAGGCCAAATGGGCTTGTGGTCGTGGATCCACGCAAATGACTGCACCGGGGGGACGCCGCCGTCTCTGCTGGAGCTTCTGCCTCAGGATCATTAGTGTGTTGGGTTTGATTGATACGGCACATTTCCAATGGCAGGTGGACGTCTCATCCGAACGTGGCGGTCCTCAGTGATTAATCTCATTTTAAGATGCATCTGGAGGAATCGACTTATACTAGGTGGGAAGGAGAAAATTGAAGTGCATAATAATGCAGCACAGCTTGATGTGTTTGAGTCGGGATGAACTGGAAAATCACAGTTTCAGGTCATTTCGACCAACTGCCGGAGCAGAATGTGTGCCCTGATGAATCCATAGGAAGTGGCACAAAACAAGCTGTGGATTAATAATTCAGCCCAGTGTTGTGGTTCAGACGAGTGCAGTGTGCAGACAGAGTGCTTAACAACACTGGGAATCATTAATCACAGTCTTCTTACTCAGGGCTAACTGCAGTAATCCTGCCAACACTTGCAGCCGATAGATTAAAACTCTCGATCAACCATTTTGAAATCAAACCTCCAGAAGCTTCTGGCTGTGGAGGTGAAGCTCAGCTGGCGCAGGCTGAGCAAACAGAGAGTTTATTGTGTGGAAGCGTAGAGGAGCCCTGATGCTTTGGTAAGCAAAACTACTAATAAAAAAAAGAAGTTCTTGCGATTAGATGTCCAAGGTTAGCGGTTCTGGAGAAACTGTGTCAGACCCCAGGAACAGTTTGCAATTACAGCAGGCCACAGATGACGTCATTTCACAACTGAAATTGAATGTTTTTTGCTGCGGTGCACATAATTACTGGATTGTAAAGAAAAGAGAAAATAATCTGGGTATAAAGGCAGAATGCTCATTTCACACCGTTAAAGCGATTGGACTTGTTCTGAAGTCTTACTCAGATGGGTTTAGTCAAAGGGCTCCGGCGCTGTGGTTGAACGCGAGCTATTGATTCTTTCATTCCTTTTTCCTGAAGTGAAACGCAGCCTGAGAAGTCACTCTGAGCAGGTACTTAATTGAAACAGAGTAAAGGTTTTGAGGACTTTACTTTTTTAGAAGTTGATGGACTGTTGATGTGAAAAGCTTTTCTAAAACATTGCCAGCTTCTAGATGTTGGCAGGATAAAATCCCAGTTCTGAAGGCAACACATAATCATCCCAGACTTACCAACACAGAGTCTTGAAACAGGTTCACATTTTGACATAACAACAGAAAATATCACAAGAAATATTGGAGAGTTTTCAAGATGAAAATCTGACTCAACCCTGAGAAACACTTTTCACTAAACTTACCACTGCACATCTCTGGTGTTGCCTACATCAGATTTCTGTCAGATTGAATGATTTCAGATCTTTTTGCAGATTCTCAGGAAAGGCCAAGTCAAACTCCGGACGTTAACATGAACATGATATCCCATAATATCTCTGGCTGCATGCTTATGGTGTTTGGTGAACCTGAACCACAGTCTGGCCTTCTGCAGCCTCTAAAAGGAAAAGCTTAACATCTTACCAACTATTTTTTTATCAGGTTTCTTGTGCAAATATCTTAGTGCACTTGAAATAAGACAAACATAACATGAGAGCAACTTTTCAGCAAGACATAGGAGGATGTTTCAGAGTAATACTTTCTTAAGATCATGTAGGTTTTTCTTGAATCCATGGAAACTCAACATCATGTAAGGTAGGTTATCTCAGCTGGTCGGAGCGTGGTACCACTGAGGTCATGGGGTCATGGGGTCCATCCCCACACTGGTCAATTGAAACATAAAGTCTTCAGAAAATCAACACTTCAAACGAGTATGAGGCTTTAAATTAAACCATTATGCATGTTGATTTTGAGAAACATTAGATTATGAGCACTTTTCTCAAACCTCTGTTGTGTTAATATTGATTAAAAGGTTATTGGATCCAGTTTATGTGAAATGGGAGAAATGATCTGCCAGTGGATCTAGTATTTTTTTTAGTTCTTTCAGTGAAGAGGGATGAATACTAATGCACTCCACATAAATGTGTTTTATTTAAGTAACACTTTAAAATCATGAATCCATTTGTTTCTTTTTATAGTCAGTTGTTATTTTGTGTTGGTCGTCATAAAATCCTGAAGGAACAGAAATAAAAGGACAAAATGTGAAAAGACTAAGCACTTTCATCACGTGTTAAAGGAAAACTCTCTTCAAATCAGCATGAAAACACATTTTCTCTCTTTCTCCACATGTCAGACAAATCTGAAACAAAGAATAAGACGGAGCAGTTCTGCCTTTTACCTGCGTTGTTTCCTCTTCATACTGCAGGCCTCATTACAGCCACGCTGCCATTATGGTAATGCCTATTATAGCTGAACAATAAAGGACCAACACAAATGCAATGCTGAGTAATAAACTCATCAATAAGGATTATTTCATAACAAACTTTAGTGACGGCAGTAATTAAAAAAAGGGACAAATTAATCAGAAGCATTTGTTGTGAGACATGATGGAGTGTCAGGTTTTAAAATGTTTTCAGCCACAGGAAAACAAGCTGACATCCAGAAAACACCAGCAGGATGAAGCATGAGTTGCTCAGGCTGCAGAAACCCTTCAGCTGACGGTTTGAGCCTCTGGGATGAACGTGTGAATGTCTTCTTTGTTTAATTCAGTTACCAGCTGTCACTGAAGTTACTTTAGGGCGTCCTCCATGCCTCCAACACACACATGTTACCAAAATTAGGTGAAATTAATAGAAGTTTTATTCATATCCACAAACTAAAAGGTATCTGTCAATCTTTCTGAAGCAGAATTCAACTTTAATTCAAACCGACCGGATCGTTTATTCTTACTGCTGGATCATTTTTCCTGCAATAAAAATGCAAAGCATCAAAAATGTAAAACGGACTGTCTGTCAGTAGCATTGCTATATATATATATATGTGTATGTGTGTGAAGACAATATGGATTCATAAGAGGACAATTCCTGGTGGCCAATGTGTTCATTAAGCATTTAAACAAATACATGAATAAATGTTGTTAGGATTATTAGTTTTTTTAGGAAGGTTTTGTTTTTATCTCCAGTGTTTTTGCTGAAGGTCGTCTGTCCAAATCTTTTTCCTGAGTTTCTTTAATCACCATCTCAAAGCCCAAACTCAAACTTTTTTTGTTTGTTTTTTTCACTAAATCTGCAATGCAGAAAATATTATTTTGTTTTTACTCAGTAAACAATTTTTTTAAGCTCCAAACATTTTCTTAGTTCTGGGAGGACAGAAGGAAACCTTTCACCTCCAACTGGCCCCGAACTGAAGGAGCCAATAGGGGCAAAGATGCAACATTACTGAGGGTTTGTTTCTTTATATCCCTTCCATCTTTCACCCGGCACTTTCTATTGATTAGCATAAGGGGAGATGCTAATCTGGTCAGGTTTTCATAGTAAATATTGCATGATAAGTTTCAGGATGAATTGCCTCACACTCACTAATCTAGGACAGTAATATCTATGTTGGCCTTAAACTTGTACTGGAATTATTTTTCCCCTGTTGTGAAAGTTGGCAAAACAATCCAACCTCAACTGAGCAGATTTTCATTTCATGTCACTTTTAAACAGCTTGTGTTGATCAGTCACTTAAAACACAATAAAATACATGAAAATATGCAGTGACTTAACAAACTGCTGTAGTTTTTCTTTACCTCTGCTATCCAGAGGAGGATTTAAGTTTCCATTCTTGTCTGGATTCAGGCCGCTCTCAGTTCTTGTTCTAATATCTGGATGAGGGAACAAAGACAACGCGTCCTGCAAAACTCTAAAGCTCTTATTGACTCCACATGCACTCATCCATTCTGACTGACTGGCTAATAGTCTGAAAATATTCTGCATCCATTCCTATGTTTGCAGGTTCTGAAAGTTCTGCCCCAGCACATATTGTATTTGTTCAGTTGGACTTTGTGCTTACCAGCTTGTGAAATAGCATTTTTGGATCAATAGAGAATGCCAACCAAGGTGTTTTTATTTAAAGTGCACATAAGTGTGGACTGCTTTTATGCTGCAATTTCTGTCAGAAAGCCTCACTATCAATACTTTCTGCCGACAAAAAATGATCTATACTTCACAATTACAATCTGGAAAATGACACATTTTGAGATCGCACAAAAGCCACTAAAATGATCAAAAGTAAATTTTCAGTCACATATTCAGTGTTTAAATGTGTCTGAGACAGCAGACACAAAAAACATTTTTTTTCAAACTAATAATTGTACTTATTTTCTGTAAGATTCCTAATTTCAATTGATAGAAGTACTTTCAGTGCTTAAGGTCTATCTGACCTCTAATAATTTGAAATATGTTTTCTTTGTTTAATTATTGTCATTTTTGAGATAACAATGGAGGTCACCTACTACTGATGTTCAAATGTACATCACTAATGCAAATTAGTGCATTCAGGCTGGATCCTCTGTTCCAGCAAAAGAAAACCAAGAGAAAAGCAGCTGCAGCAAAACGAACCTGAAAGACACTGGAGAGCAGAAGAGCCTGCAAACAGGTGAGGAAACAACCGGAGCGTCGCTGAGAACAAACTATTAATGACAATGATAAATAAAAATACATTTACAGTTGTGAGAAAAAGTGTGAATCAAAAGCAAAAAAGGAAATGATTTCATTATATTTTCACACAGCGCTGAAGAACATCAGAAATCCGTCGTTAGTCAAACATGTTCAGGGCTTCGTAGCGCCTCTGTTAGCAAACCTCCTCCAGCCTTTTGGGAATTTCTTCACAATCTTTTGATGTTTTAAGAAAATGCTGTTTTTGTTTCATTATACTGTGTTAAAATATGAAATCACAAAAATGACCTGCGACATGGCTCATCTGTTTCTTAAGCAGAGAGGTTATCCAGAAAATACAGATTTCTTTTATCATTTGTACAACAAGAGGAAAAAAATAAACCAAACATTCTGGAGTCGGCGGCTTCAAAAACCAAACACAAAGAACTGCTGAACAGAGATTTTTCACAAAAGCTGCAACCTCGTCAAGCAGAGGATTAATTCAGAAAATAAATATCTGGTCCTTTGAGGAAATGTTTTTATCAACAACATTTATACTCAGAAAGATTTGGAAAAATATAAACCCATGAAAAAAGACATTAAAACAACAGAAAATGTACATTACCTCATCATGATCCACACTCCTGATCCCAAACAGAGAGAGAAAAAGGAGAAAGAATTTGTATTACTAATCTAAGCAAACATTATGCAGCTCTGCAGCACATAAACAACTCTGATTAGGCTCCCAAATCTTTTATATGCTGCTGTAAGTTTCTCAGGCATTTTCCCAAAATTCCACACAGAGAAAGCAGATGTTGCTGGGGATTTTTTTCTTTCTCTCTGGCTTTTGTTTTTTAAATTTGTCTCGTGCATCTCCAATGCTTTCATGGTAGACTGAGCTTTTCAGGCATTGTCAGGCTTGTTTAAATTTTTAACCAGAGGGGAAAAGAACAAACGCTCTACGGTGAAAGGATAGTCCCTCATGTGAAACCAAAGGTATATTTCCCATGAAATGTTGTGCACTGACATGGAATAGTTGATGCCTTTTGTGTATTCTGACTCCATTGGCCCCTTTTAACCATTTGGTGAGGAGTATTCAGGCTTCAGCTCAGCATCTGGGTTGGCTTACCAAGAAAAACGATACCCAGGTGGTTCAAACTCAGCATGGTCATTTAAATGACTCAAACTTAGCTGCTTTTTCCTGTCAGTGATTTGAGGAGCATTTTCTCCCAAATGCGACCATCTGCAGGTTGCCTTGTAAAGTTAGATTGCTTAAACTCTTGGGTGACAACAAATTATCCGAATCATTGACTATTTTTGTTGTACCAAGCAGATGCTTCACTTGATTGAAATGTAATTGTTAAAATCCTGAGCAGATCATGAACAGCTCAGCAGAAACTCTGTCATTCATGCCTCACGTTCCGTCAGCAAGGACTGGAAATGTCTTGACTGGTGAGATGCTGATTGATTGCAGCCAAACAATAAAAGAAAAGAAAAGCAGCAAGGAGCCGAGGAGCTATACGATACAGCTTAAACCCTCCAACATGGCTGAGTTGGTTGCAGGTAGCGACTGCTAACTGATCGTGGCAGGGCCATCCTGTGTTGTCAAATATTATGCCAGAGCATGCTGAGCAGTGGTTGGACACCGTGTCAGTCTCATTTCAGTTTGTCACAACAGAGACCAGCAGGAACACAGCCTGACAGGACACTTTATTAGGTACAGCTGTTCACCAGCAAATCAACCGAATCCATGGAGGCAAATCAATACACTTAGGCATCTAGACATGATGAACATCACTTATCAAAGTTCAAACTGATCGTAAGAAAAGAAGAACAGGGAACAAATCAGCTTTTCATGTAGAATGACTGTTGGTTTTTAAAACCTTTCCGTGGCCGATGCTCACAGAGGAAACATCCAGAAAGAGGGAATTATTTGGATAAAATACTTTATTAAAAGGTGAAGGAATATTTGCCAGGCTGGTTGAGATGAGATGCACCAGATTAACTAAAACACTAATCACTGGGTTGTTCTCAGCTTTGTTGTTTTGTACACAGAAACTGCTGAGGATCTGAGCAACATGTAAACGCTACACTTATATCTGGTTTACAGAATAAATGTCTTAAATTCAGCATAAACTCTATTATACAAATATGCACAGTAAAATCCCTGAGGCAGACATTATAAAATACGATGTGTGTGTAAACCTATTGAAGCCCATATGTTGCTCTAACCTTATTACCAGGCTGCTGTGGTGATGAATAATAAACTCTGCCATATTTGTTACATTTGACTGGGGATCTCCAGGTGCAATAAAGCATGAATTGGTCATCCATGACCAGTAATAATGTTCTGCCCATTAGACTGTGCTGCTGGGAAATAACACAAAAGAAAAGACCTTTGAAATTTTAGAAATTGCTGCAGCTGATTTGTCACAATCCAATTACTTTGTGTAGCCATGTTTGCAGAGGACCTCTATTCTTCAAATTCATTTCCAACCTGAATACCAATTTCTGCTGTTCTGTAACCTGCATCTAAATACTTCTTTAGTCTGGCTGAAATATGAAAACTGAAAGAGAATAATAAATAATTCCTAATGAATAATAACTGTCTTTCAATCAGAAAAATACATCATTATGGAAACAGCACTGCTGCGTCAGAATATTCAGTTACTATTTAGTCAAGTGTAATGAATGGGTTAAACAACTATTGAGTGTCAATCACTCAGCTTCTTTATTGTTATTTATTTTGTTAATTAACAACAAAAAGTTAATTAAAAGTTAGTTAACAGTAACTTTTTGTTCCAAAGATTTTCATTTTCCTGTTAAAATGTCACCTTTAAGTTTCACACACATCCTCTGTGTGTCAAATTAGCACCGTGCCAAACTTCTGTGAAAATGCTTGTTTGGGCTCCAGTTCGGATAAATCAATCAAACAAGTTTGTTTGTGTTGTTTAGTGCAGCTCAGCAACAAGGTATTTGAGAAAACCAATGGTGGACCAATTGGGATGGTTCAGATCAGGATACCATCCTGGTCCTCGAGGGCCGGCGTCCTGCAACTCTTAGATGGACCAGGGATGTCTCCCAGGTCCAACACACCTGAGTCCAACAGCTGAATCCCCTCCTAAGTGAGCCAAGTACTCAAATCATAAGGTTCTGCTAAAGACTGGACTGAGTTGCCCACCCCTCATCTAATCCATCCCATAATCTCTGCTGCTGGTTGTCCTGCTGGAAGGTGAACCTGCCCCCCAGGTAAGAGGTTTTCTTCCAGGATTGAGCTCCATCCATCTTTCCATCAGCTCCAATCAGCTTCCCTGTCCCTGATGCACAAAGTCATCATGCTGCCACCAAATTTTGCAATCATGAAAACGGTCAGTTCAGGATGACGTGTTGCTCTTGGTTTTGAATGATGGTCGCCGTGTCTCTAACATGATTTCTTCTGACTTTATTTAGAATGTAACCGTGCTGTAAACTCCAGCACGCTGACCCGTCCCCTCTTCTAAACGCTCATGCTGGGTTAGTGCTGGTTAGTGCAGAAAATATTGAGGTTTGAGGTCAGTAAAAGGTCAGCTGCCACTCTTCATATCACCCAAGTCAAACAAAATCTGTGAAAAACAAAATGTGGTTTGTGTTGTTCTTATGCTGGTTTGTAGGAAAAATGTCTGTTTGGGCCACCGTAGTTTATTAAACAGTCCCTCAAATGATGCAGCCCCCCCTGGTGGCCACCAACAAAACAAACCACTATTTGTTTAGAAATCCTATTCACGTCAATAATTGATTTTGCAGAACATTGAAATGTTGATAATGTGGGCAGCTTCCCTCAGGTCTCCGACTTTGGTTTCTGTTTCCTGATTTCCGTTTCAACAAATTCTCTTCATATTTTGCATCCTGGTTAGTTTTGTGCTCCTGTGTTCTGTTACAGAATATTTCCTGAAATATTTTTCTGTGTTATATTGACTGATGTTTCTCTTGTTTCTGTGGACTTTATTTCTCCAGTCTTGAGCTCCTTCTCTCCCTCTGCTGTTTCTTATCCAGTAATCAGTCTCACTTGTGCAGCGTTCAGTGACCACGTCCCGAACAATAAAGCTCTTCTGTTCATTTCCTCCTTTTGTCAGAGCCTCCTGTTATCAGGTTCAGCCAATATTCCTGCTCCTTAGGTTTTCTGGTTTATCTCCACAGTGTACTCAGCAGGAGCCTACCTGACTTCTGAAGGTCAAAGGTCAGACTGGATTTCATTCATCAGGGTTAAGGGAACTGAATATTCATGTCCATCTTTCCAGATTTGTATTTGTAAAAACAGAAAATTATTTGTTTTCTTTTATGCCAATTTAAATAACAAATAATAATAAATAAAACCAAAACATTTGTGGTTGTAAAATCACCAAATGGAAAATGAAATTCAAGGATTATAAATAATTTTGCAAATATATGCACTGAAGCTCTGATGAATTCGTAGCTCTTACAAATAGTTTTTTTATACAACCAAGAAGTTTGTTTTTGATAGGAATAAAACAGAAACTCATGAGAGATATTAAAACAATTTAACAGAGTACTAATTAAAAAAAGTAATTTATTTGTTTGCAATTCGATTTCATAAAAGAAAAAAATATTTACAGTCCTTTGAAAAATTATTGGAAAAGATTTTCTTGCCAGAAGTCAGATCTTTTTTATAATTGTTGATCAGCTTCTTGCATATTTAAAATGGCATTTTGATGATTTATCTGTGAGGAGTTTTGTGTTTTAGCAAAGTTTTAATTCCTCCCACAGTTTAATCTGCATCAGATTGAAGTCAGGTTCTGATTTGTTCTCTCCAAAATCAGTTTCAGAAGAAACATATTGATAAAACAAGAAAAAAGTATGCTAAACTTAAATCTCCATGAATAACGTTGAACTTTGCTTTGCAGTGACATGCACATGTCATCATTGTGCATGTTAAACCAGCCTTAACTCAGGAAGACCAATCTGAGGTCTCAGTGACCTGCAGATGCAGATGCAGCTGCAGCCTGTCCAACTGGCTCTGCCCCAGCAAATAAAAGCAATCACACTTTTTCTTCTTGAACAATCAAAGAGGTGCAATATTTACTCACCCATGGCACAAAAACACATTTTAAGTCTAAAGCGGCTGGAAAGGTCTGATCCGGCTGCATCTGTTTTCTTTGTTCTGAAATGTGAAACTCACCATCATCTCGTCTCTTCCTCTCAGCGCCGTGACGATTCCTCAGCCTCAGGATCCCGTTTCTGATGTACAAATCACTTGTCATAATTTGTATTTTGCTCATATCTTCCATTTCATTTTGTTTTGAATTGTTCTCATTGTACTCTTGGGTTTTTGTGTCACTTGCAACATTTGCATATGTTGTCTTGTCATGCAAATATAGTGGATGAAATATATTATAGCAGGGGGAAAACATTGAGTGTGCCATCAGCACTGAGCTCCTGCTGAGCTTTCATTTCCTTATGTGGTCTGGACCTCTTTACTACTTCTGCATTAGATAATTTTCTTAGAATAATAAATGTTTCTGGGCAAAATAAATGACCTTAACTACATGTGGGAAATGTAGCAAACTACACTAAGCTGATACTTGAATTAGAGATTAATATTGTGCATGGCTGTAATCAACAGAGACCAGCTTCCCGGCGCACTCAAAATGGGAACAAATGGGGATTTCTGTCACCTCCAAATTAGAGTTACAGTAGAGCCACTCAGCTGCTGGAGCCTTCGGTGTCAGGAGCCACTTCCACGGCTGTTCACCTTGAGGGGTCCCCGGAAGATTGGCTTCTCTGGAGCGCGCTGATATGGACTACCGCCCAATTTCCTTTTGGCTAATTAGCTTGGCTACAACACCAGTAAAGGTCCTTATCAGTTCCCAGGCCTTCTGCTCTCTCTGCGTTTTCTGCTTCTTTTTTTTCTTTTTTTGTTCAAATCTAGAGCTCAGAGGAAAAACTCTCCTGTAATGATGGGATATTCAGACATATAGGCTTTCAGTTTGAATGTGCATGATAGCAGAAGCTAAGCACATGGCGCTGTACTTGTCACATCAGTCCATATTTTCAGCAAAATATGCTAAAATCATCATCTGGTGGCAACAATTTACATAAAATTCCAGTCCAAATCTTTATTGATGCGGCTCATATGGCCTGGATTCAAACGGAGTTTGAGTTGCTAAGCTGCTGTTTACGGTCTTACAGCATTTTATGAAAACTCTCAGGAAGTGAGGAGCAGGAGTCTTCATCATCTGAGTCTAATGTTTCTAGTTTTAAGGCAAACGTCATGTCAGGTAAGTTGGAGGCTGTTCCCACTTATCCAAACTCTACGTTCATCCAGCATCCAGACGGCAGGACGTAGCTGCCATGTGATCACAACCAGCCGAGAAAATCACCTTTGTAAAAAACTTACTGCTAAAAAATGAAATGTCTAAATTAGGTCTTTTGTGATGATGAGATACCCGTCAGAGAAACAGTTTGGTTTTAATCTCAGAAAGTGTTTGATTGGAGTCGTTTCTTCCAGCCAGTTGAATAATTCTGTGTTTTTGTTTTGCACGTTTCATCCTGTAGATGATGGTGATCAGGAGGTAATTACTCAGTAATCACAGGATTGAGAAGTTGCTGATTATTTGAATCAGATGTTCTGGAGCAGGGGCGCAGCTAAACCTTCCAGGTCTCTGGGTCCTGAGGGTCGGGAACCACGAGGTTCCCTCACATTACAGATTGAATTATTTTTATTTAAGAATAAAATGTGAAGCTTATTAACTGTTTCATGGATTGAATGTTCATATATGGCACAGAATCCATATTTTTGTCAATTCTGTTTAAATTGGTAATTAAAATCCTGCTTTGATCTTTGGTTGCCTGTGGGATACTGACCACTATTTAACCTGAAGCTTTAATCAATCAATTCATGTCATTTATTTGACAGGTTGACATTTATTTAAATCAATCTTTCAAGCTTGATACGTCAGGAAGTGAATGTTGTTTCCTAATGACTTTTCATTATGTTTGAGTCTTTCCTTTTGTTACAGAAACATTGTTGTCAAACTCGACAGAAGGCCAGTTTGCTGACATGCTAATACGGTCAGGAACTCCTGCAGACCTGGATGCATCCAGCAGGTGCTTTTATTGTCGTCACATTTCATATCGTAACGTTTTCAACTGTTTGGATTTACATGACTTTAAACTGATTATTCAGAGGTTCTAGTTGATTTCCAGAGAATTAAGTGAGATTAAAGTTTCAACGTTTACCATACCAAAGAGAAATTCATATAATGAAAGTAATCTGATGATTTTTTTGACATAAAGGGAATTTACTGGGACACAGTGGTGCTAAGAGAAAAGCTGAAATGTGATTCTGTAAAAGTTAACATTTTGTTTTCTGTGTTTGAAGCTGAAAAAATTGAGAATTTGAGCCATTTAAATTAAACTGTGATTTAAACTGAACTGTGATTTAAACTGAACTGTGATTTAAACTGAACTGTGATTTAAACTGAACTGTGATGATGTGATTGGTCCAGGTGGTTTGCCACAGCTGGCCTGTGTGAGCCAAAAGGTCCTGCTGGACCTGAAGAAACATCATGACCGCTGGTCTTCTGGTCATGACAGAACCAAACATGAAGAA
The DNA here is from genome assembly GCA_902982915.1 of Phalloptychus januarius. Classification (NCBI taxonomy): domain Eukaryota; kingdom Metazoa; phylum Chordata; class Actinopteri; order Cyprinodontiformes; family Poeciliidae; genus Phalloptychus; species Phalloptychus januarius. Next base: position 8,083,431 of record CADWAE010000484.1, on the reverse strand, counting down.
ACAACATTAATTTTAATTACTCGTCTACTGTGGAACAACCTTCCAGAAAACTGAAAAACTGCTGAAACACTGAGTTCCTTTCAATCAAGTCCAGAAACCTATTTGTTTAGCTTTGCCTTTGATTAGCAACAACTCAAACATCATAATGTTTAGCTTGTTTTTTCATCTCACATTGTTTTCCAGACTTTGTTTTTCTTAGTGATTTCCTTTGTGGAAATGTCCTGTCAAAGTATTAAACATTGTCTCTATATGTGTGTGTATGTACATATATGACCTTTAATGAGCATTTTGAAGCAGAAAGTCACTTCTGATATTTAATCTCTTCTTTTGTCTGTCATTTGCGTACTTGTCGTTCGTCCTATGTGGGCGAAGATGCACCCACTGAGCAAAAACACTTATTGTGTGAATTTTCTCCAGAGCGCCGGATATCTTCAGCAAACCTTATTCTAATTCATGTAATCCTCGGAGATGGCAGAGGCCCAGCATGCAGCCTTTCAGAATGCACCAGTGCCCTCAAATGCCTGCTCAGTCCCAGAACACAGACAGTAAGGGCCTCGGGGTAATTTCACACTCTGTTATGATTTTGTTCAGAAATAATATGACTTCAGAGAGAAGTTTTGGGTTGACTTCAAAGAAAAAAAAACTGTAGTGCTGCTGAAATTCAAGTTTTTGCAAGTTTAGCTTTGATACTGAAGAAAGCCTGGTAAATATTGAATTAATGGAAATGTGTTTGCATAAGCAATAAGAAGATTATAGTGATTACAATGGTACGGCACCTATAAAGCTTTGTTTTTAACACCTGGCATGAGATAAGCAGCCGTCGCATGCAGTCTAATGGAACTAAAGAAACTCCAATTAGACTGAGCTGGAGTGCTGCATGTTTCATGATGTCAGAAAACCAGAAGAAACTCCATCCACCCCAAACATGAACGTGTTTCTTCGGTCAGTTTGGCTGCAGGGCATCAAACAGTGACACATGTGCACAATAAACGCAGACTAACAGAAGCATAGGCCTAAATAATGGTTTCCACTGACATTAACATTTAATGGGCACGTACAACTACAGGTAAAATGTGCTGCAGGTGTCCCACACTGCCGGGCTCACAAATTAAATTTCTCGGCTAGATTGATTCCCACAGACACGACCAATGGCCCTGATGTGATAATGCATCATGGGTCAGTGTGTGTGGAGGGAGGCATGGTCACAGTAATGCCACTCTGCTGGTGTTTGGCCAGGAAACAACACAGAATTACCTCCAAACAAAGAATGCTGGGTGACCTAATGATCTGCCATTGAAGCCATCTCAATTAGGCTGAGGTTGGACAGGCGCCTGGCAGCTGCCTGAACAGCCCTCCCAGTTTCCCCCTCTGTCTTCTTCTGTTTCAGTGTTTCCCTTCAGGGGTCGCCACAGCAAGTCGTCTGTCTCCATTTGGTTCTTCCTCACACCAACTAACTTCATGTCGTCTTCCTCCATGAATCTCCGTTTTGGTCTTCCTCTTGACTTCCTGCTCTGTGGCTCTGACCTCTCCATCCCTGTCAGTGTGATCATTATCTCTCCTCTGAACATGTCAAACCGTCTCAGCCGTTCTGCATCCTCCTCCTGTCATTTCCTCATTATCGCTGCCTTAAACCTTACAACATGGCTGGTCTCCCCCTGTTGACCCAAAGTCCTCCACTTCCACTTCCTGCAACGTCTGGATAAGTTCAGACCTTTAAACTCAGCTTCTCTGGGTCTGATGCAGTACAAATTCAACTTGAACATACCAGACAAGACAAGCTGAGTGAACACTGGATGACTTTTTACTTCTGTTTTTATGTGAAAACTGATTTCTGAAGCTTTGTGGGACTGTTTCATAGGACATCTGGCCTGGGCTGGTTCCTGGTGAAAATTCTTTCTTTCTGCTCCTGAATCATTAACTGTTGACTGTGTTCTCTGTTGCATCTGTTGTGCTCTGGATTTTTCTCCAGAAATGGAGACTGCAGCAGTTTGGTCACATTTTCAGACTAAACACTGAATGACAAAGCAAACTCTTTGTAAATGAGTAAATGTTCTGATCTCGGTCAAGTAAACTCCAGACTCAATGACTGTAATGTGTGGAAAAATGTTCTGTACTGCAGAGTCTTGACATTTGGACAATCCAGTTGCCATTTACCAAAGAAGTAAAATAATGTATAGATCTTGAAGGAAACCATGCAGGCCTTTTCTTTGAAAACATGGAAATCGGTAGGAAAAGGGTGGAGCCACAAGGCACCACCTGCCAATGGTGTTGAAGAACTTAGTCAGAAACAGCTGGATGGAGCAGCACTGAGGCTCAATGTTCTGCATTGACCTACTTAAACTTTGTGAGGGTTGATGTCAAATCAAACGGCAATAAGATAAAAGGCAGAGAGCTCATGTTGTGCCAAGCCTCCCGTCAAAAATGGTGTTTTATTGATAGGAAGCTAAAGCAATGAAGAGAGATGTATATTTCTTTATGAATGTTTTTAAGCCCCATGAGAGTCTCATAAAACATAACAATTCTTGGAAAGATCCATCCTGCTTTACTTCAAAATATAAATATGACCTTCTGTCTGAAAAGAGCAGGAAGAAAAGAAACTGAAGGGAAAAATAGACTAAAGAAACAAAAAGTTGTGTAAAGACACCATTTAAAAACCAAACCTGGGAAGATGAAGATGAGATTCTGCCACTGAGATCCGAAACTAGATTAAAATGAAACACAGTTGATATCTAGTGGCTGATCAAATCTGTCATATGGGAGGACAGAAATAATCCAGGTTTCCTCTAATAATTAATCTAAGCATTTCCTTTAAACCCACTGAGGAGCAATAAGCTCAGACACACGATCAGCAGCAGAGACGCTGGGAGCTGAAGGTTTTTCTGCTGCTGGTCGATTTGATCACACCTGGACGCTCAAATAAAAATCATTACCAGGAAATAAAAATACAGCTCTCTATTTATGATCCTCTATTCATTTTAGTTTCATTTGTGTTTTAAAACGTATTTATTGTTTATTTCCATATATTGCATCATTTTTTTTTCTTGTTTGCTCATCTACTTTCATTTGTTGGATTTTTTTCTTTGGATTCTTTATTGCTTCAATTAGGTTCAAGTTTCTTTTTCATTCACTTTATTCTTCTCTCCAGCCTGTGGTCCGAGCTGCATCTACTCACCTCTGATTAGCTCTTCTGGGCCCTTTGTCATTTCCACTCTAAGCTCCCAGTTCTCAATCTGTTGCACTCTGAGTATCCAGTTCTCTTACATTTCCTCTTAATAGTTTATTTCTGTCATGAACTTATTCATTCCATGCTGATCTCATAATCCTGCAGTAATCTACAAACAGCCAAACTCAACATGTTCATGTTTGGTTTTTCCTGCTCTGCCAGCCTGAAAAGTAAAGTGGTGGATATTTAAATATTTAGTTTATTCTTCTGAAGAGAGAGTTTCTCCACTTGTTAAATATGTATTATAACATAATCGCACATGAACATGTGGGTTTAATGAAGCTGTTTTGTCCTGAGCAGAAGCTTAAAGCTCTTAAAGTGTTTTCTGAATGTTATGTGGAGTTAAGTAGCTTTTTGAATGAATGAATTCCTTGTTCTCCAGTTGCCCTTTTTCACTCATGAAATTTCTACATTTTGCTCAAGCGGTCTCATAATGGTTTTCAGGAGTGGACCTATCAGGGAAAAGGGCAGAAACCATGTATTACCTTTTAATGGTTTCGTTTAGGAGTAAGTGAGGAGGAGGGTTTAGCTCCGCTTGCTGTCGCTGGGTTTCATTCTCTCTCTGGTTTGATAACTGCAAGGTTGCTCCTTTTCTTCAGAAGGTTAAATCTCTGTACTGTCACTCAGCATGCTTATGCTTGAATAATCACATTTTTATTTTAATATACAACATATAATGAATAAGTTAAATAAACCATCTCTCAAAAGGCTTCATATTTAATTAATAAATTGCCTTTTAAAATGTAATAACTTGTAAAGCCACAAATGAAACTGCAGCTCATATTTATCGTCATAAATGTAACAATCTAACTCGTAAATAAATGCTGCTTCATGGCTGCACTGTATTCCCCTGTCAAATTTAGGGATGGACATTTGTTGCTACATTTATTGCAATGTTTAAAATTAGACAAGAAAATGATGCGGCACTCAGTCACAGATAAAAGCTTTGCTGTGTTTGGATGTGCATTCAGAGTAAGCTGCTGCAAGAAAAGGAGGAAAAGAAAGAAAGAAGTGGAGCATTTTCACACATTCACACAACTTTTAGTGACTTTAAAAATTGCTTATGTAAGAAAATAATTTCACAACTTATTTTTTTAAAGTTTGTCTATTCAGACTCAACAATCAAAGGTCCATTTCTTTTTCACCTAATAATTCTTGTTTTCTAAAGAAAAGAAAAGAGACGCTGCCTGAACAACCAAACGAGAAGCACAAACACACGAAATGTCCTCAAAACAGAATCATGAAGAAATGTTCAGCATATCTAAAAATAAAGGCAGTCAGTCGAGCCAAAGAAAGGTGCATTAAAGGGAAGTGGGTCCCCAGGTGGCGCAGACCTGTGCACCTGTCATTTCAATTCTGCACATCCTCTTGTGACAGTGTAATTCCCAGTCAGTTACACCTGTATCATGTAGTCAGTGCCGAGGTCTGGAACCTCCTGGGACGGCAGGATGATCTGATGGATTGAGGAAAGCATCTGAAATCTCTCGACTTTGTGCTGCTGTATGCATGAAGGTGAACTTCAGTCAGATGTGAAAATATAACTTTTACTTTGCAGAATCGTGCTGAACTTTTCCCCCCTAATATTGTGACCCCTTATTGCCTGAATTCATCTATAATAATATTAAAAAGATTCTTGATGGCAAATTGATACTTGCTTTCTTAGCTGCTCATCAAAGTGGGAAATAAAATAAGTCATTCAGTTAAGACAGGTGTGTCTTCACAGGTAAAACAATCCAGGCCTAAACTTTTCCACATGTGCAGTCAGATTGGTTCATCAGTAGAGTGGGACTCTATGCTTTTTACAACAGTATCATGAAAGCTCCACATGTAGACGCCAAAGCAGGCTGGCCCAGGCAGCAGACGATTTATCTTCATTATTTGACAAATTTCAGGTGAATCACAACAAGTCAGTGAAGGGCACAGCCTGCAAGCCGCAGTGAAACGAGGGCCGATGCACTCTTTGGGATAAAAATATGATCATTTAAAGATTCTGCAAACTCACTGAGCTCATTGTTATTTTTTAATTAAAGGAGAAAAACAGAACATAACAAACATGTGCATATTCCTTATTTGACAGAATGTAATAGGAACAGAGGAGTTTTCTGCCACAGAAAACAATCCTCTAAGTCTGAATCTTGGAAAAAGGCAACATTAAGTGACAAAGACCTTGTCAGCAAAGCCCAGACCAGCTGAAACAGAAAAAAAAAATTTAAAATGATTAACTTCACAAAAGGAAAAGTTTCTCTTAAATAAAACAACTGTACTTACTTTAAAGTCATTTTTATATTTTATTTAAGAAGTAATCGATGGCTGAAGGTTTCTTTGCATCGCTGCCTGTATTTCTCACATTGTGTGCATGCAGCCCTCCCATCAGCCAGTGACACCAGCGTCTGCCCGGCGCTCTCCCTGGATCTGCTCTGTTTCCCTTTGCTCTCTGGATTCTCTGCCTGGTTACCCTCTAACAAATTCTGTCTTGTTCGGCTCAGGTCTCCTGCTCTAAACTTTGCCTCAGTCGCTCAGCTGCCTGAAACGGCTTCAAGCCTCGTTCTGGTTACAGAGGCTGCTGCGCGCTGTCTTCTCTAAGCGCCAGTTAGTCATTGTGCTTCATGTGATATCATTAGATAAGCTGCAAATACAAGGAAATCAATATATTTATGGGTTTCAGTTGGTGGAGCTCCCTTCGCAGTTTGTCAGCTGATCTTTCATAGAAAACAGAATTAATTTGTGAAAATGGTAAATATGCAGAGAGCTGCCCTGGAAGGAGGTAATTCCTGACTGTCCTGATAAAAACTTTAATGATTCCAAAAAATTCATATTATATATTTTTTAAGTAATAAAGTGCAAATATTTCCTAACTATCATTTAACATTTTTTTAATTTGAGAACTATGTAAAATAAGGATTCTGGACCAAAACAAAGTAATATTTTTAAATTATGAAGTCAAAGGAAAATTACACTTTATTTTCAGAATTGCAAAAATAAGAATCTGAAAAGATTGATAAATATTTTTATTCATACATCTAATGAAAGTGCAATGAAATGCCTTCTGTGAATTAATAAATAGAATTCACCAATTCATCTGAAAACATGAATGTTAGAGCTTTGAGCCATTTAAGCCATGAAAACTTGATGATAATTGTGTCTGGTTTTATGTTCAGGCCAGTTTTCCTGCTGGAAGGTGAACCTCCACCAGTCTCAGGTCTTCTGCAGACTCCAGTTTTGTTCCGTTTATTTCAACTTAGTCGAATCATAAAAGGATTTAAATTGTCCATTTTTCCTGTATTTCTCAAACTAAAGGATAACTTATCATTCCAAAACCTCCACCACCTCTAGCACTTAAATAACAATCTGTCAATATTCATTCGAATGTTAATCATAATTGTCACATCCGGCAACAAACAACAATTCCTTTCCAAGTTCTCTTTTCAAGCCTGCTTTGCACATTCTTCTCACCCTGGATTCCGACAGAAGGTAAGCAAAATGTTTCATAGAGACAGTGACAAAAATTAGCACAAATAAGAGTTTATAGAGGCCTGGCTGGAGTGCTGGGAGAGCTGAGGAGTTCAGGTGATAATCTGACAGTATAATGGATTTGAGCCCTGGAGCAAGACGTGTAAAGGATGTGTACTCACAACATCCAGGAGGAGGCTGACATTTATAACAGAGAGAATATGTGACGTGAATATCTGCACCCAGACAATCCTGAGTCCAGATTTAAACCTGGTGCAGCAACAGAAATCAAAATAATTAGAAACGAAACCGTTGTCTGGCCGTCAGAGCTGTAATGATTGATATATTTGCTACAAACAGCTTTGGCTTCGTGTGATAGTTTTGAGGAGGACAATAGATGCTCATGTCTGGTTGGAGACCTTTAAATTCCTCCTGAGAAGAAAAACAAACATGTAGGTAACAACAGAGCAATCACACCACGTTCCAACTCTTTATGTTTGTGTTTTCCTTCAGAAAACCTCCACAGCACACTTCCTGGCTTCTCTCTCTGCTTCTTTTATCTTGTGCCTCTTGTTTATAACCATTATGGTCTTTTTGCTCTGAACAAAATGTTTTTTTATATATAGACTTTTTTCTCATCACAAAAGAGACACAAAATAACAATTCCATCCAGTCATGCCTATGAATTACAAAGTATCTCTATAGTTTCACAGTGCTTCACTGATTCTACATTTTGTCCTGACTCCAAATTGTGTTAAATGATATAAATTCTGCACATAAATATCCCATTAAGACGATGTGGAAAATCTTTTGCAAACTTAATAATATGGAAAACCAAGAAAATTAGCTCTGTAAATGGTGGTCTTATCTTAGATAGAAAAAACTCACAGCTTCACATACCAGGCATAAAAACTGCACTAATTTCTGTGTTTAAACGTTTTTGTATGTAATGCACCGGTAGCCAGTGATCTGCACGGTGAAGAAGCCTGCAGGATGACTGGCAGCTGGTGCACCTCGCCTCTCTCCTACAATTAGGGCTGAGAGAAACTAGCTGGTGGCGACGATGGGAATGTGACAGCTGCTTCCTGCTACTGACAGAGGAAGGTGAAGAAGTAACTCGTGACTCTTTAAAAACTGTTAGTTTTTTCCCCTACAGTCAGTTTCTCTAAATAGGAGTTTTACCACACCAGGTTTCTTTCTGGTTAAGTGATGTAAACCACAGTGACCAAGTTTGAGCTTGAAACAGATAACTAGTGACCATCACATTAATTAAATGAAAAACGGAGGCCCAACCTGGAGCCGTCAGGTCGGGGCCCGGTGCCGACAGACCCGGGCCCCGACCTTACAGGGCCCGGGTCTGCGAGCTCTGGAGCAATCAGGACGCCATGTTGTACAAACTTTGATGAACTTTCAAACTTTTACAGTGGAGTTAAGTTTTCTAAGTTCAAGAGCATGCCAACTTAAAAAATCAAAAGAGTTGAAATCAGAGCATCAGCATCTCCCCAGACCCAAGAACCTTCTTCAAAAACAAGTTGGGATGAAACAGCCTCAAACAAGATTCACCTTTTTGATGAAAATATTCTCCTTTCACAACAAGTTTAGAGATGTGAGGCCATTTGTTCTCATTTTCTTACTTTTGAAGACCAGCTCTATAAAATGAGGCATTTGCAGTGAAGGTGAATATTGGCTGATTCTTCTCTCACATCCTCAGCTTTCACCATGCAAAACGGCAAACAATCAGTGATGCGTCGTCCAAATTACAGCTATTCAATAACTAAGATTAGAGAAATATTTGAAGAAATAACAAAGTTCCTTTGCTGGTGCATGTGACAGACTGCTACCTTAAAGCGAGTCCCAAAACACGTGTGCCATGAATTATGATGTTTCATTGATTTTACTGCCACTCCACTCATGAATGGAGATGCAGATGGAATCAATGTTGACATGGTTGAAAAGAAGGATGGAGGCAAAAAGAGAAAAACCCCGACTGAAGCCTGTGAAGGCCTTTAAAAACCGTTTTTATGTGAACTTTATAAAAATGGATGAAGACTTGTGACTTGTGAGGAGCACATGCTTCAGATTATTGATGTTTTGCAGGCATTCATGTTCCCACCTTTCTGCTATAGTCACAGAACGCAGCATTTTAACCATTTGCTTCTCTGATTGGACCATTGCTGCTCTCTGATGGGTTTCTAAGCCTGACTCTTATGGATTTGCTGGTTTGCTCTAAATAACCGACTTCTGCATGAACAAGGTTCTCATTGCGTTTAGTACGTTCATATTGCACTCTGTGTTTCTTCGGTGTAAAAGGTTTTCATGGTTGACTCAGTATCCACAAAGCCTCCAGGTGTTGGGGATGCACAGTGAATCAATATTTATCCCACCTCCAGCTGTTAATATAAGGATGGTTTCACATCAAGCTGGAACTGTGAATTATGTTGAATTAAGTGAGTCCTCTCCTTACTGGACAGCACCAGCCGTTCAGGTAGCTCTGGCGGTTGCTTAGTTACCTGGGCCGGCCAATCATTACTCAGATCAATGGCCGCCTTCAGGATGGATATCGTCTCCTGTGACAAGGAGTCGCCACTGCTGGGAGCACAGCAGTCTGAACTTTGGCACTGATATCTCTCCATAGTTTTTAACCTGTTATTTATTCTTTGATGTTTCTTTTAACAAAGAAAAGATTGCGCATGTGAATGTTTGTAAAGAAACATCATGGATTGGTGTCTGAATGTGGCTGAATCTGGCCAACTGGAGCTGAACAGCTTTATGTTCAATTTGAACAGTTTCTATCAGATCTGAGCTGAATAAAGACAAGAACTGTCCAACCTTTAAATACCCTCTAAATGGTCAACTAATGTCTGGTGTTTGGAGGATAAATTGCTTTTTTAGCACTAATCTAAACTGGGTGTCGTAACTTTTCTGATTCTCCTGCATTAATGGTCAAACCAACAACAAACGCTGGAACCAGTTTAGCATGGAAGTGAACTTTAAGCGCCGTGGCAACGAGCCACTGAATGACGCAGAGCAGCAAACGCAGAAACGTACCAACGCCTTAGTTTGATCAGACAAACAAAAGATTTAATCAAGACTTTCATTTTGCATTTAGCTAAACTTTATCTGAGTGTCTGTAACTTTATTATATTTCTGTTTAGTAGCTGTTTTATCACGTAACATCGTCAGATTTAATACGGTTGTTAATTTTCTCATAGTATTGGTGGAAAATTAGCAATCAAAATGTCATACAATGGAGTAAACAAGTTCAATGAATAAATCATAATATAATTATAGAGCACCATTTCACAATAAAATGTTATTTCAGGCTTAGTAAAACAATGCAGTAAAAGAATGCAATTGGTTTGTTGTGAAAGGTAAATACAAATTGTCCTTTTGTGCCGTAGATTTGTTGATTGAAAACATAACAAAGGGGCTTTTCAGCTTCAATAGAAATTATTAGATGAAAACAAAACAGTACAGCAAAGCTTGCAGCATGACATCTTTGTGGACAGCTTCATTAGGCCTAATTCATGGCACAAACACAGGGCTTCATATTCAACACTGGGGAACAGTGCAGAAAACTGCAGTGGGTATCACTTGCAGAGAGGCAGCATGAACAGACTCTTTATGCACCAGATGCACCCTCGAGTGAATGGGGATGTAATCAGCGAGAAGTCCCTCCCAACACACGCTCTCTTTCAACTTCACCATCTGGCTGCTGCAACAGGTGGTTCAGAGTGAAGCCCAAATATTTCAACCATCTCTTTCGCCCCGAGCTGCACCGCTGCACATCTGTTGGTTATATTTTTATATTGTCTTTCATTTTAACTCTGATGAAATCATTAGAATAAACGGAAAACGCTTTCACTGTGCTTTGTTTTTGAAGTAAAATAAAATGAACTGGCTTTTATGAAAGACCTCAGGCCACATGTTGCATAGGAACCACTGTCACAGAAAAGGTTTGACTTTTGTATGAAGCAGGTACAAGATGTACAATCTTCAGGATTTTGGAGTATTTCACATATTCTCAGTAATTATTATTGGACTGAATATAAAACATGAATAATAACATGCACATTACTTTAGTGCTGTGCACAGAAGCTGAAACCTTTTGACTTCTTTTCATGCTACAAGGAAAACTTCAGGATATCTTTGGGGACATTTTAGTTGATAAACCACCACAATGTGCTGCATCATTATAAAGTGAATGATAAATGGTTTGAAACATTTTTATCCAGACAAACCCCTGAAAGGCAAATAAAATGTCTCACAACTTCCTCCCTTTAAACCAACTTTGTTTGTTTATAACCAAGCATGCTGACAAATGGTCAAGTCAAAGTCCAGACCGAAACCTGATTGAAAATCTCTGGCAAGATTTAAAAATCCACCTTTCACAGGAGTCCTCCGTCCAGCCTGACCGAGTTTGATGTATTTCATAAAGAAGAACTGTCCAAAGTCTCATTCATTTAAATTTATCACTGTGACAAAATGCGTCAAAGTTCAACAAGTGTTAATTTTTAAAAGCACCAAATATTCAGGAATAAATTCCAGTATTTTTATTTTCACTTTACTAAAGGACCACAATAAGATAGAACACAATATGTTTCTAAAATGTTACAGCAAACCTGCTTGGTTAAGATAATCATTAGAATTAAAAGAGTTATAAAAGTAAAGGTCAGTCAATATAATGGACTAAAAGTTACCAGCAGTAAATTAGAGGCGGCTGAATGAAAAGAATGTAAATATTTCTCATTATTATAGAAGAAACAGTTAATCCAAAATGACCGAAAACATCCTGGAGCTTAAAAATGAAAGTATTCAGATTGTGAGTGTTGATGCAGATTTACAGGCTCCAGGTAAAGGTCAGGGTCAAACAGAAACAGAAAAAACAACAACCAAAAGGACAAGCTGGAAGCTGGAGGCTTTTCATGCCAGGATCCAGAAGGTTTCATATTTATATTTTAACAGCAAAGGCAGGTTTTATCAGGGGCTGTTTAACCACCACATGTTGTTTTCCTGGTAAACAAGAGAGATGCTCGTCTTAAACTGGAATCTCAGGGTCACAATGGATGCATTTAAATGTATATAAGTGTATTCAATTTAATTCAAATTGATTTAATCAAGGACAGGACAGTAAACATTACATGGTATCTGACCTGGAAGCCACAACATAGAAAATGTTCTTCTTATTAGCGGAAACGTCTCCGTCCCTCTGGAAATGCTGCAGGTTGTTTCCTGCCTTGTGAACATGAACAGCTTGTGCAGCTTGTCAGAACATGCAGGACTGGTTTCACTGACTCACATTAGATTAGACTCAAAAGGCTTATTTATTTACATTTATTACAAACAAATTAACACGTTTCAAACTTTGTTAATTTTAATTAGTTTGTCAGAAAAGTCAAAACTTAGAGCAATCAAGCAAAGCTTTTTATTAAAGTTGCTGGGCAGCATTTCCATGTGGTGTTCAGTATCTGCACTCAATACTTGGCTGGACTTCCTTGTGCATGAATTATTGGATCAATGCACAGTGGCATGGAGAGACTCAGCCTGCTGACAAGTTATTGAAGCCCAGCGGCCTGCAGCCTGTCTGCCTTGTTTTATGACTTATTATAAAATAACTGCATGTAAAAGCAATGGGATGATTTTAGGGATTCTCACACCATCGTAGACGTGTCATACTTCTGTGAATTAACATTAAGATAAACTTATTTTATTTACATTACACACAAATATAAATTTTGTTATTTTAAAATGCATTTAATTTTAGACAGAAATAGTTTTTCAGGTTTTTTTTCACCAACTTTGAAAAGGAGAGAAGAAGAAAGGAGGCAGTGCCAGGCAGGAGGAGAGAAATAAAACGAGCTAAAAGGAAACGAGATTTAAAATTCACTTCCTTCCATAACATAAAAGATATGGTATCTCCTCATTAGCATAAAATGACAATGCTGAATGGTGGCTCCTGCTTCAGGGATGGCCCACGATCAGCTTAATCTGCAAGCGCTCGCAAATCTGATGACTCCTCCAAAGTTTAATCATGCCATGAGGGTACGAGAGCAGCAGAAACATCACACACTTATATTCCCACTCCAGCAAACGCTTTCCTGAGCAGCTCCTCCTGACTCTGCAGCGTCGCCCTCGACGTGGCGGCGTCAGTGTGGTGGCCGGCCACACACTGCACGTCCCATCATATCAAGTAAAAAATGATTTATCAGATCATTCTCATTCTCATCATGACTTTCTGATAAGCTTGTAATAAAGGTGTTATGTAAAATATAGTGGATATTAAGGATGAAGAACTGGACCCGGTTTTTTTTTACCTTGAATGACCAAAGTCTTCATCTAAACATGAATCCTGGTGTAAAACTGCAGGAATCTGAACCTTTCAACTTTTCTTCTATCCACTGCTGTTCACATCATGGCAGGATTTTAGTTAAAAGTCTCCACTTTATGGAATTTATGGCTATTTTTTTATATATGATTTGTTTTTGTCATTTTCTCTCCTGCACATGTGTCAGTGATTCCTGCTGATAAAAATCACTTCTGTGTTCAGAATAAATGTATCATTTAGCACCACTGAGCATCATTCAAAAGGCAAACTCTGTAAAAGGTCGAGTATGTTCAAATAAATTTGGTAAATATAAGGATTACAAGAATTCAAATTAAATTTTGAAACAAAAGAAACAGTGACAATGATCAGGAATATCTAATCTGACTCGCCCTGATGCAAGCTGACATCGATTACAGTCGTTGCCAGAATCATTTGTGTTCATATTTCTGACATCTGCAAAGATGTAATGACAGTTTCTCATCCAGGGATGTTTGATGAGAAATTATCTGAATGGGATCAACTGGAAAAATCACCAACATTTTCCATTTTTCAGGATTTATTTTGTCTTGAGTATTAGAGTATTCAGCGTTTGAGCATTTTTCACCTTGTTTTAGTCAACTGAAAGTCTGACTTTGGTTTGGCTGCTAAAAATATCTTCAGCTAAAAATGATATTTTTTATTGAGGATTTTCTGAATTAAAAAAACTAATAAACTTAGATGTTTTCATTTATTCTAATCATTAGAGAGCACAAATAGCACAATTCAAAATGGTTCTCTGCAGTTCAGCAGAAAATCCCTCAGTTACTTTAACACCATCAGCAGACACGAATCCCTCATTTCTTCTTTCTGGCCCAGAGGTTCATAGTTTGCATTCAAGGTCCAGTAACACATGTTTGATCTGTACAATACATATGTCACTAAAAGTTAAGCTCGAAGATTTTAATTCGCTCTAAAATTCATCCCGTCGCCCGGAGAACAATACCTCCATAAGCTCCAACACTTTGTGCACTTCAAAGGCCTTAACACTGAGGATTTTTCTCTTGCTTGAAACAAAAGCTTCTCCTTTCTTTCAGGTTTTGGATGCCAATATCAACAGAAAACCTCTAAAGAATTACAATAGAAACTCTGCAGAGACCCCCCCCTCCGCTCCACCATTTATTTTACCTTCTTTTTTGCAAATTCCTTTGGAAAGTTATTGAAACAAACGACTGCACGGCTTGTGCCAAGACAAAGCTTGTAGAAAGTGCAGAGAATAAGCGAATGTGGCCCGTCTTATCGTCTGCTACCACGGCGCAGATTAGTGCTGAGCAGAATAGAAAAAGGTTGTGAAGGAGGAAAAAAAAGGAATAAAAGCTGCTCTCTAGTATTAGAACAGACAGTTGCATTAGCTTTCTAATAAGAAGAGACAGAGCAATACAGAGCCTTGAAAAGTGGGAGAAAGGAATTGCAGGGTCTTTCACCCCCGTTCCCACCCATAGTGCATGCTCTCCACCCACATGTTGTCCTCCACCCTGGCTGCCTCAATCAGATAGTTGTGTTGCAGGGGAAGCATGGCAGAGGTTTAACTCATACAGTATTAATTATACTCCCATTGCTTGACCTCAGTTGTAGCGATAATCCACTTCCCACCACCCTGCTTTCAGATGGAGAGCTCTTATCATCACGGAGGCTGAACCCTTTAGCTTCAGCTGCTCCCTGCTGCCATGTGATCCCTTTGTCCTGTAGGCCTGGATGATTTATGAGGCTTCCAGCTGCTATTGGTTGTAATATTCAGAGTGTGTCAGACAAGGCAAAGAAAAACTCCTCCTCAATTTTCAGCCAGCAGAGTGACTGCATTATGATGATGAGTCTGCAGTTCTGCACTGGTGTGTTCATTTGACACATCGCTCCACGGCGCAGCCCGCTAATAGTGGATTTAGATTGACTGCTGTGACTGGAAGTCCTATTAACTCAGCTTGTAGCATCCATCACACACATGAAGCTCCTGCCAGGCCATGTTGTTTGTCGAATAATGGAATTATTATTATATTTATCTTGTTCTTCTTTCAAACACACAGTCAGCACAACAGCAGCCACTTATCATTTTAATTAGTGAACAATGAGGTAACGAGTTTAAGTTGCTCTCAGCCATGACAGTCACTGCTAAAACTACATCAACTTTAAAATATGCAACCAAAAGTTGTTCAACATGCTGCCAATTGTGTAAGAAACATATTTTGGGTTTTGGTCACATCAACACAGTAAAACTACATATGTATCTGAGAAGTGTGGTGTGCACGTGTTTTCAGTCCTGTTTTGTGGCCATGATGTTCCTTATTCCTGTAAATTCTTAAGCTGCTCATATCTCTGACCTGATTTGGTCTTGTGACCATAACTGTGCCTGATCCTGGATGGATCAGAGTTTCGCTACCTGTTCCTCCGACCCCTCAGACTCAGCACTGCCTCACTGACGTTAGATTTGTTCTGCCTGTTCAATGATCTGCACAAGTTACCCAACCACTGAGTTTAGATTATAGACAGGGGATCATGAAACCTGATCACCTGCTTACCCTGCAGTCAGAGTTTCCACGCTCTGTGGCACATGGTGTCGATCCCCAGATGGTCCTGTGTGTGAAACAATCCCAAGTAAATGGACATGTTTCTCTTCTCGTCAACAGAAACATGATCCCAGTTTCTACAGCTTCTTCTGTCCTCCTACTATATTCACCATCCTGTGTCCTAATGAGACGTTCTGCTCCAGCTGCATCGCTTCAGTGAAAATCTGTTCTGGGTTTTTGTTTATGTCATGGATGCAAACTGCCTTTGACATTCCCTGAAATAAAACCCAGTCGAATCAACTCCCTTCAAAACTCAGTCAATGTGCAGAGTCAAATTTAAGATGCTGAGGTTTGTGCAGCTGTTCTGCTTCTGGCCTCAGAGGTTCTTGAGAGAAAAACCAGCATCATGAAAACCACAGAAAAACAACAGATAAGTCAGGGAGTCTGTGGTGAAGTTATACAACATAGAGCAAGCTTAAATATCCAAATATCACCTATTCAGAAAGGGCCAGAGGATGAGATTATTATTCAGAGAATCAACCAGGAGCTGACTGCAGGATTGCTGAGATCCACCTGTGGATAGGATTACCTCACTACTCCTTTATTCCTCAAATCTGGTACTTATACCAGAGCACAAAGATTGTTGGGTTTGTTAAGGGACACAGCAAACATATGGAAGAATTTCCTCTGGTAAGCAATGATAAAAATGGGTTTTTGTGTTTTGCAAAGAGAATTAGGAAATAATTCAATCTTTCGATGTGTAGATCTGCACCTCAAAGATCTGCTGCTGCAGCAGAAGTAACTGCACAATGTTGTTACTTCCTGTTGGACAGAAACTCAATAAAATACATAAAACTTGTGGTTGTAAGATGGCAGGATGTGACGTTGTTTTAGGGGTAAGAATAGTAATCCACAGTAGCTCTATAAGAACAGATTCAGGTCACACATCTGTAGTGAACTCCTCTTCAAGTGGAGGAAGGAGGAAGACTAATTACAGCTGCTGAGCTTCGTGGATAGATGAGGTCTTTTACTTCATTATTTTCTGATCAATTAATCAAGTAAATGGCTTCTAATTGATTCCTCGTGTAGCATTGTAATTAGAAGTCGTTACTTTCCAACTCTACATCACACAAACAAAGAGGTTTCAGTCCAACAGGCCGCTTTAACTTATGTGGATTTAGAGACGATTTGACAAGTTCAAGTCTCAGAGATTTTCAATTAGAGCTGATAAAAGTTATATCAGATAAAAACAAAAAATGTGAATTAGCTCTGGACCATATTTCTACATGAAGGTCAACAAGTTTGTTTGTTCAGTAAAATGTCTTTGGATGACATTTACTGTAAAGTGGTGCAGTGAACTGCTGCTTCATTATTATACGGTGAAATGTTTTGTCCTTAAATGTTCAGAATCTCATAAAAACTGACTGGAGATCAAAAAACATTGTAAATGAAGAATAAAAGTCTTAAATAGAAAATGTGTAGGAAGCCTGTGCCTACAGCTGTTACCAAGGTTACTGACAATTTAAAAAAGACCTGAACTGCAAAGTAAAACTGTTATGTTTGGTGGGTCAATTAAAGAACTTCAAATAATTTCAAATCTGACACAAACATCCTGAGAAACTGACTGAAGTTTCCTTTGTTATGAAATGTATCATGACCTTAATGGCTCCCAAACTTCACTGATGTTTAGATGAGGTCTGATCCACAGCATTAAAGTCTCATATATGGATAATGATTTTAGTCATGGTCCTAATGATGGTGATGCCATTCATCTCTCCATCTATCTGCTGCTTTGAGCAGGACTGAAATGTCTCCACAGACATTAACTTGGAGTGGCATGAAATTGTGCAGGCTGAATCCTAATGACCTCTGTGATTGCTTCATGCTGTCTAGGAGGTTACAATCTGTGGGTTTCATGTGTTCACCTCTGACAAGTGGCTTCCATTCATGTTCGATCATTTAGAGTGAATCATATTTACTGTGGGGATATTTCTAATATAGTACAAGTTAAAATACATGGTGCGGGTCAGAGGTTTAATTCTCCTCATGGTGTAAATGTAATATTTATTATTTTAAGACAGGGTTAGAGTTTAGTTACTTGATTGGGAGCCAGGAGCAGCTGTGAGGGGAGACCAGGCAGGCAGGCTGAGGGAAGGAGACCAATGAACACGAGGAGCATCTGGGCTGGAAATAAGAAAACAGAAGAAACCCGAAAACTCCCATAAACACTGAACCTGTTCATCATGTTAAATCTGAAAAAAACCCACAGCATGATGCTGCCAACACCGTGCTTGACAGCTGGTGCAGTCTGTAAGGCCCACCATGTTGGAACTGAGATGCATTTGGCTGTTCAAAGACAAGAATCCAAACTGCTAAATGATCTGGTTTTGGAATAAAAACACATTCTAAAATTAAACTTCTGGAATTAAATTAGATTAAAAGCTGTGGCTGTGCCAGAACACCAGCCAACTCACGTAGCAAATATCCAGCCAGAATTATACAGAATATGGACCCAGATTATGACAGTATACAGTCATATATACAGTTATTATTTCAGGACCGACTGTGAAACACATTATATTAACTAATTACACAATGACTGGTGTTTCAAGCCTTTCATTTAGTGAACTATGATGGTTCTCTGCGTCCAGCGAGTGGAAATTAAAACACATTTAAATCACAGAAATGTGGGCAGAATGAAGAGTTTAATACTTAAAGGTAATTTTAATCTGAGAATGTAAAGGTGTAAAGGTCTTAGGAATAGAAAGTTTTGTGCTGTTCCTCATTTCTCCTTAACAATAAAAGTCATATTTGCTAAATAACTAAAAATCGGCTCCACAACCTCAACTTTAGGTTAAACCTACAACATAAATGAATTTGTGCATCTTTCCTCTAAAGGATGACCAGTAAATGCAGGAAGACGGAGCTGAATGGTAGCATACGATCTGAGAGTGTTCAATTACTGTCACCACAGGAGTTCTCTGCGCTCAGGATGAGAGAAAATGGAGCAAACCACCGTCAGGACTTAGTGTTAGATGCACGTACAGCCTGCCAACCAAAGCAAAGGAAGGGATAGTGAGCTGAATCCCAACACCTGGCTCTAATGAGATTGGCATGCAAACCCCGCAGACATTAGCTTCAGCCGTGTGAAATGTAGATTCTCGGAGATGGCAAAACCAACAGGATTAGCTTCTTTTGTCCTCCTACTGTATTTCTCAGTAGTGCGGTGTTCTGTCTACCCCACACAATTATCAGAACCGCGGGCTGAGGAAACCCTTCACTGTCAGGATGTCTAGAAATCTGGAGTTAACTGTTCATATTCAATCACGCAGCCCATTTGTTGCTGTTTGTCTTTTCACGGCTCTTCCTGATTGGTGCTGTGCCTCATGGTGAATCTGTTTTTTCACAAGATGCTATGCTCAACATCAAGCAATTAAAACTTTAATTGCGCTGAAATGAGAAACTGTCTCTGATGCTTAATTTCTCATTTACTCATGTAGGAGAGAGGCGATGAAGCTTCATTAAGCTTTGCCCACCAGGATACAACATAGATCTGCTGCTAGAGCCAGACAAACTTACATCATAACTTTTTTTATGTCTTATTGAGATTTAAGAAAACACAAACATACAGTGTGCACAAAACCGTTTCAGGTTATCGAGTTCAGGCAGCATCAGAGATTTCCTCAATGAAAAAGTTGTGCTTGTGCTCAAAGTAAAGCTGAAGTGATTCTTATCAAAAGTTAATACATAGAAGCAGAAAACGTGATCAAAATTAGTGAGTTTAAAATAAAGTCTTTGTAAACATTTGTCTTTAAACCTTGCAAGCTTTTCTATTTCTGTGTGTCTTCTGTGGTGCATCGGTTTGGAATAATTCTCCTTAAATTTCTAAAACCATTAGGACCTCTTGGGCAAACAGATCAATTGGTTTTAATCCATGAGGAGTTCCAGGAAACCCAGAGCCTGCTTTGGTCTGTCTGGCCACCCTGAGATAAGGGAACTAAATATAAACTCAGCTCTGTTATAAACTGAGCCGTTTTTGCTCCCACATACAGCAACTGTAATGCAAACCAATTATCTACATGCATGTTCGCTCTTTTAACAATGCTCCATCCTGAATATTGATGCAGTCTGGTGCATCTGAATTTTCATTTTACTGCGGGACACTGAATACAAAGTGGGCTGGATTCTTTCATTTTTAAGGCTGACTCATACTTTTCAGGTTCAAGGACTGTGCCTACTGTTGCATAGCTTCAAAAGATTTTGGGTGATGAAAGTGATAATCTGCTTTCGACTCGCTGCCAACTGTGCTTGTTTCTTGGACCGTACAGGCTCCCTTTTGAATCAAAAATGAGGATTGCTTTCTTGTCACTGTCTGCCAGTCAACAGGGTGAAGTGTTTAACTTATGATTGGACTCCCCTCTTAAGATTGAGCAACTGAACTCAGAGGGCTAAACAAACCTCCAGCAGCCTGAGGAGTCCATCAGTATTCTGCTCTCGTACTCGAACGCAGCAACACGCCGGTCTGTTCGCTTTCTCACAATCCCACACCGCCTTGCAGATTGTTAGTATTCTTTGTGCTGAAATCTGGTTTGCCCTGTATGTCACAGCTGGCATGTCTTCCTGTTATGTCTCTATGCTCCTGCTGCAGTTAGGGGCGGCGTTCAAGTTGAAGGAAACAGAATAACTGACATAATTGAGTTAATTTGTCTGACTACACAGGTGCCACCGAGCCTGACTGTAAAAAATATTGGCAAATCAAAACATGTGGGAGCTTGAATTCTTAGTAAACATGAACAGCTTATGAATTATTCTTCAGACATTCAGCTGACTGGAGGTGAATTTTGGAGCAGGCTCTCATTTAATATTCATATTCCTCATACTGTCCTTTCATCTAATTTCTTTTGAAGACCTCTCAGGGATTTAAAAGCGATGCATAAACTCTCCAAACACATTACTGTGTCCACCTGACTACTGCTTAACACAAACAGCAATTCAGCCAATCAAATAACAACAGCTGCATTTTAGGTGCATTCAGGACCTGGATGCGGTGAGGATGACAGGTTCAAACTGAGCATCCAAATGCAGAAGAAAGAGACTTAAATGGTGTTAAATAAAACCAGACTGACTGCTTTAAATGTTGATCCACTGGGATCTACAGGAACAATTATCTATGTCATGCAAAATTGACATTTTTACATTTTGTGCACCGGATTGCAGTAAAGTTGTCACAAAAAGATCAGATTTTTCAATCTGTTCAGATTTTTCTATTTTCTTTTACATTCTTTGAACTATTGCTGCAGAACCATGAATCCAACATTTTCATTTCTCAGTGCTTTTATAGTTCAAGGCAGCAAGCTTTAATGAAGACATGAATTTATTGTGTTGCTTTGAAATCAACAAATCGAGCTTCTGCTTGTGTAAGCGCTGTGTGCTAGCTGTTAGCTTCCTGAGGACAGAACTGCACTGTGTGTTTTGGTTTATTGCACAAACATTTTTTCACAGTTTTTTCCATGTTTGTCTTGGGGTACGCATGATCCAAATGCATTCAGAGACAGATAATCGTATCTCTGCAATAAAACTACAAAAATAGCCGAACAGAGTTTAGTAAATCACTGCGACCTGAAGGTGTGAAGTGGCTGTTCACATTTAAAGAGACGGCATCAGAAACGAGTTGCTGTCACCTCAGAGCAGCAGTAAAATAATCTGTGGAGCTACAATAACGAGGAAGTCAGACTAAAGCCTTTCAGCTTCTCTTTATAGACTCCAAGTGAATGATTTAAATCTGAAAAGGAAGGATTTAAAAGCACGATATGTCACTTTAGAGATAATGGTTCAAGAAAGAGAAAATATCCAGAGAGCAGAAACTGTGTGGATAAGAAATGCCTCGTTTCTGCAGAGCTGAGAACGGAAACCGCAGAATCTCCAAACTCACAGTTAAACTTTGCAACAGTGCCACTCCTGTCAACAAGGAGCTGAGGCTGCAATTCACACAAATTGGGCAAAATTGAACAGTAACACATTGTAAAAACATTGCCTGATCTAATAAGTCTCTATAATGCTATAATATTCTGACAGAAGAGTCAGAGTTTGGTGTAAACATGAAACACGTCGTCTGTCTTGTACCAATACTTAAGGATGGTAAATATGCTTGTTTTACCTTTTGTCATCAAGCTTCTGCTTAGAGAGAACTGATCACATTTCTTTAAACAGTTTCATGAACACAATGAATAAATGGTAAACAGTTACATTATAAGTAAAAAGGCTGAACTCCCAGCCTTCAGTCCGAACCTTCAAAGTGTTTCCCAACTTTTCCGAAGCCACTGAGGGGCTCAGCTCTGCTTCTTTCTTTCAGTGGGAATCCACTGTCTTTGGTGAATTTTAAAGGATAATTATCCTCTGGATGTCAGAACCTTTCTGTTTGCTCTGACTTTGTAATTGTAATTCTGTTACACTGAATGTGTATGCATGTTTGTGTGAGCAATTGATTGGAGTGTGGATTGTGATAAGATGTTATACAAGTACAAACCATATACCATTTAATTTGTTAAAAAATGTAAAACCAGTTTCCATTTTGTCTTTTCTTGTGTCCATTACGTCCGTTTGTCTGTGATTTCTTCACATGAAGCTGCTCTTTCATGTGATCTCTGCTCTTTCTCCACTCATTAGAAATCCCTCAGTCACCTGGTTTCACCTCCTTTACCCTGATCAGCTCCGAGCCTTCTGTAGAGCTTCTTTGAATTTCTCTTAAACACAAGATGAAAACCATCCATTGGCCTCCTCAGTTTGAGTGGCGTCATCCTTGATCTCACATGCCTGCTGCAGACTGGAAATCAAAGCAGACTATGGGAGCCATTAAGGACCAAGCATGCAACCAGCAGCGACTCGACTTTGTTTACAGTCATTACTGTTTCTGCCCTGCTGTTTGCTCCTGTGGTCCAGATAAAGAAATTAAAGTCAAAGGATGTTTATCATTTTTCTTCTATTTAAAACAGAATAAGGAACGTCTGCAGGTTGTTTTCCTTCCTCTGGTCTTTCAGTGGCATAAAAGATCAAGCACTCACACTCCAACTATCCTGCCAGTCTTCTAATCCGTTTTCCACAAGAATGGCACCGGAAAATGTGTAGACAATTTGGTCGGACTTTTTCCACTCTTGGTGTTCACACATCCATATCACAGTGGGAGTCTCTGTGCTGCAGGAGAAGCCTTACAGCAAGAGATCTAAGAGGGGCAGCCAGAGGCTGAGAGGGGGTGGGGAGGATCCAGAACATGATGCAAAAGGAGCGACTGCGTGCCTTTAGGATGGCGCATATGTGCTGATGTCTCTAATCAATTCATTAGACAGCATCCAGGCTGTGATGGGCTGCTCCAGCATTCCCATTGATCCTGAGCAGGACTTGGGATGGGAAGAGGATTTTCTGCTTCACATCAAGAAAAGAAAAATAATTTATGTATATATATAATTTTACATTTACTCATTACAAAAACATCAAGAAGCTGATGCAGCATCCTGCACAGAGCCAGTGGACCTTTGTGTCCGTCTTTGTTGCTTCCTGTTTGACTCCCCATGTTACATTTTGAGCAGAGGAACTCCAGATTTCATTGAAGCACAGCTTCTGGGCTCATCAGTGCAATAAAAACTCACAGATGTGGTTCGTGGGTTTCAGGCAAATCATTATACGATGTAGTGGCTCATCACAGGCTGGCAAAGTTTTACTGAAAAACTTCTTTCCCTTCAGCCCTGACTGAGATGGGAGGAAAACAGCAAGTGGAAAGAGATTTAATGTCTGGACATTTAGCTTCATTAAACTTAGAATTAAATATTTAAGTAAACTGATACTTGTATTAATCAGAAGAATTTAGGCAAATAATGAAATCCTCTGATAACATGCTGAAGTTCATTGCTGGAGTTTGTAGATTTAAAGTGATGATGGAAGGTGAATTTTACAATATTTTCCGTTTCTTATTAAAATATTGAACGTCAGCTGAATATTTCATAATATATCAGAAAATGAAGCCTGTATTGTTGACTTACTGCAGTCTTTGCTTCTGGCTGCCGATTAGTATTTTGTGTTTTGCTTTGTGTTTTCCTGTAAGTACCTCGTCCTCTGATGACAGTTTGCTCTGATTGCCATGGAGCTCAGCTGCTGTGAACCTGTTTCACATTTCAGTGCAGTTTGATAGCAGAAATAAAATAAACTTCACATTTCAGAAACCTGAAGAACTTTTCTCTGTCATCACTAAGACAATCTTTCTTACTGCACACATTTACCTTGGAAGGATGCCTCGACTCCTGGAGCTTGTTCCCTTTCTGTGACATTACAAGCAGACACTGGAGTGTATTTCACTGGGATTAATTAATGACTGGAATGTTCTGAGAAGGAGGAAAACCACAACTCTGTCTTTTAGGAACCTGAAACTGTGCAGCCTAGAGCAAAAGTGTTTAAACTGTTTTCAAATAAAAATCTTTCAGTGTGTTGTGTATGATGTATTCAGTCGGTTCTCTAAAGAATCATCTTTCACTCTAATTGTAGCTGCAAGTCTTTTCTGTGTTTCTGCCTTTGCTCATCGAGTCGTTTTGCCCAGTTTCTTTGCAGGTGACCTCAGTCCGTCAGTCATTCGATGAAAAGCTTCTGCAGACCTTCACGTCTTGCCACAGAGTCAGATGGATTCCTTGCTGTCTGCTTGTCCTGGGCAGCAGTGGAAGCTCATCCTGACTCTGGAGCAAACTCTGATTCCAGCTGGTGAAGTTCACTTACAGAGGGAAAGCGAATGGACTGGAAGGTGAGACACAAAGGGAAGAAATGTGGTTGGTAGTTCACCGCCTCACCTGCTGCTCATTCTGAGGAGAGTCTGAAAAAAGCATTAAAGTCTGAATAAATGCAGGTTTTCTTTTCTTCATGTCTTTTTTTGTCCCTCTCAGTCAGAGCTTGTTTCAGCTGATATCTGGACCTGGAAATGTTTTGAGTTTCCCACATTTGGTTCTTTTCTTAAAAGTCGACTGAAGGTTTAACATTTTTCAGTTGATCACCTAAAATAAATCCTGATCTAAATGTTTATCTTGATACACTCTGTTTAGCATGTAAACGTAAAAGTTTCAGTTCTGTCTATCCTCCATCCTTTACTGCATCCTGGACTGATCAAAGCTCTCAGGTGATCTATCATTTATATCAGTCATTTACACACATTCAGAAGATTTGACAGAGTGTCAGAAATATGGATATATTTGCACACATACAGTCAGTGATAGCAGAATATCTGCAAACATTGAAAGTGGATTTTTTAAAAGTAAGAATAAAAATCCTGCAGCTTAATATCCTTCAAATGACATTTTATGCAAAGTTTACTTTTGTTCCCTGAGAGTTTTTCACATATTTAGCCAGTGAAGCTGCCTGGTAGCGTGTTGTTATTTGCAGCGCTGGCCTAAGGCAAGACACACTAACCCGAATGCCCAGTAAAGTTACTATGGAGCAGGTGGAGGTTAATTATCTCTCCCTGGGGAAAGCGAGTGGCGGCAGCTTTAAGTGCATCGTGGTCAGTTTGCTCCCTTTTACTCCTTTAATAGTAACTAAATCTACTCTTCCTTTACTAGCTGGATGTACAGATTTGGATCACTACTTCTTTCTGGAACAATATAAAAAATGCTCTCTTGTGCTCAGGCTGCGTCAGAAAAGTATTTGTTCAATGATAAAACATGTTTATCCTTGACAAACTTAAGAATATTTGATGTTTAGGCATATTTCCCCTCATCCATCAGAGGTCTTGGTTATTTTACTTCCTCTCCCTCACGGCTTCACTCCTGGGTGTTTATTCAAAACTGCTCCAACATGAGCCTCTTATCGCACATAACATCCATATCCAGGTCTTTTGTCAATACATCACTGTATTAAGACTGATTGCATATGTACATTAACATCAATCTGGTTTATGTGAGCAAAATGTATAAAAGAAGTATGCTTAATCTGCTGTGATTATTTATTGTGATATAAATCATCTGCATACATTGAATTAAAGCTGGAATGAGACCTGACACAAAGTAAACAGTTTTAAATGTTTAAGCAACATGTCAAGGTGATTGTTAAATAAAAACTGGCTCCCAAACCTTTGCTGTTTTCATTAGAAGCTTCATTTTGTGAAGCCTTGAATGCCGATGTCTTCTGTTTCCATGGATGGGAGAATGATGCCAACTATAACTTTTTTATTGCTCGTACAAGGTTGTTGCGACAACAATATGTCTGTGCTTATTGTGAGGAAAATATATGAAATTGGGCTGTCAGAACCAGTGAGCCAGAATGAAGGCTGTATGTTTCAAAGACGAGGCTGTCTAACAACCAATTTGTAGCTCTGACTGTTGGAACATGGCCAAGCGGTTCTGTGAAGACAGTTTTCCTTGTTTATTCTTCTTCCAGAAGATCATTATAATATGCTTAAGTAAATGTCACAATAAATTGAAAACATTGCTGCTGTGCAACGCTACGCAGACTTGACTCAAAAATAAAAACAAACTTTGACTTCTATACGACTAATCTATTATGTTAATCTGCCTAGCAACGTACCTGTAAAAGCCTGATTAATGTTTTTGCTCAGATATTTGATGAAATGTGTTTTTTTTCTGTTTTTGTTTTCTGATGGTTTGTTGTGCTCATGTTGCAGCTGTTCACTGTTTCAGGGTGTTTAAGGGTCATAGCGTTCATAGTTGTGCTGTTTTGGTTGAAAACTCTCTGTGCAAGTACATCATGCATGAGTCAAACAAAGATGAAGCACATTTACAGCTTGCATGTTACCCAGCAAACCTTCCTCCTCTTCCTCAGTTTTCCACTCTGACAAGTTGGAGGTAAATCTTCTGACTTAGTTAAAGACTAACTTTTTTAACAGTTAGTTAAAAAATTCTCAGCTCACCATCAAAAGCCTCTTTCAGTTACCAAAACCGGACAGCAGAGAGGAGAACTACAGCCAGGATGTTTGGGAGAGACAAACAGCGAAGCTGTTTGGAAGATTGAGCTGACTGAGCAGCTGAAGGCAGATCCCTGTTCATTTTAGTTGGAATGAGTTGAGCATTTTGAAGGTGCTTAGAAGATAAATAATTTTTTGTGGTGTCTTTGTTTTTAGAGACTTGATTAACTGCATAATTGGTTTTAGCAACGCATGCTAATGTAAACAAACGGCATAGTTAAAGCACAGGGAGCGGGGGAGGTATTTGAAGGATGCTCCTAAACTGTATCCTTTATGACCAACAGAAATGAGCTGACAATGATCATTATCCTTCATCATTTATTACAATATGACTGAAGGAGGCAGTTGTAAACATATTTATGGGCTGATGCAGCCCTTCGTCAGCCAGTGGAGACCACAGACCGGATTCTTCCTGTGTTGGCTCTCTCTGCTTTTACACTTCATGTTTGTTTCACTGATAACAAGACGGACCGTGAGAACATTTACCGAATGTTTCTCTGCTTAATCTGGATTTAAGTCACATCTCTGAGCTCCAACCGGACAGAACAGAATCTGATGGGCCGATTTTCACATAATATTTCAAAATTTTCTGATTATGGCTTATTCATGTAGTCATCTGCCAACAGAAAAGGTTTCAGAGGTGAACTTTGCCTCAAAACACAGTATGCTCACTTAACTATGGAAAATAACCATTTTCCAAATAAATTAACATTCATTCATTCACCCACATAACTGAAACAAGAGAAACATAAATATTTATTCATATTTGTCAGAGGAAAGTTAAGCCACAATAACAAGAAAATGCTCCTTAAAGTTCCCTGAAGAAAGCAGATAGTGAAGGACAGACACTTCAAGCATGTGCAGATCAATTGCCAGGTGTTTCCACAGCTCTTCAGTCTGTCACCACGCTGTGCATTTACCTTATGCGCTGCAAAAACAACCATTACAGAAAAGCACAAATTGCCCAAATGACAGCTGCCCAATTGTATTCACCCCACAAATAGCCGGATCATTTAAGACTGATCCAGGCTCATGTTAAACAAGCAGACCTGCAACAGCAGGCTGTTAATGTGCAGAGCAGAGAAACTGGATCGGCAGAGGACACAATCGACACTCAGACCGTTCAGAATAGTCCCATATTTCTCTACACTTATATCCCAACCAATCAGCTGGACTGTTCCTCAGGACAGACAGGCTCTGCTCCGTGTTACTGACTGTCTTCACACTGAGAGAGCACAAGTTATTTTCTGTCACACTGAACACCGGCGTTCCCCAGGGTTGTGTTCTGGGTCCCATCATGCATGTCCTCCTTCCACAGTTGGTGCCTGTTCAGATACAAACACAACACTGGTGACAGTGTATGTAGAGGCTTGGAGAGCCCTGAATGATACCGATGTTACTGAACTCTGACCTTTCTACAAAGGATATAAGAAAAGCACATGTTTAGTTACTTTTTTCCTGTCTATAAATGATATTGAATGTGATGAAAACAGAACCCAACAACATCCTCATGAAAGATGCATGAGCAGCATTGCTGAGAGATCATCCTGCATGCTGAGAACGAGCCATGCAGACATGAGAACAAACCTTTCACTCTGGCTGGCATGGTTGATAGATCAGTATTAAAATCAAGTTGTCTGTTTTCTGAGTCAGAACTCACTTTGTGAAACTGAACCAAGATGCATTTGAGATCCTGAATTCTCCTGACTCTGCAAAGACAAAACCAGAAAAGCTCAGAGTTCACTTCACTGTAGGAAACTTCTGACCATTTATTGATCCATCACTGACATATTTTCCTTTTCTGCAGTAAAACATTTAAATGAGAAAATCTTCTCTCCATTGATGTGACATTTTAAAGAACTGTAAATAAACATGATCAAAATAATCCATGTTGTTAGTTTATATAAGTTGGATTTATAAATACTTGATGGTATTTGAGTGATTTGAAAAACCAGAACAATAACAGACTAAAGGCTCCGCCTGAATCCGAACAGTCGACATGCAGTCACGTGGCTTTGGGACTTTATCAGCACACACCTTTCATGCAGTGTGTGAAAGGTGTGTGCCAGAAGCTGAGGGACGTCACCACAGCTGTGGGTCCCGCTGCCTCCCTCCATCCGCTTTGCTTTTACAAAATGAGACAACGCCACATTTCTCTGCAGACAGTCAACAACGTTGCAATTTCCATCCAGGAGTTTGCAGCCATTTTGCAATCTTACTATATTAGTAGTTATTCAGTTACTGTACAAACATCCAGAATTTATGGATGTGACCCAGGCTTCGCGCTTTGCGTCGTGTGTTGTTGGGGGAAAAGATTGATATTTAATTAAACAGTTTTGTCAAGGTGAAAAAGTCTCACAACTCCAGTTTTTCCCAAACTTATTGCAGGATCAGATATTTAGGAACCCGGGCTCAGATGGAAATTCAATGTCCTCTGATGTCTCTGAAAAGGGTATAAGTCTTGATGTTCTGAAATTGGACACTGCTGAGATTTCTCCTGTCCATAATTGGAGAAAGAATCGCAGCAACAGTGGATACAGCAACAGCAACTCGCCGCCCAGCTGAAAGAGGTAGTGGGATTGATTTGTGCCCACACAAAATCAGTTCCTCGAGTTGCTTCGCTCAATGTTCCGATCCATGATTACCCCAGGGGAAGGAAAGGAGCGTTCCCCTCACACAATCTGAAACCAAAGCATCATTATCTAACCCACTAACCCACACTGATACTCAAACCCTTGCACACAGGATAAACACTAACATTTAAGGGAAAACAGTTAGAAGATGCAGGTCAAAGGTTTCCCAGAAACCACCATCTTTAACATTCAGGCTCCTTCCAGCTCCTCAAGCTGTTGGTGGAAAAACTCAACTCCTTTCACCTGCAGCACAGCAATGCATGATGATCTCTGCAGAGAAAATGCACTTTATGTGAAGAAATAGTTTGATACTTTGCTGCCAAGTCAAATAAATTGCTCAAATTGAGCATGTTCTTGTTAGTGAAGATAACATGTTTTACTCTAGTGTTATAGTGCAGGACTAATTATATTTAGCAGAGTTTGGACAGACAGTATTTCATAAATGAAGGAGCCAAGGCAGAGGATGAAGAGCAGCAAGGCGCAGCTCAGTGTGGATTACTCTCTTTGCCTGCACACAGTGTTTTTTGGAAGAAGACTTATTTTTCATGAAACATTGCATTGTCAACACAGTGTGAACATAACGGGGGAATAAAATAAAAGATTAATCCGGATGAAAAGGAGCTCTGTAATAGAACTAGTGCTGCTTTATTACACGACTCTAAGCAAGAGAAGGTAGTTGTTATTTATCATCTTTTCTTCTGGAGCATAAAAAAATCCAAATACATCAATTTTAATAACATTTAGTTCATTCATTCATCCATTTATTCTGTTTAATCCCAGGTTGGGTCACGGAGGCAGAACAGTCTAGACATCACTAATCCAACTGTTTCTACCTTGTTCCTGAACAAACCCTGAGATCCCTAAACTCCTCCAGAACCAACCAACAGGATTACAGACAAAAGTCAAGCGTCTGTCTTAGTAAAATTATTTTGATTCAGTTCATTTTAAATTTGCAAAATTTCATTAAAACATGGTTGTTTTCATTAAGAACATTGGATGATAATAACTCAAGACCAAAATAAAGATGAAAAAAAATTAAATGAAAACGAGAAAAGCTGTTAATTTATGCCGTTATTATTGTGAAGTGTTGGACTTTCTGAGTTATTGTTACATTTTATGGCCATAAAACATTTGTAATTAGGAAAGTTGAATATTAAATTTATTTTTTTGCAGGCTTCTTTTTTGTTCAGGAAGCAAATGAAGGTTGGATTAGTCTCTGAGGAAAAATAAAGCCAGTTAACCTGTAACTTAACCAAACAGCTGTTTTTCAGGGCGTGACATCATTAACGTTCACATTGAGTTGGGATTGTTGAAGCTCTGTTATGGAGCCTCTGTGAGTCACTGAAAGCACTGACATGGCTGAACTACTGAACTAACAATAACTGATGAAAAGTAACAGACTTGCAGTTTGGTTCCCCCAGAGGGTCCTGGAGGGCCGGCATCCTGCAGGTTCCAGTTCTCCCCCTGGTTTAACGCATCTGGACCAAATGATGGCTGATGAGAGGCTGAAGAACTTTGGCTTGCTGAGGAGGTTATTAACTCCAGGGAGAAAACTAAAACGCGCAGGACGCCGGCCCTCCAGGACCGACTAAACCAATAGAAACACAATAACATTCAGATTTTTGGTTTTACTTTACAACTTTTATTGCATCTTTGATTACAAATGATGTGCAAATAAATAATAGTTCCATACTAACATTGCATGACATTCTGATTAGTTTGACATATCTGGCCATATTGGCGTCTGTATTTAAGTAAAAACCCTTTAAGCGTAGGCTGAAGCTTCAGGCTTTGAATTGTTCCAGATTTCCCAAAGTACTTTTAGTTTTGTGTATTTGTGTGTGTTGTGGTATTCAATCAGTTTTCTGTGGTTCAAAACTCCCCATCACTGTCACAATGCTCTGATTTGATGAGTGCAGACATGTCTGATTACGGCTCACACATCGTTCAGATGGTGATCAAAAGTTTTCAGCAAAATATTCATCCATCTTCAAAGCATCCTCGCTTCTTTGTCTCTTCATGCAAACCTGCAGCTCAAATAAAAGGGAAGTTGTTCAAACGAAATATTGTTCTTATTCAAAAGTCATTGTGCATTTCTACAGCCATGTGATCATGGAAACCTAATTGACTATTGAGATAGCAGGAAGTGCAATTAATTGTAAGAAATATTTGAGCGTTTCTGAAAAAGACAGCATTTGTAAAGACACTCTTGGCTCTAAGTCTCTTTGGTCTCGTCACTTCAGCTGCCCAGCTGTAAGCTAAATAAAAATGAGTCTTTAGTGTAATCAACAAAATGGTGATATCAAAATGTTGAAAATTTGTAATCATTATTGTGACAAAGATCAGACAAGTTTTAAATGCACCATCTTTATGTTTCTGTCCAAATTGTAAAATTTTGACGTAATAAAATCGTCACTAGATTAATCGCCTGTTGCTTTTTGGAACGAAGTTGCTTGTCCTGACCGCAGCCTCGCTGCACCCCTCACCTCAGCACTTGAACACGCCCCTCTTTCTCTCTTTGCTCCGCTTATGTTGGTGAAATCTTCCAGAAATGGTCTGACAGCTGATTAATGCTTTAGCAGCAGGAAAATGAATGGAGACAAATCCTCCCAAAGCTCTGCTGGTTTCTGACATTTAGGATGTTATCAACATCTCAACCCGTCCATCCATCCATCCATTTTCCTGCATCCTTGTCCCTTACTGGGGTCAGGAGGGTTGCAGGTGCCTCTCCAGTTATCGTTTCGGGCGAGAGGCGGGGTCACCTGCACAGGTCACCTGCACAGGTCACCAGTCTGTCCAGGGCAACACAAAGACAAACAGGACAAACAACCTGCACACACACATTCACACCTAGGGACAATTTAGGGAGGCCAATTAACCTGACAGTCATGTTTTTGGACTGTGGGAGGAAGCCGGAGTACCCAGAGAGAACCCACCATGCACAGGGAGAACATGCAAACTCCATGCAGAAAGACTGGGAATCGAACCCAGAACCTTCTTGCTACAAGGCAACAGCTGTACCAGCTGCGCCACTGTGCAGGCCAACATCTAAACCACCCATTTTAATATGAATCATGTGATTTCCATTTCTAAATTTGGTCAATTATTGTGCAGCATGTATTGGGCTCCAAAATTACAGTGAGTGTACATAATCATCAATATTATTACATTTCCACTGCTCCCATTTGAAATCAACTCATTATGTAGTCTCAAGGTACCCTGAGGTATGACTCTAATCAGCCCTAATTATTGATGTATAATTGCCTTCAGCTTCACACTAAAGGGAATCGTTCCTCACATCCTTGCATTGACAATGTGACCAGAATCCAGTGGTACAACAATGAGAAAGAAAGCAGGAACAGGAAGTGTAGAGACAGCTCCAGCGCTCTGCATGGCTTGTGTTTTCCCCTCAATTAACTGCCCAAGGTTGAGGATGCAGAAATTCCCATGGCGATGCACCTCTCTCCTAGCTTGCATTTCCTCCCTACAATCCTCAGGCAGGCAGAGCACATCTTTCACAACCCCTTCCAAGAGGCTGTCTGGATGCAGCGCTAATAGTGAAGAATATTAATGCCTGGAGATGCCCTTTGGCTGCCTATTAATTAACCCAGCTCATTCATAGATGATTGATAAACTGTTCTGAGCTGCTACAGCAAGGGTGCAGTTATGACTAACAACTTGAATTTTGGCTGATTTGTTGATAAATTTAAATTAACAAAGGAGCTAATTAGAGAGTCCACTTTGCAGATCAGTAATCATTTCCGAATCAGAAAATCTCTAATGTGGATTTCCTTAAGTTTGAAGAGTCTGAAAGCAGCTAAATGTGGAATAAAGGAGAGGATGATCCACAGAGAGCATGTCTGGGTAATCACTCCCAACCTATTAGAACGTACATTTTAATAAGTGGCAGATCATTACTCAATATGTATAAAATATGCTTCTGTAAACCATCAAATAAAACCAACAAATAAGGGCTTATTTTACTTGGTCTGTTTATGTTGGCACAGAAAAGACAGGAATTACAAGCTGGCGTCACGGAGGCTCCAGTCCAGATAGAAGCTTTGCTGTTTTGGACTCTCTGATTCTGTGAGATCAGCAAGTTAAAAGCTTAATGGACAAAAACATTAAAATGCTCATTTTGGAGAGAGGAAATAACAAACCTCAAGCCAAGATTCTGCTTTTATCACAGGTGGAGGTTCTGCTTACTTTCTTACTTTGCATAAAGGATTATCTGTCTGTGTAAAGTTTGGTGAACAATAGGTGAGTAAAACATCTGGCTAAGAGTCAAGAATGTCTGTAACATCAGATTTTTATATTGAATCAAATTGCAATTAATCTCAACCTTTTCAATCAGAGCAGTGTTGGTTTATCAGACCCAGATTTATGATGATGAGTTGGGAGAAATCTCCACTCTGAACATCCTGTCATTAAGGGAAATCTATTTTGTCACATTTCAGTCTTCAGACAGCATAATTCTACCATTAGGAGTGTTCACCACCAACGTCCTCAGGTCAGTTTTTCAGTTGTTTCAGATGGACCTGCCTCTCCTGGACCTTCCCTTCCTCTCAGGTGAATGTTTCATTGCTGTGCATTGACTGTGTGTCGAGACACAATGAGGAGAAGTGTGGCAGGGCACATTGCTTATTCTTGTGTGGATACTGTATAATATGCAGAGGCTTGCTGCTGATTAATATGCAGATCAATGTAGCCACCCATAAAGTCCCGAAGGCATACTTTAAACCAAAGTAACTTTTGGATTTTGTGTAATAAGTTCCTTCTTACCTTGCAACAGCATTCACATCCTGTATGCTTTTCCACATTTTTATCTCATTACAACTTGCTGGCAGCCATTTGGGGGATGGTGCCGCCAGTTTTCCATATCTGCAGACTTACATTTTTGCCCATGTTTTTCAAAACAGGTTGAGCTCAGGCAGATTGGACACAGAGTATCTGGGAATATCAATTTTGTATTTAAGCCTGGACTTTACTGGGCCATTCTAACATTCAATCAACGCATGGTCACATTTCTGGGTACTCCAGTTTCCTCCCAGAGGTTAGTCGATCTCTAGATGTTCTTTAATCATGACTGGTTGAGTCTCTATGTTTCCCTCTGATGAATTGACTGTCTAGGATGAAACCTGCCCAGTGACCGTTGGATGTAGCTTCGCTCTACATGTCAGGACTGTTGTGTTTAAAGAGACCAGGAGGTTTGAGTTCAGGTGTTTCCAGTCAGAACCTGAAGTCTGGCCACTCCCACTTCACATGAAAGACAGACTGTTAAAATTTCACTGCTGTAGCAACAAACTGCCTGGTTAACTCACAAAGCTATCTCCAGTGTTTGTGTTTAATATTTATTTAGCATGTTCACCTCTGAAAACACAGACTTCAAATTCATAAGGTGAAGTCAGAGATAACAAACTGACCTTTATCATAATGAGAAGTCAGTTTCGTTTTTTATATAAGGCATAAAATAATCTAATCACTTCTCTACTTATCATTAGAACACAGAAGGGCCCTTTGGTCTCTGCAATTTCCAGTCCATATTGTTTCTTCAAGCCTGCAGTATGAATCCAATTACGAGAAGAGTGGGTGCATGTACCTTAATTTAAAACATGATAACCCCATTCAGTAATAAAATGCTCTGACCCAGAGCTCTGATGAGCAGGAGAGGAGGGGAAGGGGTGCGGCGAAACAGCTGATATTAATCAGACGTTGATCGGACGTTGATCAGATGTTGATCAGACGTTGATCAGACATCAGTATTTCAGCCATTAGATTTCAACCATAAAACAACTTTGATTCAATGACACAGTTTCAACGGTTAGAATCTGATGGTTGTTTCATGGTTGATCCACCATCAGTTGTCGACTTCAACCAAATCTCTACCAATCTGACTATAATTCAACGTTGATTTAACATCGTGTGCCATCTGGGAGACGTGTAAGAAGATCTGAAGTTCAGAAATGAGATCTGAATAAACAGGACCTGGTGAACCAGCAGCTGCTCCTCCGGCCCTGTTAATGGCGGCGGGTCGGTTCGCCGCCACTGACCACAGAAAAAGGAGGAAGAAGTGAAAACAAGGATTTCTGAGCTCAAGAGGCTAAAAATGTGAGACAAACTCAGGAATTTGAAGATTAATCTCAGAAACTTTCTAGAAAAAACTGTAAATGTCCAAGATCAAAAAATTTGAAATTATTCCATCAAAACTGAAAAATGTAAAATGTACAAAAATCAGCAAGTTTTGTATCTTTCATTGTAATCTAATTACATTTTTTCTTGATCCAGCCACCTAAATATTTAGTTTGAAGCAAAACATTTAGTTTTCTAACTACATATTTATTTACGAATTCCTGCCAGTTAGCTGATTAGTAATTTAGTTGATAATTATTTAAATAGCAGATTAATCTGATTGTTTCAGCTCAACATGAAATATTGTGCAGTTTTCAAATGTATCAGTTTGAAGGAATGTGCAGTGTCATCATTTCCTAAAAATGTTTGTACATGTAATTTGCAAAATGTAATTTGTGCATTAAAGAAACAAACTATTTACAATTTAAACTGAGCATCAGCTGATCTGATCAGACCTTTTGAATTTTTTTGCAAACAACAGGATTGTCTTTTTTCTCGATTCCCGCTCCGATTCCCGACGATGAGTTTTTATGATCTCATGTTGGTTTCGTGTTTCTGAGATTCAATTACCTGGAGGCTAAAGAACAAATACAACAGGACAGAATGTGAGGTTTAGTCTGTGAAGACTTTAGAGAAGCAGCTTCTATTTCTTTATTTCTGAGCATAAACTGGAAACAAGCTAACATGTCTGAGTTATTTCAGTGTGAATGAAGCTTTAATAGCTCAGGATGTTTAAATCAGATATGCAACATTTTGCTGTGGTTCTCATGGGAACAGAAAGAAGAACGTGGATCAGTAGCAGCCCAGATAGCCCAGAACGGTTTAAACAACATTGAACCAACGTTAAAGTGGTGGGTGAATTGTATGTTGAATCAACGTTATAACTGACATTATATCAACGTTGATTCAACCATCATCTTTTATATGCATATATGTTTGATTCTACATTGAATCAGTTAGGAATCAACGTTGATTCAACCATCATCTCAACGTGGATCTGCATGCACATTTGTGTTGATTTGACATTGAATTAAGTTTCCTTTGCAGACCCAGTTTCATCAGGAGCAATTCACCATGTTTAAAGGTTATCTCTCTACTGCCTTCATCAGAACTTGTTCAGTCTATTAGCTGGCTGAGAGAGTAAAGTTGCCCTTTTAACACGTCCTTTCAATAACATCTGATTCTGCTCTGTTCATTATTTACAGAGCAGCATTGACTTTTTATTCCTGATATTACTTCAACAAAGGAAACTATCAGCAGACAGCCTTGGGACAGAATTAGAGCTGGAGTATGTGGTGGCGGCGCATTTAGAGGAACGTTCCTCTCCCATGCCAACTGGATAAAATTCCTCTATTGTCTTTGTAGTTTCTCCAGGGCACTATTGATAGAGTCACACCAGTGGCTTAATGTCTGCAGTAATTTACTTCTGCAGATGTGGATGTGACTAGAGCATTAAAATAAATCAATAAACAGTCGTGGAAAAAACAAATATCTACTAATAATCAATCTTGGATGATTTTAAATGATTGAAATATATAAGTGATAAAGAGAATATCATGAAAACGTAAAAAAATTTATTTGAAGATAAATTCATGTTATTTATATTAATTAAATACTTCAAGCCTTTATTTCTTGTGAACTCATGTTGATAGTTAACTCAAACCACCTGCAGGTATTTTATGACTTCCTAAAGAAGCCGATTGTCTACAGAATGCTGTAACCATAATAACAGAAAGTTGAGTGGAAAGAAAAAGTGTGGTAGTAAAGGTTACACCAGCAGCAGTGATAACTTCAGCACTGAGAGGATTACCAATCAAATCTATTCATGAATTTTGGGAGTTTTACAGAGAATAGGCTGAGGCTGGAGTCAGAGCAGAGCATTCATGTCTGGGCTTCAAGCGTTTTACCCTGCAGGGAAAAACAAACGGCCTGCTTCTCTGTGGTCCAAAGTTCTCTTTTCAGTTGGAAGTAAAGTTTGAATTTCTTTTGGACAAAACGGCTTCAGAGTCTAGAGGAACAGCAGAGAGGATAAGAATCCACGTCGCCTGAAATCCAATGTGAAGTTTCTAAAGTCAGATGGTTTGAGGAGCCACGTCGTCTGCTGGTTCTGGTCCACTGGGTTTCATGAAGGCCACAGTCAACTTCATTATTACAGTGTAATAACTCCTTATTAGTTTCTGTAATAAAACTGATAAGGAGTTGAAATATTTCATTTTATAAATGAACTTCGCCTTCTGAAATAATGAAAAAAATTATTTTTTGACACTAAGTGTTATAGTTGTGGCTCTATGCATTAGAGGAAAAATATTTATTCTGTTAGGTATTATATTCAAATTTTCTTGATAGATTCCTTACTGTAACTTTCATGGAAGCATCCCAACAGCTTCACAAACAGAGCTGATGTTGGCTTGAATTTCTTTTTAATTAGGAAATGGATTGTCCTTTCTAAATCCTAACAAGAAAAAAAGCCCAGCAGATTGTTGCAGTTTGTCAGAAAATCAATAATACTTTTTTATTTATTGTGTTAATGAATAAAAATATGACAGCGGATTCTCTGCTGTCATTACTCAGGACATGGTGATCCAAGTCATAACCCAACGTGAGCCTGGTGTTAATTACCATGAAGCACCAAGATCAATGAGAGCCAAACAAACTTCTGCATGACAGTTACTGATACGATGAAATGAGCAATTATTTCTCGCTATTTTGATGTTGAAGGCTTTTTCTCTGTCCACAATGCTAAAGGTTTTCTTTCTCTCTGTGCTGCCTGACCTGAACCAAACCTTACAGAATATCTGGTCCGTTGGGAGGAAGACGAGAGACCAGAAACAAAATATGAAATTGTTATTTTCACAGGCTGCAAGGTAAGCTTATTATTTTCTAATAATAATAGTAATTTGACTTGACAGTATTTGGTACAGTTTTAAAATGTCATTATGAAGGCATGCGGCGGTCTGCTCTGTTTTATAAGCCACAGTGAAACCAACCATCTCCTCACATGATGATTTAACGTTTTCTGGCTGTAATTAACATCAGCGAAGGACCGGCTGCACACAAACAATGTTTGTGTTTCCAACAGACAGCCTCAGCTTTCTAACACACAACAGCTCTGCCTAAATGTTGACATGAAAAACTTGAGATAAAAGTCTGAGCTGACGAAAAAGCAGGAATTCAACGCTGAACAACCCTTAAATGTCACACCATAATTGCTACAGCGGCTGACGAATGCCAACAAGCATTTAATGGAATCAGAGAGGAGCCGAGTGCGAGGTGCTACAAAATGACAGGCTCCTCTTCATCCAACACACTGGGCTCAGAGTATGGAACAATAACACCACAGCTTCACCAATATATCAACTAATATCACAGACAACAATATATGCTGCAGGGGTTTTATGTGGTATAAAAGACAAAGTAGCACAGAAACGTAAAGTGGGATGTGTTGTTGTGGTAAAAACAGTCTCTGACTTTTCATCTCACTTTAGGATTCGAACAAAGAGATTCATTTTGGAGAACAAACAAGTGATCCACTTGATCACCTGTTTAGAAGCGAACCAGCAAATATAATGTCAAAGTGTTTTAATAATGATTAAAATGCTTGAAGACAAGGGATGATGGATAGAAACTTTCGACTTGGTGTCCCCTGACCTGAGGGAAGTCTGGGCCTCCCTTCTGCTGCCCCGCGACCCGACCCCGGGTAAACAGAAGAGGATGGATGGATGGGTGGGTGGATGGATGGATGATGGATGGGTGGATGGATGGATGGATGGATGGATGGATGGATGGATGGATGGATGGGTGGATGGATGGATGGATGGGTGGATGGATGGATGGATGGATGAAATGCTTCAAATAAAGTGTTTCGTCTCATTTTGTATCCATCTCCTGACTGAGTGCGTCAGGAGGTTCAACCACAATGCTCAAGTATCAAATGTTTATCACTAAAAGAAAAGGAAAACATTAACTGAATATATTTAAATTGTGCATATACAATTTTTATGCTATCATCATAAAAGATAGAACAAAAACTGCCTCCAGTTATTTTCCTTAAAATGAAAAGTGACAGAGGTCAAATGCCTTAAAG
Organism: Phalloptychus januarius; assembly: GCA_902982915.1. Classification (NCBI taxonomy): domain Eukaryota; kingdom Metazoa; phylum Chordata; class Actinopteri; order Cyprinodontiformes; family Poeciliidae; genus Phalloptychus; species Phalloptychus januarius. The sequence continues at coordinate 8,044,099 of CADWAE010000484.1, read as the reverse complement.
CGGCCTTTCAGGTTTATACTTGAAAAGGCTGGAAACAGCCACAGGGAACTTTTGTTTTTAAAGAAAGTGAAAGTCATCTATAGTTAGCCAGCTAGATTCATTTAAAGAGCCAGAATAAGGGTTAAGATCAGCAGAATTCAGCCTGCAGATATACTTCTAAGATTTTTTTAAGTAACATATGTATTCTAATAAATTCAGTTCTGGTGAAGAAAACCCAGAAAACACTTTTGTTTTCTTCTGCCTCAGGTCAAAGACCTGTAATTATGCTGCAGTGAGGTTGTTGCTAAGCTGTTTACTGGTGGGACCAATGACAAACTTTGTCTTTCCAGTTCTAGATGATGTTCAGCTCCTGAATGAGGTTTAGATCCTGATCTCATTTCTACTCTCAGTCACTGTTTCTGATCTGAATTAATGGTATTCGGGGCATTAATGGCCTCCCGTATACACAGGATTTAGGGATCACAACAACCAGAAAACAGCCAAGATCTGAAAATAATCCATCCACATCCCTCTAAACCATGCTTATAAATGCCTCTTCTAGCAGTTCAAACACAATTTCTTCCTTCCTATGCATAATGCTTACAATGGAAGCCGCTTAGCGCTATTGTAGAATCTAACATATAAGGTCTTTCTTATCTCTTTTTTTTATTTTTATTTTTAAATTTCCTTTATTTAACCAGATAAACCCCACCGAGATCCAAATTTAATTTTCAGGAAGGACCTGAACAGAAACATGTAATATCTCTGCACTTCATGGTTCAGCCAATCAGCACTAAGCAAAATATTTAAATTATTCATGAACAGGATTCTATGGAACTATAATTAAATGTTCCCAGAAAATTTACGCAACATAAAAAAATGCATGTTTCATTAAAAGATGCTTCAATTAATTCAATTTTTTCTGTATTCAAGCTTTTTATTGTCCTTTTTTAGGTGCAATCTACAGTTGCATGGAAGAAGGATGGGTGGTATTTTTTCATGTTTTTGAAAAAAACATAAAACATTTAGTGAACATTTCCAAGCTTTTCAATAAACTCCCTGTTGAAGTACATCAAAAGGGTGTAAGAACGCCGAGCCTCTGATAAAGAACAGAGAACATCTGTTCAGCCAGTTGGTGGTCTGTTGAACTTTTACAACCAAAGGGATTTCTGAGGTGAAACTGTACATTCACACTGTTACACACACAAGCACAGTGTAGGACACGAGCTATGAGTTTGCTAGGAATATGCTCTCACTGTAGGCACTGCGGTGGAATTAGGCTCTTGATTGCAAACGACTAAATGGGAAAATCTAATTAAATACAGGATTTGTAAAAGTATCTGTGCTGAGGATTAGAGACTCAGCCTCAAAACACCCAGGGAGAGATACTTACTTCTTAGTGGTTACATAAACTGATGGACGAAGCAGATCCCCGTCCAAACACACATTTTTCTTTAATCACCAACAAGGTGAACAGTGTTTATGATACTTATAAAACTCTACCCAAAATGCCAAACGTACACACAATCCGCCCTGGAAGTTAAACTTCCTGGGAGAGAAGCAATTATACTCTGAGTGTTGGTTTATAAAAAGGAGACATTTTAAAGTTAAAGAAAGCATGTGACGAACTGATTCAATCTTCTTCAAAGGAGACCTTTGTTGGCTCAAACGGTATAGTTAAAGCAAACTAACCTCACATTCAGCTTTGAATAATATTTTTTTCTTTTGAGTTAAACAGATGTGGGATGAAATGACTTAAACCTTTTTAAATGATGTTCAGGTGGGATGGGAGTGTTAACCTGTGAAGGGCGTTAATCAGGATTTATTCATCTGTGATTAGACATTTGGCTTGGAGACATAGCAAACCAGCACCCTAAATGAATAAATGAAAAGGGCTGTAGAAGAGTTCCAGATGGTGGTTTCCACTGAGGCAGGTTCTGGTTCTGGAGTTTTTTCTCTCCACTGTCGCTACATGTATGCTTGGTATGAGCGAATGCTGCAAGTCAATGACTCCAAGCAATATTCTGGGTTTCCTTACACAGAAAATGTTTTAAATTAATTTAAATAATCAACAGAGCATAATTCACTGTTTGATAGCTATGAATGTCTGATGGGACTGAAATTAGTTTTTTTGTAAAGGGCCTCAAGATGACATTTGTTGTGAAGTGACTCTACATAAACAAGCTTAAATAAATTCATTAAATATTATTAAACAAATAATGCACCAATTATATTTCAAGAAATTACTTTAATCTGGGAAAATCAGACAACATTTTCATCAAGTGCAGGATTAAATGCTAAGATATCAAAGTGTTAATCTCACGTAACAACAGTTTTTTTTGCCTTTTTTTTTGTAAATTCAGTTGTTCAGGCCATGGATGAAACAACACTGGTCCAAATCTGTGAAGAGACCTTTTTCACATTCTTACAATATAACGCCTGCTGTTCTTTGCTGGAGAGGATTTGTTGTTCTGTTGTCCACTAGAAATCACTCTACGGGATCTCTGCTGGATTTAAATGTAACCTTTAAGATTTTTTCCACATCACAAGTGTTTTTGTGAATGTTTCAAAGGGGTTTTCATTTTTGCAATGCTTGAAAATTCCCTCCTCTGCCAAGAACTTCAGACTGGGATTCATCTTTTTATTCACAATCACTCAGCCATTCCTGCAGCAGACCTCACAGGCAGCACGATGAATCCAGGGCTGCAGGGCCGGCCTGGGAAACACCGGCCCTACAGATAACCTGCTTTCTGGCTTCATCTGGTTTGGTGTTTAATGCTAAATAACAATCACCCTTATTTTTAAATTGTTTGGATCATTTTAGTCGTGCAGCTTAGTATTGGGTTTCCAAGCGTTTTCTGTTTTGTATCATTTGGTAAAGACCAGTTAGAAAACATCTGATGACTCAAGCAGCAGAAGCATTATGACTGTACATACATGCTGCTTGTCTGTTGTTCAGATGATTTGCTTGGAGAGCTGTCTATGTGAGGGATCTGAACTTCAGGCTTTTCCCACATCTCCAATCTGAGCTTTTACTTCCAGTACCTTGTGATTAGGCTTGTGGGAAGGATGATCGGCCGGGTGCAACACAGAGTGTCAGCGCATGATTACAGCATTCAAACAATGTTTCAAGGTTTCTTCGAAGTTCAGAATTATCCTCAACATGGCGGTGACATTTGGTGGAATGAATGAACGTTTACCTGAGATTTCTCTAGATTATTGACTATGCAGTCTGGCAGGTAACAATCAGGGACAATTCAATACCAATTTTCTATTGTGCGCAGTCAGCTTATAGAACATGTTTCATGATGGTTTTGCACATCTCAATATGGCAATTTTAGAGAAACTTTGATGTGCTGTTCTAACCCTAACAGTTCTGACAAAAGACGTCTTACTCATCACAATTATATACCTGAAAAATCACAGGGTTTTCTCTGAGTCTCATTTTGTAGCATGCATGTTCTGGGCACATCTGCTTGTACATGCAATTATGAAATCAGTCAGTCATGTGAAATCGGAGTAGCTGTTAATGTCCTGTGGATACGGGTCAGGTTCCCTCAGTTAGTGGGTCAAACATCAGGACAGGGAACCTGTGAGGAGCAGCAGGAGGCTGCAGCAGCTGGATTGGTTCAAGGATTCCACCACTGGCAGAAACTGCTAGCATCAAGTGTCTTGTGCATCGGAGTGAAGGAATTATGGCCGTCTTTACTTTGCATTATTGTTGTAATTCAGCCACATTGGCCTTTAGGCATAAATAGTTTGCTTAAGATAGTGATAAATCAGATTTATCCTAGAACATTGGCTAAGCCCCTTCCTACTTGTTTCATTTCATTTATTTATTTTAATTCATTCAGAGGGAAATTTCTGGTGTGTTTGGATCATTGCTGCAAACCCAAGCGTGCTTGAGCTCAAAGTCACAAAATGATGGCAAGAAATTCTCCTTCAGGATTCAAAAATCCTGTGTCCATCAATTATACAAGCTCAAAAGTCCCACAGCATCACGCTGCCACTACAGTACCTGTCAGGACAGCCGTTTCCCCATAATGAATTACATTAGAAATTGAAAACATTTAAGCGTCACAAATGTCTTAAATTTGGATAAAAGAACAGAGAGAGAGCAAATATGCTTTTTCACAGCACTGTTTATGAAAACAATTATCTTACTAAAAATGAAAACTAGGAATTAGGCTATAAAGAATACACTGAAAGTCAGTCAAGTTTGTAGCCTGATTCCTGCAGGTGTTTAAATTTTTTCTCTGAGTTACAATCTGCTTAAGCCTATTTTTTGTTTTAATTCACATACATCATTTCAGATGTATGTATATCTAATGTAAGGATGTCATAGAAGGTTACAAGAGTCACACAAACTGTGTGAAAGAAAGTGAGAACATGTCAGGTGCTGAATTCAGCAGAAATGTGTAAAGACTGTTAGAGTTATGTTGGCACTTAAAGAAGGAGTCAGCTGAAACTACATGCAGCTTTAGAGAACAGATTCATCTTTAGTGTTTTTAATCAGTGACACTTTCTACAATCAGGACAGCTCAAACAATGACGTTTTTTAACGCAAACCTCGTCGCATTAAATTTCCAGTTATCACTTTTCATTCAAGGCATCTTACATCATAAATGTTGCCAAAAGAACGATCTGCTGCTGAAATCAAAATGTTTACATGGAAACAAAAGATTCAACCATATTCCTAATAAATCTACTGCTGATCATAAAACCTGACTTTGCTGTGAAATATTGACACAATGTTTGGATCATTGTTCATTTTGAGGTGGATAAAATACTTGTGTTTTGTTTTTCGCCTGCTGATGACACGTTCTTAACCGTCTGAGACTTGTGTCAACATAAACCTGCGTTACTCCGTCATGATTTGTTTGGGAAGCAATTAGTCAAGTCCCCTCTGCTCCGCAGCTGTCTGGCACCACATAGAGTCTAAAGAGCGTGTCTGACAGTCTTGCATCATGTTTGAAGAGAAGTAAATCTATACAATATTCAAATCACTTAAATTGAAGAGACAAAATGAGGTTATGTGAGGCACTGGTACAACGTGAATCTCCAAGGGATTGATGCATTGAAATCAACCTGACATTCCCTTTGCATTCATTTGCCTCTGGTGATCTGCTGACACTGATGCAGTAGAAAGACTGTTAGGAAAAATCCTCATTTTGATTCTGCTTACCTTCAGGTTAATTAATTGCAATAAAGAATGAGTAAACTCAGTTCACTGCCCAGCAGGATTCCTGGTTATAGAAGCTTCACCTCATCAACAGATGCCGACATACGAGACTGAGTCATGCAAGTGTTTGCTACCCCTTTGTTCTTGTACTATTATTCATATATTCTTTTGTTAAAGAGAAATTTCGTCATACAGGCCATTTACCACTTTCTATTTTTGACACGTTGGGTTGTTTTGTTTATCGCGGCGTGTTCCCAAGGACAAACAACCACGCTGCCTTCTGAATGTGGCCAGTCAGAAAGTTCGGTGATGGAAACATGGAGGGCAATCAGCATTCAGAAGACAAAACATCGACGGTGCACCAGAAAGTCTGGTGGATGTGTGAAACATTGTTGTTCTCAAAAATGGCTTGTTTCCTGTCGGCCATGTTTATTTACTCTGGTTTTGTGAGTGAAATGTGTCTGTATGTGTTGTTGTGTTTCCTGTGTGGATGTACTGGGAACAGCGTGCGACCAGCCATGTTCGTTGCTCATCATCAGGTTCAGTTTGGAAAATCAACTGATGATGTTAAAATCTGGTTGTTGATTCTCACAGACTGTTTTATCTGGACTTAATGTGGGTTTTGTTCACCTTTCAGAGAGTTTTTAGCTACCTTTTTACCTTGAAAGTTAAACCAATTTTGTTTTACTTGTCATAAATTTGTAACACACTGAGCATCGGCTTATGCCAGTCCTGGTTGCTGTTGGTCGTTGTGTGTCCTCTCTGCTCCACATTTGTTCCTGTGCAGCAACTTTCTACCTAAACCTACATCACTTTCACCTCCAGGCCTTCAGCAATCAAATCCTGGTTGTTTAGGATTGGTCCTGCTCTCCACCTGATGCCTGAGTTCAATACATGGGTAATCAGCTTTCTCCATGAAACCACAGCTTCGAACTGGCAGTGTTCTCACCTTCGTCTGAGGATACTGAACCTGCCTGAATTACAGAAATAAGAGAAAACACCAACCACACCTTCATGCCTGCCCTCCCTGGATCTTTATTTCTATATTTGAAACACTAACCGGTCACTCAAGCCACCAACCTACAGCAAATAAAGATAATAAACTAATCTTCCATTTTCCTTCTCTAGAATCCCAGGATTTCCTGCAAACTTTGTTTCTGCTTAGATATTTTATTTTGTTTATAAAACTTTGAGTTATCATTCAAACTGAGTCCCAAAATACAATTCTATACAAGAACAGCATGAACAGAAAATATGTACAGGAATGACAGACATGGGTGGCTGAACGAACAGATGGAAGTTGGTGGATATTCTGTCATATGCAGATGATTTTCAGGGTTTGCCCTGCAGAGGTGACAGACAAACCGCAGACAGATTTACTCAAACTCCCCAGAACTATAAGCCTGCACTGTGGACACAGCAGTTCATCTAGCAAACTTGCTCAGCCTTTTTAATCACATTTAATTTTTATAACACACAGAAATGATGGATTTTGCACGCTCATGGAAAGTGTGAAAAGACCTTCAAGTGGCTTGTGGTGAAATCGCTTTAACAAGTCTGACTTTATAAAACTCCTTTTGCCCTTTGGCTAAAGTCTAACTGGGCTCATCAGCTTGGTGTGTTTGGATCAGGTTGCAACAGCACTGGAGAATTTTTACCCTTCGGTCGGAGCTTTAAACTCCCCACAAGACTTTCTGTGACCCTCACAGTGTCTGGCAGAGAAGAGCAACGACTCTTACACTGAATGTAGAAGCAGACCATCATTATGTGTTTTTACCTTCACAAAGTTGATAGGCCAAAATAAAGCAGGAAACCATCTTAAAGTAACCGAGTTAATAGAAAGGAAAACGCAGCAGCCTATTAAACTAACAACCAGAACTAGGAGTCCTTAGTGAGCCGTATTTCTGAATTTACTGCAGTTTCACTTTTATTTCTAAATTGTTCCCTTTGGTCCTCCAGTCGGTTTATAACAAAGACATCCAGCAATATCCGATAACGAGAGCAGACACAATCTTTACAATGACTTCACTGACTTGTTGAGTTAAGTGCACTATGCTGTTCTTTTCTCCAGGAAACTACTGTGGGAAATTATTTTTTATCTGACTATTTCTTCAGGTTGTAATTTAAAATCAAGGTAAAATAAAATCACTGATTGTCCTTTTTATTTGTATTCCACGTTCCCTCAGTCATTGCTCTGCACTGTGATCTTAATTCAAATATCTCATCTTCCTCTTTTATGTTCTCATTTCCCTGTTTTAGTCAGAACATTTTGAAATCCCTCTGGTCTTGTTGTTTTCCTCTCATCTGTTCACTTTTGTTTCTGATTGCTTCACTTTATTGCCTTCAGTCCACACCTGGTGGAATTAGCTCATTTTTATGCTCACATTAAACAAGGGATTTAGTTTCACCCAGAATATCCTTCCAGGCTTTCATGTCTCTTGCCAGATCCAGTGATCGTGTTAATCTAGAGCTAGTTTGCTGTCTTTAACTGTGAATTTCTGACAAAACTGAACTGACTGATATGAGGCTAAAAGGTGAGCAGAACTTAAACCAGGACAACATAACAAAGACTCAGCACTGGTGAGTAAGAAGCTTATATACAGAGATGTGTTCAGTGATTAACCAGGTGAGTCTAATAGGTGGAACGTTAAACACCTGTGTGAAAGAACTGAGTGTGGAAACAGAGGAAAAGAGTCTAATGAACACAGATGATATGCAGGCGTCTGAACTGGACACCAAAAATCTACAACTCAAAAAGAGAAACTGAGCACAACAGAATGAACCTGAACAGCAGCAATGAACAGGGAAATTAATTAAAACATGAGAAAAGATGAGAGCAATTAATGTGATCAGGATGTTATGGCAGCCTGACGGGTTGAAAAGTGGGTCAGGTTTGTGAAAACCTCCATATTATGTTTCACCTCTTTCATGCATTAATATCATTTCATGGGTTCAGTTCTGTTGTTAGATTTCTGTTGCATTACAATTATTCCTTTAATTTATTCACAGTTCACCAGCTGGAGGACCAGAAAGTGAAACATCATGACTGAGTGTAAAATGAAACTTTTTCTTGGTTTTGTTTTAAGGTTGGAAACATTATTGGCTCCTAATCTCTAAGAATTATCAAGAGATTTCATATTGAAACTCTGAAAATACTATATTTATCTTAGTGACCACAAACAAACTCCTATTAAAATAAATCCTCAAATAAATAAATATTTTTTGCTAGCAAAGAGAATGTTGTGTGAATATGTAAAAATAACAAAAGATAGATTACAAATTAGTTTTTGACTTTTACTGTTGTAAAATGACGAGGCTGTCAGTGAACTTTGTTATGCAACTTTTATCCCACCAGCAATCATTAAGTGAAAATACATTCAGTGAGATTGGATCCTGTCTGCATTTCCAACCAGGTAGATAAAAGAAGACATCACACTCAGAATGCAAATGTGATATTTTTCGAGGAGAATGCAATTCATCCGCAATTTGCATGCAAACGGTGCAATAGAGGAAATGGTCATGAATGATGTCACCCATTTGGGTTAAAATTCAGACATGTACTGAGGTGTGCTCATTAAAAAAGGAAAAGGAGAATGAGCAATAAAATAGCAAAATGAAATTATATGTACTATGTTCAGAGTCATGCAAATATATGTTTAGTAAAGCTATTTGGAAAACAACAGAAGATGATAAGTATCCAGCACTTTTACTGGAAAAAGTATCATTTATTTGAGTGTGGCATCTTAAAATGATCTCAGACTGATTGTCATATTTAAGATTTCACCATTTCCTTAAATTACAATAGATCCTAATGAACAAAAAAATGAACCAAAAATAAAAAAATCACAGAACATATGACTAAAGAAACTTCAGCCAATAATGTGAATGTGTTAGTTGCATCATTCATTTGGTGAGACTTAGTTATGCTTTCTGTCTTTTTATGTAATAAAAATGTTTCTTAATAAAAATTTAATTATCACTATTTGTATTCTGTTTTAAAGCTATGAAAGCAGCCAGTTTTCTGACTCTGTTCCCGACCCATAACCTAGTTTTTCTTGCTAGCATTTGAATTTCTACACTGTTGTGATGTTAGAGTGCTGAAAGTTTGAAGCAAAGCTGCTGTCACATCATTTCTTACCTTTCCATGTATAGTGACACAGAAAATGTGTGTTGCACGAGTCTAAAGGTCAGGAAATGAGATGCATGTGGTAAGAGACAAAGTCCTGTCAAACATGTAAGAAATGCTGCAGCCTGTTCTGTACACTGCATATGTACTGGGATAAAAGGTGAAGGTTCAGTGATTACTATTCCTTCAGGATGGATTATGTTACTTTTAATGATCTAATTGCAGTTTCAAAGATCAATTCAGCATTTTACGTACAGTGCACTGGTAGGTGATAATTAGCTTAGAGCTAACTTCAAAGTAGGTGAGGTGGAACATATTTTCATCAGTGCAGACAGAGTGTTTGCATATTGTACCATGAGATTAATGTTATAAATTCTGTTTAAAATACTTTGTATATACCGAAAAGAAAATATCATGCAAGTATCTACTTTCTACTATCATCCTGAAGCTACTACCATCCTGAAGCTACTACCATCCTGAAGCTACTATCATCCTGAAGCTACTATCATCCTGAAGCTACTACCATCCTGAAGCTACTATCATCCTGAAGCTACTATCATCCTGAAGCTACTACCATCCTGAAGCTACTATCATCCTGAAGCTACTATCATCCTGAAGCTACTACCATCCTGAAGCTACTACCATCCTGAAGCTACTACCATCCTGAAGCTACTACCATCCTGAAGCTACTACCATCCTGAAGCTACTATCATCCTGAAGCTACTACCATCCTGAAGCTACTACCATCCTGAAGCTACTATCATCCTGAAGCTACTACCGTCCTGAAGCTACTATCATAATGATATTTGGAAATAGTGACTGGGATTTTTTTTTATTCGAATGCCGACTGTAAGATGACAATTCAAAACCTGTTGTCTTCTTTTCAGTTTAGTTAAGTTCCTAAAACTGGAAGAGAGTGTTATCTACAATGTTCTGGAACTGTTCAATGAGAGCATGACAAGCAGTTGAAATTTCTCTGCACTTTGGTTCTGCCATGACTGCCAGGAAGCTGGACAGCTTCCTTTGTTCATTTGATGTGGATATATCATGTTATGTCAGAGGCTTCACAGCTGCTGAGGTGTGAAGACATCACAGGAGCAGGAGATGAAGCCCAGATCCATCCTTTAGAGAGCGAAACCTTCCCACAGCTGGATGAGTAAACATCCAGCAAATCAGTTGCATTATGTCATTTTTCTGATGGATTTTACATAATTAAGTGAACAAAGTGTATGGAAATGGCTGTGGACTATAAACAATCAGTGTTCCTGCGCTCCTGGAGAATCACAGCAGAGTGTTTTCACAAATTACACCGGTTTACTTTGCCTCCACCTGTGACAGTCACACTCTGCTGTGCATCAACTTTAAAATTAGATTCCACCTTTTTTGTTGTTTTTTTTCCAACAATGCATTTATGACATCTCAATTTTTCATGTGATACTGATGCCAGTGGAAAGGCACCAGATAATACATTATCTCTGTGTCTGCTTCTGCAATCGACACTTTAATCTCGCGCTCACCCAGAGTCCTCTTCTTTACAGCAGAGTTTATTATTGTTGATAGGACAGTGGGAGGCATTAGAGGTGTGTTTAGGGTCCTTTTCATAATCGTTTGAAAAACTGCAGTGTTGTAACCGAACCATGCAAGTGACGCCATATCACAGTCTTAGGAAATTAATGTTTCTTTAGGGCAGGAACATTTATCTGCTGCAACGTTTATACTGTCCTTATATTTACATATACAAGGACATATATATATATCTCGAAACACTCCTGCATTGATGTTTTTAAAGCTCTCTGCCTATTATATGATATTTTTCCCATAATTAATAAAATTATTCTAACTGATGCATAAACATCAGATTTTCATTTCAGTTTTTAAGAACTGTAGTCAAAGACAAGATGGATTTTTAATTGTAAATGTAAGATATTTGATGATGAATCTTCATTCTGCCCCCAATAAATGAGTAAGTTATCACATGAAAAGGAAAATCATTATTGGAGGTTTTGTGACCTGAATCAAAGTTGAAAGATGGAGAGGACTGGACATCACAACAACCGCTTGGAAAGACGAGAAAGCATCAGAACATTTATTGTGATGTTTTGACAAACTAATTGTTGTTCTGGTCTTTATAATGAAGCTAGTTGTTTATACTCATATTTTCTTTTTATCCATGGCTTTTTTGTTTTCCTATATCGTCACCTAAATAATCACACATGAAACCAAATGACCAAACGGTCAGTGGTTTCATTTGTAAGTTGTCGATGTTCATTCTCCATCCAATAACCTGTCTTCTGTTTGCAGGTGCCGTCTGAGGACAGGAGGAGCAGCGCAGAGGACGTGAGATCAGATTCCTTTCTCTCAGTTCCCAGGAGTGAGTGGCAGCTCAGAGGGGAGTCTAGTTGGACCCGGAGGTGAGAGGCTGGGTGTCTCATTGGAGAACGGCACGACGGCACGGTGCGACTTGTGGTTCACTGACAGTCCATTCGGATGTGTGAGAATGCCCGGCCGGCCGATGCGCCCCGAGAGGCCAGGAGGAAGGGCAAAGTTCAAACACAGGAGACGACCAGGAGGCACAGCAGAGACACCAGGTCAGTAAATCATCAAGGAACGTCTGGTTTCTGAAGAGGAGGCTCGATTCATCAGGAGGAGAAAGGTCATCCCGCAGGTGTGACAGCTGAACCCTGCCTGGCCACGCCCACTGGGGAAAACCTGCAGCTCAGAGGAAAGGTCACTCAAAGACACACACACATACACACTGGTAACTGGAAAACCATAGAGGGCATAAAACTATGGAGAGCAGAGGCATCCAGAGACAAATCATTCAAAATGATTTGAATGAGTCCATATCTGGATCAGATGGGGAGAAAATAAAATAATCCAATCGAATGATCAGGATGCACAATCAGAAATACATTTCATTTTGTAATAAAATATTCTTAACTTTTCTTTTTGTTGGAATTATGGAATTGATTAAAGCATGATTAGAAGCTGCAGAGGACTCAGCACCTCAACAGTCATGAACCTGCATGGGGAATAAAGACAGTATAAAACACATCGTGTCCTGTCTTCACTTTGGGTTGTGCAACTGAGGGAGGAGTTTGTTAAATCCACTGGAACAAGTTGCTTCATTCGGCTAAGAGACAGATTTCTAACAGTGACGTCAGCGGAGCAGGTAGTAAACATTTTCTACCTGCTGGCTAATTAATGAGCTCCTGTGTGGAGTGCTGCACCGCCTGATAAAGGTCACAAAGATGCTATTTTTGGCTGTAAGTAGGGTCTGCTTTTGTGTGATGATTATATTCCTCTTATTGTATTTAAAGCGAACGGGTTGATTAGGAAACGTATTGTCTGCATATTCATTGTAGGAGAGTAAAAAAAAAAATCAGCACTAAAGGTCAAAACCTAACAAAGTATCTGGAGGCTGATTAGACCTTTATGTAGTAATATTATAGACTGAGTGGAAAGCAGGTTGGCTTTCACAATTATAGTGGCAGTGAAGAGCAAAACGTTTTTTAAATACCTGCAGTGGATTTTTAGTCAGAAATGTAAGTCATAAAACAAAAACACAAACTGTTAAAAATCTGAACAATTAAGTGAACAATCACCCGATTCTGCAATTTAGGTATCTTTCATTTGCTTTGATTTACACAAACACAAAACATAGAAACTTATGAGCTTTGATCAACTTAAAGTACAACAAAGCAAAACAAAAAAACCTGTCGACATCAAAACATTAAATCCAATAGCTTTCTCATTAGGCCGGCAGCTATTGATGTATACGCTCCCTTCGGCAAACAACATGAAGCCCCCTCTGCTGCTGCGAGTCGGTGAGTCAGAGTTGCTCCGTGCCTGGGCAGCAGCACACACTGCTTTTGTACCAGAGCTGCCTATCAATATTCTTTTCATGCACACGATCAAAGCCGAAGATGAGCCATCTGCATGCTCGGCATTCTCTGGAACAACGTTTGCTTTACGAGAAATTGTGTAACAAGACTGTTATTGTTCCAGGGAAGGAGGGAGCTCTCATTAGCCAAGAGAAAACACACTTATTTGATTGTTATAAGTATGTCCATGTTTTCCAAGCTATTTTTAGAGCTTAGTTTTCTAAAGAAAAAGAATAATGAATAATTTAGTCTCGGCCTTAAACTGAAAGCTTAGGAAAGCTGGATTGTACGTCATCAGCCTCAGTCGTCAATACAGAAGGCTGCTCCCTGCTTGGACTGGACCGCATGATGAAAGAGGGATGAAAATGTTTACATTTCATGTAAACATCCTTGGACTGGAAAATGGATCAGAAAGTTCTTGTTTTTTCATTCTAGCAGGAAACTGAAGCACAAACATGTTTACAGCTTCACTTCAGCATTTGGATGTTGGAACACAAGCAGAGAGAACTGATTTATTGGATTTCTCCTTCCCAGCAAACTTCTTACATGTGATGTTTACCCATAAAATGTTATGACAGCTGAAATCTATTTGGCTATATGTTGAAATATCAAGCAGTTGCTAAGAGAAGCTATAAAACACTGGGAAATTGCAGCCTGCTGATAGTAGCAGATGTATCTTCAACTTCATTTGTGTTTCTCTGAGCCTGTTCACACCTACCTGACGCATCAACAAGGTAACGACTTGCAGCACTAAAGAATAATGCTGGTTTACTTGAACGGCTGATTTTCCTTTAATGAGGCTCCTGGAGCTCACAGGGGAAGGAACCAAACGGTAACAGGATATTCGCCAGATAACCTTTCCATGAATCATGTTTAAAGTGTGAGCACATTATTCTTCACACCTTCGTATTTTATCCTTGTGAAGCTGTGGAAGCTTTTCTGTAAGCAGTTTGATACATTTTCAGTATTCAAACTTTCATGTGTAATGGCTGCTTGTTCAGCGCTAGCAGCTCAGCGTCGCTCCTGGTGGCAGCAGGTTGGGGCAGATCTGTTATTTTAATTTAGAATGTATTTGGATGAGACAGTCCAGGTTTGGACAGTTATTCCCTTGAAAGGTTTTTACTCCTACTTTTTAACTTTCAAGCCGTTGTTCTGGTGCATAACCACGGCAGCAGGGTTACAAGGAAAGAGAAAAGAGAACAGGTGAAAAGAAAAAAGAAATTAGCAAACAAAGAAGAACACAAGAGGGAGAAAATATAACAGGAGCAAATAAATCACTTAAAAATGTATTTAATACCACATAATCAGAGGAGGTTAATTGTGATTACATGCAGGCCATTGATGCTGAAGGACGGTGAGTAGCAGGAAGTCGTCTCATCTTCGTGGCGTACCTTTACTGATTCTGGTTCAGCACTGAGAAAACATTTCAATTTTACGCGACAAACATTTGCTGTTTGCATCGCTGCAGCGTGAAGCAGGTCTGAACAACCTCTGCTGTTATCTTGTGAACAACAGGAAGTCGAACGTGATGAACGGATGAAGTGACTGAAAAAGCAGCTGGATTTGTTCTGTGCTCTCAGCTGCACCTGGCCTGGTTATTTACCAGTTTAAATCAGTCACATCAATAATCCCTTAATCAGCCAATAATTGTTCTCAGCCCATAGATTTTTGTGTCACCCCATGGTGGGTCCTTCACTACACCTCATGCAATCTGTATACAGAAACTTGTCAGTAATTATAACAGATTAATTGAAATGATAATGAGCTCCTTCAGAGGCCAGTCCAGTTCCCCCTGCTGGTTCTGCTCTGCATATCGGCTCCTCTGGGCTCAGACGGACCCACCGGCAGCCAGGTGACGACGCCTTTGTGTTGTGATTCTGGGCTTTTTTCATTGGTTCGTTTTCTTCTTCCCATGTTTTTCTAACAAACTGTTTTCACTGTGTCTGTTTTCTTTCCCCTGCTTTTAAATCCCAGCTGGTACTGAATTGTGACACTTTTTTCAACCCTTTCAGGACATTTGCTAAGCTTTATGTCTCACAAAAAGACTGAATCAGTCAGTAGTGTTAAACTTAGCATGTTAGCGATTTGCATGGCGGTGCAGACGGCAGCACCTTCGTCTTGCAGAAAGAAGGTCATGGATTTTTTGATGTCCTTCCAGTGACTGCGTTGTTCTCTCCAGCTATTTCCTCCCATAATGCAGAAACACTGTTACCTTTGTTTCCTGTCGTTTGTCCCTCGGTGAGTGATGACTGTCTGTCCTGTGTGTCTCTGTGATGGACAGTCATCCTGTCCAGGGCGGATCCATCCTCTCACTAAATGACTGCTGGAGTTAAACACCAACCCTCAGGATCAGCAGGTACAGATGAATGGATGAATGGATGTGGGTTATCATCATTGTGTTATGAAACTGTAACTTTTGAAGACTGGTCTGTTGTTGTAGTGTGTCATTGATCAGACAGGTTCTGTCCTTCACAGGCTGATACTGTTATTAGTTCCAGGTTTCCACCGTCTGCTCAAGGAAATAACTTCTGATAATCTGATTATCATAAACTATCTTAAAAACTTAAACATATGCAAAACAATGTGTCCATGTTTTTGAAAGAAAATGAGCTCTATATTATGGACTCTATATTATGGTCTCTTATTATATATTATGGACTCTATATTATGGACTCTATATTATGGACTCTATATTATGGACTCTATATTATGGACTCTATATTATGAACTCTATATTATGAGCTCTATATTATGATATAAAAAGCAGATTTTCTTCTGACTGGTTTCGCTCTGAACGTCTGAAGGTCCTGATTATTCTCAGAGTCACATGAGGAGCAGCTGTTCATAAAAACATTAAAAACCAACAATTTGTTTGTTTTTAATGTTTATCACTTTACAACTCTAAACACTTAAAGGTAAACTGAAGAACATCAATAAAATCCAAGTCTGATCATAAAAACATCTACAAACTGATGCAGGCTTAGGAAAAGGCAGCGGCAAACTGTTTTTTCAGTTTTCTCTTGGCCTATAATGTGTGACAGAACTAAATACTAAATCTGAACGAAATGCATTTCATTTCTGCATGATTAGTCAGAGGTAAAGCACATTTATATACACCAATAGAGGAAACAGCGGCACAGCAGCTGTAATTAAAGAAATTTATAGAGAAATGAAAACACCTGATATCAGGAAGAAAGAAATATCACTGTAGACATTTGGATCCACATTATTGCTCCTGCATGAACCCAGGAGAGTCAGATTTCCTTTCAGTTTTGCTGTCGACCCGCTGCTGGTACTCAGATTGACCAGCATTTCCACAATACGGCGACCCGTTCACAGTTCTGCTGTTTCCACCGTGGACGAGTTAAAGGATGTCCCTCCACTGACCCCAACCCACACAGGGAAACTTTCATCCTCTAACTTCCACAGAGACTCAGGAATTTGGGAAGATGCTTGAAGGACCCGCTGCTAATGGAAATCTGCAGAAGCCTGAATCTGCCTGGTTGCCATGGTAACTGATTATCAGGGTAGAACCATCTCATGTTTTTGTTCTTTAGAATAGAAAAGAATTCACAAAGTATTAGAAATGTGTCTTTCTTCAGATATTCCCAAAGTGTGATGCTAATTAACTAAAATGTTCTGAAGAGATGAGGAATGAACTGCTGATGCAGAAATGCTTCATCTGGAAGGATTTTGGTTTTCCTTTAGTCTGATCGAAAGTCAGATGAAAAGTAAGGGTTTGTCTTTTACACACTTTCTGTTAATATATTAGATCAGCTTTTGTTTTTGTGTCTGAGGCAAAGAGCAGTTTTACACAAAGCATCAGGCACAGAAATGAGTTTACATCAATGTTTGAATGAATTAAACCTTATGATTACGTACTGAAACTTTGTTTTATTCAAGAAGTCAGTAAATCTTTTTGTTCAGACAGGTCCTGACATAATTATATGGTAAATATGATGATGTGGACGGCTGTCTGTCAGGTAGGTGACGCCTCTCAGCTGCCCTCGGCGCAGTGCTGCGTCGTTTCCTCAGCTTCCTGTAAAGCTCTTGACACGGCCGTGAAAACTCATCTCATGCAAAACAAAACCAAACTCCTCCTCATGTGCAGCAGCAGTTTTAAGACTTTGAAGCGCGAAGCTGCAGCTTCTCGTGATAAACAACTGACACAAACCTTCACTCTTCCCAGGATTCTGGAAGGTATTTCTCCACTTTGTCCTGAAAAACTGCATGACACAGGATTGCCTTCATGTTCGGCTATGCTCCCCATGCATGACAAGCTTGGAGGAGAACTTTAATGCGAGTGTCACTGGGAGGTTGCCCGTTGCAGAAGGAGAAATCACATTATTCCATGAAAGACCAACTGAAAGTTGGGCACTTTTTACCTGTGGTCTCAGATCGCTGAAAAGCTTTTTCTGTTTGTACGTTTCAGTGTAAAACCTGAAGAATAAAAGATCTACAGGAACATTCTGTCTGTACTGCATATCTAAATGAAGGAAGATCACATATGAGCATACTGTGGTTGTTTTGTGCATAACTGTTCACAGGAACCACACACTGTTTTAATATAACAGGTTCATTTTTCTTATTCTCAGATGTGAATGAATGCAGATCCTTATAACCTTCCTTTATGCAGCTTCCTGCTTTTCTTCTGGGCCTGGAGTTTGAGAGAAGCTGGTTTAGTGTTGAGCTGAAAAGAGACATCAAATATTTTTGCACAAAAACTCCAGAGATCATCTCTGCCTGGTTACAGTTACAGAAATACAGAGAAAAATGTCCAAAACTAATTAAAAGCTGTTCAGCACAAGAAATCTGCACTTTCAGTTACATTTCAATTATCTAGAAAAGAATAAACAGGTTTGATTGTTTAAAATAAGACATAAATCTGATTATTGGTTAGTTATCTGGTGCAGCTCTACCATCCATCTATTATTGTCTGCATGTGTTTGTCTCTGTAGGGTTAGAGGGACATCCTGGACAGATCTCCAGTCCATCACAGGACAGACAACCTCACACACACTCGGACCGAAGGCCAATGCAGACAGAGCAGCACAAGCCTCCCTTCTGAATGTCCCACCAGCCGACGCCGGCACTGAGCTGCATTACTCAGCCTTTAACATCCTGCTCCTTTAACATCCTGCAGACCAATGGCAGTCAGCATTAATCCTATTTCTGGTGCCTCGGATGCCATTTTGATTTCTTGTCCAGGGTTTTTTTGTCCTGGCCCGTCAGAACAGATCTCATCTCTTCATATGACACAGCAGCATGTACTGTCTTCTGGGGCTGAGGAAGGATGAGAAAAAAGGAAGTCTTGCTTTTCTGAGGACTTGGAGAATTCTGACATTCATGGATTTCAGGTCTTCAAATGTCCATTAGTGTATTTTTGTGCTTTTCCCTCCTTTCTAATCTAAAAATTCATAGATTCTGACATTAAATGTGAAGGAAACATCCAGTATCCATGTAGCTGCTCTGCTTAAAAAAAGCCCTAATGTAAAGGCAAGGAAGAAATCAAAACAATCTTTTTTAATTGTAACATTAAAATCCTAAATTGACTTTGAAAGCAGAGGAAGTAGCTTTATGTTTTACACATAAACTAGGCATTCGGTGTGTTGAAGGCAGTTTCAGTGTTCATGCTGTTTTATGGAGCTCTCTGTGCAAACACTCTTCGGCTCATCCTTCATCCCAGGTGATTTGTTGTTTGTGGCTGCACTTTCCTTTCTCCAGAGGAATGCAGCACAAAATCTGATTTGGGCAGCCAGAGTGTCTGGTTTGACATGTTTTTGAGAAACATTTCACAGTTCCACCAAATTGTTGTCCAGTCCTTCTAAAAAGATTAAGTTTAAAACTAAAATGGGAAAAAAGGAGTTGGAATGACTGTCTGCAAGCCTGACTGTCTGTTTTTAGTAGAAATACAGGCTGCAGCTGTCACTGGACCGGCTGCTGTTCAGGCTGTAAGCTGCAGAAACATGTGCTCTGTGTCTGCTTGCTTCTTTCAAAACTAGTCAAAAAAGATAAGATTCATTCAAGAGTGTGGAACATCACAGTATGTACAGAACCTTGCAAAAGTATTCACACCTACTTATGTCACATTAACGTGACACAAATGGCTAAAATTTGTCACCAGCATCCAGTCAGTCGGCCTGAAATGAAACACTCCCTTAAATCAGGTGTGTTGCAGAACAGATGCACCTAAAAGGATTTAACTTTTCAATCTAGTACTTGCAGCTGCAGTCGATTGAGATGTTTATGTGAACAATTTCAATAAATAATTGCACATTTTCCCAGGGCTGACCACCGTTCGTACTCAGGTGTCGGCATTTGTGGTTGTAATTTCACATTTTATTAAATAATAATTTCGTTTTTAAACATGTGAAAATGAGAGGTTGAATACTTTATTAAATCAAACTGGAGGTTGAAAAAGTAAAACCATGAAGAACCTCTAAGGGTGTTGCTTCTCTCCATACTTTCTCAAGACTGAAATTTCACTGAAATTTAATCATTTGCTCTGTGCAGGTTGGTGTTTTAAAATGTGTATCATTTCATTTATTGTATTTTTCCTGGGCTGAAAGGGACTGCATGAAACTGGACTTGAATTTGAGCCTAAATGTATCAGACAGAGCTGCAATGAATGGAAGGGGAATAAACAGGATTGGACTGGATCTAACTGAAGTCAGCGTCATTAACACAGTTTCATCTACAATGCATGTCCTACATCAGGTTTTCATGTCCAGGCTGTACAATCAGAGCTCCTCTTTCTCTGCTCTGGGCCTTGTAATTAGAAACCATAATGGGTCATCGCACCAACATCACACAACCTAATGTAATGCCACTTACAGAGGATGCCCTTCCTCTGTCCTTCCTCCATTTCCATACTGTTTTAAGAGAATGTTCGTATGCGGCACACATTCAAATACTCCCTAGAAAAAACTTCAGGGGAATATTTAAGAACAAAGGGGGGAAATCTTTGTGTGCAGAGAACTGCAGATTAAATGTGCCAGTTATTTTCAGGAAGCCTGAACAACCCTCGCCATCTGGACCGTTTCTCCTTCTAAGGAAAGGCATCTCTCAAGGGACGCTTTCACTCTGAAAAGCAAGCTAAAACAACAAGGTAATTTCTATCACATAGTAATGACAAATAATTCACCAATCTGTTGTTGGTAATAATAAAAAACGCTCCCTGAGAAGCAGGCAGCGCTGATTACTTTAGACTTTACAATCAACTTCAAACAAACACCAGGCAGCAGAGGAAACACTCAGATGTCACATTGTTTGCACTCAGTTTGAAGAACAGCACGTCTCTGAGAACAGAAAGTGTCCTCTCCTCTGCAACCTTGAATGGAAATTATTACAGCTTCTGTGTCAGAAATTATAGCAGATTTATTTTTACATTTGGTTTTATCTGACACGCTACTTCAAAGTAAGACATGACTTTAAAGTTGTAGTCTGCATGTTGTTACCCTTGAAGCTCTGACAACCTCACAGCCGCTGTTGTGAATTAGTTCTGTTAGGCTTTGAAGGGGCAGCTATTCATATTAATGACTTGCAGAGTTCCAGCAACCAACTGACCAAACGGTTTGTCGTGGACTTCTTTTTTTACAGGAAATCATGAAAATGCTGTAAAACGAGCCACTTTAGCAGCTCTGCCACTGCGCTGACATTTTTCATGTTTTGCCTGTTGCAAAGCAATTGAAGCTTTTTACAAACTCATTTTACAGGCTTGAAACATGCCTGCTTTTGTGCATTTATCACAAGGATAAAGGAAAACCTTTCAAATCTTCTTAGTCTTAATCTGAGCTTCCAATCACAGCGTAAAACTGCTGCATTATTTATTTTAGACAAAGGCAGCTCTGTCCATTTGCCACATTTGCTTGCTTTGCTCCATCTCTCTGCCACTTGAGCAGAACTGGACCATTTATAGAGCATAGAGTCAATCAGGCTTCTCCACTGGATAGATGCATGTAAACAAACACGCTGCTGGGTTCGTACCTTCCTTTCATATCTCCAATCCTTGATGCTAAGCATTTCAGATTAGTTGTTATTACAGAAAAAGCTGTTTTCATGTCTGTGTTTGGGACTCGATGGTAAACTCACCAATAAGCCACTGCAGTGGACTACGTACCAAACACCAACCGTTTCAACACCAAGCACAGCAACAGCTAAAGACTTAAATCAATGCTATTAAATGCTTTGATTTTATGTTGAAAGGAATTCCCAACTAATCGTTTGTCCAATGAAGTAAACATCACTGGTAATATTTTACCAGAAGATTTAACAAATCTATTCCTCAAGTTCCTGTATTGCAGCAGCAGCAACTGTAGCCGCAGCAAAAACCCAGGATTCATTCAAATCATTCCAGTCCAAGGATTTAGAGTGAAACTTGTTTGGAAAGATGAGTCTCGAGGTGGGATTCAGGTTAAAAGTCCAAAGGCGCGGAAGCTGCAGCCCCTTGGCACCACAGACACAGACTAGCTTGATGTTGAGTGAGTGAGATGGAAGAGAAAGTGTAAGACTGGGTGTGCTGGTGTAACGTCGCTCTGACAAAAACTACGACTAACGTTGTTAATGGCTTTCAAGGTGAGATGTGAGATTTTGCAGATTAAATGATTCTTGACAGGAAGCCAGTGAAGTTACTGAAGGACAAGAGAAACTTCCAGAAATGAAGGTATCTGAACCATCTGTAATATATGGGTGATGAACCAAAAAGAAGACAATTCTGATGAATAAAGCCTGAGATAAGCGAAGACCAGAACGCTGGGATCAGTGGACTTAGGTCTGACCAGATGGATCTCTATGTTTAAAAAGAACCATGAAAGGATTTCATGTAAGCAACCGAAGTAGAGGACAAGTAGAGCTGAGAATCGTCTGAATAATGGAAATCATAATTATAGAAAAGATTATTAGGAAGCAGAAGGTAAATGATGAGCAGGACTGGTCCAATAAAAGGGCCTTGGGGAACACCAGAGGAGAGGTGAGAAGGACGGCATGTAAATGTGAGTTCAGCTCAGAGAATCTTATTCTTGTGTTCATGAGTCGCACTAGATGTGTTGTAATAAAGTGTTTGTAAAATATATACTTTGTGTTTTTAAATACAGGGAGAAACAGAGAAGGTCTGAAGAGCTGAGAGCAGCCAGAGAAATCATTGAGAAGAATTTGTAAAAACAAATATTTGAACAGTTTCCATGCCTAAAGGTCACTGAAAACAGAGTGCAAACAATTCTTAATGAGGAAAGCATAATTCATACTCAGCAGTTATTTTTGCATTATTAATGTCTAAGTGTAAGCAGGCAGGGAGGTTTCTGCACCTCTGATGTTAGATGGAGGTTTCTGCACCTTTAAAGCGACTTCCTTCTGTATAACAAACTCGTCTGGTTCCTCCTGTTCTTGAGGTTTGGTGTGATTCAGATGCTGTTCACACATGAAACAAGCTGGAGAAACTGCGCCGCTTGTCAGATGAGATCATAACGCAGTTTAGCTGTTTTAAATTCTCTCCTTTGTTTTCATAACTTTACCAACAAATCAGACGAAAAATGCAAAAATGTGTCGCTTTGGTAAATTGCTAAGCACAGTTTCTTTGATTGTATACGCCTCAAGTATGCTATTTAAAATGATTATGTACATCACTCTACCTTGCAATAAAACAGCGCATGAAATAAGTACCGTTTGAATTTGCAGCTCTATTGCTTGTGCCTAACAAGACTCTCATCTGTTGGTTTTCTATCACCTTTCATGTTTTCTGCCTGAATGAAACATTAACATCTTGCGCTACAAACAGACTCCAGAAATAGAAAAAGGCAGAAATTCAGGCGTACCAGCAGCAAAGTGACGGCAAATGGGAGATCACAGATTTAGACAAAGTAAACAATTAAAAAACACAATAAAATCTGCAGTAAAGGCAAATTTACAACATGAGAATAAAATCAGGGCTTTTTTCATTTGTTAATTTTTTTTAACTTTGCTTCATTCACATATTTTAAGCATGTTTTGCTGTTTCCTTTGTGTTTTCTGAGTTTTTCTCAGGCAAAGACTCCATGTTAGAAAACTGCTGCACAAACTTTACTGAAGCCAACAAATAGCATTAAAACAGCCAGTTCATATCTGAGTCTGATCATCTCGTGTTGTTGGACCTTCTGACCCATCAGTGACCCAAATGCTCACCATGGAAAACATTATTTTTCTGCACAGCTTAAAAAATCCTACAGTGACATTTTTATTTCATTTTGGTGCTTTGTTTTGCTTTTTACCAATCTCTCACATTAGCAAAGCAATTTGGCTAAAACTTTGAGAAATATTTGATAAAGTATAGTGTCCTGTTGCTAAAACCAGACTGGTTGATAATGAAACCAATCTGGTCCAAAAAAACAACTAATCAGCACACAAAGTAAGACATAAAGGGTTAAGTAGTGAGAGGATGATGGGGATGCTCACTGCTGAGCCACACATACACACACTGAGCCGCGGCTGGACGAGCGGCGCCGGCTGCCTAACAGGGGAAACACGACACAAAGAAGAAGCAGGAGGGATGGAAAACAGCAGCAGCCTGTGATGCAGATGAGACGTAAACTCTGATTCGTCCTACAGCCTTCACTTCTGGTTTTTCTTCTTTCTGCTCATCTTTCCAACTTTAATCTTCAACAGGATAAATATATATTAAGTCATGTTTTATTTACATGCCTTGAAAAAGCTTCTGCCCTCTTTCAAATTATTTAGCTCTTGTTTTTTGTCACACCAAATGTTTCAAATCATCAAGCTAATTTCAGACAAACATAATTTGCTTTTATAAAGATGTATGTTTTTAACTGCTAACTAAACCCTGAGTTGCCTTGTGACCTTAACCAGCTCATGGGGTGGAAACGTTTCGTTGTTTCCCTGCAGTTTGTCAGTGGAGGAAACGACGTCTCTGCTTCTCTAAGTGGAAGTCAGGAGATGCCTGGACGCTTCACTGCCACTTTCACATCACTTCACCTTTTTCCTTCATCTTTAACATGTTTGAATAGTTTCAATTTAAACTCTTCAACTTCAACAAATTATTTATTGCCTTTTAATGATCTCTCATAGCAAAACTGGGAAACACTTTGATGTTCTGTTCTGAAAAATCATAAATTCCTCAAATGTTTCATCTCTCATGTCAGAATATTATCTATAAGAAGTTGTTTGTATTTACTTTGACACATTGTCTTGTGCAATTATCCAAATCAAAGTGTGTTTTTTAACTTTTACTTGCAAGTTAAATATCTTTGTCTATGTTGAGCCTTGGAAGGTGATGTCTAATGTTTTCCTTAAAACCTGCCTGGGGAAAAGTTGGGCTGATTCAACATGAATGCTACGGGTTCTGACGGGTCGCTGCGCTCTCTCTCCCTCCTGAAAGGACAACAGGTTTTACTCTGGCCTCCTGCTGAGCATGTCAAGAGGTTCAGCATCCAAAAGGCTGCCTTTAACTTCAGCTCTGAACGTCCTCTGGTCGTCTGCTGGACCGCAGGGTGATCCGTTTCCTCCTCATATATTAAATAATGATGGCCTAACTGACCACTAATACGTCAATCATTTACAGCTGCAAATGGTTTTCTGTTTCTGCTGAGTGCAAGTGAAAATGTTGTCTTTCCTTGTGCACACAGTCGGTGCTCAATTTGCTTGCGACTCGCCCGATTTAACAACATGGTCCCTGAAAGCAGGAAGATGGGAACACTTTGCTAAAATTGAGTGCAACATTTCAATTTTACACTTTGAGAGTTACAAAGAGTCCCATCTCACCTGAGAACTGCTAAGTTATTCCTCCTAGTTAAAACTGTTGAGAAAGTCAGGAAGAGCAACTGAGCAGGTAAGAAAATTTAATGAACAGAAGCTCAAACTCAGGCTGAGGAAACTATTTCAATTTCTCCAGTGACAGAGTTTTAGTTATTCGGTATGAAAACTCAGTCTGCTCAGACAACAGTCTGCTCAGAGCAGGAAGACTTTCTTTCTTGGTCCTGGAAAAGCTGAAGCAGCATAAATGGTGTCAAGAGTCTGGACTCTGTCTGGTGACAGAAGAATGAAAAAATGGATGGATTTGAATTTGATGAAACACAGTAAATGGACAGTAAATATTAGAGAGTCTGACACAAGGCAAACCTTCACTGTTATGATGACTTGATTGTCTACAAACAGAAAACTGATTATTGAAACTGTTATTGTTCACGCTTTGTATTCTGGTTTAAAATGTAATCCAAGATGGCGCCACGGTGGAAGTCCTCCAAAGAATAGTTGATTTCACAGTAACAGCAGAAATGTTAATGAGAAAACTGCTAATAAATGCAGAGTTATAAAGCATTATCCAGTTTGTTGGAACAAACAAACTTCCTCCCAGCCCTACAGCTGCTGGGAGGAAGGATCTGCGATAACGCTCCTGTGTGAACGCAGGATGCAGCACACTGTGACGTTAAACAACATGGAGCCGCGACTGGACGGCTTCAGGTTCAATCTGTTGATCAACAATAGATTGAAGCTTCCAGCTGGGGACATTTTAGTCAAATCTATGTTCTAAAACAAAAAATGATTTCATTTTCATTTTAAAATGCTATTTATGAAATGGCATCATTTTGGATGAGCAAAAACAAAAAGTCAAAATGATTTGCAGCCCTGATACTACTGCTCAGATACGGTAGAGGAGTTTACTCAACACTAATACAATAAAAAACTGAAATTATGTTAAATGATTATCCAAAGTCATCAAAACTTTAAATATGGGCTTAAATGGGGAGATTATTTTGTACATTTTTGTCCATTTATGTTTGTTCCCTACTTTCTGATGAGAGAATGTAATTAAAACATGCATGAAGGATAACTGAAGAGGGTGCTCAGCTCGAAATGTTCGCTTGTTACTTTCATACAATGCACCTTGGCTTTTGCATAATTGGTAAATATTAATAGTTCTTGGAGACACTTGGGATCATTTCTCACAGAACCCTGCAGGATCTACGATACTCAGGTCTCCTCACTCCAGTCTTCTTCACTAACCAGATCTATTTTCTTCTTTGATTGTTTTTACATAGCTGTTGCCAAACTTTCTGCATTTTATGTATTTTGTATTTTATGGCTCTAGGCTTTTTTCTGCTGCATCTGTACAAGCAAATAAAGATTAAACTTGAACACAAATAGTGAAGCTTTGAATGCATTAGCTGTACTTGATACTCTATTCTGGAAAAGGTTTCTATGCAACATGTCAGGACATAATACTGAATGGAAGTACTGCTTTGTTGTCTGAAGATATTTTATCTATTAAATGATCATTTACAGTGAAATTTAGTTAAAAAATGGTCTGTGGTCTTTGGTTTCATAGAGGGCAGACAGGTCCGATGTGAGGGACCAGACAAAGCGCAGCCTGAAGACCTTTGATGGACGTAAACTTATGGAGTTGGTGCTCCCTCGCCCAGATGGGTCACCAGGGCCCCACTCTGGAGCCAGGCCTGGATGGGGGGCATGATGGCGAGCGCCTGGTGGCCAGGCTTTTACCCATGGAGCCTGGCAGGGCTCAGCCTGAAGAGGGAGCATGGGTCCCCTCCCATGGGGCCACTACCTGTCCGTGCCTCCATTGTCGAGGCGGCTCATCGGAGCTGTGCCCGGTGCTGTGGTCGGTGCGTCGTGGCGGCAACCCTCCAACTCGTTGGTGGTCACCTGTGGTGAGGGACGCTGTCAGGCTGAATATGAGAAAGAAAATCACATCAGTCTGGACAGTGTTGCAAAATTACTTCTGAGGCTTTGGGACAAAGGAGGTGAAAACTTTTGCACAGAACTGTTTCTGAAGCAAAATGCAGCCAGTTTGGTCTTGGTTTTTATTTATTCACTACAGATTTACTAATTGCTATTTGGCTGACTTATTGATTTTTTAAGAGTATTCCTCTGGTGTGTAATCCTCTACTTCACCTTTGATTTACCTCTGATTCACCTGCCGTTATATTTGTCTTTATGTTGTGCAGAGTTAAGACAGTTTGCCTTATGGTCACTTCCTCAGATAATTCCTTTGAAAGGAGTTCAAAAAGGTGATAAAGGAGAAACTCAAACTAAGCGTTCAGTGAGTCTGAAGCTGCAAATCCTCAGAATCCCATAAACAACAGGCTGATTTAGAAACTCAAACAATGGAATAATTCCAGAAATGTACAGATTTCAATATATGCAGAGCGAAACACAAATTAGTATAAAATATCACTTCACTATCTTGCAAGTTGAAATAGTTCAGAAACATCCGAACACAAAGAAGATAATACGGCAAGCTGATGTTACTTTAAATCTTTTTCGCTTGCATAAATCCCAGATTCTCCAGCTGTACAGGAGCTTAAAAGGTGCCGACACAAAGAAGGTATCAGAATCTGTTCCTGCCACTTAAAGAGATTGGAGAGTTCCTCTCTTGACTGCCACTTAGCTGCTCAGGTGGGAAGGTTCCTCAGTGAAACACATTTTCTCAGCCTCTGCAGCCCATCCATGTTCTGCTTGTCCTTATCTGCCCCGTCTGCCTCTGACTTTATGCTTGTATCTTCTGCTATGGGCTGCTGCATTAGTTCGTCTTGGAATTTGGAGGATTTTTCTACAAGTTTGCTGTTTTCTGTTTTGGCTTTGGTTTGTTTGGACTGTCAGATACTTTATTTCCTGCTCCAGTAACTTTCTCAGATATCATTTAATAACCTATGTTAGTGTTTCTGTTTCTCTCAGCTGGTACCAAATATGCTTTCTTGACCCAGATGGAAATATTTATGCTTCCTAAACTGTCATCAGCCATCGTTGACCTGATGGATCCGGTAGTTTCACAGCAGATAAGACTAAATCTAGTAAACTCACCTGGTCTTATGGTCTCTACTTGCTCAATGTGGATCTCAGAGTCTATTTCAAAGTTCTTGAAACTTTGAAATAGTTTCAAAGGCTCTGAATGTCCTGGATCCCCATTGTGCTCAGTTTTAACCAAGCAGACACACTTAGCCCTTCAGACCCAAACCCAGAACATTCTGGCTGTTCCACATCCTTCACACAGTCAATTACCAACATTAACACTTAATGTGATTCATGTAAACTTGGTGGGAATAAAACTTATTTCTCACCTCAATTCTTGTCTGGATTACATTTTATAGAAAATAATCTTCATGTGAATGTGTTTTGTGTTCTCTATCTGGCTTTTCTGTTTGGAAGGTCTTGCCATACTTAGTTGTTACAGTCTTTAAGGTTTTTGTTATACTAGTTCATTCCTTTGTATTTAGTTTCTTAGTTTATTCTTGTGTTCTGTGCATTTGGATTGATTTATCTTAGATAAGCCAACGTTGCTACAAAGTGAATGATTTAAAGTCGGTGTGAGAGGGAACCATGTTTCTAAAGAACATTTCATCAGAAGTAAAGTTTTTTGAGGTGGTGCACTGAGGCAGCTTCCCGTGTTTATTCTCACAACTTCATTGATTGACTGGAAATATTTTTAAGAAAGGTAGGTTTGGATGTCTATTTTATGAAGCTGTTAAGTTGTAAAAAAAAAAAGCTGCTTATTCGTTTAAACGGGGAAGAATCCGGCCAGCTGATAGAAAACGCTCACAGAGGCTCAGTTCAGCAGAGAAAAGAATCAATTCACTGGGAGAACTTGCTTCGTCCAGCTCAATGTGAAATAACTGGTTTCTCACTCCACTCTGATCATTATTGAGGTTTTATACTTTATCAATTAAGACTGTCTGGACGCTTTCCGAGCAGATTTCTCATACTTTCTAGTGCAGGCTGCTGGCATTGGTGGAGTGTTTTATCAAATGAAAGCTCTTCCTGGCAGCATTTTGGCCCTGCTTGCTGGATTCCTAAAAATAAAAAAAGAAACAGGATCACAGCTGATTCTCCACACACTCTCGTTCCCTGAACTAGAGCTTAGAAAAGTATTCACACCCTGTGACGGATGCTGAGAGCTCCCTCAACAATAACCAGCAGGTTGATTTCAGGGATGCTTCATGTTTCCAAAGGATTCCTAAATGTAATAGTTTAATACCAGGACAGGAACAGATCATCTTCTACCCTGGATCTGCAGGGAATGCTCCGGTTTTTATAAAAATGACAAAACTTTATGTTTTCTGAAAAAGAAAACATAAAGTTTTCCTTTCATTTTCCCCAAATTAAAACAAACAAATTATATTCAGAAAAATTGTTTGGAATTATATCATATCGCTTCAACTTCAAGAGAAGAAAAAAAAACATGCGAGGAAATGAAACAAATCTTTAACATTCCCTGTGGAATAACAGATATTGTGGCATGAATGCAACAAATAGTCCTAACTTTTTACATAAACATGTTCAGAGACAGATTGAATGGTTATTTATCTGCGCAGCCACAAGGCCGCCCTCCGAGAGCAGCTTCTATCTGCTGCATTCAAATGTCAAACTGTCTCAATGGGGGCCTCGTTTCAGCTGACATATGTCAACCTCCAATTTGCCACTGGACACTTTTGGCTGTTTTCTCTTCTGCTAATTGCTTGAGGCGCCATCATATTTCTGCTTTTTTTTCTTTTAGGATTTTCATGTTTTCCTCAGGAAACAGGCAGGATTGGAATAAAAACAGACTGCAGGGAATCCTGTAGGTGACAGACTCATGAATGTTTACAAAAGTAATAAAAATGCTGGATTTTTTTATTATTCTTTTTTAGAAAGACATTCATAATTGAAATGTAAGATTCCATCTCATTTTTTTAAATGTGTTTTGCTTCTTTCTGGGCCCACAGAACAACCCTGATCAAACAAATGATTTCATCCTGCTACTGCTCCGTAAAGTGACAAAGGACAAAGAACACAGAGACACAGTTGCCACGGCAACGCGGTGATAGAGAGGCAAAAGGCAGAGGTGTGCGTACACGAGTTTGCACACACACACACACCCACAGAGTGTTCGTCAATGACGGCTGGGGGATATTCAATCTGTGAACAGTCTGGGAACATTTACAGTATTGTCAGATGATGAGGTGTGAAGGGTGACGTATCACCTCAGGATGATGCATCCTGAGGTGGTCTGACCTGGTCTGTAGCCACCCGGTACAGACCAGGTCAAGGACTGACTGAACTCATGTCAGGAACAAAAAAATAAAATCACTTATTCAAAAGTCCTCTGTGCTTCTATCATGTCTTCTATGCATTTTTCTGTGAACGTTTTAGGTATTGAAAAGATGCACCAGCATCAAATGAGGAGAATTTAATCCGTCCAGCTGGAGCAAACTGGACCAACATGATCCTCTCAGAAATCTCAGGTTTTGCACATTTACACACTGACCAAGCCTTTTGCACGTGGCTTTCATCATGACATCAGATTGAGCTGAGCAACTCTTTTATCCAGCAGGTGAAAAACCCTGTAATGTTTATGACAATGAAGCCTGTCAATGCATGTCAGTTAGAGCTCTTTAAAGCTGCAGGACTTTCTCTAAAATATGTTTTTCTGCATAGCTGTTACAACCACTATGTTCTGACAGCATGAGAAAAATAGAAAACTACAATCAGTTAGAATAATGAACGGAACTTGACTGCATCGCTTGATAACTAGAAAGAATTACATTGGAAATAACTGACCTAAGATCTGTTTATTGAACTGATTTTTGTTTTTTAAAGTGCCTTAAAATGGCACATTCATTTGTGCCATATGAAGAAACAGTTGAATTAAATGCATGCAACAAAAAGCTTCATGAATTCAGAATTGCACCAAGCATCAAGGTGGTCATGTCTTGTCAAATCCTCCATGATATTTTGAATACAGAGAATTTGGGCCAGCCACCATTAAAGAGCATCCAATAAATTAAGAGTCACAAAAAAACCTGAATCAGTCCAAATTAAATCTTCCATCATTGTTACATTGTTCTAACTTTAGGGTGCATGCTAAAATTAGATATAACCTTTTATTTGACTGAATAATTTAGTTACAAAGATTATGACAGGTCCTGAATAATTTAGTCCACTCATAAAAGTGAGTTAATTTGTTGAAACACAGAATTCATGTTTTAAGGTCATTTTTCTGGTAAAAGTCTCACTTTTCAAAAGAGAGGGATGTTGATTTAAAAAGTAACTGTACTTAATGAATTTCCAACCAGGGTTTTCAGTCACTAAAATAAATCACCCTTAATGTGTGATAACCAACATTTTTAGATTTTCACACTTATTCCTACCTTTTAAATATCATTTCTGAATATTTTTCATCTCCCAGGGCTCCACTTCCACGTGGACAATCCACTGTGTCATTGTTGAAATGTGTGAGAATGCTTCTTCTCCTTCTCTGTCACAATAAATCAGTGACTTAGCACATCCTCGTCTTAAAGGTTATAGAGTGGCATTTGTAAAACGTGGCAGAGATAAAAGTCGAACTAAATCAGCCCTGCAGCTTTAAGGACGAGGGCCTGCACTAATATGTACTGTAAAAAGGAAAAACCTTAAACTGTCAAATGACTTCTGATGACAGGTTGAATCTGTCACTTGGAAATGACCTTTTCTTCAGGTCTTTTTCTTTACATTTCCTGTCAGAATCTGCAAAACCAATTACTGACTACAAACCTGGTAGCCAGGCAGACTGATTGATGTATAACTGACCCAGTCCTATCAGTCACCCCCACTATGCCAAAACCAACAGATTACCAGTCAAAAAATAACTCTTACGTTTTGTTTCAGGGAACTAAAATAATTTCTGATTTCTCTGCTTAGTTATCAAAACTGTTTTCATTAGAAATTACATGCAGGAAAATGCTAAAATAATCCTGCAGCATATTGACCTTTTCCATCCAGATTATATATGAAACCAAGATTCTACAGACATAGAAACATTGTCCATATCAATACAACTGCAAATAGAGTCAAAAATAAAAAAACAATACACAGAAACCAATTGTATAAAAATGTTTAAACAGGGATAGAAAAAGATTTTACTCATATTTTTCAGTTTTCTTGTAATGAACTGAATTTATGGTTTCGTCAATAACAGCAACTTATCCAGGCCGTGAAGCAGCCCTGAGCATCACACTACCGCCACCATGTTGCAGACTAATACATTTAAATGACAGTTTTTAACTGTTCTGGAATTTAACTTTTCAGATTTTTTAGCCTTCAGCATTTCTTATTTCCCAATTCTGGAGATCAGAGTTCAGTCACAGAAGCAGATTGTTTTCTTGTGTCATGTTTTTGGGACAATAAAACTGTTTTCATAACTTGAACTGACGTTATTGTAGCCGGGCTCAGCGTTGCTCCCCCAGACCACCAATAAAACTCTGCATTGTGAAATGAAGACGACTCAGGAGTTCCAGGTCAGATTAACTGAGGCGTATTTATTCTGACATCATTTCACCTCCCTGTATAAGAGTCATGAACAGTCTGATCACAGCATCCAGCATTAACTGCTAATGCAGTCATTCTAACTCAGGACAAAAAGAAACACACCAGCAGCTGATGTGATTAATAATTAAAATGCATAACAACTGGAATATTGTGAAAATTAACTTAAACAATGAACAAGACAGATGAGTAACAACATGCCTGCAGAAAGAGGAATTAAACAGTTCAGCAGCACAACAACATCCAGGTGACCTCAGTTCACCTGTCCGGACAAAAGAACAGCAGAGAAACCAGTCACACATGAGCTGCAGCAGACAGGCCTCACGCCGACAACAACATCCGCCCTCCGCTCAGATATGCATAAAAACGGAAACGAACAAATTACAAACATTTGAGCTAAAACACTGTAAAATATTTTGTCCTCAAAGCAACTGTTACATCAACAGAAACTCACCGTCCGCCATCACAGCCACAAACACGCTGGTGAAAGAGGAAGTGACGTCACTTATTATGACCGCAAAAATAAAATGAATGAGGCAAACATTCTCGAAATTAATACATAGATTTGTTTAAATAATAAGTAAAAATATTAAAAAATAAATTTACAATACATAATTCCTGGTTTTGTTTCTTGTGGGTTTTATCTTTTTTTTATATATTAATGAAGATTCTGGAATCTTTTTACTGCGACAGACTGGCGACATGCCGGGTGACCCGCCTCTACACCGGAACGGGATGGATGGATGGATGGATGGATGGATGGATGGATGGATGGATGGTTTGATGGATGGATGGATGGATGGATGGATGGATGGATGGATGGATGGATGGATGGATGATGGATGGATGATGGATGGATGGATGGATGGATGGATGGATGGATGGATGGATGGATGGATGGATGGATGGATGGATGGATGGATGGATGGATGGAATCTATTCAAACTTTTTTTTAACTTATGAATGGATTTCTCTAACGTGCCCAAATATCTCGCTGTTGCTCTCATATAGTGAAGATAAAAACCAGAACAGGGAGGCTGCATCTCATTCTTGCACATAAATACTGGAGTATTTTCTTTTTAAATAAAATAAACATGATTTTTTTCTGTGCACAGACAGAACCAGACTGGCCTTTGGCTCGTGGCTATTGCAGAAGCATTAAGG
Source organism: Phalloptychus januarius (assembly GCA_902982915.1). Taxonomy (NCBI): domain Eukaryota; kingdom Metazoa; phylum Chordata; class Actinopteri; order Cyprinodontiformes; family Poeciliidae; genus Phalloptychus; species Phalloptychus januarius. The sequence goes on along the minus strand of CADWAE010000484.1, from coordinate 8,010,483 downwards.
AATTTCACTGATGCGGACATTTGCATACTGAAACGATATTAGTGTTTGCTCCGATGCAGCTGTCTTAGCTGGCTGCTGCTTCGGTCTCATAGCCCCAAAAGTTTCTGCCAGTTATTGACACTGAGTGAACTGCAAAAAGTCTTTAATGCCAAAAAGGATTTCAAATATCCCAAAGCAAGAGAAAAAAGTCTTTCTAAGCCCAATGTCATTTCACAGAATTCAAATAGCCTTTTTAGAAAGTAGATTCCTCATATACGTCCTGCCTGAACGAGAGCTTTTCACTGTTTGCTTCTTTCCTGAGGGATTTTGGTGCACAGTTTTACCAGAAAGTCCTTAAAGCTGACAGGAATGGAAGAAAATATTTATTAGGGATAATGTATTTAGTATTAGTCTGTGATCAGTTGGAAGGATGGACATATTTTTCCCTTACTCTGCCTGCATTTACTATCAATTTAAGCTATGGTTTACGTAGGAAGTACTATTTATACTTTATATATTATATATATTATTATATCCATCCATTTTCCTGCACCCTTGTCCCTTACTGGGGTCGGGAGGGGTTCTGGTGCCTCTCCAGCTACCGTTTCGGGTGAGAGGCGGGGTCACCTGGACAGGTCGCCAGTCTGTCGCAGGGCAACACAGAGACAGACAGGACAAACAAACATGCACACACACTCACACTTAGGGAGAATTTAGAGAGGCTAATTAACCTGACAGTCATGTTTTTATACTGTGGGAGGAAGCCGGAGTACCCGGAGAGAACCCACCATGCACAGGGAGAACATGCAAACTCCAAGTAGAAAGACCGGGAATCGAACCCAGAACCTTCTTGCTGCAAGGCAGCAGCTCTACCAGCTGCGCCACTGGGCAGCCCTATATTATTATATATATTATTTTCATTGCAACTTAAAAATAAATTCAAACTTAGTTACTTATATTTCTGCATGTTGAGTATTTAGTTTTTAGTTTATGTCTGAAGCTTTTTAATCAATTTACTTCCAGTGTTTCCACACTAAACTTCAGAAATTGTTTTCTTCAGCTCTAAATCTTCTCAAATTATTTGTCCGTCTATTTTTTATCACCTCAAATATAAAACAACTGTAAAACATGTTTTATTGTGCAACAGTTTGAAACATTTAATTTATCTCATTTTTAGTGTTTTGGTTTTATTAGATGAATTTCCCTTTTTTTGTAGCAAAAAGTTCTTGATACAGATCATAATAAATATTTACTGTAAACCTGAAATCTGAAACTAGAGTCAGATCTGACTGCCAGCTGCAGAACATAAAACAATCTGAAAACAGCGTAACAACAGCTCGTCTTTTAATACGCTTACCTGCCTTTAAAGCTGAGGATTTTATGACTTAATGCTGCTGCAGTAATTAGAACATCAATGAACAATAAGAGAAAAAGAAAACTTTATAATGCATAGCTGGGCTTATGGTAAGCATCACAGTGAGTAAAGATTTTAATTCACTCCTGCTGGCAGGGAGGGTTTGCTGCTGACTCTGTGATGTGACCTTATTATGGAGAGGATGTGTGAGTGACTCATTTTTATTATGAAAGATAAGAAAATCTAAAAAAAAAAATTGTACTAACTGGCAATTAAAGCTTAGACTGAAGGTCACATAGGCTTAGACAACTTTGTATGCTTTGTGTCTGTTAGATGAAAAGAACTCAGAAACTAACAATAACTTACCTATCTTTAGGTTTTATTCAACACGGTTTAAGAACTGTCCTTTGAAAAAGAAGCTTAACCTCTCTCTTAAGCAGTTCCATCATTGTGGTTTTTCTTTTACAATCCATGTGTTGGCTGCAAATTTGGAGTGAGTGTAAAAAGTTATGAGGAGTGGGAGAGATGTGTGTGAAGAAATTTAAAAGAAGACTGGGCTGAGGACACAGCCTTGAGGAACTCCTGACTTTTGGTCAAACTGTTCAGACTCCACAACACAATTTCACCCCAGTTTCATTTGCCCAACTTCGGGTTAAACCCCGAGATTTGGTAAAAGAAGCTGGAATTAAAGTTACATCATCTGACAAAACCTTGGACCTTCCTTCATCCTTCGTTTTGGATTATTTTGATTCTGTTTACCAGCCTCTCCAGACGGATGGGCATCATGTGCAGCTTTATTCCAGAAAAACATTCTGATGTAAGGGCAAAGCAAAGCAATGCAGATGGTGCAATCTGTGGCTCTGTGAGCAGTTTGAGGTCAGGAGACATGAGAAAATGTATGTAGTTTATGTAAAATTACTTCCTTGAAGTGATTCAACATAAGTGAGGAGAGAAGAACCAACCGATTGTTCAGCTGGAGCTGGTTAAAACTTTAGAGGCATTTAGGAGCATCATCCTGTTATAACCAGAGACTGAAACACCTGTCTTCACATTTCCACTGAGCGGTTTGGTTATAATCATCGCACATGCAGAGTACATGGAAGCACAATACGCCCAAATGGAGGAGCTTTAAGTATGTAAACTTCTCTCACTCATGATTGTGATATTTAATAAATAGAAATAATCTTGTAACCCTAACTGACCTAAAACAGAAAATGTTTAGTCTGATTTAATGCCAAACGGTGACCAAGAACAGGCCAGGTCTGTTTTTTAAAACAGCAGAGGTGTCTTAGTGTGGAGCTGTTTGCCAGTCAGTTTCTCATGTTCAACGTCCGTTCGGTCCATGAAGGATCCAGTTTACCTCATAACTTTTACACTGTGGCACTTCACAGGTTTTCTGCCATTAGCTGAGGACACCAGCTGCTGATGGGGTAATAGAATCGACTGAGTCCATGGCTCCCTTTGGGACCTGCTTTACTCACTTGTTTTCATCTGTTAGGACTCCCTTATATAAACGTGCACATCTCTGGCCTGGGGGAATTGTTCACAGGCTTTCTTGATATTCCACTCGAAAAGAGACCTGTGGTGAGAGAGTGGACTGTTGAGACGAACAGTTATTTCATTGGATTGGTCAAGGATGTTAAAACCCCAATGTCCTCAAGGTCAACGGCAGGTAATCTTGATGTGGAGGCCGATTCCTCTGTTAAAAGCCATATTTTCATTGGAGCTCCTCTATTAAACGACAGACCACAGCATGCAGCCCGAGGCATCTGGAGTGACCTCTCCGAGTACCATGGAGGATAATCACTCAGAAGAACAGAGACATAATGCAGTGTGTGTGCGTGCGTGGGGGTGCGTGTGTGTGTGCGTGTGTGTGCGCTCGTTTCTGCACTCAGGCTTGAGTCTGTGCGTTTGTACTCCTCTTTACTTTCCTGTAGCTCTCTTAAAAAACGGAAGCCATTATGTTTGGTGGGTAACACACATTACAAAGAGAAGGACGACAATGAGAGCCAAAGAGACGGATGAAACTTCCCTTTGATGACATTGAAATGTCTTTCCACCGAAGAGGGAAGGACTGTTCATGAATATGACGCTATTATGAAATTGGCTTGCCTCATGTGAATGACTGCAGCTACAAAAACGCCTTAGAGAGGAGAAACGTTCAAATCGAACCCAGAAGCTACCCTGACACATGACTTCTGTCTCTAACGGCTCCAGCTCACCTAATAGGATTACCTATTATCAATGGAGAAAATTCCCCACCACTGCCTTATATATCTTTCAGCACATCAGATACGTTTTTCTTAAGCCAGGCAGGGAGATGGAAGAAGCTCTGAACAGAGGAGGGAGGAGGGGAGAGATGGGAGAGTGAAAGAGCAGGAGCGACGGATATGAAGGAAGAGACAGAGTGGAGATGGAAAATGACAATATAAAAAGATTTGATTTGTGGACCAGAATGGATTCTCAGTGCCCATTTTCTGAGAGGAGAGGGGGAACAGAGGAGGCTGGGAGAAGTAGAGAGAAGTAGGTGGAGGAAGTGGGTGTAGTGTGAACATTAGGGCCATGGAGTTCATTTAGCACCAAGACCCGTGGCTTGGCAGCTGCTGGTGGAGGTTTCTCACTTCAGTCTAACTTTGCTCTTTTTATGCTTCTGTACGTTTCAATGAGCAGAGTCTATCAATGAACCAGTTTTAACTGCTTCAAAATGCATAATATAGAAAGTTTAACGTAACACTTTAGCCACTGACCATTTTCACCTCTTCTGAAAAAAGTTGATAAGCATGTAGCTCAAAAAGTTTTCCAGCAGAGTGAAATATTTGTCATGTCATTACGACGTCATGTCTGGAACACGGCACCGTCTGTCAAGAAATAATTAGCAAAAAGTACAAATTTAGATCAAATTGTCACCCATCCACCAATCTGAGCTCTGGACGCCTCTCAGTGAGGACAGGGAAGGTTTGGACAAGAGGGGACAGAGTCAGATCAGGTATCGTCTATTAATACAGACACCTTATTACTTTATTGCTAAACAAATCTTCAGTTCAGTGTTTCTTGTGTTGTTAACAGAATATGATCAAATATAACACATCTCTAAAGTAAAACCATATTTTCAGCAGTTTTTACCGGCACATCAGAAGGAGAGATGATTATTTCTGATCTTTGAGAAATGACCAGGATCTGGTTCTGTGATATTACTTATCTAAAACCATCTTGGCCAAAGAGTTGGATTACCAACAACATCTGATCCGTTCATCTTTCTTCAGATTTTGTGTCCTGTTTCAGGTGGCATGTTGAGGCCCAACACATTTACTTTCACAAGTGGAGCATTACAGCTTTCACCATGATGCTCCGTTTGATATATATGTGCAAGCATCACATATATGGGAAAAAGGCTTAAAGCAGGGGTGTCAAACTCAATTTCACCGAGGGCCACTTCAGCATATGGCCCTCAATGGGTCACATTGACGGTATGATCAGGAGTGCCCAGGTGCCCAGTCCTCCAGACTGCAACTTGTAGATGCATCCCTGCTAAAACACCCCAGACAAAAGGCTGACTTCCTTCATTAGCAGCAACTCAGTTCTGTAGAGGAATAGTAATGAGTCAATGATCCAGGTGTGTTAGAGAAGGAACGCATCTAAAGCTGCAGAGTGGTCGCTCTGGAACACTGGACTTGGGCATCCCTAGCATAAATGCTAAAAATAAATAAACAATAACCTCATATTGTTAAATAACTGATTTTATGTATTCAAGTTTGAAATATTGCATTAGAGTTGGCATGGATGTAAAATGACTGCTCAGTTTAGAAACTACAATACTTAAATCAGTGTTTAAAGGTAAGCAAAGAATAAAAACAAGTTAGGATATTAACTCTCAACTTCATTCACAAAACTTTTTTTATTTATTGCAAAAACCAGCATGAATTTCACATAACAGCAAAACAATCAGTTGATGTTGCCTTGAACAGCTGATCCCTCTTCACCCTGGGTGGGGTGGGGGGGTGGTAGAACCCACATTTGGTTGGGCCCAAGATGGTCCATGAGAGGCGGTGGCCCAAAACCCAATCTGACAAATAAACAGGCAAACACAGTCAAAGGTTCCCATTCACACCCAGTCACCCAACCTACACAGACAGCATACGCTCCTCATACACACTCTGTCCTCCCAGGTCCAGCTAACGTCTCCAGAGGACCATTTCCTTTGATTTTGTCCCCTCCAGTAAATTGACTGACCTGTTATCATGTCATGAAGCAGCCGGTTCTTGATTGAAACACATAAAACAATACAGCCAGTGTGACGAGCGGCGGGTTTTCGACCAGGTGTTTGCTGCCATAACAAATGTTTCTGAATGCTTGTTTTTTATGCACTTCGCCCCAAAAACACTGAAATTATTATGAGACGATCAGGACGCCATTTTAACGGCTGCAGAAATACATTTAGAGAGACAGATACTCAAAACCAATTTCAACATTGATGAGAAATCTGAACATAATCAGAAGAAAAAACTTTCAGATTTTCTGTAAAATATTTGAAGACATATAATTTGTGGTGAGGCGTAAATTTGGATACGTCATACTTATATTTTGGAAACCTGCCTTCAGTCGATGCAGATCTGGTTCAGTTGGAGGTTTCTTCCAGCTAAAGGGGAGTTCTTCCTTCCCACTGTCGCTACATGCATTATCAGTATGAGCAATTGCTTGGAACTGGCCAACAAGTGGAGGAGATTCAGTTACTGTCCAGTCAAACTCACTCTGAAGGGTGAATGCATTGTGCTCTAAAAAGTCTTTAAAAGACCCAAATTTTAGAATCTACTTCAGGCTTTAGCTACAGCTGACATTAAAGCGCCTGAAGAAGAAGCAAGAGACAAGTTTAACTTTAATGGAAGCTGTGCAGGGAGGAAATCTTTGCCCTGCAAGAGAAACATGAAGGTTAGACTGAAGCCTGACAGAAAGATAAAACTGGAATAATGTTTTTTTAAATGAACGGCGTTTTGCTCCAGCAGTACCTGACCAGTTCACGGCTAAAGAGTCCACCTTAGCTCTACCATTTATCAGAGAGCGTTTGAAGAAATATGAAATAAACCTAAAGAAATTTAGGCAGAAGTAGAACTGGTTCCCAAAGCTACCAGTAAATCACTGAGGTCTGGCTCAGAAACAGACTGCAGGTTCATGTCCTAGTCAAAGGCTTGGTCTTGATCTCACTAAGATGTTGTTTCTTTAGTAGAAATGAGACAAACCTCCTTCAGACTGAAGGTAGAAAAAATAAGCTTCTCGCTGAAGTTATTCAGCCCAAATGTAAATCATGTTTTCTTTAATGCTAATGTTCATTTATGGTATTTGCGTAAAATCAAATCTTTATTATCTACAAATATAAAGATAATACATATTTCTGTATAATCTTATGTAAGGACTAAATGCTTCTCCACATTGTTTCCATCTTTAACAAACTTCTATATCTATTTCTGTTCACTGAATACTAAAACTCTCTTCCTCTCCTCCCTTAGAAATCATTAAAATGGAGCAAATCTCCCAGTGAAGCTGGAAACCAGGTCCGGTTTATTGATTTTGCCATTTGTAGATGTAACAAAATGCTTGTCCTCATCTGGCATCGGATGTGTCTTTAACCTGTAAGCAATCAATTTTTTTAATGGAAAAAAATGAGCGTCTCTGCATCAGTGTGTGCAGTGAACTCAACATGCAGAAGGAATAAAAGTGATGACTCTGGAAACCAAGGTGAAGAGAAAAAGCTAAGAGCTGCTGAATGAGCAAGGTCAAGGTTAACCATCTACAAGCAGCTCCTTGAGACTTGCTGCAATACTTGCAATAATCTGAATTTGAGTAGAGATAAATGAATAATGCTTGCACAAGGAGATAAAGCAACTGCTGTCAACTTCCAGCATTTCAGGTCAAACAACAACGGCTGCGCTGCCAAAACCAGGAGCTCAGCAGAGAGCCAGCTGGCTGACAGCAGAACTGGAGGAACATTTTCAGCCTGGATCTGAAGAAGATGAGAAATCAGCATCTATTCCTGTTCCACTGTCATAACACTAAAAACATGTATTTAGTGCTTTTGGTCTAAATTAAGGGGGGAAACTAGTTTGATGACTCAGCAAAAGGAACTTCAGATGCACTAAAGTAAATCTGAAGAGTCACCAAGTCCAGTTCAGTCGGTTTATTCCTCAGGAAGGTTCACTGAGACGCCGTGGAAGAAACATTACTGCAAAAGCTCTAAAGCATCAACGAGGCGAACCTCATCTCAATGTCCTGACAGGGATGCAGACATTTAAAGGATCATGATGATCATCGTTTGATACAATGATCAAACATCAGGCTGAGAAGTTCAAAACTCACAATAACAGCTACATTTTCTCTTGCTTTGAATGTTGTGAGGGTGGGAAAAACAGAGGACATAAGATATTTCTCTGTAGTTTATTAAAAATGTGAATTTGAATTTAAAATTGTGCAACACAGGATTCAAAACATTCTGAAACCGAAAAAGCGAAAGCTCCCTTCGTTAGCTAAAACATTTCTACCTTTTCTTCCAGTCATTTCTTTATTTCTTTTATGGCTCCAAACTTTTTGTCCTCATCATAACAACCTTTAGCAGAAAAACTGGAAGAACCAGAAACAAAAACACTTTAAAAATTCAAGCATGAATCAACGAACATTTACAGACCCAAAACGTTTGACCCAAGTCATAAAAGTTTAGAAGATAATTATGGACTAAATGGACCAAACAAATGTATGTACATTTCTGAATTCAAATAAAGTCACAAAAGAATCTCTGAAAAATGATCTAAGTTTTCTGATATTCTAACTAACCTAAAAGTTTGGTCTGATTTAAGTTCAGTGAGAAAAAATGTGTTTTTATTTGGAGTATGTAAATTTCTGGTTTCAACTATCTGAGTGTTTCTCCGTTTTACTGATCAGACTATATTTGGATTTCTTAATTGCTTTTGGTTGAGTTCATCCATTGGTGAAAATAACTTGTGCACATAATCATTTTTTTATTGTTTTCTTCAGATGCATAAGTTGGTCCAACTAGATGAGTTTTAGTCCAATAAGCTGAAATGTTTCTGCTTAAAGCTGCTTGTTTTTGTTGTTCCGCATGCCGGCACATGTTCATTTATGTTGTTAAGTAGAAAAGCACCTGTCTGGCAGTGTTGTTCTACTTTGGTGTAAAAGGGGTTGTGTCTGTCTGGAGGAGAGGCTATTATGGCTCCTTTATGGATTATGAGGCAGGACTGTGACCCTCATCTCAAGGTGAACATCAGTAGCTGCTGCTGCTGCCGTCCATCACAACACTTTTCCCTATTATGGTGCATCTGGCGGCCCTGGCAACATCGCAATGAAACAACATCCATCTCAACAAGTCATTCCAGTCTCTAATGGGCCTTAAAAATGAAGCTTTCCTTGAAACAATTTAGAAACTGTAACAGTTATGTGAGAAGCTGGTGAAACTGGAAAATGTAATAAAGCCAAACTCAAAGAAACTGAACAGTCTTGATTCAGCTTGCTTCAGATCTAAACAAATGAGCACTCGCTGCACACACTGCTGCAAGAAGGAAAAAAGAATCATGAAATGATATACCACACTGGCCAATTAGCATTTAATAAAACATACACCTTAACATACTGAGGGCTTATAGAAACCAGCTGCAGCTCCTGACTTTCTGAGACTTTGCTGAAAGACTCAGACAGGATTCTACAAGAGAATCGATTCAGCTCATCTGGTGCGTCGCTGCAACTATGAAGTTTGGTTTTTATGTTACTCATTGTACCTGTTATGATGTTACAAACATTATCTATAAAACACTCATAATGTGTGCTTCTAGTTGAACTTCACTCACTGAAGTTCTTTCTGCATGGACCTTACAGTTTCTGCTCTCTCACTCCGGGTTCCTCTTCCTTACAAAAACATGACTAATGAGGAAATAACATTATAACACGACGAAAAGCTCAAAAAGATCAATATTACATGAAACAGTTCATCTGTTTCTGTAAACATTCTTTTACTTTTGCCTCATTGCATCATGTGTGTAATTTTTACTCCGTCAGCATGAAGCTGGAGGCTGCAGCCTCCACATGCTGACCCAGTGACGACTCCACATGCTGACCCAGTGACGACTCCACATGCTGACCCAGTCCTGCTCCTATGGAAAACCTCAAAGCCTGAGCTCTGCCTTTTTTCTTCAGTTTGTTCATCCATGCTGAGCAGAGGAGTTGCACTGTTTTACCAAAAGCTACTGCAACATTTACCTTTTCGTATGTCTGCATTGCTTCTTTTTGTATTTCAGATAAGTCACTGCTACAGAGGCCTCTGCCAGCAGGGTGAAGAAAGTTGTTGCTTAATAACCAAAGAGTTCAAATCAGAGCAAGGAAAAGATAAAACATTATAATACCATCAGTTTTATGTATCATCCCAACTCAATGCTTCCCAAACAAAGTTGGAAAATCTACAATGATTCTTGAAGGTGTTTGGTTATTATGAGTTATGATATTTATTTGGGATAAATAAAATATGTCTGAGTAATTTTCAGTGAGGGAAGCTAAAGGAAAGTAACCTGTAGTTAAATTCCTTCCATATTTTGGGTGTTAAAGTGAAAAAACTCAGCAGTTACTCATAAAAAGAAAACCTAGTGAACATCTGACCAAATGTTTAATTCAGCTGCTTTCTGTCCTGGTTTATGCAGATGAAGCTTCGCTGAAATTCTGCAGCCATGGTAAATATTCAAAACTGAGTCAAACTTCTTCGTTCAATAAGTTGCTGAGGGGCAGAAACAAGACTGTTTTCTATGCATTTATTTATGTCTTCCTTAAGGAAGAAAACCCTTAATTCATGTCACTTGTGCAGAAAATGATGCTTTCCCTCAATGTCTTTTAGGCTGTAAAGCCATTTCACCCTTTTTCTGTTGCGCTTGGTAGACGAGACGCAGAGCGAGGCGGGGGGGTGCTGAACGTAGGCGACAGCTTCACTGAGACTAAATTCTACGGAAACTCAAGAAGAGATTCAGAGAAACTTACTTCAGACAGGAAGACGAGACAAAACATTTTGACGGAGCACATGTGCACAATGCACTTCCAAATGTCTCAGCTGTGCTGACAAATCTGTGACTTTAGAAGCTATGTCACAAATGTATGTCAGATTTTGAATATGTTTGCAATCTGCATTAAGTTAGAAATCAGAAAATGCATGTTTTGAAAGCTGGCAGGAACATTTGAGACCAATCTGACCTACTTTTCTACTTACAGCTGAGTTAGATCACTAACAAATATTATATAGGGCAGACTAACAGATGAGCCTTGCTTTGGTTCAGGATGCTTTGTGCCAATAAGATTTTGTCCTGAAGTTACTGAAAACTGTAATCCTTCAGGATATTTGAAGCATGAACTTGTCCTTTTATTCATGTTCTCTCTTTGCAACAACAAACTTCATTGAGACAAGAGGCCAACAAAGGGCAGGAAAAAGGATTCAGTTTTTTAAAAAATAAAAAACTCTGTTAGATTTGAAGGAGAGGGTCTTTAGGTTCTTGACTTTGACTAGGCCATTTGAACACATGAATCTGTTTTGATCTAAACCATCCCATAATATCCTCTAAGGATGTTCATGCTAGTTGTCCTGCTGGAAGGTGAACCTCTAAGAGGTTTTTCTTCCAGGATTGTTCTGCTTTAACTCCAAGAAAAGTTTCCCACATTATGATGTCGTCTTTCTGTTTCACAGAGCGTTCAGTGAACCTGCTTCATAACGTCTTTAAGTCTCGTCGTCCAGAACCTCCCCTGACCCGTCAGCCGGGTTCTTCTCTGACGTTCTCTAAAGAACAGAGCAGCTGCACTCAGTCTAACAGTTAAGTTGTAGTTAAAATCAGTTGGTTGCAGATTTTCATGCATGTCACACTTTTCTTTTCAGAGTTTAGAAAACCGAAAACCAGCTGTTCTTCCCTTACAGCCTTCTCTTGCTCTGCCATAAAGTCTGAATGAAATGTGTTGCGGTCTGAAACGTGACAAGAGGACGCAGTCCGAGGCGTGTGAAGACTTTGTGTTGATGTTTATCTGACTAAACTAAAGAAAGAATTTGTTCAGAAGGTGCTGAATGACCAGGAAACAGGAAAACAGCCAGCGAGCATAAAAACACCGTTCAGATAAGTATATGTGCAACCTTTATTTCTCTCTCTCTCTGAAGCTTTGGACTCATTTTATTGTACAGTACAGAAGAACTCGCTCAGCTAGCATCCTATTTTGCTCTGAATGTGGATTTTCTACATTTTTGCAGGAGTGGAGAGACGGCTATTGCTGAAAAGATAAAAGTATTTTGAAAACCTTCCACCAAATACAACCAGCAGTTGAATGGTGGGAGTTTGAGAAGCAGCACATCAAAGCCTCTGATTGACGGCTGGGAGGAAAACAGATTCCACAAGGGAGAAAAAAACTAACGCTCTTTCAGATGGATCAAAATACAAGCAGAGGAGGCCGGTCCAACCTGAAGACCTGAACACAGATTCACCTACTGTACAAAACCCAACAAGAGTTTCTCCCCTTAGCCTCAGTGCAGAGCACAGGAGGATTTCAGTAGTTTAATGGAAAAGCCCAAACACAGTAAATCACTTCACTGCACACTTTAATAAAAATGATGTTAGATTCTGACAGATAGAAATTAGACAAAAGAAACCTCAGCACTGCTGAGACCTGATCATTTACTGGATTTTAAAGTGACAGCACTCAATTAAAACTTCCATTATGAGGATTATGTTCCTCCATGTCACAGTGATGGAGCCGGGATGCTCTTTAGCCCCCAGAGCGACAGTTTAGACTTCAGGAAACTCCTGGATCCCTGATGCAGTCACACCCTCAGTACCGCAGCTCACTCAGAGGGAAGCTGAAATCATCTTTAAACGGATGGAGGTGAGACCAGAAATGGACCGAGCTGCAAACTCATTCCAGAAATTACTCATCTTATTGCCGCTAGATGACTGTCATTATACTTTTGGTTTACCTGCAGTCGCTATAAAATCAAAGATGATCCAGACATGAACAAATTTGTTGAGAACAAAAACTACAAAATAGATTCATCTGTTGCTGCAGCAGCCTAATGTCAGAGGGGAACATGTAAACCAGAGGCGCAGTTATTGGTCTCTTCATGCTTTGTTCAGCTTGTTCCACAGCGCAGAACGTCTCTCTATTTAAAGGTTGAGCATGAAAACAGACCTTTGAGCTGCTTGTTCTCTGAGGTTCTGCTCACAGCTTCATGGCTGCATTTAGCTTCCAGGTCTAAATCCAAACATGAATCAAGGCTGATTTAGTTTTTGGTGAACCATTTCTGTGTTCATTTATCTGAAAGTTTGGGATCATTAATCTGTTTAAACACCAGATGATTCAGTTTCTAAGCAGTCTGCTCGATTTAGCTGTAAGATTTACTTCAAAAAGCTTCCTGAAGATCCCACAGCATCACAGATCCTCCACTTTACCCAACATTTTCCTTCCTTAATCAATCTTAGTCTCACAGTTTGAGTTTAGTCCCAGATACATAACAAAGATAGAGAACAATTCAATGTTTTGAACCTTTAATTAATTAAAAGTAGATTTTTCTCTAACCTCCTCTGTGGTAAGTCAGGCTGGTGCAATGACAGATTTGCTTATTTCAGGCTTTTTCTTCACCATTACCACAGGTGATATGCTTGTCTGTCTCTCTGTGTTGTTGTATGCTGGGGATATAAATAAGTAAAAACCCATTTGAGTTCAGGTGCAGGGCATGTTTGTTTTGACTGCTTTGGAGCTGCATTTGATCAGATTTATGCTCAGAAGACAGAATGATCCGCTCTCCGCGGCTTAGCCCCATTCGACTCAATCCAAGAGGCTGGACAGCAGGCTGTCGGTCAGCCTGGCAGAGAGCATGACCTTTTATCACCGCTTCATCATCCGATCCTTTCTGTGCTGAGACACAGCCCAAGAAATCACTCTGACACCAAATAAAAACAGGCCGAAACAGATAATCTGAGCCTCTGTCTTTTTAAGGTTTTTCTCAATAAAAACTTTATTTTTTCACACAGCAGCATTCTGTCATTCCTCCGCCTGCCTGGGAGCTTTGAAGGCAAAACGTGCAGCTCCTGCTTGTTCTCAGGTCTCTTTACACTCATCCCTGTTGTTAAAACCTTCTTTTCTTTTTTATTGTTACTTCCAGCCTCTGTTTCTATTTCTGAGGGGAAAAGAGATTTGCTTGTTTAAAAAAGAGAGTGCACAATGAGAGCACAACTCGACTGTCCTGTTCACATCTGCAAGTTAATGCAGAAAATGGGGCTTCATTTGTCAAAGTCACATTTTCACATTGTTATTCATTAATTTATAAATGTCACAGTTTCAATATTAAGGTTCAATTAACTTAAATATTTAGTTTACAACCCGAATAAGATGCTCCAAACGACTGCAAATATTGAGTTAGTTGTAATTGCAGCAACAGGTGGATCTACAAAGTTTTAAAGAAACGCATTAAAGTGCACAGGCAGGTGAAGTTCCACACCAGGCTAAATATTTAGCTGGTTGGCTGAAACCTGTTGGGAAAACAGCCAGAAACTGTTTGAATTACCTGATTTGTTTTGCTTCTATATTTAAAGTTTTGCTGTTTTATTAAAATGATTTGTAATCTTTGTTCAGCTAATGCACAAACCTTCTCTAGTGGAAATGCACAGAGAAATGTTAGAATCTAACTGAAAGGGTCTAAGAAAAAAAAGTCATGAATTATATTACCCATTACACAAACAAGTTAACACGCCATATTGTTGTTTAATTATACACGTTGTTCAATAAAAACTGCTTCTTCCGAATTTCTCCAACCAGCATTAAACATGTAAGATGTGCACAAAAGAGCTGAAAGACACACTTTAAGCACGCATTAAAGCAGCATCCCGTATAAATAAGGCCTGCAGCTGCAGGCGCAGCACCAGAACAAGGGCATCGGGGGTAACTGATGCACTGTGAAGGGAACTTAGAAAGCAGGTTGGAATTCACTGAACACATTCATAAATTAGGCCTTGACATAACAGAACAAACAAAAAGTAGTTTTGCTTCTGTTGGCCTTGTGTGTTTCTGAATAAAAGTCACCATGTTAACAGTTTTACTGGAATGTTAGTCGCAAATTCACTAAACTGCACAAAATATTTATTCTCCAACAACTTAGCAATTCCCCAATAAAAGCACCTGAAATGAATCCATTCCCTTAATGCACTTAACTAGTTCTTTTTAATCACAACAACATCTCAGAGCTTCACCTACACTGCCTTTTAAAAGTATTCATACTGGCTTACACATTTTGTCACATTACAAACAAACTTTCATGCATTTTTCATGTTTTATTGATGAACCAACATAATCTGAAGTAACTGCAAAGTGGAAAGAAAAACAGTTTTCTTTATGAATATAACTGAATTAAACTAATTCCACGAGACATTTGGAAAACGCATCAAACATTCAGTTCAATTCACCTGGAATAATTCCAACGTGAAATTAAACAAACTCATATCATCCATGTGTCTTTAAAGACCCGCTGTAGACAGTGATGCTGATCTCATGTCGCTGTAATGAAGGTTTAAGTATTAGAAGAGGTGAATCTGATCAGACATGTGGGAAAAGGTTTTCTGTTGCATCACAGGGTTAAACTAACCCATCAGGCTCTGGAGAGGATTTTCCTCACTTTGCTGTTGCAGCACAAATACATTTTGACTTGATCGACACCTTTCACACATTTGTTGAAGATGCATTTTGAAAACTTTCTGGTGGACTCTCTGCTTATTTGAGTCAGTATTCTGGGATTTTCTGATTCCAAATTATTAGTGGAAAGTCTGCCTACTCGCAGATTTTTGAGGAAGTATTTCAAGAGTTGTGAGAGCATTTGCAAGGCACAAAGATGTTTCTTCCACAGTGATACTTTTCTTTCCTCCTTTGGCTTGTTTTCTCTGCTGGGAGCCGCTGGACAGCAGAAAGCAGAGGAAGGGAAGCAGAGCCTAAATGCAAACATAAATCACCAAACTGGCCTCCCTGTTGCTCTGCAGCCAACACTTTACAACACAATTGTCTCTCAGTGTAGAAGACATGAGTTCTGAAAAGAAAACTCCCAGGATTAAGTCCAGAGCTCCGTCTCCTCCTCAAACACAGAACAATCTGAAATCTCTTCCTTGTTGTCAGGCACATTGAAATGACAGAGCGCTCGCTTTGTGAGGTAGGAGGTTGGTGTTGCAACATAGCGCAACTCCTACTGTACTTCACAGCATCTTTAATGGAAAAGGTACCTGCAACAGTACTGTAAGACAGAGCACTGACCTCTGCTGTGATTACATTCCTAATGTAGTGAAGAGTTGCAGGGGAAGCCGGTCATAATGGAAAATACCTGACATATGTGTGACTTGAGAGTGGTGGGGCTTTTATATTAATAACATAAAGCTGCTATAGAGGGGACTTTTATCATGATGGCTTGCATCTGCAGAAGTAATTAAGCTCTTATGCTGGCGGTGTGCTTTAATCTCCCCTTGGAGCGCAGCTCCTGGGAATCGCGTTGCTTCTCCATGTAATGGTTACACTTTAGCTCCACTCAGAAGAAAGTGATTGTCATGATTGCAAAAACTATAATAAGAAGAACCGAGTAGAAAATATCATTTTAAAATCGACTGAAGGAATCATTGACCCGGGTTTTATGTCTCGCTGAAGGCCATAAAGCACTGTCACTCCCGAAATGAAACCAAGGGAAATGATTTATCTTCTCTACATAATCCCGATCACCCACATCATTACTTATAATAAAATGCTAATAATGTATCATATGGCTTCGAGAGAAACTCATTTGTCACATATTCATTTGAATAAGACAAGAATCTCTGCATCCATCCTCCTAAAATGTGCTTCTGACAAAGAATATTACATCCAACAATATGGTTCTAATACATCTTACAGTGTAAAGAATAGAGAACCATTTGGTCCTATCTGAAGGGAGAGTCGGGCCAAGGCTTCCTAGCAAATGATGTTTTAAAGAGAAAAGAATACAAAGAGGAAAAATGGGAGAAGGATAAATTTTCTCCTGTTTTGTTTTTTTTTTCCAGAGCAATAAAAGAGAAATCTCTGATATCCTGAGTTGAATTGAGCCATAATTGGATTGAATTAGCAATACAAAGATAAATGGCACTGAAATGGATTACATATAACTGGATTTATATTGGACTTCATCTCTTTAATTTATCCTCAGTTGACTTTGAACTGAGCTCAGTTATGATGGGACTCGGGACTCAGGACCTGCCAGCCAGATCACATGACCTCTGACCTCTGACCTGCAGATGGCGCTCCCACCCTGAGAGGAGTTTCTGCTGCTCCTTGAGGGGTCAAAGTTCAGGCAGCGTCTTTCCACAGGCAGCACTGGAGGAGCCAGGAGAATCCCGTCGCTCTCACTGCCGTCACAAAGCAAAGCTCCAGAACGACTCGCAGCAAATTACCCATCAGCCCTCTGGAGAGCCACCTTTGTAATCCTGTGATTGGACTTGGTTTTGGGAAATGGTCTTCACCTGACAGCCAGATGGACAATCAGTGTTTTTTTCTCCAGACCTGTGATGTGTTTGATTAGAAATGAGTGTTAAGATTCTCATCGGCTAACATGCGTTTGGAAAACAGCAAATGTGTAAAGAGAAAACAGGGATGATCGATCAATCCGTGGAAACTGTCACCTTCCGTAAGGTGATCCATAAGGTCCCTCCAGGATTTTATCATTGTTTTTGGGAACACAGATTTTGTGGTGTTACTATAGAAATATTTGCAGGGAATTTTGCAATATTTGCTTTTATGTGACGGTAACATTTTGTTAATCGATCATGGACATAAAGTCAGGCTGAGGCAGCAGAGCAGTGGAAGAATGAATTACTGCCATCTGCAGGTTAGAGTTAGCATCACTCAATGCTAAAGTTTTTAACCGTTTTTGCAGATAATTATCAATAAATCCTCAACTATACATTAACATTTGCATAATTGTGTACATTTTTGTGACTATTTACTGTTTACTGTTAAAAGACAGCAAAGATTTGAGGCTAGTTAACTCTTTATGGGAAAATACCAACCGTACTCTGAGAACATTAGTAGGACTGAGTAAAATGTTGAGCGTTGAGATTTGAAGGTAAAACAGTTTTTTGCATTTTTAGCTTGAGGCTCTATGTTCCCCTGAAACTACAATCTGCATTTTATGCTTTTTTTTTGTTCCCTTTAATAATTTCTACGGAGATGCATGTTTCCATGAATTACCAAACATTAATGTCATTTATAAAACTGTATAAAACCATTTGTTGGTCTAATACATAAAATTTCAGTAGAGTGCTTGAGAGCAAATATGAAAAGGCTCAAGTTTATGAACATTTGGAAAGTTTTGTAACTAACTTACTAACACAAATTGATTTTATCCCCAAGCTTTAACAGTTTTCAAACACTTAACAGTTTCTAGCATTCATGTTTTCCTGGAGCTGCGTAATGGGATGTTTTCGGCTCGGTGCTCAGAAGTGGCTCAGAGTGCAGAAAGAAGTTAGAGAAGTGAAAACTAGAGATGTAAAAACAGATAAAAGCAGCTAACACTTCCTTTGAGACCGAAACACTTTTTAAAAGATAATGGGCTGCTGCTCTAAAATCCCCAGGTTAAGACCACACCTGCATCTGGTTTCACATTGAGAGTCAGAAGTGTAAATCCCAGAGGCAGCAGCTTCAATCTGTGTCAGATTCCTCACTGGCTTTCCATTTTAAACCACTCTGAGAAATTGAGGAGCCATGATATGATATATATTACTCTGCCGCTGTTGTCAGCTCAGCTGAACGTACTACCATGTTATCTATTACCTCCTATAAATTCCAATTATCTCTCTCGTCAGATAAGATCTCACACAGAGGGAGCCCACATGTCACCGTAGCAACACACATCCAGAACAAGAGGCAACAAAAAGTCCGATACCAGCAGAATAATCCTGTCCTTGGATCTAATCTGAGCCTCCGCCGCAGACAAACTCCACTCCAGTGTAATTAAAGCTGATTTAGAATGACTTACATGCTACGGGCAAGATAAAATAAACATGATGAGGTCAGACAAATACTGAGGTCGATTTTTCTGAAGGCTTGGAAATTAATAATACATTTCATGTGATAAACAGTTGCGCCGTGGGGTCCAAGTGCGGAATGCTAAACATGTTTCTGTGCCAACCACTGAACTGGAGCCCCCTGCTGTTTCCCAACTTCTTTGTTAATTATGAAAAGATGTCTCTTAAGGCACTTGTTATCTGTGGAGAAAGCTACTCAACAGTGTTTGGATACAATATCGATAATTTCCTTTGAGACTCTGTCGCCTATTTCATCTCTGTTTGCAGCAAACACTTTCAAACCCATCACTCTCACAAACAAATAGTTGCATCTGTTGATATACCAATACTGCCTGAATGCAGAAATAACAGTCAAGTTCTAATTTTGTAAGACGTTGTACTGTGCAAATAGGCATGCACGGCCCAGAGTACCGAGTAATGATGCAAAATATGCTCAGCATTTTCAGCAATCTCCGAGATCTGGGACAGGCTGTGTTTACAGTGATTTCCACCTGAGGAAGAGGAAATAATGCCCTGCTCATTGTGAGCTGCTTATCGCCGGCACTCAGCAGTGTCATCCTCCAAAATTAGCTTGTGCTGCCTGAGCACTATCTGCCGCAGATAAAATAAGGAGGTGGGTATCTGCTATGCATTATTAATCTTGAGATGTGACAGGAAACAAAGCAAGAAAGGAAGTGCTAGAGTCAACTGAATGTAGAGAAAAGCATCAATGTGAGGAAAGGGTAAGATAAGTTCCCATTTAAAGCTCAAATTCTGAAGGTAAAAAAGAAAAAAGCATTTAGCTAAATGAGGTTGCCGCTCTCACCTGGCACAGCTGCAGAATTAGGTCGGTGGAGAGAGCGCCACTCGCTCGAGGTAAAGACAAGTCAAGGAGATAACAGTCCCCTCAAGACTGGCAGGAAGTCATTGCAGTAAGAAACACATACATAAATACACTTAAACACACACACACACCCCTACACACACACACCTGCACACGCACGCACACCTACACACCTACACCCCCCCACACACACACACAGACACACCAGACTGACATGCCTGGTGTTTATTTTTGCATTTTTATTCCTAATTCATCCATTTTCACCTTTCGGCAAAATTCAAATAAGCTGCCATGAGAACAACTCTGTTTTTTACATAAATATTTACAAAATATGTTTTGGTTCAGAGTGTTGTTGCAGAATCATATCATTAATAGCTGGAGGTCTAAAAAAATCAACTTGGACGGTGTTTTGTCTCTTCAACAGAGTACCTCTTATATAAGTAATTTCTATCGTTTCATATTTTAGTCATTCAGTAAATAGCTACTTATCCTGGGCAGCTATACAGGAAGTGGCTCCAAATGAGGCTGACTCAACAGGCACCAAAGAATATATACACTCAGTCAATTAGCAATCTGCATACATTTGGATTCCAAGTTCAAATGCTTTTCTGGGAGGCTGGATAGATAAATTCTGGTTCACAGAGAGTCAGATGCTGCTAGCAATACCAACTACAAAACGCATAAATAAAGAAATCCTGCTCCAGACATGATGTAGCACATCCCTTTAACTATAAGATGACCTTTGTCATCTAAATGATGAAATACCAAAATGTGAATATTTCAGACTAACACATAGAAAAATCCCAGGACATGCAGACATCTGCTGCTGTGAAAAGAGACAAAGTTTCAAAATGGAGGCTCCTTATTTTCAGTGTTTTTGACTATAAATGCATAATTACCTGTAGCTTTATTCTGTCACTGAACACTGTGCATCACATTACTGTGGTAATGGGAAGCTGGTCTTTGTGCTTCGCTCATGCAGCAGGCGAATGCGACTCATATCTGGACGGAAACAATGGCTCACAATTATAATGACAATATTATGAAAGCAGTCTGTCAGAGAAACGCATCACATCAAAATCCCTCCTGGTCCGACTTCACAGCCAAACAGAAGCTCTGGCCAATGATCCACTGAAGGCTGATGATATTAACTGTTCATACTTTCCATCAGCTTCCTTTGACCTGTAATGATCTTGTGACAATAAGTCGGCTCCTGTTGCTCAACAACTTTAAAATCGATCCATAAACGGCGGCGTCCTTTCAGCGTCTGTAAGCAGAGCGTTGCTGTGTGACGTCTACCTTCTTCTCCACTTTGTAGTTGTAAACTGAAGTCTGATTGCAGTCACATTTAACTAGCAGCATGAATGACCATGCTGAGAAAAAAATTGGATTTCAGCAAAAAAATTGCAATAAAGCATCAAGACCTGCTCTGTGAAGGCAGCCTGGGATTTTTATTTGCGTTGCTTGACATATAGAAGATTCTTCACTAAAGAGTTTCTAAAGTGACCTTTAGAAAACTTCTGCTAAGATGTGCTAAACACAGACACCCATCGAGAGGAGACAGGTCATTCTATAGAATAACTCTGAACCTCTCGTTTTATTTAATGTCACATTATTGAAATGCCTCAGTGCATAAACCCCCTGTTAGAGTCTTTATAATTCACCTGTCTCTAACTTCGATAGATTAGATTGCTGTAAAGATCCCAGCCTGACAGAGATGACCAGCTCCCTCCCAACACAGAGGCCACAGTAAAGCCTGAAATCTCTCTAAATCTCTGCTGCAATTATCATAGAAGAAATGCTCCAGGGAGATTCAAGGTCCTTCAATGATAAAGATGGCAGAATAAGAACAGCTCAAGTCACTGGGAGCAACGAGTGCAAGCTGAGGTTTCTGCTGGCCTGTTTCCAGCAAACAGCTGCCAAGCAGACAGTTTTAAACATGATTCAATATCCAGCATGACTAACACTGATGATGATCTATTTCTGGATTTTTATTTTATTTTGTGTATTTTTTTCTGTCTGTAGTAATAGATAAGCCATCTTTCATTGGTGCAAGTTATTTTTTTTGTAGCAACTGCAAGATTTCCAAGAACTCATTTCTTACATCATTTTCCACAAGGTGGTTTCAAATAAAGGCTCATTTAAATGAGCTTTTAGTGAGTTTAATAAACCAGCTAATGGAAAATGCAGCTGAAACATGGAGGGTTATTATGTGAATAAGAATGAAGCATAAATTCATCAAAATAAAAGAACAAACAGCAGATCGAGTAAACCAAGAATCATTTAACATGCTTCCAAATAATATCAAACATCAGAATATTAATATCCAGTTACTGACAATTAGCATTTCATTAGTATCCTACAATGCTAACATAAAGGGCTCATAATTGCACTGAAAAGCTGTAGAGAAGCACGCTCTATTTGGTCATTATGCTTGGCATTTTAAAGACGCCGCACATCCCACACAAGTGTTCACACTTCTTGTGCTTGATTAGACCTCTTACTGCGGCCATGAAGGCGGCCATGAAGGCAGCCGCGTCTATCTGTCGCCTGCTCAATTCTCCCCTCAGCAAAGGCCAACCTTCATGCTTTGTGACATTTGCTGACATCACATAATTCTTGAAAAAACTGATGTAAGTGACCAGAGGACTCATTAACGAATGCTGATGCCCAACTTCTGGGACGTTCTGCTCTGAGAAAACTGCGATTAACCGAGTCAGGAATGTGCTCTGCAGCGATGCTCCTAAAGCAACTTTAATGTTTTAGGTTTCATGCTTTAATTAGTGGGAGGAGCTGGGATGGAGTGGATGAAGCTCAGGGGAAATATTATAAATTACACTTATTCAAGTGTAATTATTCGCCGGAATAATTACAAGTGAATTCAAGTGCATTTTATGCTGTTAGCTATGATTTTCATTTTTTATTCAATCCACTTGTTATTTTTATGTACTGACAGTATAAGGCAGATTATCTATGGGGAAAAAAAACAATTTCCTTCGTCATCTCCCAGTGTTCCCAGTACTAACTGCCAGAAACAACCAATCAGAGCCCGGAGGAGGGTTTTAGTGCTGTAAATCACTCTCATGCTCAACACCTCCTGCTTGCGCTTTGCTAAGCTACAGCTACTTTTACCACCACATAGCCTGCCACTAATGCTAATGCTAGTTAGCATAGCCACTGATGATGGTGGATAAACAGTTTTGCTGTAATGGTAAGTTGTTTTTCGTATCAGCACAGTGAGCAGAGCGTACAGAAGGATGATTGACAGCACTAAGACCTTCCTACTATGTATCTAAATGTGTGGAGCTTATATGTGGTTTCCCAGTCCTTTGCTTCATCACATTCCTACATGGGAATCCAGAGCATCACCTTGAATTTGGCTGTCATTTCCCAGAAACTGTGAAGTCTGAATGCTGCAGCCTATTCTTCATTATCAAGAATAACACTATTTATGTTTCATTAGTGCTTTGCTGGGAGGTGAGGTCATTAGCAGGATGCATTCTAGTGATAAACTCCTGCATTGATGGTAAAGAATGACTATAATCATTCTTTACCCAGTTATTGTCCTCATTGTGAAATATTAATCTGGTGCTAATTAACATTGATAGAACGGCTCTTTTAGATACGAAATCTAACTTCACATTTAGTTGCTACTTTTCACACTAAAAGAAGCTGCAAGTGAAAACTAATTATTCTACAGCCGCTCTCATTTGTACTCCTAATTAACCCCGACATCAAATAGAAGAGCCAAACATCATCTTCATGTTAAGGTTTTCACAGAACTATGCAAAAATAATAAGTAGTTTTCTAAAAAAAATGTCTGGATTTTTTTTTCTATATTTTAAATAGGACCATGTTTAACCTACTGTCTAAAATTCAAAGCACCTGCCAACTGAACAAACTGTTCAAAAAGAGCAAATATCTACAGCAGCTGCCATCCTTCAACATTTGTGCCACTAAAATGCATGAAAGTCTTGGTGTTTTTCTGGTTTTGCAATAAAATTTTAATCCAAACTGTTTGACATTTGCAGCTTTATAAAAATATCTGCAGCTTATGCCATGTTGGCTTTTGTTTATGTCTCATTTCTAACATAAAGCAACATTTTTCCTTTTAGCTGTAGAGGGAAAAATCAATACGCAGAATAATGATGATGTTGTCTGAACTGCTACTACACCTTTACATTCACTGTCATCAATTTACAACACAGCCTTTAGACCCCAGCACCAGTTTTTATTCATCTTCTCCTCTTATTCATTTGTTACACCAGTGGTGTGGAGGCGAGGGAACATGTGTGTGTGCCAGCGGCTCCAGGCGCGCGTGTGTGTGAAAGAAAGCGAGAAGGCAGGAAGAGAGAAAAACATGAACGAAAAGCTATTTGGAAAATTAAAGTTGAGGAGGGGTGATGTAACAGACAGGTAGTCGCAGTAGATTACAGAAAAGGGCTGTGATCATTTCTGACAGTTCCGTTCAGTACACTACACAACTACAAGCAGAAACAAAATAAAAATGAGTTTGGCTGAAATGTTTGGATGGTGGTGCTTTTTCCCCAGCCTGCATAATGATAGAAATGAGAGGAAATGTTCTTACTTCAAGGCGGAGATAAAAGGATTTGTAAGGGTACGTAAGTACAGAAGAGGAGTCGAGAAGGGGATCAATAATTAATTTACTTTCCACAGTCAAGGGCAATTAACACGCTTTTTTGCCCGTTACGCGCCTAAAAGACCCAACGCTGCAGCTCCAGTCCCTAATCTCAATGACCATTGTCGCAATCGAAGATTAAACAGCCAACAAATCGATGTACACAAGAAGACAGAGGAAAATACACATGCTCCCCTAAACACTGGAGACTTGGATTAAAGGCAGTTTTGATCAGTCAAAAATCATCGAACTTAGAGGATTTTGTGGCATTAACCTTTCCTCCGCGGTTCAGAACAGCTCAGGAAGAAGCTCAGTGTTTCACAAACAGATATATCTGCTCCATACCTGGTCACACGGAAAATCTGAAGGGGATAAATGAATCAGAGCAAGTTCACAATAATTAGTATGTTAGTATGTTGTAGTATGTGCAACCAGAACGGCTCTGATCAGTTTTCCAGAGAAATCAGTTTTAGCAGAAGGTGAATTCAAACCTCTGTGACTTTGGCTGCTGTTATGATCTACATTAAATGATTTAAACTTTAGAAAACCGGCCTGTACCGGCTTTGTGTTTTCAGAGCGTAGATAGGTATTGTAATGTAAAGTTACATTAAAACTGATACAGGAAATATTTCTAGTGATTAAAATGGAAACAAACAAGCATCAACATCAATGAAACCAGGCCTTTTGTAAATAATGTCCCATCATTAACTTCCTATGCCTCTGGTACGGCAACAAGAAGCCATCAAATGTTTTCACAATGACACTGTTACTTACGCTCCTATCAAGTCATGCACACACTCAGTTTGTCCTAATGAAAATGACCTCTTCTTATTAAAGATGAATTAAACATTCATTTTTGTACCATAAAATTTGGCAAAATAATCAAATGAAATGAAATCATAATGTCACAGCAAATGTAGAATACCCCTCATGGTACTAAATGCAAACAATGAAATCAACTTTATGTTCCATAAAATGTACGTTGTTTGTTTCAGCAACCTGCGACGGACCGATGATCTGTCCAGACTGTAACCTGCCTGTCGCCCAAAACGCTGGCTGGAGACCAGCATCCCTCCAAACCCCAATATGGAGATGGATGGATGTTTCACCAACATATGTGGCAAGACAAAACACACTTACTGTCTGTTTTCGATTCTTGATGATATTGCCATTGTGTGTTCAAGTCTGAAATATTGGTTCTGTGTGATCATCATGTGCTGCAACCACTGAATCATTTCCCAGATAGAGATCTCCCCTCACTTCACTGCCTTCATCAGCATTTCTTATACAGAATATGTTGCCAGGGAAACACCATTTACGCATGATGAGCTGACCTCAGAGTCGAGATCAAACTCTGCATAAGAAGCAGCAGCAGCTCATCTCGCCACTGTGTTAAACTGATCTAAATGTGTTTCCAAATAAAGTGGGGCAGAAATCCTAACTTGTCCAGAGAGGCAGCCATTGGAGATGGATGATCACCAAAGCTTTGGGGAATAAATTTAACATAGGCTGGATTCTGGAGCTGTGAAACCAGAGATAACTGCTGATCAGATGGCAGCGAAAGCTGGTTTCACTTTAAGGAACCGCCACAGGATCCTTTTTTCCTGCCCACATTCAGGATGAGTGCTTTTACCTGCAGGTGGCTTATTTGTATGTACAGTGCTGCTCTGAAGTTTGCATGATCATCAACATGAATATTACATTAAGTTCAGTCTTTTCATTCCACATTTGAACTGTTTTATTTTTGGTTTGGAATGATTGTACAGAATAAAACCTCAGCAAATTCAAAAAACAAGAATTCAGTGCTTCATTTTCAGATGAATGTAGAGTTTCTCTAATTGACTCGGGTTCAGATATATACATACACCTTCACTTATAAATGCCCTTTGCCAAGAAGAAACCATTAACTAGTGATGATTCTGGGGAGACATTTATCAAGACCAAAACCAGTAGAGTTAAACTTATTATAAAGATAAACATTTTGTTCAAATTCATCTCCAATGGTCAGCTATATTGCTGACCTGAAAAACAACTGGATGTTCTTACAGGCCAAGCGTCTATCACAATCACTCATCCAAATGGAAAAGCAATCAGCCTAATATTAAGCTTCAGGAATGGTGCTGACCTCAAAATGTGTTAAACATGCTTAAAATTTCCTGTCCTGTCTAGAAATGAAAAATCAAATGTTCAGGCAAGATTTATACTTTTTTTTCTTTATCATTATTATTACATATCAAATGTTCAGTTTAATGTCAAGAGGAGGAACGACAACATGTTTTGGCCCAAACTGTCTGGAAGAGGAAATGATTTCTGATGCATTAATGATTTTGAGTTTTTATTTAAACAAAACTGTGAAAGTTTTTGGATGCAGACATGATGAAGAATCGTCCTGGTTCCTGTGCAGCCAGGATCCATTATGGCTCAGGACTGTGCTGTTTTTGGACAGTTGACATTTCAATGGCTGACTCAGAGCATTTTCTCAGAGCACTTTCCTAGGAAGTGATTTTTATTCCTTTTGACGTGGAGGACATACCAGGATGTTTGGCAGTTTCTCCAGATTGCGTTGGTGCCTTCTCAGCCAGGTCACAAATGCATTCTTTACGAAATAACCTAACAACTGCTTGGTCAAGTTGTAAAAACATGTTTTCCATGCTGATCATCTACAGTTTCAGTTTTAGAAAGTATGTCTGGCACATGCATATAAATACAAACTCAGAAACTGTTTTGAATCAAATGTTGCTGTTATTTTTGCAAACTTCAACATGAAGTTTCCGTCGTATTAATGGCGTACCACAAGGCTTTGTCCTTGGCCATAAGCTATTTTATTTCACAATTATTTCTATTTGACTCATGTATTAGTGAGTCTTGCATTTTGACATCAAAGGCCTCATTTTCATCATTTATTTTTGTCTACAAGGTGTAGCTGTAATTTTTCTACATTCTTTTGCTAATTAAAATGAGTAATAAATGGCTTCAGCATTACAGTGTATTCTCAGTGTACATTAACTACCCCTAAACTTTGGAGCTTTTTCCATAAATCTTGATAAAAAATCTTTTTCATTAAAACTGATTTCTTTATTTTTTTTTAAGATTTTCTATATAATATTTGAATAAATAGGAATGTGAGAATTTACAAGTAATTATATTGAAACACTGAATATTTGAGACTTGAATTATAATTTAAAATAATGTGATGTTTGAAATGCCGCCCTTTGTGCCCCCAGCATCACCGTGTCACATTAACTGCAGCATCAAATCTCAGTCCAATCACACCAGGACTTTTCTTAAGCTAACAGGAGACTCTGACCTTTGACCCCTAATTGATAGGATGTAAATGAGAGAGGCTGACTCTGTCCTGGTCCCGTGATCGAGTGGCGACCTGCTGTGACCTTGTAAGTTTTACTGCCTTTTAGAAACCTGAAGAGAATGAAGCAGGTATATGCCTGAAAAAATAAATTAGTTAAAAACATTGCATAATTAGTTCCTCGACATTAAAGAAGTAAAATGAAATGAAACCTTACAGCCAGCAGACATTAATATCAGCATGCAGATTCCATCCCTTTGTTCAAGGGCAACCATTAAGGAGAAACTCTCACTTCAATTCAGTGAACTGCTAAATAAACTGGCTTTCTGCGTTTTCACTTTATTGAACGACGTCATTGTGTCGTTCAGACCCACAAAGTCAATATGTCTGTGGAGAGACAGCGATAGAAAAGGTTCAAATATCTGGGACACGTGTTTTTGTTCAAAACATGTTTTTCTCTGAAATGCAATTCCTTAGATCAAATTTTCTCTGGAATAATGTCATGCTACCTGGAATTATTGACTATACCAGGTGGGTGTGCTGCTTTCTTCTAGAACCAGTTATGCTTTCCATTAAAAGAAGCACTGCTGTATGAATTTACTCCAAACATTGGTGTTAAACTCCAATCACTGAGCCTGCAACTTTTAAAGGTGTGTTTTTTCTGACACACCTGAATCCAACGGCTAAATTACCGTTTTTCTAACGATCTAAATATTGGAAACGTGTGCTGGAGGACAGAAACGTCTAAAAGCAGGAGGATGCTGGCCATCAAGTACTGAATCACCCCTGATTTAGACTCATAACACAAAGAAATGAAATAAATCTACATATATTATGTTTGGAGTCGTTTATCACAGCGGATACAAAACAAAGGTCATGAGTGACATCGAGTTTTTCTGGATTCAGCGTGGTTCACATCACATGACTAGACAGTTTACTAACTAATATGCAGAATCTAGTGATATAAAGCTAAGTTATAACATCCACTACTTTGTCCTTTCTGGGTTACTGTAACATTATGTTGGTGGAGCCTAAATTAAAGAAGAGAAAGAAGCTTACAGAAACACAATACACACTGTAATTTGCTTTTCATTAGTGTAAATGCTTCGACTCTTATTACCACGGGATTAAACTCAAATGAGAAAATGATTTAAGCTCAAACATCTTGTTACCTTCTAGAATTTCAGTTTTCTTTAACTCTGATGGACCACATCAGTAGAAAATTATTAAATGAGTTTTAGCATCTTTTCATTTGATTCAAAGTAATCAAAACTTAAGTTTTGATAAGCAAGTGATTAACTGCTTATTGTAACAAGCTTGAGAATGGCCCAGTCAAAGTCCAGACCTAAATCTAAAGAGAATCTGTGTTAAGACGTTCATTGATATAGTTGGCCAATCTGACTGAGCTTGAGCTGTTTTATAGAGATGAATGGGAAAAGATATGTGCAGGAAAGTCCTGAACAACAAAGCAGAGCTACTTTGAGTAGCCATAAAACATTTTTTCTGTTCACTCATTTTTCCATAGCAAGACAAGAACAAGGAGGATGTTCATGACTGGCTGGGTGTACAAACCAACCATATCATATCTGACAAATACTTATTTACACTCAGAATAACATGACAGCATGAATCTTGTGAATGTTGAATGCAGGACTCCATAGATAATAACCTCCCTATTGAGCTTAGCTTAGAATCTTAAGCAGCAGCTGCTGGAGAGTTACAGTGAGCCAAGCGTTCAGTGACATGTCTGCCATGAAAAACACAGAGGGTATCAACACCTCCTGCAGATGCGAGGGACTTTGGAAAACCTTTCATGCTGCAGTCTCATCCGGAGTGGTGTCATGTCACTGAGTCTAGACCTCCAGCACCTGGCACTTGTGCATAAGAGGTGGGCTGGAGAGCAGGAGGTTGTCAGCTGCCTGGAGCAATGATGTGTGGGGGTTATGCAATGCAAATGTTTCCATTTTTTATTTTTTCAGGATGGGGTTGGAGTTTAAAGAGGGGAAAAAATGCTCAGTTGCTATTTACAGTCATTGTCTTCCCCAACTGTGTGCAACAAACCCAGTTTGTTGCACACAGGAAACCCAGTTTTCTCTAAAAGGAAAAAAAACAATTATGAAGGAGTCAAATGTTTGATGTAGGAGTCATGTGTGTGGCCACATTGCCTCCTGGTGGACGGTTTGGGAAAGGGTGGGAGGTGAAATACATCAGCCAGTCTGACTCAAGAGTGTACCCTGTTTCATCATTAACCATTTCCCATAGCAACAAAGGTGAGACAGAGTGTTATATTTTGACTGCGGCTGTAATTGGTTTGTACAGATTTCTGTCCTGAATCCAGAATGCAGACAACAAGCCAGCTCATTCTTCTCTCAATCCCTCCTGTTATTTCTTTATTTTGGAAATCATAAAGACTGAATAGAAGCAAATCCCTGCAACCAATCAGATGATATAAATGTCCTGCATATCAGAAAGCATGCAGCCTGGTGGTTTGGCTTCATATAGGGGCTGTTTCCACATGAAGTCATTTGAATACTATCAGTGGTTTAACATGCAGCGTCTGGAGGTGTGAGTTGGTTGGTCTCTGTACGTTCAGCAGCCACAGAAGCTTAAACAGAACAATGAGCAGACATGTTATCAAAGTGTGCTGTGATCAGATGAGTAGTGAACCCAGACCTGCTCACTGAAGCCCCTCTCAACAGAACAAGATCAAATCAGGAAGATGAACCGAAGCCTAATGCTAAGGTATGTCAGAGTGTCTGTCATTTTAAGGACATTCTATCAATCCCAAAAAAACTTATACACAAGAACTTGTAATTATGGCAAGCTGTTTATGCTTTTGTTTGAATCAGTCACTGATTGAATTAATACCATGAGCTTGAAGTGAGCCCCGGGTTCAGAACGACTAAAGGAAAACCCTCAAAGAGAATTGTCATTCTTGTTGCTGATTATCTTTCAGATGGAGCACATGCCTCTGTCAATTACAGGTGTCGGCTCGGATCATCAATCCCATCAATCAGAACATCAGGAGCTTCAAATCCAGACACCTCAGATGTGTCAGCTGTTAGCGCTGCAGGAGCACGAGATGTGCTAATCAGCTCCTGGGGGGATATCAAGGAGTTTCAAAATCTCATTCTGAATCTCGCCGCTGATGCTGGTGTGATCACAGCATTGCCACAAGTATCATTTAAGAAAAAGATTTAAACAAGAGATACAGTTCAGCAAAATAAGTTGTAGATGTTTAATTATGGATTTCTGTATTTTGTTTAGCCATAAATAAAATCCAACCCTGACCTCGTCTTCAGAGGTCACCTGATTGGCAGTCACAACCCCACTGTGTGTCTTTTAAAGATGGCTTCATTCAACAGGTTAGTATAGGTCTTTAGAAACATGTTCATTAAATTGTTTGCACAAAGTCATTCTTAGATAATGAGATTTCAGTTTGCCCCATTCTGCAGATCTTCAGCTCCTTTCAGAATGAGATGTTTCAGAAACGTGGCCTGAACCCACAAAACAAAATCTAGAGGGTCACAAATGGCCCCCAGACCACACATTGGGAAACCTTACAGTCTACAGTCCTGTCTTGGTCTTCCCTCAAGCAGTTTAACAGCAACACATAGTGGTTTCAACATGCAACAACAAACAGCTTTTATCTCTCATGACTTGCTTTATCCTCTATTAAATTCTCAGGAAGTCCATCCATCCATTTTCTAACACCCTTGTCCCTAATGGGGTCAGCAGGTGCTGGTGCCTCTCCAGCTAACGATCCTGGCGACAGGCGGGGTCACCTGGACAGGTCACTTGGACAGGTCACCTGGACAGGTCACCTGGACAGAGAGTCTCAGCAGATTTCCTTCAAAGCCGTTGTTTTGCACACTTATAACACATTCTAGTCTTTTTTTTCTTAATCCACTGTAAACAACTTAAAATAAAAAGTGAAGTTCACCTCCTGTGTTGAGACAGAACCACCCATGCTAACCCTCCATCAGTCAGCCCTTGATGGTGAAGTAGCAGCACAACATGGTGACCTTTCTGGCCTGAACCTGAGGAAAAAAAAGCTGGGACGATATCTCTATAATAAAGCACGGTGATGTAAGAATTATGCTGCGGGATGTTTTTCTGTAGCAGAACCTGAATGTCCACAGAGAGCAGGAAGGAGAGACGAACTGAAGTCCCTGAGGATCAGTGACCCACAGACATGTTCCAGCTGGGTTAACACATGGCTAAATGTCCTGAAGTTCTTCAGACGAACCATCTAAATGTCTGATTCTGGTGGGTTTAAGCAGAGACCGAAAAGCTCCACTGATTACTAAACAGCATCTTCACAGGTCTGTCCAGCAAATCAAAGTGCTGCAGCTGATCCAGAACGCTGCTGCTGCTGTTCTCACTAAAACCAGGAAGATGGAGAACATAACACAGGTCTCCAGTCCCTAATCTGGCTCCCTGTAGCTCAGAGACTTTAAAAATCCTGTTAGTTTATAAATCACTGAATGACTTTGCACCACAATACATTACAGATCTGCTGCTGTACCAACCTTCCAGACCCCTCAGGTTCTGCTCTGCATCCCCAGAACCAGGAGAAGCAGCATTCAGCTTCTATGCACCACTAATCTGGAACAAACTTCCATAAAACTGCATAACAGCTGAAAAACTGAGTGCCTTTAAATCTCGACTAAAAACCAGCTGATTAGTTACATTTGAAACATAATCATGAATTTAATGATGGCATTTGGCTTAATGTAATGTTTTGATTGTTGGTTCTGTGTTGCATGACTTCGTGTTTTTGTTTGTTATGATGTAAAGCTCTTTGAAATGCCTTGCTGCTGAAATGTGCAGTACTAATAAAATTTGATTAGATGTCAGCAGCGCTCAGTGACTGGAGGTTAAAAGTTCTGCCATGCTGAACAGGACATCATCGAGATATCCAGGCAGACTGAAACGCCACGAGGAACTAGACTGAACCTCCACGAGGAACTGGACTTAAATCTGGTTAAAATTGCTGAATGGACTCTGTGTCCACAATGAATAATGTAAATAAATAAAAATATGGTTAATTTAAAGATTTGCCAGAAACATCTTACACCACTTAATATATTTATTTTCATTGCTTAGAGAACACATCACTGTACAATTTATTTACATTGGTCTTTTTTACATACATGTTAAAATAAAAATATGCAAACAGGGTTTAAACACTAAAGGCACCTTTTAGTTTCAAAAAATATATTTGACCTCAAACAAATGTTATACTTTTCACTGCAGATTAAATCTGTCAAAGAATCATTGGAAGCATCTCCTTTCCATCTACACAAAGAGTGAGGCTTCGAGATAAAGGAATCGCAGCTCTGTGCTCTACAGCTGAAGATGGCCGTCTGAACTGAAGAATATTATAAAAACTTTTAACCGAGTGACTTTAAGTTGAAGAGAAAAGACTCTTTTCCTGGTTTCTTTTTGTGGTTCTGGTTAAAATTCCTATTTTCTGCAGTTGACATATGCAAAGTTTGAGTTCAGGCTCCATTTAAACTGCATTTTGCTTCTGAAGGAGGAGCTTAAAATTAACACTTGTGTAACTTAGATGGATGAGTTCTAATAAAAAGAACTAAACATGCACCAATGATGACAAAAAGTCACATTTTATCACTTTAATTTCACAAAACTGAACATTTTCCTATTGTAAAATAAATGACTTTTATTGGACCTGAGCAAAGATTAAACTCAAATTTAGCAAAGTTTCCAATTATTGTTGTAATTTATAACCAAACTATTTTTATATTCCCCTTTAATATTTAATTCAAATTACACAACAGAAACTGCCACAAAATAAAGAGTCCAAAGAAGTGAACTTTTTGAATTGCACTCTCTCCCCACAAACTAAAGCTTTGGTCAGGTGTCAAACAAAAGCAAAACATTCACCCTTTGGATCAACTTCTCAGTTACATTCATGGAAAAAACCGACAGAAAACAACATGTGGTGGATGAACCCAGAGTCCTCAGGCTACAAACTTGTTCTTGGTGGTGGAGCCGCTCTTGGTGGCTGTGTCGGCATGCGACTGGTAGCCAATGATCACTTTTGGTGGGACGCCTAGCCTCTCCTTATAAACTCGCCTAAAAGCACAAACAAGTAGCCAAATATGAGCTGATGCTGAAAACAGGATATATTCTACAGCAATGCATTCTGGGTACAGAATATATGTCATTTGCTGATTATTGTAACCCATAGGGGTCCCAGAAGTAAATCTTTGGGATCCACTGGTCTAGCTGAAGGATTCTTAACAGAATGAAATCTTAACAAATGTCAAACTTTATTCAACTGCAAGTTTACAAACAAATTAACGCTTTGAGATTTTTCTGACCAAATTCATTAAAGGGGAAGCTAAGACTGCTAAACGTTTAGGAACTTAGCAAAAATGCTAAACAAAAAAATTTGTTACACTATTAGAATCTTAGCAGAAATATTCCTGCCACTGGAAATATTGCTAACCTGAAGGCCAAGTGAAACAAGATGGCGGTTTGTGCAGCTCACCCTATGTGTGTGATGGCGTCTTTGTTTTCAAAGTCTGTCGTCCAGATTGCGATTTTATCCCCTTTGGCTCTTACGTTAATGACGGCACCACAAACATCATCGCTGTGGTCGTCAAACGCTTCACCCACCAGACACAAGAGCTGCAGGAGGACAAAACGGATTTAAACTGTTTCTACTGGAGACCGTCTGCAGTATGTGACGCTTTCACAGTGGGGAACACAAACAAGGCTTTTGTCAAGTTAAATAATTAGAATTTTGCCTTCCAACATTAGTGATGTGATGTTCCAGATTATATTCCTTCATATTCAACACGACTCAAATCCAACATAAAAGAAAACCAAATATGGTCTTAGAAGCGCTCAGCATACCGTCTCTAACCAGAACCGGTCCAGATCGCTTTTCCGTTGCTGTTTGGACAAAGTGATCAGCCAGCGGCCGCCTCTTCGGTTCCGTTCGTCTTCCCACATGGGTTCGATCCCGTCCTGCGGTCAAATACAAACCCAGAACAGATCAGGCAGGGAACCAGCTCTGCTAAATACTTTAAGGTCACTTATTATTCTTCATATTTTAATTTAATCTGCAGTCAAAAACAAATCACAGTGCAGAGAATCAGATGTTTGTGTGAACGTGTAAGAGGTGAGCCTTACCTTAAACAGAGAGTAGTCACAGCCAGACATCAGGTTACTGGACAGCTGGATGTGATTATACAACCTGCCAACAGGAGGCGATATTTTCATCAAATAGACATCGAAACCAAAGATGCATCAAAAGTTTTACTTAGTTCAACTTAACTCAAACAAATATTCTAGATCATTAGGGTGGTGAACTCTAAACCAGTTTATTTTGATCCCTCTGGCTTAAAGCTCAGAAAATATGAATAATTTCTGAACCTCTGGTAAATAAAGGATTTTATCTCATGAATGCAGTAAAGTCCCTGTTAACATGAGATGAACTGCAGTCCGTTCATCTCATGAACTAAGTGAGATGAACTCACTCATCTCACTCAGATGAGTGAGTTGCCATGGTGACTGAAGCAGGTATTTGTATTATTAGCAGTGTGGACCAGTTCAAAGTGCTGCTATAAAATTGAGTCAGCATTTCCACAAAACTGGTCAAAAAGAAACAAATATTGGGTTTTCCTTCAGAACCTTGCTGCATGTAGACTTTTTCCTTCCACTCAACTATCCATTAATATGCCTTAGATAAAGAACACTGCACAGCTTATTTGTTTAGCAATGACCTCTTTTGTGATTTCAATCTAAAGTATTAAAATTCCTTTAGTTCAATTTCTAAAACACCAGAAGATAACAAGCAGATCTTCTTAGTATTCATCTTCAACAGAGTTTGGAATTGACCTGACGTGAGAGGCGACAGAACGAGTCTGGTCTTCTATGAAGCGGTAAATCTACTCACGCCCAGAAGTCTTCGACGGTGTCGAACTTGGAGATGAGGCGGAGGTTGGCCTGCCACGTTTTGCTTTTGTCATTTTTGAAGAACCAGAGAGCCCATCTGGAAAAACAAGGAGACCCTCAGAGAAGCACAGCTGCAGGCAACGTTTGGAAACTGGATAAATCTTTATCTGTGCAGGATTCCTGTTGGATACTGGACTAAAACCAGTCATGTCAAAACGATCCGTCATAAATCCCAGCAATAGACAAATAGACCTTTATGCCCCGGTCATAAACCTCACGAAGCTGACATTAAAATGAACACCATGACAATTTAATAAAAACTTTTTTAAACGCATTAGAGACATGAAAGCAGAACTTGCCTGTTTTGTAAAGGATGTTTGATGTAACCTTCAGGACTCACAACCTTCTGAAGAGTTTTCTCACAGTTCTCCTTTTCCGAATTAACAGGAACTGAACTCGTCTGTTTGAGGAAAGTAAACACTTTTGAAGAAACAGAAGGAATGGATGGCTAAACTGATGGACACCAGGACAGGAAACAACTTGGATCTGGAAAATACTTTAAACTCATCTCATGTCAGCCTCCGTTGCAAATATTAATAAATTCGATATTAAATAAACCCACAAATGTCTGCTTGTCAAAAGTGACCAGAACCGATCGTTAGCCGAACGCCAGCAGGAGCAGAACCAGCTGACGTAAACGTTGACGTCCTGCTCCAGCGTCCGGGTTCTCATTCATTCCAACAGCAACAGTTTGATTCACCGACTCAACTGTCCTAAACGGTCCAAATAAATCTGTGATGTGTGGTTCCGAATCAAACGTAACTTCGGTGTTAGTTCTGGTAAAAGCACATTCAGCAGGCGGTCATTTAACCGAACAGCTCCATTGAAACCGTCTTGTTGGATCCGCGACGCTAACTTCATGTGAAGCTAACAAGCTAGCTGGCAGAGTTTGGACCTTTATCCGCTATTCTGGTTCCCGTTCGGAACCGCCGCTAACTTTCCCTTCACTGTATGAGTGGTGGATAAATCCGCTTTTCAGGCCCGACACAGCCCACCTGGACCGCTCCGGCTAACAACGGGGATGTATGGGACTCACCATTACAGCGGTCGCCATCTTCTGGAGTCAATTTTCTGTTTTTTGGCGTGTTAAAATAGTTTCAGGTTGCGCATGCGCACTCAAGATTTACAGAAAAAGGAACATGTTGACCCCAAAGGCTCGATCAGAAAAAGGTTATGTATTGATAGATTATTCTCCGTGGTCTATTTGAAAAGCACTTAATAAGATAAAAAATACAATAAATTGTAGAATTTTGCTAATATATGTACATACTTATTCACTCCAGTTAAAACAATATTTTGAGGTAAATTAAATGTAACTCAATCTTCAAACAGTTGTAGATGCTCCTGTAGGGGTCAGTACCACGACGGTTCTGAACAAGCCTCTTACTCTGCTGCTGTGCTAATGAGCAATAATCCATTAATAAGAAGGGGTTGTTTCCTTTCAGAAATGTATAATAGGATTAATTCCTAACCTCATTTGTTAATTTTAGGGAACCAAGAAATGTGTGATGCCTTCATAAACCCACAGGAAACCCCATCTACTCCAGATGAATATCTGTTGAATCAAAGGCTGCCAGAGGGAGGGCCCACAGCTGGCAGAACCAGGAGCAGAAGCTGCTTTGGAGAAACTCACCTGCCTCCAGACTAAACGGTCTGTTCAGTGAGACATGCAGTTTTCTGGCATCAGAACAAAGTCCAAATGAATTTAGTTTTTAGAGGAAGACGTGAGGAAGTTAGATCTTCACTCTGAACTTCCAATTTCCTGTTTCACTTTAACAATGAAATGAGATCAATAAGATAAATGATTCCAATGATGACTAGATCCCATATAGTTAATATCAGTGTCATCTCAAAGTAAATGTTATGCATCTCATTCCCTTCTATGAGGTAAATGAGTGGACTGTCTGAGGATCTAACCTGAAAGCTGCTGCTTCAGTTCCTCCCACATTTTTGATGCATAACAATGAGGCACAATTTCTACATTTAATAATGCAGGAGTTTTCAGTTTCTATGCGTCGGTGCTGCCAACGCGTGGTGTGTGAGCTTCCTTAAGACTTACCTTTCAGTACCAAATGCATTTCATTTTAAGAATAAGCACCAAACTTGTTTTTGTCAAGTCAGAAAATGACCATGAGTCATTAAAAGACAAATCAGTCAGAAGTAGTAAGTTAAATGTTTTAATAAGGTTTTCTAAACAGAGTTCATGATTTAACGGTTCTGCTGCTAAAGAGCTTCTTCTAAACACTGGAATTTATGTCCAAGTAAGTGTGGAGAATTAAGTGCTGGAACTTAAAATGGGATGGAGCTTCATTAAGGCCGGTTATGACAAATGTTTGACAGATCACAAAGTCAGCACACTCCGGATGCTGCAAACAAAAAAAGGCATCAGGATGTAGACAAAGCACAATGCAAGAAAAATAATGATATTAAAACTGAAACCACAGCATAATGGTCTGACTGATTTGCATGATTATCAGTTTTCTACCTCTTTCCTGCGTGCATCAGGTCAAACGCTTCATTGATCTTCTCAAACGGCAGCGTGTGAGTAACAAACTCGTCCACCTTCAGCTTTTTATTCATGTATTCTTCCACCAGTTTAGGAACGCTCTCCACACTCTTCCAGCCTGGAGGAACAACAGCTTCGTTGAGGGACAAAGCTGCAGACTGAAGCGTCATCAGAAAGGTTCAGAAGCGTTCCCCACCTCCGAACGCTGTGCCCCTCCACACTCTGCCCGTCACCAGCTGGAACGGCCTGGTGGAGATCTCCTGCCCCGCTCCAGCCACGCCGATGATGACGCTCTCCCCCCAGCCTTTGTGACACGCCTCCAGAGCAGCTCTCTGAGGAGAGACGGCCATGTTGCTGCCATCCACTTATCATCTCATCTCTACCAGTAACAACGTCTCACCATGATTTGCACATTTCCGATGCATTCAAACGAGTAATCCACGCCGCCGTCAGTCATCTCCACCAGAACCTCCTGGATGGGCCTGCTGTGATCCTTCGGGTTCACAAACTCTGTGGCTCCAAACTCCTTGGCCTTCTCAAACTTGTCGGGGTTGATGTCCACACCAATGATTCTGGTTGCTCCAGCAACCTTGCAGCCCATGATGGCAGCCAAGCCGACGGCGCCGAGTCCGAAGACAGCGCACGTGGAACCGGGTTCGACCTGTCAGACAGAGCCAACATTTTTAAGAATTAATGGCTGAAATCATAGGATGATGGTCGGACTAGTGGATTTGACAGGAACTTCACTTGTTTTGGCTGGTGAAATTTTACATTACACCACAGATAAAGATTTGAATATTTCTTTGCAACCTTTTGGCTGCAGCAGGCCAGAGTGAGAACTGGGAGAATACAGAAGAACTGATCCAGTACTTTCTCTTTTATTTTACTGTTCAGTTGGTATTTAAATAATCAAAGCTACATATTCAGTTTGTCATGAAATAAAGCCTCTGATAAACAGAGTCCAGCCAGAAGTCCAGGGCTTAGCACCCACCTGCATGATCCTTTGGTGAAGTAGCAGCTTCCTGTTGGTCCTCATTATGAAACTAACCAGCTGAAGAACCTTAGATTTTAACTCTTTTAACCCTATGAAGATTTTTTCTTGTGTTTGTTTAAATTATATTCTGCAGTGCATTATTCTACAAAACTGCAATAATGATACTGCATCTGTTGTCAAATGTTTGACAATTATCTATTAGCAAGAAAACATCCAAGCAAGAAAAATGTGGAAGTTTTCAACCTTCAAAATTTTTCTTTTAAATGAAGTTTTGTTTTTTATTCCTTTCTGTGTTTATATGCAAAACATTGTTGAGCGTCCTAGTCGTAACATTATTAATAGTTTTATTTCCCAATAAGCTGCCTTTGAGACTCACCTTGGCAGTGTTCAGAGCAGCACCATAACCCGTGGAAATCCCACATCCCAGAAGGCAGACTTTGTCCAGCGGAGCTTTCTCATTAACCTTAGCCAGCGAGATGTCGGCCACCACCGTGTACTCGGAGAAGGTGCTGGTCCCCATGAAGTGGAACACCTGCTTCCCTTTGCAGGTGAAGCGCGACGTCTTGTCAGGGAGCAGGCCCTGGCCCTGGGTGACTCTGCAGGGTGGAGGAACATGGTGAATGCATGAGGAGACATTCTTTGTAATGACCGAGTTTCCATTTGATTTGTGGCAGCGCAGACGGTTTTTAAATGTCACCTAATTTTCTGGCACAGGTTGGTCTTGGGGTTTTTGCAGAATTTGCATTCACCACACTGAGGCACATATAAAGGGACGACAGTATCACCTGGGAGAGAATAGCTGAATGAAAAACACAAATAACACAGATATGATTGTTTATGCCCCGCTCCTTACCTGGCTTGAACTTGGTGACGCCCTCGCCAACGCTCTCCACAGTCCCAGCACCTTCATGTCCCAGGATGACAGGGAAAAGCCCCTCAGGGTCACTGCCACTCAGGGTGTAAGCATCAGTGTGACAAACCCCGGTAGCAAGAATCTAGGAAGTTTATTAGAGGCACATTATGAGCCTTTAATAATATGTCAAATATTAACCAACTTGCAGGGCAGAACAAATGATTACAGTAGGAAAGATAAATTATTGAGGAGAACTTTATGACTCTTTTGCAGCTTCAGTGTGTGTTGTGACAACATTAGAGCAGCAACCAATATGTTAAGACCATAAAAAAAATAATGCTGTACTTTAATAATTCAAAGAGCAACAAAAAGTGAAGTAAGAAATATTCAGCTTAAAGTGTAAAAAGTCTTAAAATGCAAACTGTGGTCTTTAGTATATGAATACTTGATAAATGTCAGAATCTGATGCCGCATGAAGTATCTGCATATTTTAAAATATATTCTGATAGATTTTTTATTAACATAACATATATTATTTTGAGTTAACAGCAGGTGTGAACGCCTGTTTGAGGAGAGTCTGGAAGATGCGGTTCTGATACAGAAAGAGACCGGTTCTTCCACTTTATTCTCAGAGAACTTCTGGCATTTTATCAGTAATTAATGATAGCAAATTATAAAGTAAGTTTATGATCGTTCTAATATTAAGAATATATGCCTTGAGTCATACAAAAAAATCTTATTTTACAACTTCTGGACATCAGAGAATAACCAATTTTTTTCTTGTAAATATTTAAAATTAACCAAAACATTTCTGAGTTTTCTGGCAGAATTTTTCTCCTCATGAACATTTTTAACATTTATGCTGACATCAAAATCCACACATTGGACAAGTCTGAATGGAAAGCAAAGGACCTAAAAATGACCTCATTCAAGAGGGATTGTTACTTTAATATCCATCTCTCCAGAAAATGGAGCTAAAATCAGATTAAAATTCACCTTAATGCGAACTTCATGAGCCTTGGGTGGGGCAACCTCCACCTCCTCAATGGAGAGAGGCTTCCCTGCTTCCCAGGCAACAGCTGCCTTGCACTTGATCACCTGCAGGAACAAAATGGAGAATTAAACACCAACTAGGTGTTGCAACAAGAACAAGCACCTCCTGTTATGCTGTGCATGTCAAAGATCCCACAGTGCAGTTTCTATCAGAGTTCCTGTATTCTCGCTGCTGTTAGTTGGATCTCTGCAGTTAACAGCGCTGCGTGACGCTCATTTACCGCCAACAGAGGAATACTTTAAATGTTGTTTTCATTGCATTACTTTTGCTTAAATCAGAGGAAACACGGAGTCCACGCTGAAGTGGCAGAAGCGGAGGTATCCTGAAAGTACCAGCTGGAACCGACCTGCCAAAGTTCCTGCTGTTCAGGCTGGAGACGGATTCTTTGTTGAGATTCATTCAACTGGCTTCAGTAAAAACCTCCATCTTGGCTCTCAGAGCTTCAAGGAACTAAACATGAACACTTTTATAGAGTTTACTCTTCTTTCTTCACGCGGAGTAAAAATGCATACGAAATATTTGTGGTTTAGTTTGTGGAAACTTACTTTCCCAGCTGTCTCCATGTCCGATCCTTCTGCAACGAGGAGGCGGAGGATGCCGTAAAGGAGTCAACCTTTAAGCCAATCAGAAGCGAGAACGCTCAGCGTGCGTGTGACGTCAGCTTGGTTAAAGTAGCGAAAACTGGGTCGAACAAGAAACTATAAATCAATCTGTTAATAATTCATATTTTACACAACGAATCTACATAAATTTGGACCTGAGCCAAAAGGTAATCAGAATATGTTTTATGACAAATTAAAAGCCACCTGTCTTTGTACTGTTACTAAAAATATATATTTATTAGGGATTTACAATAGAAAACAATTAGATGGAAATAAGATATAACTTTTATACTTTATTACTTCCTTGTGCTTTTGGCTGTGCTCCTTTTTGCTCTATATTGTTGTTGGTTTTGAATTTATTTCCCTTGCCTCTGTTAGTTTCAACATTTCCCATTAAAAATGAT
Source organism: Phalloptychus januarius (assembly GCA_902982915.1). Lineage (NCBI taxonomy): Eukaryota > Metazoa > Chordata > Actinopteri > Cyprinodontiformes > Poeciliidae > Phalloptychus > Phalloptychus januarius. Next base: position 7,968,883 of record CADWAE010000484.1, on the reverse strand, counting down.
CCAACTGTACTTGATGCAGACTGAAGAGGATCCAGGAAGTGAATATCCTGAGTTATATAAAACTATTTCAAAATAAATGTTCTGCTCTGAGTCTGTTATTCTCTTTATTTTCTCATTTTATATCTATTTGTTGCCATCTGACCCTTCCTGCTTCCATCAGGACCTTTAAACAAACCGTCTCCCCCCCCAGGCTTTGTCCATGGCAGGTGTTTAATTACCAACTTATGTGTATAATCAATTGTCAGGCATCATGCACATTATTAATATTCAAATCATGCAACTAAATTGTACATTATTTGTGAATTGTTCTGCACTTTATCCTATTTATATTTTATTACTGGTAAGGAAAAATCCCTGCACTTATGCTTTAAAACCTTCAAATTATTTTATAAAATGAAAAACAGCAGCACACTCAAACAGAAAACCTTTTAATCCAAGGCCTTTAACAAAAATTTAGTTTATGAAATATTTCTATTAAAATGTTTCCAGCTGAATAAACGTAGATTTCTCTACATTAGAAAAATCACAACATGAAAGTTTTATGAAAGCATTTCCTAGAATTATATTTTAATCTATCAAGGCGGAATATTAGAACAAAAAAAAAGGTTCCCTCTGTGTCAGAAACAAGCAAACACATGAACCTTTTAAATAATGGTAAAAAATATATATAAAATCCATCAGTCATCCAGACAACAGATGATGAAAACTCATCAGTTAAAGTCCTAATGAGTCTGTGAGGCCAGAATCCAGCAGATTGAAAGCTTCTAGTTGGAGGTTCGATGTGATGTTGACTCCAGGCCAGCAGAGTGAGCTCATCTTCCACCTGAACATCAGAACAAACCGTGAGGACACACAACCACACTCTGACACAGAATGACAAATATTCTGTACAGAGAGAAGTTCTGACCTCTGAATCCTCGTCCTCCTCCTCCTCCTCTCCCCCTGAAGCCTCCTCCACCTCCTCGCCCTCCTCCAAAACCTCCTCGGCCGCCTCCTCCCCTCCCGCCTCTAAAACCGCCTGACAAACAAAAACAGGAACTAATCGCACATGATGCAAACCTACAGATGATTGAACATGACAGACTAGACCAACCTCCACGCCCACCGCCTCTTCCTCCACCTCTGCCCCCTCCTCGCCCGCCCCCCCTCGGCGGACCCTTTTCTCCTGGAGGTCTTGGCAGGAACCTCTGCAGCGGCAGCAGCTTCATCGGATCGATATAAAACTAAAACCGAAGGGATTTGGAACCAGTTCAGTCTGGAAAAGAATCAATCAGTCTGCAAATGAGTTTTACCTTCTGCATTTTCTTGAACGAAGATGCTTTCATGTTTTCAGAGAGCTTTACTGAAAAATACTGCAGGAATCAGTTAAAGAAAAAACAATCCTGGATGCAACACATGAAAATCCTCAGAGCCTAAAATCAGGACAACAGAAAGGATACAAAGTCTCGGAGTTGGCCGAATATCTCGTCCACTTTCCCAATCTGCTCCTTGTTTTCCAAGTAGACCGGAGCGTTGAAGTAGGGAACTTTGTTTTCCTCCGTCGTACACTTACACACGATGTCATCTTCACAGGGGTGCATGAATTCCCCCAGAGCTGCAGAGCCAAAGTCATTATTACATTAAATTATTCATATCTAATAACTAGAGACATCTGCACCACAGATTCAGCTACTTGCAGCAGCATTTATGTCCTGGGAAATTATCAACATTTTCTATTGTTACGGAACAAAAAGTATTTTACATAATAGACCAAAAGATTATGGTGGGTAATTGAGGAATGAAAAGAAAAAAAATATGGTTGCAATATTTTTTAACAAATAAAATCTGAAAAGTGTGGTGTGCTCTTAATTTCTTTTGCAGAAATAGTTTCTGTGCATCAACAGCCTAGGGGAAATAAATAAAGGTTAATGACAAAAATCTACGCATAACAAAACATAACAGCTGAAATAAAAAAACTTCTGAAATGTTTAGATTTCTGCAGGTTTTACTAAATCTCTTCAGAAGAAGTTTCCTAATATTAAAAACAGCTCAGGTCATTATGCTGCAAGAGAAACTATTTCTTTTGTAATTCAATATTCTCTGGATCTTGAATCTCAGATCAGACCTGGCAAAGTTATTGTGACAGTTATGATTACTATCACAACTGTAATAACAGTTATGACAACATTGTGACAAACTTTGGTATGGCCACTCTAGGTATTTGGAGACCTGCAGAGACAGTGAGCACACACGTACAACACGTTTCCACCAGCTTCAAGTTGACATGACAGCACCTACACCCTCCTCCATCCACTTCCAGTTCAGCACCAACTCAAAGCCAGTCACCTGTTTGTTACCCTCTACCTGCAGGTTGCCATTTTATCCCTTTTTAGTTCCATTTTAAAACCATTTTATATTTTCTTGGAGGAAAACATGAATACTTAAACATCTCCATAACTAAAATAAATTAGTTATTAGTCACAGATTACATCACAGATATTTTATAGAACAGTCCTTTGCAAAAGCTTTGGAATAAACTACATTAGCATTTATTTTGAATCAGCTTTGTTGGCCAATTTATGCACAAAAACTGGGAATCTGACTTCAGCTCCATTTTAGGGCATTCAGGTTTACATAGAAAACATCACCCTTCAAAACTTCAAATCTACAGATGATTAACAATCAAAAGTTCAAATAATAGCTGAATTCTGACCCCAAATCCCAGTGGGGTTGAGAAGGAGGCTTTATAGATGCATGGAGCAGCAAAAGCAAATGAAGTGAATTAGCAGCGCTGATAACTGATGGTGTCATCCAGTACATGTTACTGTGGGATAACAGCTCTGCTGCCGGATATTCAACTGATGGCACCAACTATTGAAGGCTATTGCAAAACTTGAAGAGGGTCGTTGCTAGACTGACTGCTACCAGAAAACCTTCTTGCTCACAACAAGTACCTGGAAATTCGTGGATGATATGAGTTAACTTAATTCCCCTTGGCATAAATAAAAGATTTTTGAATTCAATACAAAACCAACCAGAATTAGGCCACAACTTCAGGTTTTAAAACCGCCGTAATGTGCCACCTAATTTCCTGATGTTAGAACCAACTGAAAGTTGTCCCGTCTCCTCTGAGATCCGCTGGATGAACTGATCTTACCCACAACTCGCTCCGGAGGACCGTAGTCCTGCTGTCTGTTGAAGCCGCCTCTTCCACCACCTCGTCCGAATCCTCCACCGCCTCTGAAGCCCCCACCTCGGTTAAAACCTCCACCTCCTCTGTTAAAACCTCCACCACGTCCGCCTCTGAACGACATTTTCCCTTGAAGGTCTGAAATAGAAATAAATGAGAAGCAAAGTAAAACACAGTGGAAGTTGTAGCATCAACACATGCATCTCAATGAGCTAACAGTATTAGCTCCTGCTAACTAGTTAGCTTCCTCGCGCATACTTAGTAAACAACATTATTAAACTACAAAACATGTTATAGCATCACTTAAGATATAAAAAGGAAACATCTGAAACATATGTATTAGAACACATACTTGAATTACTAGCTGGGCGCTCTACCGACGCCAATCTCCATGCGACAACACGTGTGACCAGAGGCTGCCGTAAACACAACAAAGTGCATCAAAAAGTGTCGTAAACTTTCTTGGCGTCATCTTTAAAGGAGCAATCACTATTTTTTTTTCTCTCTTGTGACAGCTGGTGCTGGTGTTAGTTTTTCAACAGTTTCCTTTCTAATATTTGTTCACTTCCAGGCTTACTTTTCACTTAATAATGGCAACAACAGGGCAGGTAAGAAAGCACAATTTTGTCTTTATTTTCTTTCAACAATAAATAAATAAATGAATTACCGACACTGATGCTGAAGTTCACATCCGATTCGCGACTTCCTATTTATTTCATATGATCGACGCATTCGTAGAGACGAGTCCACGTTAGAGATATAAATCCAATATAGTTTAGGAACTTTCAAAAATAATCTGAAAATCTTCGATTATTTCACTTTCATAATTAGCTTTAGTGATGGTGAGATGAAGCTTCATGAAACACTAAAGCTTTTCATCCATATGATGTAAAAATATTGGTCCACATGAGGCGAGACTAGGATGCTTCATTCGGTTTACTATTTATTATTCAATAAAGTGTATACTAAATGTAAAACGGGGTTATAATGATGCCAGGGAAGGAAGGATGTCCTGTAGCAGTTATACAAATCTGTATGAGCTTCTGCCCAGCAACAGTCTTCAGATCTTCAGACATTTAATTTGCCTTTAGGAGAAAGTATCTTTAAATTAATTTAAATAACAGTTTATACTGTGAAGCTGCTGTGCGCATTTTTGAATGATCACGTCTTATGTGTTCTAATTGAGTTTTTACAGGAAATTAATATTTTTCTTCTATCTATTGGTTAAACTTATTCAGGCCAAGTTTGATCTCCTTAAAAAATATATTTTTATTGCACCTGTTCTGTGTTGGTCGAAAAGAGCAAGCAACCTTTAAAGGCTTCTTGTAATCAATAGGGTTTCTACTGTAAAACATACTGCATTTAGCAATAATGCAGTCTATGTTTCACTTCTTCTTTTGTAGTTGGACTAGACCTAAAATATCTTTGAATAATCCAATCTTTTCAGATTTTGAACTAGAGGTTTAAAAACTGTGAAACATCCCTGTACTGATGGTTGGTGTAAGTCTGATCTGAACTTCATCAGCTTCCGGTTGTCTTCATCCAGTCATTGTAGCTTCAGGGTGAATTCAGTTAGCATGTTTTATTTTTTCCAGGTAATCAGATGCATGGCAGCTGTTGCTTGGGAGCCCAGGAAGCCTCCTTCTATTGAAGAAGTGGATGTTGCCCCTCCTAAGGCTCATGAAGTCCGGATCAAGGTAAACACACTGCACACACACACACACACACACACATTTGAATTAGTTTCTGATCCAGTTTTAGAGGTTTTCATGCAAAATTTGATGTATGTCTTTAAAATATAATATAATGCAAAAACATATCTGAAAGATTAAACTTGTTGCCTCAGCTTGATAATGCTGCTGGGAAAACATCAGGTTCCTCTTCCTGAAACTGGTCGGAGTGATTTCAATGTTTTGTGTAGGTTGTTGCCTCAGGCGTTTGCCACACAGACTGGGAATACCTGTATGAGGCTAGAAGAGGAATGAAACCGCGACCTTTCCCTCTGGTTCTCGGCCATGAAGCGGCAGGCATAGTGGAGAGTGTTGGCCCAGACGTAACAAAGTTTGCACCGGGTAATGTCAACAGTAAAATGCATAAATGTCACAGTCCAATTGTGGTTTTACTTCATCTTTTTTGCCCATTGTATCCTCTTTTAATGCTTTTGCTTTCATTTTGTCGCCAGGGGATAAAGTCATTCCTCTTTTTCTTCCATTTTGTGAAGAGTGTGACCAGTGTAAATGTGAGAAAACAAACCTCTGCAAGAAAAACTGGTGATTTCTCAGTCATACACATGGTCACACGCATGGTGTTTCCCCCACAGACTTTAATTACACTCTGACCTTTATGTCTTTTACAGGGAAAACACACAAGCGGGTGTTTTGGCTGATGGGACGAGCAGAATATCTTGCAGAGGTCAGCAGATCTACCAGTTCCTGGGTGTCAGTTCCTTCTGCCAGTACACGGTGGTTCCCGACACGTCTCTGGCAAAGATAGACCCTAAAGCTCCACTGGAAAAGGTCTGCCTGCTGGGCTGCGGCGTCTCCACCGGTTACGGTGCGGCTGTTAAAACCGGGAAGGTGAGAGGACCGAAACTACCTGGTTCAGGTCAAGTTAAAGCTGATTGGTCACCAACTCAGATCAGGGATCCTTGCTGTCTGGAAAAGCAAATTAATTGTTTTCCAGCTTTGGAAAAGTATGGAAAAAGAAAATAGAGATAGTGTCTGTCCTTGCACCCTGTCCTTTTCTTTCTTTTGTTCTTTCTTTCTTGCTTGCTTCCATTCTTTCTTCTTTTCTTCCTTCCTTCCTGGATTTATGTTTTTAAAAAATGACTAAGAACTTGTTAAAGTCTGTGTTTTTACATGAAAAAATAAAAACTATAATTGGATTTCAACAGTCTTATTGAATGGTTGCTATTATGACAATTCTCCACCAGATGGCAGTAAACCATCCAAGCTTCCGTAGAATATTCTTGTATAAATGAGTTCAAAGCAGCATTGCCACTGAGCATCACTGCTGCAGACATAAAACATGTATCTGAATCCAATTTTCCATGAACCACAGTGGTGTTGCTCTTTTTAGCCAGCACTTCAGAGAAAAGCCTCGTTCTGACAACTAAAATCTTCCATAACTGAGATGCTGTGACTGAGCTCCTGATTGGCCACTTAAATATTGTTTTTAGAAAATCATGAAAATTCAGTAAGTTATATTTTGGACGAATTTAGCAGTGATACCACTTCACTGGGTTCTGATCAAATACTTTTATTGTTTGCTTGTGTAACATTAATCATGGCTGATTGTGAAGCCTGGCTGCAGTAAAGCAGGGTGGTCTATGTGATAGCATCACATAGACCACAGCTCATGTGTTTTTGAGCTGTTGGTAGATCCACATGTCTTATCAAACCGAAACAGTTGATTTTAGTCTTGATAGTCTGAGACATTTTCCAGACATGAGCTTCAAACTAGGGCTGTGAGTCTCAGATAATTCAACATAGATACTTCTTTAATTTCCTCTTGATTCATCTTCATTTGAAGCTTTCTGTGTTTTTCCATCTTAAGAAAAACACATTGAAACAGTTTATGTGTAATTTGACATTAAGCAACCAATTGCTGAGGTAATAATTCTGCAGCCTGATAAGGAGTAGCTGTAGTTACATAAATGATTGCATCATCTGCATACAGTGAGCAGAAAGCAGAGGCCACAGCATCGACCCCTGTGCTGCACCTACATCACATTCCAAATTTCATCAATGCAAAAATTTATTTGGACACATTTCTGTCTAGAAACAAGATACGATTCTGTTTAGACCAGTTTTGATACTTGTTGAGAAATGTAGTTGTTGAACAACTTTACCTCGATCCAGACAATTTTTAATGGCTTCTGTAAAGTTACATGTGGTCATTCTGTTGAGTATTGTTGTCCAAATTATTGTCCGATATCTTACTGTTTCTTTAAAGAAGTTATATAACCTTTTCATCCATCTTTGCGGGTCCATCCAGATCGAGAAAGGTTCCTGCTGTGCCGTGTTTGGGCTCGGAGCCGTGGGCCTGGCTGCCGTTATGGGCTGCCAGGCGGCCATGGCTGGGAGGATCATCGCGGTCGACATCAACCCTGACAAGTTCCAGAAAGCCAGAGAGTTTGGAGCGACAGAGTGCATCAACCCCAGAGATCATGGAAACAAGCCCATCCAGGAGGTTCTGGTGGATATGACCAACGGGGGGGTGGATTATGCTCTGGAGTGTGTTGGCAATCCAGTTACCATGGTGACAGTTATTTCTTTTTCTAAATGAGAAAACTAAGATGTAAGGTTGAAGTTTTCCCTGTCGTTTATGAAAGACTGGGCTTGTTTTGCTGTTTGCAGAGTGCTGCACTGGAGTCCACAAGAGACGGCTGCGGGACATGCGTCATAGCTGGGTGGACAGAGACGGAGTCCATGAGCGTCCAGGTTATAAAGATCCTGATGGGGCGCACCCTGAAGGGGACGTACTTTGGAGGTCAGTTCAAAACATACCAGCCTTGTTTAGGTCTGTAGTTTTACTTCAGGGGCGTAAATACGTTTGGAAACTGACCTAATTAAACTTGATGTTGTTTTGCTGTGGAGGTTGGAAGAGTGCGAAGGACGTTCCAAAGCTGGTGGAGGCTTACATGAAGAAGAACCTGAAGCTGGATGAATTTATCAGCCACAATCTCCCTCTGGCTCAGATCAACGACGCCTTCGACCTGCTGAGAAACGGTCACAGGTGAGGAGCTGCTCAGTTCTCACTGCGTTGGTGGATGTTTCATCTGTTCAGGCAGCTACACAGCAGAGCTGGACTTAAATCACTGAGCAAATCTCACAACCTCTTTACTTCCTGTTCAGTTCATTTCTGAAACTCATGAAAGCCTTTTTTTCTTTTAAGGCACCATGTAGTTTATTTTTTAATGACTGCAGTCGTGTATTTTCTTCTCTAGAAGGAAACCTTGAGTTATCCTGATCTTCTTCCTGCTTCTATTTGTTTAGTATCCGAACAGTCATCAGTCTGGAAGACGTCTGAAAGAAGGGCACACCGACTGAGTCCGTCATGAAGAATTCCCTTTACCATGACGTTTATCCAAGTTTTAGCAACAAGTTACCATAAATCCCACTAGGTGGCATTGTTGTATCATAAAAAAACTTGAACATTTGTCCCTATATTCATCCTATTCCATTTCCATTTATGAAGTTTCTTTTATTTCATGTTTTTCCTGCAGTTTATTAAAGTCTTGATGCAAACACCAACCAGCTCTCATGTCTCTCATTTACAGAAACAAAGCATGTAATTCCTAATTCTGCAGCAGCGTCACGGTATATTCTCTATACATCTGTCACAGTTGGCAGCTACAGTGATGCTAAAGTTGCTCTACACCGACTTGGACAGGAAGCTGGGATAAACGTTGTGGGAACCAAAAGGCCCGATCCGTCCTCAGCTGTGAGGAACGGCGGCTTCATGTGGTCAGGCTGACCAGATTTCGTCCTTGGTAATATTATATATATTGAGTGGTTAGGAAAACAGTTGTGGGCTGTCAGGACAGAAGACAAAAGGTTGTTTGGGGAATGCTTTGCAGGGAAGAACCAAAATGGTTGTCGAAAGAATTTGCTTTATTGTGAATGCACTTGGCAGCTGAAATGATTTTCCAAACCTTCTTTTATAAAATGGAAAATAAATTTGTTCTCTTCATCTTTGGTGCCTCTGCTGGTGCCATTAATCACAGACTGCAGTTTAGATGACCTGGTTTTACCTCAAAATGCAAAGCCGGAGCAAACTTTTAGGAACCGGAGAGCAGAAGCCTGGAGATACCGAATCAGCAGACAGAAGAGCGAGACGAGTCCAGACACATTGGAGCAACGGGGAACCACCATGTCGGACACAGAGTTCTGCTGCTTTCTGCCGTCCATGTGACCGAACCTCTGACTCTTTTACGGGGAAAAAATCCAAAAGGAAAATCCATGTTTGCTTTAATCCATGCATCTGAATTGTCACAACAGTTCTTGTGACTCAGAGACGACCTGCAACGTTTCTGCAACTTTTTCCATGTTTTCAATGAAACAGAAACAGGAAAAGCTTGACATTTAAAATTCATGTTTGCATATTTCCACACTTTCTTCTTATTAAGAATTGAGAATATTTATTAATAACAGCGTTATATTGAGTAAATGCCAACATTAAATAAAAGTGTTTGGTTGAAAAAGGTCAGAGGTGTTGCCTTGCATTTCACAACATCTAGATTTGAATAAAGTTGTTTTATTAATCAGTGAGAAATCTTACATCTTAAAAAAGCATTAATTTAGCTGAAACTTTCTACTATTGAGAGCAATGCCACAGAAATAATATTCCAAACTGCTCATCGTTCTTAAATATTCCTTCTCATTACGCCCATAAACTTTGATATATGTGATATTTATACAAGTAATTTATCTGCACTAGAAAATGGATTTTATTGGGATTTTGTGGAATGGAGCAACAAAGTATTGCAAAATTGTGAAGTGATTGGGGAAAAAAATCAAGCATTTTTACAAATAAAAAATGCAAACACATGGATTCATCGTCTTGAGTCGAGACTTTTTAGGATCGACTTTCACTTCAGGTTCAGCTGCAGCTCCTGCCGTCTTTGTGTCAATCAACTGTAATCATCCGCAGACTCAAACATTTCACCTTCTTCTTCTCAAAGCAGCTCAAGCTCCATCAGACGGAGATTATCTGAGACAAGTCTCTCCACAGCTCCCCAGTTAAATTTAGGTCTGGACTTTGACTAGGCTATTTTCACCCAGGAATTTGCTTTGATCTAAACCATCCCATAATAATATATCTCACTCCATGTTCAGAGTGTTTGCCCTGCTGGAAGCTGAACTTCAGTCTGCTGAAGCCTCTAACTTGTTTTCTTCCTGGATCCATCTCCACAGCATAATGCTGCCATCACTATGTTCTGCTGTGTGAATGGTGTGTTCACTGCACTGTGAAGTGGGGGGGTTGTTAGTTGTCCTTCACACAGACATTTGGATGTGGACCAGAAAATTAAATGTTGGTCTCGTGGGATTTGAGTCGTAAACTTAAAGCTTGATTTGTTTCAACAGGCTTCAGGTTTTCATTAGGAATAAATATTCATCACTTCCTTACCTTGTGTTGGCTTATCACATCAAATTTTAATTAAATTCATTAAAGTTGCAGTGGAAATGTGACACATTGTTAAACAAAAACCTTCTAGAGGTTTAGACTTGTTTTTATTCTACCAAAAAGTTTGTTTCTAGGGAATAAAATGATATAAAAGAAGAAACAATTTGGAAATAGCATTTTATTGATTTGAACATTACTTTTGCCTCAATATTGAATGGAAAATCTGCATGAGCAATGCAGTAGCCGAACCCTTTGCTTTTCCGCTTTTTGTATGTTTTCACAGGCATCTGAAACTTTCTGTCCTTGGGGTTGAAAGGCCTCCATTCCATCACCCTAATCTTTAGCTCCCAGCTCAGATTTTCTATCAGATTCAAGTCTGGACTCGGGTTCGGCTGCTACTTCCAGTCAGAAGAAAGACACAAGCAGGTCAAATTAAGAGATTACTTCAAACCTCCCCGGCTGTGAATCATTTGGGCTCAACTGTGTGAGTATTTTCTCAATGTACAGTAGCTGCAAACCTGCTTTTTAATCTGGAATTAGTGTCATAGTGATTCAATTTAGTTCTACATGAAATTTCATTTAAAAATTGTTTCTCTGCAGCAGAAACCCAAGAAGGAAATATCGTGAGTTTTAAACGAACAACAAATTTATATTTGAGAAGCTTTATGGGATGTTAGCTCAGCTTCGGCGTTCTGGCTCTTCCTCAGTAACACCAACCACCAAACAAGCATGCAGAGGGACAGGTGTATTTGCTGGAGAGGAATATTAACTTTGGATTTTTCTCTGTAATGGTTTCAACCAGGAACTATTTTTAAGATTTTTTATGAGTACATGACATGAATGTTTTCAGTCTTCTCTTCTGCAGATCAACATTACAACAAGAAAATCCACCAATGCATCTACCTATCAGAGTTTACATGATGAGTTGTTTTACTCACAACCGATTAAACAGAGCTCTCGTTGTAATGAAAATGTTTTTTTCCTGTAGTTTTTTAGGGCCAGCCCAAAACACAAGCAAACTAAGCTGCTGCATTGGACTCCAGCAGTGTTAATTATTTACACAGAATATGGATTTTAAAACTTTAAATGTGCATTTTTATTTATCAAGAATTAACATTTAAATTCTGGATAAAAAATTAAAAATTTTTAAAATAATTAAAATTTTCCAGGAATAAAAAAACTGAAAATTGTTCTGGTTGTGTTCAGATAGAAGAACATCTCCATGGGAAATACCAATAAGGTGAAAAGTCATAATTCAACACCATCAGTTTAATCATTTAAGCTGCATTTATCCGGGTGGAAACAACTTTTCATGCCAGTAATGCCTGTAAATAGTCATTGATAATTTTGTGTGGGTTAAATGACCTTTAAATCACTGATCTATTGGCAACTCTGCAAAATAATGCATTCAGTGATCATTAATTTGTTAAAATAAAGGTCATATTTAGATTTGTGTTTAATAAACTGAGGAGGAAGTTCATTCATCGATGCAGTGTGTAACTACAGCTGTGGTTCACAGCCCACTTCAGCCTCCAGAAGCTGCCGTGTGAAGCCCCCGATTCAGCAGCAAATCCAGCCCATTATACGCCTAATGCCAGGCAATGGCTGTGACATCCCTGCTCTTTCATTGACACAGGTTTAGCTGACTTGTCAGAGGAATATACTTAAGTTGATTTGAAAGTGGCACAACAGTGAACTAACTCAGTGTTTAGGAAGGGCAGCAGTTTTACTGAAGCTTTAGCGCTGCAGGAGCTTTCATAAAGAAGAAAGACTAGAAAATGGCCCACTGACTCGATAAACATTCATCACAGCTTCTCCTTCAACTGGAAGATGAATATTCTGCTTTAGATTCCTCCAAATTCTTCCTCTTTTTTGCTAATTCATGACCTTCATCCCATATAAATACTGTATGATGCTTTTCTCAATGAGCCGTGCCAGATCACGTTTCATGTTTTGCAAGCTGTCAGTCATGACTGCGCTTTCTAGATGAATTGCAACAGAAATAGACAACAAAGAGCAGGATTACGCAGACCACACATAGCCATTACAGCAGAGACAGACAAACACGCGCTCACATGGAGGGATTCATGCGTGACAGCTCTAAGCTTTTGTTGTCTTTTGTCTGACAGTAGCAGTAAGGTAGTAATTGAGAGATTAGCTGGAAGGTGCTATCATGACACTCCCTTGTTTTGTCTCTCCCACACTGGTCAAATAGCTCATCAGCAGCAGGCATGGGAAGAAGCCATGTGACTTATTTTAGGTCTTTTGAGTCGTCCTTGAATGACTCGGTACTAAAATGTTCTCTGTATAACTAAAACCTTTTCAAAGCAAACATCTAGTCCGAGTTTCTACACGACAGGAATGCAGAATCACATCATCATGTTATGCCCACGCTCACTTGCAGTAAGCGAACCTCGTTTGTCTTAAATAATTACCACCTGTGGGACCTGCACGGGGCTTTTCAGTGACAGGCATGGATATAAATGTCACATCCAAATCCCTTTTGCAAGTTTTTGCATTTCTTTTACCTTTGTGCGCTAACTTTGAGTCAACAAAACATCTCCAGTTGGTTTGTGGGAGAGACTTTCCCAGATCCCTGAAAACGGCACAAGCGTGAGGAAAATGCTGGGAGATTTAGTTTCCCTCTGCACAGTTTACCCACCAGGCCTGAGAGCCTTCCTGGGAATATGTTCAGCTGTTGTCTTTCTTTAATGATTTTTTACAAATACAAAAAAATTACAACCTCTTTGACTTTTTGTGCATTTTGTCAGGGTAGTTTAACAAACTACAGACAATAAAGTGATTTTGTCTCAACCATTTTGGTCCCTATAGACACTGAAATTTTGACCCATTTCTTTTAAAAATAGTCTCTCCCACACTGGTCTCCATCCAATCCAGTCAAATTGGATGGAGACTTCAGTTTTCATACAAATCCAGCTGACACTTTTCAGATCTTTTTATGAAAATAATAATGATTCCTTTGTAATAATTGAAGTGTTTACATGAATTAAAGTGAATGTTTGGTTGAGTTTCAGCTGAACGGCTCTTCATGCCCTACTGAAGATCTCTGTAGTTTTCTCTTACATTTTTGTCTCCGATGCGAACCGGATCGTTTAAGTGTTGCTTCAAAAGGCTTTCAAGGTTGTGGTGAGACAAGGAACATCAAAATGAGTGTGTGGCGAGTCGCAGTTACCTTGTTAGACAACCGCCATAAAATAAATCATTCTGTTTTTCTCCCTCTGCTCACAATAACTCACTGTTTTCCAAAGATGAGACTTCCAAATCGATGTTCCTTGGCTCGCTGCCTGGCCACAAAGGGATTGGGTCCATCCCAAAAAACACACTCCGAACTGAACACAGCTGACTGAACACTTTTCTTTGGGTAGTAATTGTGGTGAACAGTAAAGAAAACCTGAAATGATCCATTATAGGTGCGTCGGTCCATTACTCATTCCAAAGCATTGCAGTTTTAATAATAAATGTGCAGAGACTACTGAAGTTTGTAAAACTGAATTGATGTTGCAGTAGTTCCAGAACTAAAGGCTAAAAATAATGAATCATTTTAATCTCTTTTTGAAGGTTGCAGAGCTTATCACACTCAAACTTCAAGATCATTTTTGAGCTGACTGTCATTTTTTCTTGCAGTTTTTAGTAATGATATTGATTAATAACAATCCCACTGAAAGGTTCATGCTCATCATGGGCATGAGCACAGTTTTCTGTTTAGGCCCTTGATGACACATTTAGATGTTTTTTTCCCCGAGTGGAATAATTGCACAACAAACATTTTCAATGATTTATACGATGAAATTTGAAATTCTTCCACATGTGGTCAAACACAGCAGATATTTACATTCACTCAATAGAAAGACTTTTTATTCCTTGTTTGATGAAACAGACTAAACAGAAGAAGCAGCTGGAATCAAACTCGCAACTTTTTTTCAATTCAAATAAAATATACTTTATTCATCCCAGAGGAAAATGAAATGTTTGTCATGACTCATGTCATCCAAGCATCTTCAAAGACTGGGTGCTGTGAACAGGAAGGATCTCCAGTAGCAGTCAGTCTTGCAGACATCTGAATACTTCTGACCAGAGACAATGTCACAGTCTCTGACATGCTAACAGCAGTTTCTGGACAGCAGAGCCGATGTTTTACAGTACCATGTTCTGGTGACATCATCAGTTGTTGGTAAGCTGCTAATCCACCTCGTTTGCTTTTGCTGCTCCCCTTTAAATCTCTGTCTGTTTGTACAGATCGAAAGCCGTTGGAGACGCTGCAGACATCTAGGAATAAAACTGATTAAGTCGCTTCAGAGGTGTTTCCATATTTACAGCCCAGTGAACCAGATGTGGTTGAATGCTCCATGTTGGGAAGCCCCCTCTGGTCAGGGGGACCCATCAGGATGGCAGCAGTGTGTTGCGTGTGTTTTGGACTCGTTGAACGCTGCAGGTAGCTGGATTTGGACAGATGCAGATTTTTCTTCAGAACTGGTGACATTTACTTTTCCATTCAGCCTGACCTTGTTTCAGGTCAGTTCAGCGCAGAGCAGCAATTATTGCTGCAGAAAGACAGTCGCCTAAAGTTCTGGTTTGGTTCACCTTTCTTTCTCCACTGCAGAAATCTTAATGCTCCCAAAAGCTGAGCTTAGTGAAAGCTTTGAGTCATCTCTGCTTTGCTCTGGTGTTACCTTTTAAAGTTGTCTTGTGGAACCCTTCACTACAGCATTTAGTTCCTCCTGTAAATATTGTTCGTGTTCAGGCATGAAACTCCGCCGTAATGGAAACTTCGCTGTACGATGGAGCCTCCGCATTCACAGCGGTTGGGGATCAGTCTGATGCTGTTACATGAAATCTGTGAATTCTTCAGACACCATCTGAAAACACAATTTTAACGGCATGAACAAGAAATCATGTTTTCACAACTACACGAAGCTAAAATCTATTATCTTCTTAATCTATGCTCTCGGGAGCACAGCCAATCAGCACCAAGGAAAATAAATGGTGCTCCTGGATTGGCTGCTTTGCAAACAGTTTTTACTTGACCAATTGTGGGTCAAGTAGTTTTGTGCAAAATTATTTCAGCTTCCCACGATATATTGTCTTTCAAATATTTTAGATATGCACTATGAAAATTCATAAATAGATGAATCTACAATCTACCGCAACAGACGGTGGTCCACTGGACCGGATATTTTATTTATGAATACTATTACATTCTGCATAACTACCATCTCTGCTTGATTTGGTAACCAAACCTTTTTTATTTCAAGCGATTATTTTTGAATGTTACAAGCAAAAATCAACCAGCTTCATTCCAGGTTTTTCATTAAAATTCCACTGAGATTTGCCACTTGTTACTTCTTTACACTTTTAAAGTTATTCCTTTTTCAGGTTTAGATAAATCTGTTTACGTGATTGTATTATTTTATCCACTTTCTGTCTCGATACTTGCTCCATAAGACCAGTATCTGACACATCTTAGTGAACGTCAGGATGCCTTTGGGAAGTTAGTTTTACGCAGGGTTTGTCTGGTAAGGTCAACTTTACTGCTAGCAAACACACATACTTAAACTTTGGCAACGGATTACACATCAAATATGTAATCCTAACCAATGACAGTTGGACTTGGACTTTGTTCTCACAGCATCATGCTGAGAGAACCAACAATCCCCCCCCACCAGCCTGCTTTCACCTAAAACTCTCCCCGTCGCTCCTCAACTTAGCTGCAGTCGCTTCGTGTTTGCCTTTATTTCCTGAATCCCACAGAGCAAACAGGAACAAGGGCAGATTATCTAAAAATTATCCTCGGTTCTAAATACACAAAAAATAAATGTCATCAGACTCCCAGAGAGGGGAAAACATCCATCTGTCTGTCCGTCCGTCCGTCCATCCATCCATCTAGAGTCTATTCTAATGAGTGGAACTGAGAGCTAAAGCTAATAAGCAGGCCATGCTTAGTCTTTTAAATAAACCTGCTCTGTCCCCATGTGGCCCCTCTTTTTTGCATTATAAATAATGTATATTTTCCCAGCAGCGCGCGCGCGCACACACACACACACACCCCCCACGCACACACCACAGCCCTCTCACAATGTCTCTTTTGACTTCTGAGCTGCCGGTAGAGTTCAATCTGGTCTTCAAACATCTTATTTTCTGCCCTCCCCCAGTCTTATTGGTTTACTTTAATTAGTGATATTGAAAGCAGGGGTAAATGAGAAGGGGGGTGTGAGGGTGGGTTGCCTGTGGTGGTGGTGTAAATACTGAAAACAAACAAGAGAGCTGAATGGGAGGATGGCGGCGGGCGCAGTCCTGACGCTGCTGCGCAGACGGAAGAGGACACATGGTGTAAGCAAACACTCATAATTGCATTAGATTCCCCTGGCACACGGGTAATCTAGCCTTCCCGTGTCCCAAAACACAACAGGACACCTCTCCTTCTCCTCTCCGTCTTTGTCACATTAGAAATTATTCATGCAAAACCCACAGTACAGTCACTGATTATTCAAAAAGCAGGAGAGACGACTAATTATGTTTTAGGGCCGCAAGGTGTGGAGTGTCAGGAGAGTGTCACTGTCATGTGTCTGAGAAATGCAGCCAATCTGAATGCATGCATAATCATCCGTTATGTGTGTATGTGTGGTGTGCGTGTGTGCATTCTCACCTAGCTGTGTGAACACTTGTGCATCCCATTAACCGTTGTCCTGTTTGATATTTCATTCCTCAGCCCACATGTCTTGAGAGTATGAGCAAACACATTTGGTTGAATGTGATGTTCTGAGCAAACAGCGAAACCTGGCCTTGGTTTAAAGCTCTGCCTGTCAGGCGATGGGATGTTATGAACCTCACCGAGACGTCCACACACCTCCTGCTAAAAATGTAGAAGCCATTATATTTCAGGTGAACTCTTGTTGGATCATTTTCCACCTTTTTATTTCTGCTGTCTGACGTTTTTTATTATTTGAGTCAATCTCATGTAGGTGCTAAAACCACAACGTCCACTAGGTGGAGCTGTAATTTTTCACAAGAACAAGATCCACAGACATTATGCACACTTTTATGTAATCTCATAATTTTATATGTATATTTATTTGCCAGTGCAAATAAACAGAATTTATCAAGAGAAGCACAACAAATGACATCAGATGTCCAAGTTTTAATATTTAATAAAGTATTTTATGCAACAGCAGAGTTTGGTAGAGAAGCCAAAAGTTGTACTCTAGGAGTAGCATTACTTTAATATATATTTTACTAAAGTAAAAGTAAAACGTAGCTGTCCAAGAAATTACTCAAGTAAGAATAAAAAAGTATTTAGTAAAAAAGTGACTCAGGTGCTAACTAATCATCTGACCTAATATCAGAAAAACAAGTTATGTGAAAAATCTGGAATAGTGAAAAAATATGAATAAATAAAATATTTACAAAATAAGAAAAGAAACAAATGTCCAAATATTTTTTAAACATAAAACTTGTAAATACTAATGCTTACAGTAGGTAATGTATATATATTTAGTCCTTCAGCAAATCAAACAGCACAGATTGTATATAAACAGGAGGTCTCACTTCAACACAAACTGTGGTCTTGTTTCTCTGTCTTGTGTGTTTTTAGTTTGTTATTTCAGTGAAGTTACTGAGATCTACAAGCAGTAAAGTATCCAGAAAACGTACTCATTAAAGTAGACACTTAGAAATTACAAGCATTAAGTTCAGCGTCTTAAAGCCGCTGCAGAAGTTACATTTTCTTCTTAAACTTACTCATGTAATTGTAACTAAGTAAATATAATCGGCTACTATCCACCAACATTCTTTTTAAGGCAGAACTCTGGATTTATTTTGGTATTTTTAGAAATCCTGTTGTGTTTTTCACAGCTGAAACCGCAGCTCTTAAACTGTTTAAGCTTCAGCAAAACAAGCTGCAAATCTTAAAATGCAAAGCGGCAAATGCTCTGAAGAGCAAAGCCCTAATGTCCTATAGTGAAAGCACATATAATGCATCATTAGCAAATGAAGACTTTAGGTTGGGTCACCACCAGCAGTAATGAGAGAAACGGTTGAGGAAAAGTCTCAGATGTCTGATGGTATTTAGCGGATATGCGAGGCTTTGAGGCAAAGCCACTGTGCTGGAGGGTTTATATTTGTGTGGCCCAAGGGCCAGTGTAACAAAAAATAAACAATACGTCCCGGTTATTAGGGCTTTATTAAGGCCCACAAAGTCCCCAGTCTTGAGAGGGTTTATGCCAGACAAATGGGTCCAGTAACGATTCCATTTATGGGCTCTGATCGCTCAGATTGTTAAACTGTATTTGCATTTCACAGGATTATTACATTTCACCCACAGAAATGTCTTTCTTGGAGACAACAAAGGAAGCACTGCTACACAACAAGAGATTGCCTCATAATTTAAAGCTGACTAATTACGTTTGTGGTAATAACTTTGCAGTCCACACAATTAGCTTCTATTGACCGCCCACATAATCACTAGCACTTGGATTAGCAGCAGCTACCCACACATGATGCTTCATCTCTAATGACTGACAAACAAACAACCAGGGAAAGACGAGGAAGGAGCAGCAGGAACACCCACCAAGGCGCTTTTAGCCTAATATCCGCTAAGCTCCGGACACCCCAACGAAGTCGGTCTTGTCTAACCTGGCTCTCACCTGTTTGGAAACAGCTAAATTGCCCAGGGTAATCCCTTGTCCCCAGGGTGCAGGAGGAAGATTTCCCCACCCCTGAGCTCCGTCCTGCCCTGACAAGTTGGTGCACTCTGCAGACCGATGGAACACCCACAGTCACCACCTCACGCTAACCGTGAGGCCTTTAGCTCACTCAAAATATTTACAAAATCTGAAACGTAAACTAGTATTTTCATGTTATACAAAAAGAAATAAAGATTAATATTAAAGATTGCAAAGGAAAATTTTAAATAAAGGCTATTACCTTTTACATTTGATCTAAAAAATGTTACTTTCTGTTTAGAGAAAACTAGAAATATAACTATGGGAAAATGAGATGCTGATAGTTTTGAAAACTGTCGCCTTTTTTCCCCCCCACACACAAACATCTCACCACTCGGTGAAGAAAACAAATTCATTTAATTCTCGTGGTGCAGAACCAGCACTCTATCCACTAATTGGCCTGCTACAGTAAGTCTGGCCTAGAAAATTATCCTCACAGTACCTTGCAAAAGTTTTCAGAACCTCTTGAACTTTTCCACATTTTAGGCTGGTTTCCTGCTGGGAGGTGAACCTCCGCCCCAGTCTCAGCACCACTGCAGCTTCTCGCAGATTTTTATCCAGTATTATCCTGATTTAGATCCACCCATCTTCTCATCAGCTCTGATCAGCTTCTCTGTTCCTGCTGGAGAAACGCAACTCCACAGGATGACACAGCCACCACCATGCACATAGTGCGACCCATTTTCTGTCACTAAGAAGTTTAACTTCAAAGTTTGTCAAACTGAAAATGAGACTTTTTTCAGTAATGTCTGCTGTTTGCCACTTCCATGAAGGCCAGATTTGTAAAGTGCATCAGCAATTTGAGCTGAAGATCTCTGCAGCTCCTCCAGAGTCACAATGAGTCTGAAAACCAACAACATATAAAGAAAAACTTTGACCTGCTCGTTTATGTCACTTTCTTTCTTTGTAGTTGCAGTTCAGCTATTCTTTCTTTAGGTGGAGCAATTTTGCACTAATGGTCAGAAGTCCTAGAGAGAAACGGACTGGAAGGACGTCTCCGTTTCTGTTTCAGCTCTACTGTAGAACAATATTAGGCATAATTTAATTGCAGTAAACCTTAAATTGTTAAAATTTTTTCTCACATTGAATCTATATTCAGATTTCTATATCATTTTTAATTAAAGAAAGACTACATAGATGTATAATCTTTTTAGTAGATAGTAAGATTAATTTTATTTCAACAAATGCATTTATGCAAAAATGTCATGTGACATCACACCACATATCCATCCATCCATCACACCACATAAAGCAACAATAATCAGGAATGACTGAAAGGAAATAAAACTTCTTGCTCCAGATTGGACATTTCAATAAAAATCAGGCGTAGCAGAGTCACCATCTGCAGTCAAGGTGTTTAAACCTGGCTGCCTCTGAGCTCAGCATCATTAATCTCTCTCTCTCCTATCTGCCAACCGTACAACGTTCATCATGTGACTGCATTCAGGCTTTTACATTTCATCCAAATGTTTCTGTTCATAAATGCTTTTAATGGCTCGCCGCCACGCCGATAAGAAATTAAAACAGCAGTAAATGGAGCCTGTTTGGTTTGCTGCAGTTGAAGCCATTCATCTTGATTAGCTTTGAGATATACTCGGCTCCTTTAAAATTCACTATCATCGACTGTGCATGTGTGGATGTGTGTGTGGGGGGGAGGGTGGGTGTGTGTGTGTGCGTGTGTGTGGATGTGTGTAAGCACAGCTGAGACTAACTGCTAGCCTGTTTGCATCTGGATCCTGTTTTATTCTGTGTAAAACTGATTTTCTTTCAAAGATTATTCACTTTCTTTTACGTTCATTTGAACATTCTGTTTGTTTTGATTTGAATCTCTAAAATCCAATTTTTTTTCTCTGCTAAGAATTAAAGAATGTATTAAATTAAAAACAATAATTTCCCCTGAGGAAATCTTGGTGCTTTTTTTTGCCAAGGCATTTTCTCTCTTCCACAAAATTTCTTTGAGCTTTAACTAACAGAATGAGGATTTAGTGTCCTCCAACAGCTTCACTCAGAGGACAAGTTTGGACCTTTCCGACTTCTCCGAATGAAAATGATGGAGTTTAAACTCGAAAACTGAAAAGAAAGTCTGTTTGCTAAGAGAAGCTTTGCTGCCATAACTGTCCCTGATTAAACATTTTCAACAACTATTTTATGCATTTATGTGTCGGGTCATTATTTTATGTGGTCTTGCTGCATCATTTAAAGACAATAAATTCTAAGAGTAAACTACAAACTCAATAAAAAAAACAATCTTAAGCATTTAACTTGACACTGCTGCAAGTCTGGTGTCTTTCAATCTATTATCACATTGTGGTTTTTGTTATTGTGCAGCTACTTCATATCAATTTATCTTTACTTTGCAAGTACTATAACAATACTTACAGCAGGTTACTTCCTTCAGACATGTGGTGAGCTGCAGGAGGAGAGTCCTTACATCACTTGGCCTTTCCTAATGATGTCTATGAACCACCAGCCCGCATCCCAGAGAGGCTCATTAAAGTTGCAAACCTTTGTACTGCATTAAAGAGCTGGAATCTTTAGGGATGCCCAAACTTTTCAGATTAGTTCACCTCTCCCTCACTTAAATATTCACAATATAGAAATTTGCACAGACTTTTAAAGTTTTCTTCCAGGCCAACCTGCAGGGGAAATTAAATTAGCTCAAGATCACAACACTGACAATCAGCTCTAGAAAGCAGGTTTCCATCAAGCTAAGTTACGACTGCATCATGACCACCGCTGAGTTATGTCTCCGTTGTCTGCTAAAGATGTGCTTAAGAAATACCGTGGAAAAGACATCATAAAATTTTATGACACAGGCATGAGAGCAAGAAGATGGCCATAAATCTTTGAACTCCAACCCAGGAGCCGTTCTTTGGCCAGACGACTCCTCCGTCAGGTGGAGGGGGTGTCAGTGCAGCTGTGTGACCTCACAGCAGGTGTATGCATACACACAGATTTTTATCCAGAACACTTGGATGGTAACTCAGGCATTGATACTATGTTAGTTCATCTCTTCAACGAGATAAAATTGTTTAGCTTTCAATTTTGCACAAACTTTTCCACATCTCACCATTCCAGAGTTCATTGAAAACTGCAAAAATGTAAAATGCCAACAAGATGGAAAACATCTCGGATGAACTAAAGTTTCAATCAGTTTCCAACATAAAGCATCTGTTAGACTTTCATCATCCCATCAAGCATTTCCTCATTTAGAGGAACAGCAGATCCTGAACATGTTCACACTACTCAGGGGGTTTCCAGTGATTTTTCAACCTTACCTGTTGTTAAACAGAGGTATAACCGAGGTTTAACTTGAAAAGGACCGAGTCTGTCATTGTGTGTAATTAAAATAATCCCAGAAGCTCCAGATAAAATGAGCTTCTTCAAAGTTCTCGTCATGTAGAGTTAACGGCTGAGTAAACAGACAACAAGGAATTCAGACAATAGAGTTTCTCATTAATCTTCTTAAAAAAACAAATGTTTCAAAAGCTTTTTTCCAGACTCTAAATGTTTCCTCACAGCCATTTAATCATCAGTTGCCTATTATTTAGGTAATTTATTGTAAACATGGCAAAGAACAGAAAAGTATTATATTATGCACCATAAAGAATTCAAAGCTGCTAATGTCTCCAGAATCTAAACAGATAATCTCCTCTAAAACTTGAGTCTGAAGGAACTTCCTGTTGATCCACTAAGAGCATTTGGCTGCTCCTACAGAAGCTACAACCATCTACTTCACTTTATTCCAGTGTTTTTAACATCTTCCAAACATAATAAGAAAAATACAAATTAAAAAAAGAATGAGGTGAAAGCTTCAATTTTTTTTTGACAACCTCTGACAAACAGAATTACAATACATACCAGAGACACTGTTGGACTCTTCCATCATCCTCGAGGAAAACGCAGAGACATCGTAGGATAGCAGGCCTCATGGCAAGTAGAAAAAACAATTACAGGAAGCACAAGCCTATTCTGAAGAAACTAAATGACATTGTCAGGTTTTGTCAGGTTTACTTTACTGTGCATTCCCCACTTGAAAAGGAGAGTCTCTACAATGAAGCTTTTAACTGCATTTCACTCAAAGAGCCTTCAGTTTAGCTGATCCACCTTTCTGTATGATGCGATTTAGCCTTTCAGCCACATAGGTGAAAACCCTCAAAAGAAACAGAAACATCTGTTACATTGTGAAATTAATAAGATAAATAAATACATTGTGAAATAATCAAAATATATTTCTATGCCTGAAAATTTATTATATTCCAAAATAATAAATAGCCAACATTTTATAGTAAAATTTAACACCAATAAGTAAATGTGCATATTTATGATCATTTTCTTAAATATATTTTTATGCATTCTGACCAACATTTATTTCTTTTTTAGTCTAATTTCTTTCCTAACTTTCTACTTTAACCAGATTAAATAAACACCAATAAACTTACTATCTTTTTTTACTTACTATCTCGACTTCAATAAGTTTAAACTACTATGTACAACAATCAATCAGAGTCCATGTGCTGCTCCGATCAGATCCATGAAATGAGCAACAGCATTGTGAGGCTTACTGGCTGTCCTTCACAGTTTGTAGACTTTTGCACAGTTTTGATTTGAAATGCTACCAGCACTGCTTGCTCCACATTGGTTCAAACAGGCGGAACAGGTTAGTCACATCAAAAGTACCTGCACTCTGATTGCTTGGAGATTGAGTCCACCTGGTCCTCATCACTAACAGGCAGAGAGCAGCTGCAGAAAGGTGCAGCAGAGGGGCGTGGCTACCTGGCACGTTTTTTCCACAGCAAGAGGCATAAAATATTTGTTCACCCTTATTTATTGCTTCACTAAGACTCATTAGAATTTTGATGGTTGTACAGTTAAAGGAGCAACGGCAATTTTCCAACCTGCTATCAGCTGATTGCTGCAGACTGTTGGCCAATCATTCACTATTTCAACAACTGTGTTTTTTTTTTCCCAGTCTCAATCACCCAAATATATGCTTTCTTATATGCAGAGCATTAAAAGGAAGCAAAGTCATAAAAAACAAAGAAGGGCTCTGAGTCCTCCCGTTCACGTCTCGTTAAAAAAGAATCGGATTGTCCCTGAACGCCACATTACACTCCGCCTGGCCGAGTGAAATTAATGCTACATGAACGCTAGCAGGCTGAGTTTATACTCACAAACATGCTAAGGGGCTGCAGTTGAAAGATATGTAATTATTAATCAGATCTCTTATGATGGACAAAAACATTAAAGGCTTTCAATAAAAGGCATGGCAGTTTTAGCTAATGTTGGACCCATGAGCCCATGCTAACATTAGCATATTAGCCCGCACAGACTTTTATGCGTCTTTTTTTTTTTTTTTTTAAATCAACCTGTGACTATATGTGCGAGTAGTAAAGGCATACATAAATGAAAATATACTGCAGACGAATAACTCACCTTTAAAGAAGCTCTGCTTCTTCCAGTGTGCAAGTCCACAAACATTCTGGAAGCTTTCCTGCGCATGCGCACTGCTGAGCTGAAGCATTCACTCAAGTAACAAAAATATTCAAATCCAGTTTCAATAGGGTTCTGGAGTTGGGGAAGAAGAAAAGTTTCAAGACTAAAGTGGCGTCCATTATTCCAAGAATCAACTTCATGAATCTCTCGGCCAAACTTTCAGAATAAACAGTCTGATTCAGATAATCAAGCACAATGCTAAGGGGCACATTTAGCATTGTGCCCCTTAGTAAATGGGCACAATGCTAAATGTCCTTGCACAGGTTTGCAAGGAAGGATCTTCCTAGAGTTCGTCCACCTGTCAACGCTGATTTTTAATCTTCCAAAACGTGTTTTATGTGGATAAAACATGAAGAAACAAAAAATAAATAAATAAAAAGAGCTGCTTCCTTTAAGTATGTTACAGTGATATTGTGTGTATTTGTCTGGGATTTTAGTATTATAAATAGTTACTGCTGAGATATTGCTTCATAATCAGTAAAACTCAAATTACACATAGTTCACATCAATACAATGGTATTTGACAAAATGTAATGTTAGTTTCTTGTTTGCAGTTTTTTTCAACATAATTGATTATTGTGATATGTTTTTATCATGTAAAAGCAAATTTATACAAATAAACTTGACTAGTATAGAACAAAAAGACACAAGTTTTAATTTTTACCTTTGCAATGGATATATATATTATACTGTTTGAACTGAGGACAAACCAACTTTTGCACTCTTTGGAAGTTGTTAAAGTAAGGCTAAAGTGAACTAAATATGACTATTTCTATTTTATTTTGTGTTTCTATTTATGTTTGTTCTCCAGTCTGGCTATTTTGGTCTTTGGTCTTTATATGAGAACTGCATATGTTTATGGACACCTTGGCAACAAAAAGCAGTTCGTGATAACCAGGGTGGACTGAAATGACCACATTGAACCTTTGAGAACCAAATATGTGTCCTGTCTGAACCTGCAAAACTACTGCAACATCAGCCACACCTGCCAACAATCATCACCAGACAGATAGACTCATGCTTCGTCCAGTTGCACCAGTTTACCACACCTCACCTCCAGTTACAGAACAGCCAACCGTCATCATGATGTCAGTCAAAACCAGTGAGTAACACGTGAGTAACAAGGGAAAGAGTCAGAACAGAGAACCTAATTCTATTGCACACAAGTCAGTTCTCTTTGTTGTCTGTTTATTGTGTATTATATATGATTTGTATGTCATTTGTAGGTCTGCTATGCTGAAGTTTCATATAACTAGCTGAGACAAAACCAGCACAATTGGTTGGACTGGATCCAAGGAAAGTCTGATTCAATCCAACATTCCCTGATTTTTACCAGTTCTGGAAGTGATCAGTGTTTTATTATGTATGTAGAAAGTAATGTTTCAGTCGTGTAAATTAGTGTTTTCTGCTTGTGTCCATTGAACATTTTAACTTATTGTTTCTTGGTGAACCTGAATTCTTTTATATGTTTTTTTTAAGTAACACAATAGTTTCCTGGTAAATGGTGCAATATTGTAACTACCTAACTAACTTATTTACTTTCTGGAAAAGTAACTAGTAACTAGAAGTAATTACTTTTTCAAAGTAACTTACCCAACACTGGTTATCTTTGTGCATCGTTGAAATACAAGGCCTGCTGCACGTTACTAAAATACATGAAAAAACAACAACGAAGAAATGTCACATGATCAATAAACCCTTCCCGGATTGGTCGTCTCTGCTTGCCGGAAGTGAGCTCGCGCTTTTTGACGTTGGTTTTGCTACCAGATGAAGATTTGGCCTTTTAAGCTGTCGCTTTTCAGAATCGATTGGCGCACAACACGTGGCTATACATTTGACTGAGCAGTAAGATGTGTATATTTTCTCCTGTTTATAGCTGTATTTAATTTAGTCTAGTTGTTTAAAATCCTTTGTTGTGGCGCTGCCACCGCGGAACTCCATTGAGAAAACGTTTTTAAAATTTTTACGTTTAATTGAAACCTTTGTAATTAATTAGCACATGGGTAATGTGTAAATTAATGTATTGTCTTATTCGGCTACGATTTCTAATTGATTTTCTTTTTTAATTTTGTAGTCTTAGCATATTTTTGGATGGGCATGCTAACCGGAAGTAGCATTTTTGTATATAACTGCGCGGTAATATTAGTGGGTTTTCCTAAGGAATACTGCTTTGGAAGCCTCATGATTTCTGAACTGCTTGCTTAGTTATGTACTGTGTGTAATTTATTTGTGTTTATGGATAAAGTGATTTGAATTATTGACTGAATTGTTGATTATTGTTCTGGCCTTTCACAGGTCAGGTTTTTTTCCCCCTACCTTCAAATGAACAGAACCCAAATGGACAGCTGGTAGGGCCCTCTTTTTTCCCTCCCTTTTAATTTTTTTTTAGATTGGATTGTAGTCCTGGTAGGACACAACTGAACTAATAAATAATAAAAACAATTGCAAAGAACTGTTCTTCTGCTTTCCAGTCATTTGTGTTCATTTAGCATTATGTTTTTGTATTTACCCAAATAAAGCAAATAAATAATAGTTTACATGTTACAAGGCTGCTAGAATTGATAGTTTGGTCAGGCAGACAGTTGTACTGCACGTCATTGAAGGTTGCCTCTTTCAGAGTAAAATAAATCACATCACCATACTCGGGTTCTTAAATGACTTAAACTAATTTATTTAACTTAATACTTTGAAATTAAAGTCTAAATCCTGTAATTTTTTAGAGCCAGAAAATGATTCTGGATTTGAATTTTAATATTTCAGTCATAAGTAGGCTCTTCAACTCATTGTTCCTTCTGTTATCTACACATCTCTACCTATTGTTCTTGTTTACTGTATCTTTGTTGTTTTCATAGCATGAAAAATGCTCTGATTAAAAAATAACCATTTCATTGGGTTTACATCACCTTGATAAATGTTTGCTTGTTTGAAATATTCAAGTAAATTTTAGAATGTAGATAAAACAAAAAGCCATGGAGAAAACAAACTGCCAGACAAAAGGTAAATCACACACCTGTGTGGGGCAAAGATAATACAATTATTTTTTTATGTCAACCATGAAGAGGGCAATCAGTCAGGATTTATTGTGTTGATTTTGCTGGAAGTTTGATGTTGCTTGAAGTGACTGCGAAGTAAGCCTGAAATGAGTTTTTGGTTTATTTAGATGACAAATTTAGCTCTTGTTTAACATCACTTAATGCATCCACTTCAAAGTCCATTATGGCGTCATTCATGCCTGCTTGGAAACTTGATCCTTGTGCTATTACACTACTGTTTGCAATGTGTATTTTTAAAGTGTTACTCCAGAGTTAACGTGGTGGACAAATTCAACACTCACTCTTTCACTCACTGGTGCTCTTTCTGTTATTTCAGCCTGTAAGAATATACAACTGGCGACGACTCAGCTGAGGACTGAGGACTCACCGGTGAACCTGGATGTTCCCAGTTCCAAAGAGATGAATGGCTCCTGGACCGCTCACCAGTAAGGAGACCCGTAAGTGAGGAGCTTTCCGATAGAGAAATGGAAACCAGCTTACAGATAGATGAAGAGGGACAGCAGGTGCTTCCTGATAAAAACCCAGCTGTCAGCAAACGCACCGCCATCACTGTAGCTGCAGAATGAAGTTTGGCATAGTCAGCCTGTCTATTAGCATGAACAACAGACGGAAGGCACAAATAGCAAAAAAAATCTCTGAAATGTTAAAAGGCCGAACATATGAGGCTCTAATGAATGCAACCCAGAAAACCTGTCGGTCTGTCAGCTGGTTAAAAAGAACAGATCAGGAATTTCATGCTTTATCTATGAAAACCAGAAAATTATAAAACTTCTAATTAATGCATTAAGATTTCTGACTCGCATCCTGATTATCTAATTGGATCATATAAACAACTTATTTTATTTTTACTTTATCTGCTGCAGCTTTAGTTCATAGCTTGCAGATCGGACCTCTATAGGTGTTCTGTGTATTTCTACAGTAAACCTGTTGGCATTAAGTATTTTTAAATTGCAGATAAAATGAGCCACAGTGTTGGTAGTGATGTCTGGCGCCAGACCAACCATTGTTGTCCTGGACCTTTTAGTGTTTGGCAATCGATCCGTTTTCTCTGCAGGATTCTGAATCAATTAGATCGCTGTGTGGATCGAGGCTCACGGAGCCCAGAGGGACTGAGGCTGAATTTAGTTTTAGAACAGAATGATCCCAGCAGCACTTAATCAAAAAAACATTTAAACATATGATATAAAGCATAATGTTCTTATGTAGCGTTCTCAAACTTGCAGTGAAGTCAGAAGTGACACTGAATCTGTAGGGCAGCTGTTTATTACACGAAATGATGAAATTCTTCTAATTGTGAAAATACAAAACATAGAGCAATTATTTGAAAGATTCTTTGTCATTCAAAATTTTAAATAAATATATGATTGATTATATCTGAAATAAATAAGAAGTATTTCCTAATGATTTGGTTTCCACATATATTTCACTTTTAATGATTTAAGTGCCTTTTATTGCAGTAATGATGCATTATTTAACACAAACTATGTTTCTGCATCTAAAGAAATGTCAGTTTTAATTAATTCCTCATTTATATTGCATTTTAGATTAAGTTGTTTTAAATATTGTTCTATTTATAACTCACAAATGGTTTGTTAAATGTTTTTTGTTGAACTGCATCACATTTGGGCTTCCATAGTTCTAACATGTTACAATAGTATGTTGACAATAAATCAATAATGTTTTTATGTTTTCTATCCAATATTCAGCAATAAAACAAACAAACAATGGAACTATAATACTACTGCAAAAAGTAAAATGTATCACATCACTTTCTTGTTATGATACAAATAACTGAAGTACCCTGTTTATTGTAGATTTTAGATCTAAAACAGTTTTTATTTAAACTGCTGAATCATCAGATTGAGACAGTTTTATTTAAAAACAGAAGCAGCAAAACTTTGGCTACAAACTTTTTCCAAAGTTTGTAGCCAAACACAGGTGGGACATTTTTAATTGTGCATGTCTGAAGCGTCCAAGTGTCTCTCACATTAATGGCCTGATAATAACAAAATTAGAATGAGAAATGAATAATCAGATTAATCTTGATAAATTAATTGATGAAATAGTTGTCAACTAATTTAGTAATTGATTAAGTAACTTGAGTACAAAAAATGTAAAAAAAATCATTTCTAAATAAACAAACTCAGAGTAGTAATAATGTAATGAAACTAAAACTGTATAAGTAATATATATTTTACATTTAAAATTAAAAGGTCCAAAACTCCTCAAAAGGCGTCGTTCACCTGGTTCAAATTCTGTAAAAAAGAAGCACCGTTTATTATGCAATTAATAATTTATTAACCCCCCCAAAAATAACAGTTTAGCCTTACACACTTTAAATTAAACATTTCTAGCATATGCCCATTTTTTAAAATCAATTAACCCTCAGAGTAATCAATAGAAAAATCAAAAACTAAAACAGTCCCTGTAGTTCACATTTGGGGCCGTATTCTTTTTCCTACTTTGTTTTGAGTTGCAAAATAATTATATATTTTTTCTCTCAAAAAAATAAATATGAATAAAATATATGTTTATTCAGTTACCAAAATTTTTTTGGCGGGGGGGCAAATATACTTTATTTTGTTTTGCAACATTTTAATTTTTCTTGTCAAAATTACATCAGAATATTTAGTCTGACTGGCTAAACTTCAACTAAAATAACATATTAAAATCAAACATTTAAAACTAAAAATTATAAACTAGCTTTTCTACATAACACTATGCTTAAATTTACCTTATAATAGACATTTTTTTATTGCATACATTTTAATAATTTTTTTTATTTATCTTCCAAAATAAAATGTGTTGAAATATACCAAAATTTTACATGAAGGATTGTTTAAAGCCAACATTTTTAAATTCTAAGACATATGTGTGTGGATGTCAGATCACAAGTCAGTGATGTAAGAAATATGTAAAAACAGGAAAAAAGGTAATTATTATTAGATTTGCTTGAGCTCAGCAGTAACAGCCTGTAACGTTTGGTGAGCGGAGTCCTCGACTGATGCACGAGCTCTCTAAAATTAAAGAAGGGATTTGACAGTTTGTTCTTTTCTAATCTGTGTTGAGGATAAAACAGTATCGTGTGTGCAACAGTAATAAGCAGAGAAGTTTGTGTTTGCCAGTTTAAATGAATAAATTACATTTTAGAGCCAGATGCACAACTAAGAAAATATTTGGCTCCTGCCTTGTTAGACAAAATGGCTTCTCCTACTTCTTGCAGTAAATACAGAAAAGAAACCTCAAAACAAAACAGTAGAGAGGATAACCAATGATCCCCATCTAAGCCACGCTCAATCGCACTTAAACGGGGCGGCTCTTCCTACCAGAGGAACCAGAACAAACCTTTAAGTCGACAGCTAATGCCTGGTTTAGTTTTCTCTCTCTTTTTCTCTAGTTTGTTTCCTCCTAAAAACTGCCCTGCTAATACCAGATTTGGTATCACATTAGGTGGCTGGGAGGTGCTATCGAGGCCCATCGCTGCACACTCAGCTTTTCTTTTTCTTGTTGCTATTCTTCCTCGCACCCCCTCCGATTTCTTTTTTTGTAGATTGCACAACCCTCAAAAGTGCGTCTGTCCCGGCGTCTGATTCTCAGAGACCACCACGCTGCAGCTAACGCTGGAAGATGACATTTCCTCACCCCTGAGACCCTTTCTACCCCTTCCCCTCCCTCATCTCCCCTAATCCAATCAGTGAGGCCTGAGTTTTTCTAATATACTGGCAGTCTCATACTCTGACTTTATCCCTGCAGCTGTGCCGGACCGCTCATTGGCAAGATTAGGGCCTCTGCAGTTCCTCTGATCATGTATTTCAATATGAATGGGACCAATAAGGGGGTGGATTATGGCTTAGTTACTTTAGAAATCCAAGGCCCCCTTTTGATGCCCCTGGGTTTGAACGGCAGTGGCTGAACCCCGCCTGGTCTGCGTGGCGTGGCTGCAACGCCACCTGGCAGTCAAATGTTTGCTCATATGCGCTCATTAAACAACACCACACTGGCACATCGGGTACCGACTGCGGGCCGGATGGCGAGCCTTGGTCGCAACCAGATGGCACCGCCACCAGTTTGCCA
This sequence comes from Phalloptychus januarius, assembly GCA_902982915.1. Classification (NCBI taxonomy): domain Eukaryota; kingdom Metazoa; phylum Chordata; class Actinopteri; order Cyprinodontiformes; family Poeciliidae; genus Phalloptychus; species Phalloptychus januarius. Next base: position 7,937,225 of record CADWAE010000484.1, on the reverse strand, counting down.
GGTGGGGTCCGTTGTTGTCACTCGTGAGTTGCCTCATGGACAGAGGACGGACAAGTTTGTGCTGCAGCGAGAGAAAGATGAGACAGAGTCCTTCCTGTCACCTTCAGAGCTTTTTTCTGTTTGGATCAATATTGTCCTGATATCCAGCATAAAGTAGTGCAGAATTCTGGTGTAAAATGATACACGGTTCAAATTTTGATTTTTTTTCCAAAAACTGAAAAGTGTGTTGTGCATTTTTGTTCAGCTCTGCTTAATTTGATCCTTGAAATGAAAGAACTTGATTAGTTCGTGATGTATTTATTCATCATGAACTAATCAAGTTAATTATTAGTTAATGATCATCAACTAATCATTGAAGTGAAATCTGGTGCAGTTGGAATACTTGGACAGATCCAAAAGCAGAAAGCCAACTACAGCGCAGAGCATTCTGGGAAAACACAACCAAAACAAACAAGCTCTAGCAAAAAAAATGACTTGTGTCCTTTTACCAAAGACAAAAGAGAAATACTTCAACTGGTAAAATGTGACGTCACTACAGTTTTAGTTTCATTTTGTGTAAAAAGAAATTGTGCTCAGTGTTTTCTTCAGAGTTTTTTGTGTAATTTCCTTCAGTAGTTTATGGTGCAGCGCCACCACAGGTGAGGAGGGGAACTGGTTGCTCAAAGTGTTTTGTTGGTTTGACTCAGTGCAGTGTGAAAGAGAACCACAGCAGCTGAAAATGGAACATATGTGGCAGATTTGATCCCTAATCAAACTGAGCATATCGGACTCTCAGGTGTGGAAAAAACCCTTATATTACATACATTCATGAAGATTAAACAAATAAACAATTAAAAATCCCACGGCAAGCTACTCGACATACTGAAGTTACAAAATGTGAAAAAGTTCTCAGGATTATAAATGCTTTGTGCACAGTGATGGATATTAATTTAACAAAGAATGAATATTCAACAGCATAACAATGAAGTGCAACTAAATTTGCCTTGAAACGCTGCAAACACATTTCCACAGTGAGGTGTCCTGAGATCCTGGGCCCACCACAGAAAAGCCCATAAGAGGTCTTTTCATTAGTTGTCGAGGCCCGTGTCGTCTTCTCAACTGGCTCTCCTGCCCTTGTGTCGTGGGGCCCTTTGTGTGAAGTGCTAGAGGTGATTAATATTTGTTTTCTCTCCTCTGTGGGAGAGGAAGACATAGCTGATCCACTGTGACCCGTCCTTAATCCCCAGCAGGTCGACCCGGTCTCTCAGTTTCCTTCATCTTCTCTTGCGTCTCTGTCTCAGAGGGCGAATACCCCATGCTGACACTCGAGTTGGACACAGGAAAATCACTCAAGACTCGTGCTATTTAATGCTCACAAGCTCAGAGCTGAGCCACGATGACAACTTTCTTTACAAGCTTACTCATATTTCATTTCTCCATCTTTGGTCACCTGACACTTTTAAATTCTGTCTTTAAGTCTGACCTAAAGACAGAATTTGAACCAGTCACGATCCAAGCCTATATTCAACTACTCTTATGTTTAAGATGTTGTAAAATCCTGAATCTGTTTTTGAGCTGCTAGAACACCGTTTCCTATTTTGCTGTGTAGACTGATATATTAAAAAACATGCATAAAAGTGTAAGCACTGGGAAAAACTTGAACATTAAGTCCTGTGACATCTTTAGATGACTTTTTAAATGGTTTCTCTCTTGTGGCACCAACAGTGTGGGTAGGTTGTTATTGCTAATGTTTTACGAACAGGTCGACTGATTGCTTAGGAAATAATTTTCAGCTCTCAGTGACAGCCCCCTAGTGGTCAGAAAGACTGTTAGCTTTGCAGGATTTCCATCTGTAATGTGAGCTAAGTAATGTTATTATTAGATATTTTTTTAGATATTCCAGTTTTAGTCATGTCAGTTTCGTAACAGTTGTGCGTCTCTTCTGTCTCATTAGCAGTGGCGCTTGTGAGGCAGAATGTTTGGCAGCTTTGCTTGACTGATGGTTAAACAGTGTTGAATGTGTCAGACGAAGATGCTGTTGCATATATTTTCTAATTATGTCTTCTTAGAATGGTGCGACTTAAAGAGACTGGTGGATGAAATGGATTCATTTCCAACACATCCTAACTGGAATTAAAATGGAATAGCAAAGAATTCAACCTTATTAGTTTGATCCAGAGTTGAACTGTGAAAAACGTTATCGATGTAGGCGTGGATGGTTTCACTGAAGCAAACGGTAACAAAACCAAAGATGAACTTCACTGCTTTATTTGGTGTGATTTTATTCATAACCCTGTTTGAATCATTTAATTCATATCACTACCATCTGGTCTGGTTTTCCAGCTCAGTGTGAGTTTATGTAGCCTGTACTTGTAATGCTTTAACTGACCAAAACACATGATCTGAAAACAAGATTAAACAAGCATTTTAATTAATAAAAAATAGAAAAACAACTAGATATTGTCAGAAGATCGTTGATCAGTTGCGTAATGTTTCATTTGATGTCACCAGAGGTATGGAAGTTTGTTTTAGGAGATGGATTTCATGTTGATTAAATATTAATTTACAGCACATAAATAAAAAGAGTGGAGATGTTTTACTACACATAATAAATTATGCCTGAAGTGAAACTGATAGTACTGACCATTCAGCAAGTAGCTTAAAGTTGAAAACCTTTGATTTGGTAAGACTGTGCTGCTCAGGTACGCTCAGACAGAGGACAGGAAGTAAAGTGAGTTGGGCTGAAATGGCCAGGTTGAGGGGTTTGGAGGCTTTGTTGAGGCCACAGGAGGGGGTGTCTTGGAGGATTGAGTGACTTGCAGGGTCTATTGAGGACTTGATCCTGTTGACAGATATACTGCTCCCTTTGTGACCACATGGCTGTGATGGAAATGGCAGGTGCAGTATGGGTAGCCAATGGGAAAAAAATCCTTTGGAGCGTTGTGTTTCAGTGGTTGTAAAAACACAGCTGTTTTTAGCTTTCTGAAGCGGCTGCGTGCTCCGTCTCCAATTCTTTCCAGCTCCTTGTTGCCTTGTTGGCATAGTCACTAGACTCGCAAACACAGTCTTATGGTCTTAGCTCTTTATAAGAGCTTTAGTTGGGAAAATGTACAGATCAGTATTAACGATCAACACTGTTGGATGAAAGCTCTTAGCAACTGGCTCAAAAGCTGCCTCAGGGTAACTGATAGTAATGGGAAACTGCTTGGCAATTTAGCACATACGCATATTAACACAGAGTGGGAGACAAGAATTCACTTACAGGAGAGCAAGAAGACAACAGCTTTCCCATTAAACAGACTGGAAAGTAAGAGAAAAGACAAAAAGATTGATTAAAAACACAGGAAAAATTAGCATGAAAAAGTTGTTTGTAATTACATGAATATAATAAAACTAAACTTTATATTTCATCTAGTTATGTCCTCGTCATCAGGAATACAACCAATGAAAAGAAAAAAACTCAATTATTTAGCAAATTTCCTCTAAACAATCTATGTATTTAACTTTCCTCTTAAATTATTAGATTTTAGTTGGTTTAGTTTGTCATCAATTTGCTTTTTACCTAGAAACAATTAACAGCCACAACTAAACATTGGTTATTGTTTTGGTTTCTCTTTAACAATGGATGGAAAAGTCAAAACATTAATTCACAATTCATTGTTTTTCTGACATCTATTAAAATCTCAGCTGTGAATCTCAGATTTGAATGAAGGACAAAGAAGGAATACTGTGTTTTTGAAGTTATAATGAAAATCATAATTCATCTTCTTTATTTTGTAAACATCAAATTAAAAAACCCTCTCATTGTTATCATTTAAACCAATTCAGACATTAAACATATTAAAAAAACTAAAGCAAACAGACTCTAGGATAGAGCTGAAACGATTCATCGAATGATTTGAGTACCTCGATTATTACAATTCCTCGAGGAAAATGTACCTGCCTTGAAGCTTCGCTAATTTATGTTTCATTATTTAGCGCACCGTGTTCCAGCCGGGACATTATTGGCGTTGCACAGAGCTGCACTTCCGCCTCTGAGTTGTTGACCAAAGCTACGTTTTAGCGGCATAACGTCCAGTTTTCAAGTTCGACCCACTGGGGATTTTATTGATTGGTAATAATGGCCTGGTTTTCATCCTTTTTTGGGGAACTGCTGGTTCAAACCGAACGGCGGGAAGAGCGCTGGGAGGATTTATACAGGTGGACTGAAGTTTCTGAGGGATGAACAAAGGCGCCGTAAACATCCCGTATTGTTCCCCCGTTCTTACGTTCGTCTCCTGGTCTACAGGTCGCGTCTTCCCCGCATTAGGTTCTTACGTTCGTCTGCCCGCTGATCTATTTCCTCCCCTCCGCCCTCCATCTTATGTTCGTTTGTTCGCCTCGAACCTTTATTTTTCGTAAATTCCTGACTGTTTTTCCTTATATGTCCTACAAATCAACACAGTGAAGCCAAACCTGGACTGAAAGCAAAAAGAAAACTCAGAAAAATGAACTGGTTAGAATAATGCAGTTTAGCAGACCTGTAGCTATTTAAAAAAAATCTAACACTGAAGCAAAAACATGCAGAAAAATATTACTTGATTCAGTAACAATAAACTGTTTTATAGCTATAAAAAGTTCTAAATATATTAATCATTTTAAAAATGGATAACATAGTCAAAAGAATAAAAATTGGTATGAAAAAAAAAGTTTTGAATAAAAAAAAAATGTGAAGACATGTCAACAAATCACGTTAGAGCCCTGATGTTCTCCTCCATCACAGCATTTTCACTTTTCCAGGATGATGCAAGCGTACCCGCACGTCGCCCTGTGGTTTACCTGATGGATGGCACTGTAATGTGCTGCAGGGCCATTTGTGTGGAGATAAGAGAGACTTCCTGGATTAAGGAGGCAGTTGAGGTACCTCTCCAGAGTGCCTGTTTGTTTGGGTAAGACAGCTCCTTCATTACAGCAAAACTGTGGGAGGCTGGGAAGCCAACCTGTCTGAGACAGTGCAAGACTGCTGCCAGAATATACTTAACCAGACCAAAACTGCTTGGCTCTGATGCCTCTAATATATTGTCATCAATTTCAATGTGTCAATGACATTCAATAGATGGAGAAAAATAATCATTTCAGAGCTATTTCAATTAACTTGCAGCAGCTGGTGTGAAATTACACACCCTTGATCTAAATCAATTTTTTCTTGAAATTTCATCTGTATGGGTGGCCGATCACGGCCTGAAAGAAAATAAGTTGTCATCAAAATGAATGAGATTTTAATGCCAATGAATTTTATTGTAAGCCAGCTGTAAGTTATCTTTGTTTTTACAACTTGTTTTATCTTTCTGGAAGATTAAAATAACGCATACAAGTGTAGCAATGTGAATTTATTATTTTACGCATTTTATCATGCTAGAACCACAAAGTTTAATGCATTTAATTTTAGCTTTATGTCAGAGACGAACACAATGTAGTCCACCATAATGAGACTTAAAAACAAAATCTGTGCAAATCAAAATCTGAAAAGTGTGGCATTGGTGTTTAATCCACTAATTAAGTTATAAACTAGTAAAACTACCTTGCTGCAACTTTAGATGCTTTTCTTCTCCAACTCACCTGAATAAGATTCATGCTACCAACTGTTGCAGCTAAGGCTATGTTCGTACAAAATGTTCGTCATGATACTCAATTCCAATTTTTTTATTTTTATTTTTTTACGTGGACATTCATACTACTATTTAAATGTGACCACAGTCACTCAGAATTCTGTGTGAAGTTTGTGATCTGCTTCTGCAGAACAACGTAGATGTCACATGGCAGCGCTCCGTTACAGAGGTCAAAGGGTGCTGCTGTCTACGGGTTATTTTAAAGATGTTGAGCAATAGGAGCCAACAATGTTGTCACAAGATCATAACGAGATGAAGGAGGCTAAGGAAAGAGAAAGTTAATTGTATCAGTTGTTTATGTCAGGATTTATTGTGTCTTGCTTCTTCTGGTGCAGGATTGTGGCGCATTTCTCGCATCAATGGCATAAAAGTCAAATAAAATGTTACATGACCGTGAAGATGGCATATGCTTTGAAAACTGTCGGCTATGGATCAGATTTAGTGCCACATACAGAAGTGGCACAAGTCTGACTTTTTGAGTGGCATTGGGCCGTTCAGACTGCCATAAAAAGGTCCGATACGAGTCTTATTTGGGCAGAAATATTGGATTTGGGGTACCTGCTTTGTGTGAACGTAGCCAGGAAGTAGCAGGACATTGGCTCCCGAAGACTTGGGCGCCTCTCCTCAGGATGAACATGGTGGCACATTCCTGTTGATGCAGTCATGGCTCACAGCTCCATGGATGCATGTTCAGGACTTAATACTGAGATCTCCAAATCCAACATGTTTCCTGACAAAGTTAAAAGTCCAAAATGATAACAAACATAACTTTGCATTGCTTTGTTCAGCCTTCCTGTTATCTGCTGAGGCTCTTCCTCTCTTGCTTCCTCAGTGAACTACATAAGTCTTGATATGTCAGAGAAAGACGTTAGATTTAAATGGCTTTCTCTGTTTCCTCTAACTTCATTTAAATTCCTGAGACTTACTAAACATAACTAACTTTGAGTCGTCTTTGCTCTCCAGCACCTTCCACACTAAAGAGTGTCGTTGTCAGAGCAACTTGGTAGTTGCTTTCATTGATCAGAAAAAGATTGGGTTCTTGATTTTCTGACCTGCAGGTCAGAGCTTGATTGAGCCAAAAATCAAAGTTTTTCTTAATGACTAGTCAATAGTTTATTGCTGCACTTTGACAAATATTAACAGCCATTTATTTGCATCAAAACAAGATTTGCATTGAGTGGATTGTTTTTTAGAAAAGCAGAAAAAAAAGCAACGAAAAAAAATAAAACAAATTCCGTATAAGAGGGCCAACATGATTTATTTTGTTGCAGATGCAATCTCATACTAAAATCATCCAGAACATATTTGACATATAGAAATAGCTCCACACATGTCTCGTATGTGTGAGAGTGCTGTTGTGTGAGCCCTCTTGTTACCGCGGCGGTGATGAAGGAGGAATTAGATGTAGTGTTGTCTGAGTCGCTGTTAATCCTCAGATGATTAGTGGAATTCTCATCAAGGCTCCTTGAGACAGAATGAGAAAGTGTGTGGAAAGGAGACAGCAGGAGAAAGAGCGAGATAAAAGGAGAGAAACAAGACGGCCTCTGCGTTGGGGGGAACCCCATCCCCTCCGCTCGCCTGCGTCCCCCCGGCCCCCGCCGTGGGCCGGCCGTCCTCTCCTGTGGCCTGTAAGGTATCAGGCCAGGGTCACCTGGCTCACCACACTAATCCTGATTCTGCTGTGTAGATTAGCACTTTCCCTCTCACAGCCACTCCAGCCCAAGCCCCGGCAAATCCCGAAGTAAATGTCGGAGCTTCCGGTAAGTGGGTGAGCGTGGCGTTGTGCGCTGGATTAAAGAAAACAGGATAATATTTACAAGCCCATTGCCAGGGGTGAGAAGACTGAGGATAAACAGCGAGGTTTTGTCTTAGTCAGCACAAATAATTAAATCTCTGTATTATCTCTGGCACTGATGTGCAAAGTTAGTCAGTTATGAAGAAGTTTATGGCATTTAACAAGATTAAACTGGGGCCATATCTTTATAAATATATTAACCAGTCAGTTTCTGGATTTTATTTTATTTACTGAGAGAATTTTTTATATTGGAGGAAAATAATAATAAAAAGTTTAGATTGGTGAATAAAAATATCATTTTAAAATTTAAGGGTTTATATTTTACCTGCACATTTTTATTCAACATAAGCTGAATTATTTCATCTGGTCAAATGTATCAAAACCAAATTCCTATTTTTACATTTTTTGGATTAAAAAACTTTTTAAAGTATTTTTTTCCACAACTTGTCTAGATTTCACAGATTTGTATTTTATTTATTTGACCTTTATTTATGCAGGTTGATCCAGGATCTCATTTGCAATTATCTGTTTGAAAAAACAAAATTATGAACACACACATTATTTAATGAATGTTAATAGCAAGTCTGTCATCCCAGAATAAGTTGAAACATCTGTGTATGAAATTCAATAGTTTTAGGAACATGTCAGGAAGTGTAAAATATGGATTTGAGTTAATTTGCAAAGAAGTTGTCCTAATAAATGTCCAGAACATCTGTAATTATAAAATGATCAGTTTGAGCTTGAAACTCAAAACATTTAGTAAAATTATATAAAATAAAACAATTTTAGGAAATACGTAAGAAACATTTTAATAAAATGTGCATATTTCCAGAGATGATGTTGTTCTACAAGAAACCAGATTGTGTTTATGCTGAATATCCCATAATGTCCCCAGAATGCTTCATATCTGTGCCTGTCTGCTGCTCTGACGTCCTCCTGAGCCGTGATGGACTGCTTTAGTCTCTACTGTAGATGGCACTGTTAACCCTGACTTGAACCGGGTTTGGACCTCGGCGCTGATTGTTTTTTGGTCCAGTAGAACCATTTGCTGTCTGGTTCTCATTACTGTTCTGAGCCCTCGGGAAAAATTAATTAAAATGGGGAATGATAATAATGATGATAACAAAGATTATCTTTGTCATCACAGTTATACTAACAACAATAGAGGAGTTCTGAGGGCAACCGGGGGCTAAAATGAACTCCCCCTCTCAGATTTTATCTCCTAACTGTAGGTACAGACTCGTTTCTTCTTGAATTTTTCAGCCATGTGGATCTTGGTGCTGACTGTGTTTAGGACAGGAAAGTGTGTTATTGTAGCAGAGCTTATGGGGGAGTCAAGAGGAGGGCAGTGTGCCGATTGCACCCTATGCAGCGTGATTCACAGAAGATGCCTGAGCCTTCTGCAGCCCTTCCCCCACTTATTTCCTCTAGGCTGCTTGTGAATTCCCCAACATTGACAAGCATTTATAGCTTAATATGACTGTGAGGGTGAGTCACCTCCCAGGTGGGACGTTTCATCCATCTAGTAATTAAATGACTCCAAAATATGTCATTTTACACAACCGATATTACAGTGCCATCCATATATATATATATAGATAGATTATATATATAAGTAAATCACTTGAGTAAAGTATCGTATTTATGTTTATTAGAAATTGGACTTTGGGTTTATGTCAAACATAATGGGCACAAAGCCAACAGAGAGAACGGTGAGAAAGTGGTTTATAAAGAGATTAGAGGAGAGGAAGACACACAAGCCAACACCCTATATTAATAAAATTAATACTTTATTAAATCCATAGGAAAATTAAATGCTGTAACTATTTAAGACCGTTCAAAGAGTTGAAGAGGCTGTGGGCAGGAAGTCTCTGCTGTAGCAGTCTGTGTTGCCGCAGCTCTCAAGACCTCTGACTGAAAATGCTGTTGTAAAGCAGTCACATGAAGATGCTCATAATTTTCCATAATGCTGAAAAATCTATTTATAACTAAATTAAATGTTTTATTTTGAAAGCTGAGGAAATTCAACTAAATTTTATTTGTATTTTCAGATTTTGCAACAATCATGAAACTTTTTCAAAGGAACAAAGGCATCTTAATTTTCTAGAATAAACCCTGTCCATAAATATGGAAATGATAAAAGATTTGAAGTTATGAAACATTGTTACTTTTGAAAGCCTTGTCCAATGGTTACCTTCTGTTGCACATGTTCCATGCAAAATTTGCACAAGTTAATCTTTCTTATTACAAAAGCCATGCTGAAAGTGCCAGAAGCCGCTTTTGGCTCTAGAACCACAGGCTGTGGACCTCTGGTGTATTACTTGAGGTCCCAATAAAATAAAATGAATTTTAGGGGTAAATGTAACAAAATGAGAAGAAGCTCAGGAGGTATAAACACCTTTAAAGAACTCTAGCTGCATTTGATCCCTTTTTTCAGTATTATAAATGGATTTTGCAGGTCAGGCATGTCTCTAAAAGGCAATAAATTGATGCAGGATTATTTAATTAGATTAGAACTGGCCTGAAGCAGCAGCCTGACTCGTGCTATGCGCTCTGAACTGATGAACCCCTGTTGAATCACAAAGACCCAGCCCTGTCTCGTGACCGCCGCTCGAACCTTTTTCATGTTGACTGTAAAAGGGGTCTGAGTGACCTCATGTACTGCTGGGATATTACTTTACATCTTCATCAGGCGCTTCCCCAGTGGCGGCCCGAGACTGGTTCTAGACGGTCCGGCACGTCGCCGCAGCGCTTCCTGTGCACCGAGTCAAAGGTTGCTCATAGCGCTCTAATGGGAGACAGGTGTTGAGGGCGACTGAGACAAACTGGGAAATTACAGAAAGGACCAGGAATTTTTCCAGCATCTATCCTCTGACTGTATAGGAGCAGAAGAATGAAATGACAAACATTTCTCTCTCATCAATAATTAATTTCATCAAATGGTAACGCAGGCTGGCAAATTTGTCTAAGATATGAATTCCTGATGACTGAACGGTAAATGTTCCTGGACTCTTTATGTCTCCACAATCCAATTAGAGTTCAACGCCCAGAAAATCTGATGACTGTATGCTCTGGACCGAGATTGAGTTAGCTTAGCCGCTCATTAGCTGTTTCATTGAGCCCTCATGTAATATTATCTTATGAAAGACAGCTTTGGTCTGAATTACTAATCAAACGCACACATCCGCTGTTTGATGACATTTTACCTTTTCTTAAAGCATTTCCTCTCTGAGCAGAAATTCATTAATCTCAGAAGGAAAACGTGGGAGTTGTCTGCATTTCCATCTCATTCTTTCAAACTTATGAACATCCTCTGTTGTGTTTTTTCAATAAAGTTTCCCATCCTGAGCTCTTTGTCATCTCCTAATTCCACATGTTTCTGCTTCTTCTCTCTAAAACACCGAGAGCCTGCATGCTGGTGTCTGCTTGGTTAGCGGACATCTTTGTTTTGACTGGAACTGGAGCCCCATGTGGGAATAAAGTGGGTGGAACATAATGCATAAACCTGGACACCACTGTAAAAAATACTTCCTTTAAAATACTAATTCAACAAATTAGGGTCAACATTTGATTAGTCTAAGTTTTTCAAAAGTGGGTAAAATTTTACTTGGTAAACGTTTTTTAAATTTCTAAGTTCAACAGCAATATTGGCCCTCTGGATAAATTCTTATTCATCAGTAGCATTGACCTTGTGATCAAATAATATTAGTGTTCAAAACTAATCTGAAAATAAAACTCAATCTGAAGGATTAACTCTGGTCCTTCACATTGAAAGATCTTGTTACAATTACAGTGGTTGTTGTGATTGTTGGTGCAGCGCCACCACAGGCTAGGAGGGGAACAGGCTTTTCAAAAGGTTTGGATTATTTGACACAATGCAGTGTGAAAGCAAACAGCAACAGCTGAAAATGTTATAATTTTGTTCCCCAATTGAACAAAGTCTACAGGACTGACAGGTGTGAAAATAGTCTTACTTACAGAACGCCTGGATATCTAGACTGGTTGCTCTCTCCTGTCTCTAAGCTGGAGCAAAGGGGAGCATTTTGGCATGAACAGCTGATGTTTCGCTCGACTGGTATGCAGTCGGTTCTGTTCTTGGTTTGTGGATAATCTGCTGAGCCCTACCTTTGTACTTGGATTGGGTGTTTTGATGCAAAGAGGATTTGTTTAACAAAAAAGTTGCATTGTGATCTACTGCTTCACAGGTTGAGCATCTTGAGTGCTTTTTTTGGATCAGTTACCGAGAGAGGAGCCATCATGACAGATTTTAGTACAAATCTACTATCTGATCTTCATTTTTCACAAAATTGTGCATTTCTGACCAAAAGTAGAACGGACTAAACTCAATGTAGTGGTCAGTGGTGATCTTGTGGGGTTGGAGGTGTTTTGTATGGATAGCATGATGATGCATTTGTCTAAACTAGGGCTTTTGTAACGAATATTTTAGTAATAGAGTAATCGATTTTGGGATATCAATTACAAGGGGAGCAATACGGGATATTTACGGCGCCTTCGTTAGTCACTCAGAAACTCATCTACCAGCCATGTATGATGCTTTCTGCCGCCCGTTTGTTCAGACTGGGATGAAATGAAATTTATTGTGCGCTTCATCCATAAAGTTACTCTTACACTGTAAGCATCAACTACTCAGCTGCCCGCCGTGTTCAGTCTATCTGCTTACCTGTATAAATACTCCCAGCGCTCTTCCTGCTGTTCGCTCTGAACCAGCAGTTCCCGCAGGAGAAAGGCTGCCGTACTCAAGGCATCGTGCCAGTCATTTTAAGGATGATTATTGGTCCCCAAAACACGGTGATTATCACCAATCAAAAGTCTCCACGGGCCGAACTTGAAAATAGGATGTTATGGCGCTAACGCTTAGCTTTGGTCAACAACTCAGAGGCGGAAGTGAAGCTCCGCGCAACGCCAATAATGTCCCGACCGGAACACGGTGCGTTAAATAATGAGACATAAATTTACGAAGCTTCAAGGGAGGTAAATTTCTTCAAGGAATTTTAATAATCGAGGTACTCGAATCACTCGGCCCTAAACTAAAAAGCTGGTGAGACAGAGAGGAAGAAAAACAACAAGGCAGAGAAAGGTGAGAGAGAGTGAGGCTCTTTCTCCATGTTGGATATCTCCTGTCTGCTTCACGGTGCACCATGGTCAAAGTTCAAGCGGGGAGAAAGAGAGGGCCAAGCTCATTTTTAGGCGTGGCCATTTCCCCTTCCCCTATAAGTTTAACTGTTCCACAAGTGTGTGCCACTCAGGATTCACACCATTTCCAGTAAAACATGAAAGAATGAACTATTTCTACAGAAATGCTACTTGTTTTCTGTGCTTATGCCAGGAGCATTTATTTAACTGTTCAGTTTTTGCAGTGCAGAAATTGGAGAAAAGCCTGATATGTACACAGCAATTACATCTCAGTGCACTGTGCAGATTACATGACTGCAGCAGTCAGAAAGGCCAGAGCCCAGGGGACGGAGGTTTGCCCATTAAAACATCATCAGACAATGCGGTTTATTTAAAGAGACATGGGACTCTCCACTGCTACTGTTTGACCTCCCAGCAGATGAAAGCTAAGATAATACTGTTGGAAAATGGAAAATGTAATGTTCTCCACACGCCAACTCTAGTACAGCTAGAACTTATCTGTTTATTTTCAAAATGGCTGCTGAGAAGATGACACATTTAGAAACTTCCCGCCTTAGTGTCAGCCATAACCAAGATGAACCATTTCTACCACTGCTTAAGTTAAAACGAATAAAACAAAAACAGCTCAGCAACTAAATTAGGAAATTTAAGGAAACTCATTTAGTGTAGATCCACAAACACATGTGGCGCTGTAACGCAGAGGCGCTGCAGCATTGCTGCAGAGGCGCTGCAGCAGCGCTGCTGAGGCGCTGCAGCAGCGCTGCAGAGTCTGCCACCCTGCTGTATGCACACACAGCCCCTTTTCTTCATAGCTGGATATTGTTTTATGTTTGGGCTTTCTGTGTAGTGTCTGTATGCTTCAATTTGTCTGTCAGTTTACTGATCAAAGTTAAAGCTCCATCAAAAGTATTTATATTTTAAAACAAGTGAAATTGAATCTATTCAGAAGTAGAAACGTTTGATAAAACGGTCCACAGCTGGGATCCAGTGCCCATGTTCGGTCTCTTTGAATGTAACATGTGACACACCTGGTGCTCTGTTACTATTTTCTCCTGCTGTTTTTATCCGGTTCAGTTTCCTGAAGAGCCAGACTAAGACTAACATTAGAGTGTTTAGATGAGTCTAACACACAGGATCCTTTTTACTCCCATTCTGGCTAAATAAAACTCATTTAGAGACACAAACATTACCTGATCTTTGGAAAAAAAAATGTTAATAAATATCTGCAATAGGAAATTTGTCATTTTTAATAAACCCACAGTTTATTTATAATTTTTGTGCTTAACATAAATTTCTAAAAACTCATAAAGCTTGTGCAAAAAGTTGATGGATACATTTTCTTCTTTGGAGTGTTTATTTGTGGAATAAACCTGCATAGTTTGCAACGTAATAGCAAGAAAAATACATCTAGAAAATCTTACCGATACATTTATTATCACTCTGTGGAAACTATTCTTTGAAAAAACAAGAAAAACTGCTGAAACTTAGATTTCTTATAATGTTTATTTTTAAAACATTAGTTGCAGTGCATAAACTTTTTTTAATAAAAAAAAATGGTTCTTTTTTATTAAGAGCCACTGTGCATGATCCAGAGAACCACTTGTGTCTCTGGAGCCACAGGTTGAAGACCACTAATCCATTTGATTCTGAGAGGAAAACTCAGATTTAAACATCAAATTAATGTGCATGAACTACAACAGTTTTAAAGCTCTAAAAAATAAAATGGGCAATCGGCGTGTTGCTGACCTCCCAGTCAGCCAGTTCTGCACCGTGTGGTAAATGAAAGCTGCAGCTTTATCTGAGCTAAAGCTGCAGCATAAATTAACATCAGTAGTTAATGAGGGAAAGCTGCATCAATAAATCTTTGCTTCTAGTTTTCAGTATATTTCAGATGTTCACTCACATGAAATCAAACATGAAGTTAAAGGGTGGCATCATTAGAGTTTTTCCTTGACTTCGTGTTCCAGTTTATCTGGACCCATCCTCCACAAGAGCCCCTCCCCGCGCATCATTCAGGAGAGCGAGGCATCATGGTAATTTGTTAGCCGTTATCTGATGATCTGTGCTGACCTCTGAATCACCCCAGCCTGACGGCGTGGCTCTGAGCGCCAACACCATCGGATCTGTTTGGTGGGACACACACGAACCAAATGTGTCTGTCTAATGTATTTGCTCACAATCGTAAAAATGCAATTAACATACAGAAAGCCTTATTCATTCAGCTTGTTTGCCAGTCAATTGTAAGATTCTGTGATCACAAATTGATCTATTAAAAACAATACAAATTAATGTAGTCATGCAAGAGAAAATGTACTTTTTATCCAATAAGCAAACAGAAGCACAATGTAAGCACAATGTCACATTAATAGGTTTTTCTCAGCTTTCTGGGTCTTTTATTACATGCTTGAGGGTAAAGAAATGCAGTTCACTTCATTTCCCAGGCAGATTATCATTCAACTCACTGCTAACTCAGAGAGCAAATGCTCTATGCTGATGCATATTCATGTGTTTAACATACACGCATGCATTCCTAATGATGAAGGGCAGAGTAGAATAGAATAAAGCTCATTAATGCGTCTCACCGTGCCAGTCAGCCTTCGAAATGAAAACGCCGCCATACGGCTTCAAATTCAGCACAATTTATTCACCAGGCAGAAAAAACTGCAGACAGAAATAAAATGAGAATTTTATATCATTAGATCCTTCTCCCAGAAATCCACCTATAAATCTGATCTATATTTATTTTATTTCTTTAAATGATTAAAATTAATTAAATGTAGAATTCGCAATTTTTCAAGAAAACAATATTTTAGTTTAGTGTATAAATCTCTATCTCTTCTATGTATAAATATATATTATTCACTTTGAAAGGCAAGTTTTAGTCAGTTTGTATATATTTGATAACTGATAAAAAAATCTGATTTTATATATGGATTCAAAAACATTTCGCAGTCATTGGTAGAATGGAATAGAAATCTACTTTATTGCCCCAGTGGGGAAATTCAGGTACAACAGCTGCAAAGTGACAGGCAATTGAACAATGTTATACAGATAAAGAATATATATGTTCATTATACTGGATATGAGTAATATACTGTACAGTAAGGATAAAATTCTAATATAAAGTCGAAACTGCTCGGATCCCAGGAACATGCAGCTTAACTGTTTACCGGTCCCTCAGTTGCAGATACATATTTACAATCTTGAAGCTTAAATCCCAGTTATCAGAAATATTCATAACTGTAGCCTAAAATATGGGTTGGCTGATCAGAAGAGGTTCTGATTATTGCGTTATAATCAGAACCAGAGCGGAGTGGTAGCTGGGTCTTCCTAGAACCTCTCCAAGTGTGACCTTCTCCTATCAGCGTGCCTTCGCTGTCACTTCTGCTTTTAAGCTTTAACATGAACCAGCTCCTGGTCTCAGGGGTTAGACAACCAGACGTCTTGTCCGGCCAGAGTGGCCAGACGTCATTAACGACCGCGGTCCTTGTTTATAAATTATTAATGTCCCCGCCCCTCCTTCGTCCACCCTGTCAGTTTGCAACAAGCTGATGCCTCAGCCGTTTGCGTGGCAGCGTGCTCCTCAAACAGATTGCAATTTATTCCTCTGCAGTTTGTCCGTCAGGGCTAACTCTGACAACATAATCCCGAGCTAATCCGCCATGTTCAGTTTTTCATGTTGGCTCTCATGCAAAGTGCTCTGCCAAATCCCGCTACCTGTCAGCCTGGCCTGGCGGTGTGGAGCCCAGACGAGCTGCCAGCCCTGCTGCAGCAGCTCCTGTGAGGGCGGGGGATGGAGCATTGTGCCTGGGTCGACTTAACCCCTGCCTCCCTCCCTGTAATCCACTGTAAACAGCCAGAGCCTTAGAAGGGCTAACTGCACTAATCAAGCCCCAAGCTTGCCCAGTCACTATCATACACAGCGCCCTAAGAACTAGAGATTTGAGGAGCTGTACTGTGGTGTGTGTGCAGCGCATGGGGGTGCATGTGGTGCAGAGGGGCCCATCAATGGGTTCCAACCCACAAAGAGGGAGGGAAGTGCCAACACGAGGGGACTATGTCACCAAATGAAGGAGTTGGCTATTGATTGAAAACAAAAATACTTTATTTATCCCACAGGGAAATCAGTGGTTGTCGTTGCGCAACGATGATGCTGAGGGCAGGAAGTTGGTCTTGCAACAAATCTAAGGCTTCTGACTGAAGACGGTTGCTTTATGACAGTAGTCGTGTTTTTTTATGCACATTTTAAAATATCCTTTTAGAAAACGTTTATGGCAAAATCGAAGATAATTTCCTCAATTTCGCAACAAAAAAAAAGAATGCTCACGTGGGGTGATTGTTTTTGGAAGATTTTTTTTTCATATGAAGATGGAAACACATTTACAAAATAAGTTCTGACATAGCAAACATTTTCATCCATTGGTGGGATCCAAACCTCCAGCGCGGTGGGGAGGAGTGTCAGCCTGCAGTGTGCGGCCAGAGGCGCTCCACACGGAGGTGGGATGGTGAAACGCTCTCATCTTGAAACAGGAAACCTCCAGTTCAGAGGGGAGGACTCTCCATTTTCTGAGATGTGCGGTCCATGCTGGTTTGCAACTTCTACATCTTGTCTGGAAACATGGCTAATTTGCATCTTGTATGTTTTTTTTTTTTGTTTTGTTTTTTGCAACATTTTAAAAGTTCACTCATAATTTGAATGACAATTGGTTGACACAATCAGTTGTTAAAGAACACTGCTAATCCACCTTCTTTGCTTTTGCCACTCCTTTTTAAATCCATCCATCCATTTTCCAACACCCTTGTCCCTACTGGGGTTGGAAGGGTTGCTGGTGCAGATCTCCACCTAACTTTCCAGGTCAACCTGGGCAGGTCGCCAGTCTGCCACAGGGCTCCTTAATAAATCTCTTTACATTTTTAAAGTAAGAGCAAAATTCCTTCTAGGTACTTAGCAAGCAATGCCTCATAAAAAACAAATGGACAAATCAGAAGGAACAGAGCTGCTCCAGCCTGGAGTGGCGCTATTCTTAAACAATAAGTTTTTACATTTATAAATTTACATTTCTTTATTTCCCATCAAATTATGTCACCCGGAAACATAAAATGTTTCTACGAGGATGCTCGATTACAATGGCAGGAGTAAAAAATAAGTAGTTCTTCTGTTGGGATGAGAAAAATAAGCCAACATGTTTTCATAAACTGCATCAAAAAGCAGTTTTTCAAATCTTCTCTTTTCTTTGCATCTTTTTTCTCTCACAGACACCATCCCAGCTTTCTCTCTGTTTCTGAACCCAAACCTTCACAACATGAAAGGAGTCACAGGCGGAGGAAGCCTAACAAAGCAAAGTCCTGCAGGCAACTAAAAAGGAACGTCAGAAACACGAGCTCTGAAAGATTTATTTTCGTACATGTCTCTGGGCCGTTCTGTGATTATTTACTGGAGTTCCTGCGGTAGGTGGGCGTCTCGGGTCACGGATCTCAGCAGGAAAAAAAACGAAAGTTCACTTCGTCAATGTCTGTCAAACATTATCATCACTTAATTAAACTAGTGAATTTTCTATTTAAAACATTTATTTGTTCTTTACTTGAAAAAAAAGTTTTTTTTCTAAAATATTGCAAAAGTTGGAGTGTTTAAATTACATCAACCTGAAAATCTTAATTTCCACTATTTTCACTACTAATACTGTTGATGGAAAATCTTTTTTATAGTTTTATCAAATTAGGTTTATTTCAGAAGGAATCAAAACAATCACTAAAAAATAATTATTCAGTTTGAATTAGAACTATGAACATCGACATTTCTGAATAACTGGATAAACAGACTTCATGTTGCTGTGAGGTGGGAGATGAATGACGGTTTGCATCCAGCATTAGGTGGAGGTCAAAGGTTCAATCACAATGCAACTCAGTCAGACTCAGATTAAAATCCCAACTGGCTGTAAGTTTCTAAGTGCATTAAGTCTTTGACTTTGCAGCCTCTCTGAATACTTAACTTTTTATTGATCATGTTTTAAACTTCCTGGGATTTTTCTTATGTGTTTAGTTGAAATGAATGATGACATTAAACTTTTTCATTCGACATGTTTGGATATAGTTTTTAAAATGATTTAGTAGCATCATGATATTGGGCCAAAAAGCAGTTTTGCTAATGGATTAATTTTAGATGTCTGATTATATAATTTTTTTAATTATTCTAAATCTCATTTTAAAATTTTATATTGAGCCACTGTCATTTTCACATTTTCAATTATGTTTTATATTTAATACAATCCAAATGGTTATTTCAATTAGTGAAAGCACATCTGTGTCTTTACTGTAAACTAATTTCATTCAGTTCCTTTCTAAAATTAATATTTCTTAAATAAATGTTTTTTTTTAAATGCAAGAGGCTCTTCTGAGAGTCTTAACTGACTAAATTTACAGCAGAACATAAATGACTACAGATTAATAAATTCCATTTAAGTTAAAATGTTAGAACTACTGTTGTCTCAAAGCCAGTAAAATTCCTGCATTTTTGTTTTGCTGCAGTGAAAACCATATAATGTTATGACACGTTTGATTCAACCATATAATGTTGAATCAAAGTGTCTCAAACATATCGGTAGATACTAACAGCACCAAGGAGAAACTCTGACTGTCTTCCACTCCTGTTGCTATTTGCACGTTTCCAGCTTCCAGGACTGTGGGAAAGCTCGGCACAAATATGTTTCCCACTTAAACTCCAGATAAAAGTGGCCTTTCAGGGCGGAGCTGTGGAGAGTGCTGAGATGGCTGTGAGGTGGTTGGTGGAGCTGCGGGGAAAATGCGAACATGACATGTTTCTGATAAGAGTCCTCCAACAGGTTAACACCACAGCTTGTAACTGGGATTGCCCCGAGAAGCCCTCTTAGGAAGGCCTGGCATCTGCACTGATAGCAAAAACCTGGAGGCTCCAACAGCAAGCAACGGGTCCGGATGAAAGTTTGGACAAACATCACTCCTCTGAAGATTATGAGGGATAGAAAAACTAGATGTTGCATAAGTGCTGAACAAGGCAGAGAATTAACGTATTTATCGGTAGTGATATTTAATTAATCTTAATTTAAGCAAAACTTTTAAATTCTTGAAATAAAAAAGCAAACACAGAAGTTTTGTTTTGTATTTTAAATGTTAATATTAATATTTAAGCTACTGTGGAAGTGACAGAAGAAGGTCAAATCTTTACAAACTGCCAAAAATCAAAATGTTCAGTCTACCCCATTCTATAGTATTCAGTTCAGTGTTTACAGTAATACACAAAAAATGTTGTACTTACACTTCCTGATGTAATAGCTCATTATTTTAGATATATCTTATATTTGCCAATTAGGTTTTTAAAAATGGTAAGTTTTCTTCTTCCTCTTTATACACCCGAGATTTGCTCTCACTCAAACATGCTAATCATACATGAATTCAGTGTAACTTCAGTTCTCTAAAGGATTTCTGCAGTGTCATGGGAACCAAGGAACCAGCAGCCGGTCAGAAGGTTCTGGAGAAGTTTAAAGCAGGTTAGGTTCTAAAACAACATCCCACCCTGAACCTGCAGCTCCACCACAATATAATACTATGAACATCCTGCCATTCTGATACAGTTTGGTATTTAGTTTATCTTGTAACTGTCAGAGTTCCTGTGAAAGGCTTCTGGTCTTCTGGAAACATACAATTTAAAAGGGAGCAGAGTCACATCCTCCCGCTGATGTTCCACATCTCATATGTTGTCCTTCATGCGCCACAGGGTAAATGCCAGAGGAAGCAAAAGGACAAGAAAAAAGCAATAAAAAGTGAGTGATGGCCATTGATATTTCAGCCTGATGAAATTCTGTCAGGAGACTTTGCTTGGCTTTACATAAACAGGGCAATAAATAGATCGATCAGACATAGCGAAGGAGGTTCATGTCACACTAAGTGATGTGACGCTGAACACAGGCGCGGCGGCCATGTCTCATTACTCACAGGGGCTTCCCAGAGGGAACCTGTGTGTGTGTGTGAAGGTGGAGGAGGAAGCAGCTTCCATGTGTAGAAACACAGCAAAGGCCCAACAGGCCTCATGTCTGAAAGATTGTCCTCAGTGAGACTGAAGAGACTTGGTGTAATAAAGTCCTCCAACTTTAGGGAAGGCAAGGCCATAAAATTAACAGGGTCCTTACACATATATTTAGTAAATATATAAATCCCTTGCCAGCTCACTCACTTGACCCAACTAGCTCATTTTAGTCAGGTCTAACCAGGGAAACAACTAAACCATCTGACATTCCTGCCAGTCACCAGATCAGTTCTTGGTCCAGTTCCACCTCAGAGCCAGTAAAATTCCTGTTCTTCATCCCTGTTTTTAGTCATAGCTGTAAACATTTCCACATGTTTTTAATTCTTACACTAAGACTTAATCAGAGCCAGAAACTCTGCAGCACTTGAATAATTTCTCATTAAACCCACTATTAATTTCCAAATACATATGTTATTGAATTAATTATTGACTCTCTGTCAACAAGGCTTAATCTGGCTGGAGGGGGGATAGGCTTCCTCTCTTACTGCACACCATGTTCCAGCGAAGGCTTGTGACCCCTCAGATCTTGTTGGACCTCCAAGTGCTGGGGATTTCCCACTTGCTGCCGTCCAGCGCTGTAACGACGAGTCCCGCTGCTTTAGATAGCAATTTGATTTACAGCAAAGTGTTGAGAGGTTTGTGTTGCTGGCAGGATTCTGCCGTAAGCCATCGATGGAAGCGCTCAGAGGTGTGTAAGATAGAGTTTACACTTCTGAGAAGGGCTTTGGGGCGTAAAAGGTTGTGCACCCAGGTGACATTTTCAGCCTGGTCTCATTTAGTCCCCATTTGCTGGTCTCATTTTAATGGCAGCAGCAATCCAAGCATCCAAGTAGGCATTAACAGTTCATCAATTGTGCCCCCGTCCTGCCTCATAAATCAATATCTCCAGTGACCAAAGAGGTGTCACATAGTTGTCTTGCAGAAGATCCTTATTAATGTAGACATGAACAAGATTAACTCGGTGCTCTCAGAGACAGGGCTAAGGACGTTTAATTTTGGGTGTAGTTTGATACAGCCCCTATCCTGTAGTGCTCCGCTTGTGTTGCATTCTTTTTTCCATTCCCTCACTATCCAAACATTTGACATGCAACTAGTTGCTTCAAATAGGCAGGCAGTGTTCAAAACGAACAGCTTAATGGCGAGTTTCAGAAAAGTAAAAAACGGAAGTGAGCGTAGGGCCCAATTTGTGGGCATTCATATCCACTTTTAGACCCCTGGTGATTTCTCACTAACAGCTGCTGTAAAACACAAATTCACGACATAATCCCCCTGAAGCCCAGTGGTCAAGCCAAGGCATTCTGGGCTCTTATAAATGAAATACCACCTGCACCAGCAATTTCAATCCTGCAATGGAGTAAAGTTATATTTAGGTAAGAACATGAAGGACCTTGATCCCTTAACAAAATAAAAGCTTGACAGCTAATCTCCTCAACAGAAGTCAATATTGTTGAAGTCTGATGATGTACAACAGGGACACTATGAGGGCTATGGCTAAGACAAGCAGCTGTCAGATGTATTTTTCAAAGACTAGACAGTAGGCAATATCAATAGGATCAGACTTTTTCCCTGCAGTGATGTGACTTTGACAGATTTCTAATAGTTCTGCCAGCCTGCTTGTCTCTCAGCTTTGAGGAACGCTGGAAATCCAGATTTTGCCCAGAATGCGTCCATATATTGTTGTTATTGTGGTTTCTAAAACTCCTGTGAGAGTTATGGTGCAGAGGTTGACCCTTTTATTGATGAAATGTCGCATCAAATTGCCCAGTGTGTAATGCAACTGTGGCAGGGGAAGCATTTAATGCCTCTCTGGCCTTGGCAATGCAATTGACTCGTATGAAATGTCCCTCTGTGGAATATTATAATGCACTTCCAGGGATTGAACAGAGATGTTATGTATGAAGTGCTTTAATAAAGTATTCAAACCCTTTAAATTGGGCAAATTTTTCAATTTAAAACAACAAAAAAAGTTTTAATTAGTTTGTTTTTTTAAATTTACCAAAACAAAGTAAACTAGAATTGTGAATAAAACGATAAATGGTGCTCCTGTATTGGCTGCGCTGGAAATGGCAATCATTGAAATGTCAAGGACATTAGTATTTCAGCTTCCCAAGATACAATTTCTTTTGACTATTTTAGTTCTATTCAGTGAAAAAAATCCTCACATAGGTGGCTTTTACATAAATAATTTGGACTTTCCACAGGAAAGTCTTAAAACCAGAATCAAGAATTGGTACACACTTTTCAGATTTTTAATTGTTACAAATAATTTTTTAACAATTGATTGTTAAAAATCAAATGTTATAGTGATAACAACAATTATTATCACAGTTGTATATAATTTGATGATATAATTTATCACTATAATAGTGATAAACTATGGTGTCTTTATAGAGACTTTTTATAGTGTCTATTTATCAATCAATCGATTGATTGGCTGGTGTCCTTTATTCATCAGCAGCCTGATAGAACGTAGGGCAGAGAGTCGGGGGAGACATGCAGCAAATGACCCAGAGGTGGGAGTCGAACCCAGGGCAGCTGCGTTGAGGGGTAGAGCCTCAGGATGTGTTGAACCTTCTCCAACACCGAGCCACATGCCGTCCCTCTTCTATACATGCTGTTGCTGTGACAAATAAAGTGCAGTAAAGTTTGTTTCTGATGAATAAGTTGAAATTGTGCTGTGATCCTCCAAGACGCACTGCACCTTCTCAGTTCTATTCCAGAGATTACGGTCAAGTACCACCATCCCACTTTGCACTTCATCTTCTCCTGCCTGCGTGCGGCTTTCTGCCTACATGCTGAATGCATGCATGTGTGAGAATAAGAGTGTCTGTGCGTACCACCTCCTCCTCCTACATGAAGAGGAAAACTCCTAGCACTCACTCCCTCGGGTTCTGCATTTCCTCAGAAGTGACCTCCAGACCAGATTCCTCTGTACTTTAAACAAGACTCCCATTACGGCCCTCGAGGATACAGTAACAGGTTAGCTGCGAGGTAGATGTGTTTGAACATGCCTCTCTGCAGAGCAAAAGTAAGTCTGTGCGTGCCCCTGTGTATAAATCACTTGACCTAGTCGAGACTAACTGTTGACCGTGGATTTATGCCAGTGTGAGGGGCTGCTGACGACAACGTTTTCACCAAACGATACACAGACTGCTGTCATCCAGCAAATATGCTCTCTGAATGGAACTTCAACAGAAGCCAGTGGGCGACGTTCGGGGAAAAAAACGGACGGTGCCAAGCCCAGAGTGGATCCATCAGCTGTGGGCTCCCCCACCCATCGCCACAGCGCAGTGGAAACACAGCGAGGCCTGAATTAGATCAGCCTTCATCCACACAGTGGGTGAGGCGGACAGGCAGACGGATGCCCACTGCGAATCAAGCTTAAGAGTAACTTTGGAGAAAAAAAGGAAATTCAATGCTTTGTGTTATTAAATGTGAGAATGATGAATGTGTTAACACATGGAGCAACAAAAGGATGCCTGCGAGGAGCCAGCAGGAAACCCATGAACCCTAAACGGTTCCCTCGGCTGAAAATCTGCAAATTATGTCATGTTGTTTCTCTGATAATGCGTAGAATAATAGCTTTTGAACTCCTTGGCATTCATCAAGAGAAATGAAAGCAGTTTCTAGAGGGGTCAAATTGAAGCCACATGCTGCTAAAACTTGATACACTGTATGCGTTCCAACTGGTTCAAGGAGACAAATCCATGTTTCTGCCAGACTATCACAAAGCATAACTTCTTCCAGACAAACTGGAGCTATCAGAGTGGAGGAGGACCTTCCCCCGTGATGAAGTGCCCTATCGCAACGTTGTCTCTTAAAATCGAGGGGCTCAATTCCACTTATAGGTGGCTGCAAGACGCAGGAAAGGCTTCTTATCTGTACAGTTTGAGCTTCGCTGTGTGTGTCGGTGATGTGTGTATTTTTAACATTATCACCCGTCTGTATCCGCTGGTCCAAGTTAAATAATGACATTTTTTAAATGGTTTGTTATGAACACATCAGTCTTGTGAGAAGGTACTGTGAGAAAGCCTTGGTGGTGTTTCAGTGAGTGAGTTTGAGCTTCAGCTTCAGTGGTTTTCTTGTTTTATAGATCATTTATGGACTCTTCTCCCTGAATCTGTTCTGCAACATGCATGGAAACCTAAATTCAATCAGGTAGTATATGTTTTGAGATCCTGACAGATGTGGTTCTTAGAAAGCATTTAATCATTTTTGCTGGTAAACCCTATTCTGAACTCTTTTTATCATACTTGGTATAGTTTGGTTGACCTACACCAACCAGTATGAGTTTGTTTTTATCCTCATTCCTCTTTGGTACATGAAGGTACCAACAAGACTGTCAATGTTATCTTCTGTGGTTGTTAAGATGGTTTCCATCGTGCGCATTAATGCATATTATGTTATGTATCATAACTGAACTATTAAAATAGGCAGTTATAAGCATTTTTAGAGGGGATCTTGAATAATAGCATTTTAACTGCTATCAGGCCAACATAGTTTACCGGTGCCAACTGATCAGATTGGTTTTTATACCTCTTGTCACCAACTGTGAAATTAGTTTTTTTTAAAAACATGTTTCTGTTTGAATATTTGTTTGGTAAAATTTAGATTCAAATCTAAACTCTAGAACCCAGCTGTGTTTTTATTCCCAGTTTAAATTTGATAATGGAACAAAAACGCTCAGTTGGACATTACTGTAAATAATTGAACTTTAATCAGTCTAATAAATCAACCAATGATCTTGACTAATAAACTAAATCATTTGATGTGTTTGTGATCGAGCCAGGGTTCAATAGATCTCATTGGTGAACCGTGGTCACATGTAAACACTCTTAGATGTTAGTTCCTCCTTCCACTGTTTGGAAAATCATTGTTGGCTCATTAACCATTCAAAATGCTTTAACATTTAGCATGTTTTAATTGTTTGAAATTCCCCATTATTGGTGGCTCTGTTGCCAGGCAGAATGCTCTGTAGATATAAATCAGCACTTTGGCAACAACCAGAAGAGTATCTGTTGCATTGAAATGTGTAGCTGAGAAGTTCTTTTACCTTCCTTGGTTTGATGATCAGAACTTTGGCTTTGGGAGATTTTTACTGAAGATCTGCCTGGTACATCCACTGCCTGGTTTAGTGTTGAGCCTTCATTTGTTTCTCAGATGAAACAAAGGTTAGCTACGACTAACCAAGCCTTAGAGACAGACTGACAGACAGCGCCGTACCCGAGCTCCTCTGCAGCCGGCGTTGTCTCGGGTTCAGCCAGTTAACCGAGGGCAAGCAGCCCAACAGTGTGTGAAATGAACACTTAGTCGCAGTAAAGGTCCCTAATCGTTCTGTCACAATGTATTGCTTGTAAACTAGGAGAAAATCTCACTGGCAAATGCAAACAAACACACGTTGACTTCTGCACACAGTCTCACACACACACACACCCCATAATCCTCTCATCCACTCTTGTCTTTTACACTCCCTCTCTTGCTGCTGGCGACATCGCTTGTGAAGCACGGACGATCGTAAATTCCCCGCCTTGATTTTGTTAACCTTTACTGCGACCTGGTGCTTCTCTGCTTGGCGTTCTAGCACCCACTCAGTCACAGATGAGGCCCCAGCTCGCCGCGGAGCGTCTGCAGCTCATCGCTCTCAGCCTGTTGGCTCTGCAGAACAGCGCCACAATTACACGCCACTTTCAAACTCCAGGATAGATTGTGGAACCAAATGTTGTGCGCAACACTTCTGTTAGTGTTCTGAAATAAGATCAGGGCTTTAGCAACTAAGTGGAAAAAACTTCTTCTTTTTCTGAAATGAGTCTTTGACTTTTGTACTTTAACGCTGAAAGATATTTGTTGCAAATTGTAATTTTTAGTGTATTTATTAGTAGAAACAGTTAATAAATGAATTGATTGGTTAAGTTGTCAAGTGGGAAAATGTTCTTGTTTAAACATTTAAAAAGATGTATCTTCTTTACCTTTGGATGCACTAAATGTGTGTTATTAGTTATTCAACTATTAGAAAAATAAAACATTTTCTTGGACACAGTATCTGTGTGATGTTCCACCTAATTCATTCCACATCAATCTGTGCATATAAAGCTTGTATATAACCGTGTCTCCCTCCAATTTATCTCCTGATGGTCATTAGGCCGAGGGAGAATGTGTGTAACATAAGCATCTCTCTGGTTGTTTACATGTTCGGTCTCCTGAGGTCAACCAAAGGGCAATTTGTTTAGAGTGCTCTGTTGTCTGGTGTCATCTGTGTCTCCTGAGAGCAGCGCAGCGAGCAGTGTGGCGTGCACAAGTGGAGCCACATAGACGCAGGAAAATGTCTGCAGATTTTTATTATCACAAATAAAATGTAGCAGAATATTTCAAACTGAATATTTAATTGATTATAGCAGAAAGAAAGCTTTGACTTCAAAAGGGAATTTTTCTCAGATGCATCCAATTAAATAAAAGTGATGAAATGTTACTTCTATGTAGAAATATATACCCATTTTTTATTTTTGTTTGGCAATAACAAGCACACATAAGTTGTGCGAAACTATCCACAATTTTTCATATCGTTGGAAGAAATGTAGTTTGAAACTCTTCAATAATCACTAATAATACTTTTCATTGAATTGTATATTTATTTTTTGGGTAAAATAATTATCAGACCATTTTGATCAGTAGTGTCCAAACTATAGTAATTTTCACATTTTTACCTGATATTTCTAGAATAGGGATCTGCAGATCTCGATGTAAAGCATGAAACTCATTTGGTTTATTAAAAAGAAGGTGATCTGTTTTCAAAATTAAAATCAGGTTAAGGTTTTTTTTCCCATTGTTTAGAGTTTTTTCTTTTCTCGTAAACAACTGTATGGGTTTAGAATAAACTGTTTAACTTCTCTGTCAAATATTGTCGTCAAAATGAACTAAAATACAATATATTTTTTGTAAAAAGAAAAAAACTACAAACAGATCTAAATTTCAAGCTTGTAGACAGAAGCAGGCTCATTTTGTGTCTGCTGTAAAGGTAGTTTTGCCATTTGTTCTTTTTGGCTCTTTGATGGTGTTGGATCTGAATAGAGGCATTTAATAAACAGGACAGACATTATTAGTAATATTTTGTCAAAGCCATACAGTTACTAGGAAAATTCGGAAAGATCAACCACAAATTTCCAAATATAGTTAGACCTGAGGTAGCTAAATACTTAGTTTGGAGTGGTTAGCTTACTAACATATAGTTTGTACAATGAATGAATGAATAACATGGTGAAAATATTACTTTTTAATTTTCTTTCAGTGTTGCTGACAAACTAATAGTTTGAGTTTAAATGTTGGAGGTTTTATAATTTTTTTGACTGCCTTCATCTCCCAGATGCAGAGCAGTTTAGGAAAATTTAAAACCGATTCCCTTCAGTAAGCATCTTTGAACTTTCTAAATTTGCAGTAGACAGTATGTGTGAGAATTGACCTCATTTTGTTGCCCTAACATCAGCCTGATCCAGCGCAGGTGCAGCTGGTACTGTTGCCACAAAAAACACAGATTTGTTTGTCCTGGACTTCACACATGGCCCCGTTCTATTCGAGCAGAGAGGAGTTTAAAGCAGAGAGCAGACTGAGTCTATATATAAGTCTGCTCTGTTTGAGCTCCAGGATTTACTTTTGGTTTGTCAACCTCTCAGCGCCATGGAGACGGGGTCATGACCACCCGAATGCATCGCAGCGGCAGTCCATGCAGCGTAAAGTTGCTGGTCAGCTCAGCCTGATGGAGCTCAGCTCCACCTTGTTATGGGAGGTTTTATGAGGCCGGCATGCAGGGTTCAGACCCCTTCTCATGGGGTCACAGCCCCCTGCCATGCTGGCCTTTGTGCCTGTTTGTGGCAGCGTTAATCCACCCGTACTTGCTTCCCGCTGAGCAACAAGTCTCCGACTTAGTGACTTGGCTGTATGCAGGGAGGGTTTTAGCCATTGCCGCAGTAATTGGTTCATCCAGCTCCCTATCACCGTCCTGGTGAGGTGTTTGATTGGCCCCGGCTTTCTAAGCAGGAGAGGAGGAGACAGAGCCGGGGATTAGGAGATGAGAAACGGCCCCGGAGAAAAAGGCATTCTGAGTTCAGCAACTTCACAGCTGATGGAAAATCCTGCAGAATTCTTCAAGAAAATAAAAAAAATACTTTCTCTTTGCTAACAAGCAGCTTGGTGACATTGTTTCAGCCATTTTATTTGGTGCTTTCAGACATTCTTCTGGCATCTGGGGTAAATATGGTTAAATTTGAGTCAAAAATATTTAGAAAGAATAAACAATACTAGATTTAGAAATATTTGATAAAATCATGACTGAAAATTTGAAAAATGGGTTTTTGGATTTACTTCAAAGAAAAGACAAAGAAAAAGTAAGAATAAAAGTCAAATGCGAAGACTCAACTGTCATTTTAAGACGTAAAGTTACTTTTTTACATTTTAAAATGTAGATTTTAATATTTAAATATTCTAATATTTAAATACACAAAGCAACCAGAAAACAGGAACTTCACCCCTAAAAGTCCAACCAAGAGATTTAACTGAAGTTCTGAAAGTGGTTTCAATTTTCAGAATTACATGCAACGAAATTACAACGTAATTTACTTAACATCTGGTTAGTAAAACTGACAGAAGTCATTTGGTCAAGGTCATCAGTGATGTTGACTAGAATAATTCAGTTTAATTCAACAACCAAAGGAAAATTATATGTCATAACTCAAATCATCCATGCATCTTCAAAGAGGCGGTGGATGATGATGCTGGAAGGATCTCTGGTAGCAGTCAGTCTCACAACGAATCTGAAGAGGCCTCTGACTGAAGACTTTGTTGATATGCTATCAGGTAATTTTCTGGGCAACAGAGATGATATTTCACAACACAATCAGTTGTTAAGCTGCTAATTCATGTCCTTTGCTTTTGCCACTCTTCTGTAAATCTGTCTGGCTGCAGGTAGAAAGATGTTGGAGTAGGGGATGTGATCCCTGGAGGTTTGAACTTTGTCCTCCTCTCTCTGATTTTTGGTTCTCTTCCCTTCTTCCTCTAAGAATTGGGGTCAGAGTTCAATCACCTGCTGCCAGTTGTATAAACAATACCTTGTTGCCATGGTTATGCATCACAATAACTTTGTAAAAGTAAAATAAAAAGTGCAAAATTCTTTCTACCTGCATAGCATCTGAAACCAGATGGAGCAAATGTCCAGCCACAAAAAATATAAACAAAAGTGCATAAAATAATAACAGGAAGGAGTTTCTCCAACAAGCTGCCACCTCCAGCAGCAAACTGATCCTTTTAGTCTGTGTGTCCAAACTTTTTCTATCACAGACCAACGTTGACAAGTTGAAGGTTCTCAGTTTTTAAGGATTTTATTAATTTATTTAGAACTGACCTGAATTTGAGTCATTCGAATTGAGGAAGGTTTTGTTTGGTACCAGATCACAAAATGTGACATGAATCTGAAGAGAGCAACCAGGAGTGACTGATGAAGAGTAACAACTGACTGCATAAAGTTTTTCTACTTACTCTAGAAAGGTTGTCCGTCTTTAGTAAAAACTATTCAGATGTTTTACTAATAAACTCTCTGCTTGTAGTTGCTAATGTGCATCTAACAGCGTCCATGATTTTAGCATCTAAATTCATGTAATTTAAACCAAGCAAAAATGATAAATAATACATTCGATTAATAAATAGAAGTGAGTTATAAGGAGCATGGAGTATTATTAAGTATAATAATCTCTTATATTTAAATAGAACATATTCACTTAGAAGTTACAATCATGTCTGAATTAAGCACTATTTTATTTATTATTTCTACATCAGTCTCTTCTTTGCCTATTGCATAATTCATTTTACACATATATTTTAAAGTATTACAGTAAATAAGTAATCGTATCAGTGGAAACCCTGATTCTGGCTGATTTTAATTGTTGATTAGCAATGCTTTTCAATGCTTGCTTGTCATTAGACTATCGGACATTAACATAGAGGGAGGCAGAGTGGATAAAAAGGAAGCGTGTCTTAAATCACACCCGCCATGACAGTTGGAATACTTTTATCTCCAGCCCAGCTTTAAATCTGCCAACCAGAGCGAAGCAGGACAAGAAAAATATCTTTGTCATCCTGCGGAGACGTTTGCTTTTCTTTCAGAGGCTCTAGAGCTCCTTTATAACTGATAAGATGACTGCATTCCTCCTGAGCGCGCAGGCCGGCCGTGCTGCTGACCCCACCTGACACTGCCCAGCCACAAGAGGCTCCGCGACCCGTCAGAGCGCGTCTTATCTGCCTCCCCATCTGCCTGTGGAAAACATTCACCCGGGCTGAGGAGGGCTGAGGAGAGCAGAGATACGCCGCAGCAGGCAGGGTGTTCTCTGACTGTACTCCACACTTTGCCTCTGATAACTGCATTTATGGCTGTGCTTTGAGTAATGTCAGGCACTTTGTCAGGATTACAAAAAGAGCTGCTGGGTTGTTTTAAACGGGGGTTTTCTTGGATGTGGCTTTTTAAGCATGTTTTCCATTTTTGACAAAAAAACCTGAATCTGTAGATAATTGTCAATTAGAACATTTGTTTTCCATCTTTCTTTGGGGTAAACACATGCAACTCTCAAAGGTAAAACAAATGGTATTTTGTTTCATAAGGTGACTTCATTAGAATCAAACAGCTGACAGAAATGTTTCTGTCAGGTTTGAAGCTCTGAGTCCTGCTGAGCATCAGGATGAGCCGACGATGACTCTGCTCTTCATCAACACAAACGGCACAGTCTCAAATCTGCAGATCCTCGATGACAGCCGCGTGTTCGCATCAACTTTACGTCGATTTGCTTGTCAGAATACAAACGTCACATAAAAGTCACATATTAGTAACTTTTATCTCTTACTAAAAAGAACTCCGAGAGAGAAAACATTTGCAGATGTATCTTTTTATTATTTCCAGATTTTAAAGGCTTTTAAATATTTTTACAAAAGTTTGCTAAAGAACTCAAACAAAATAATCCTGCAGAGCTCAGAGACAAAACCTGCTGCTTTTTATAATGACAACAAGAACAAATCTCAAATGCAATATGTTGAAGGAATTTATTCACTTCCAAGAGAACAGGAAACGAAGCAAGGTGTTGGATCTGACGTCTTACTTTTGGACTCGCGCTCATGCTGGTGGCTTGTCTTGGGAACAGTAACAAGAAGGAGGCGTCAGCTCTGAGTCCAGTTGGCCATCGCAGCGATTCCAGGTTAACAGAGGATAGAAACCAAGTTACTTAGTCCCGTTGTAAACCCCAGATTAACATGGTCTTATTCAGCATGAATTGGCTCACACAAGCTGTGGCGGCAGAGCTAAGAGTGACTTAGCGAGGCTTAGGCTAGCTCGTTCTGTGTCTGGGATGGGATGGAAAGTCTCCGGTGGGAAGACGGAGAACAGCAGAACAATATTTAAGCCCGTAATTTCAGGAAGCCGTGGGATCAGAGAAATTAAGACTCTCAAGTCCTTCATTTATACAATCTGAAGAGCAAGAGATACCTCCCCTGTGACAGTGTTCATATCTAACATGAAGCCAATGAAGCAACCTATGCAACTGAGCTTCAACAGACTCTCTGAGCGTCTTTTGTTTATTTCATGAAGAAATGAATCATAATTAACACCAGATCTACATGCAGAAATCACAGAATTATAAAATGTGGACACAAACATCTTTGCAAATCCTCAGCTGTACAATTTTCCTCTTGACTTTATTTTAAAAAAGAAAACTTTGTACAATATGTTGATTTATTTGTTTCTGCAGCCTGTAGAAACACAGAGGTACCAGATCCCAACTGGTGCAGCTACAAACCAAAAGCCAAATATCTCAACCTGATCTGTTTTACGTTTGGCCTTCAAAGCAACAAATGTTTGTTTTTATCTAAATAATTCTAGTTTAGTTTTAAAAAAGTACTTAAAATAATGAAACATTATTTTTGATTACTTAAAGAGATATTGCAGTATTCCTGTACAATCTTGTCTTATAGTTTTTAGTCTCAAAGTCATCCTGGCTTTTCAAGCAAAGGTTAATTTGTTCTGCTTCTGTGTTTGCATAACATGATTTACACACAAATCCATGATTTTATATTTTGTAGAGTGATGTGATGCACTAATGAACCAGAGGTGAAACGCAAACAGCAAAATGAAACCAGTAATGGTTTCTGGTCAGCGTAAATAAAATCTGAAAGTTTGACAGATTTTTCTCTCCAGTACAGGTTGTTATAGCAAACATGGCAGCAGATTCCAGGCTCATGAACAGTAACTATAGTAAAGAGACAGTGGGAGGTTCTGTTAGAGGCTTCTAAGTAGTTACTATCTTACCTGTAGTGGCTAACACTCCTGGTCTCAACATTTATTATAAGCACACAGCTGCTTAACAGACATGCTAGCTTTAGTTGGAGTTATATTCAAAACAGGCAATCAGAAATATTAAAAAAAGCAATTGATTTTATTTTCCTTGTAAAGGATGGAATGTGTTATTTCAGTCACTTGATCTGGACAGTGCAGCAGCAGGTTGGGGAGGGGCAGCACAGTGTTACTCAATGTGTAACTACAGCAAACTCCAGTCAGTCTGACGCTTTGCTTCTCATCAAACACTATGATGCAAAGTTTAAGCAGTTAGGAAACAGAACCCAGACCTGGTCTCATTATGATCAAACAGGATTATCTATGAATCCTGTTTGGTTTATAAAGATCAAACACACCTTTATAAAAAATACCAACACATTTCTGTTGAGATGCCACAAAGGTTGCTGATGTCATTGGAGTTTTCTCATTTTCCAATAATAAAATGCAATAACACAGTGCTGCCCCTCCCTTACCTATTGCTGCACACTGTCAAAGAGCAGGCTCCTCAAAGGCTCCTACTTTTTTCCTACCTTAAAAAATTAAAAAATGGATTGTTTGAAAATATTTGGTGTGAAAACTGGAGCAGCCCCAACCAGTCCTCATTTTAAGGTTAGGCTGTGCAAGAATGCCTCAAGTGCTAATAATGTAGGAGGGTCACAAATGCAACAAAAAAGTACAATATTAAATGGACTAAACCTTTAAAAATTACAGCTTAATTCAATGCGTTTTCATTCTATATTTTTGTGACGGTAAATGTCTGTGAATTCAAATTAAATCAACTGTTAGCTTAACATAGTTTTATACTCTTCAGTCTTTGATTAAATATCTTCACACAACCTTATTATTACCAATGATTTTCACACCATGACTAGATTAACAGTCCACAAATGATCTTCATCAACAGTCAACTTACCGCAGAAACGTAGTAAAACCTCTACATGAGACTCAGGTGAAGAGCAGCCTGGGGCTCAGCATGAGGTGGCCGGATTCAGGAGGAATTTAATAAGTGGATCTAAGAATGAGCAGATGAAAAACAGACATGAACAAAAGTAGAGACAAAAGGCTTCTGCTGAGAGACAGTAAAGTTGGACGGTGTTGGTTTTCTTTCTTTGCTAACTAAGAAAGTTTAGTTTCTTTGCAGTTTGGTCACAGATCTGGAACAGTCGATCACTGGTTCTAACGCAGAGGAGATTTATCAGTGTTTCTATAGTAACTCTATACAAAACTACATATCAAAGCTATATTTGTATTATTTTATTTTATTCAATCAAATTTTATTTTTTTCTGACTTCATCTCTTTAAGTTCTGGTCAGATTAAACTTCTGATTGATATTCTCAAATCTTGTTTCAAATGCAATTTATTTTTGCAACCTTGCTTCATGATCATAAAATAAAAATAATGAACTGTATAAATACTGCATGTCTATCAAATATCCAAACACCAGAACTATTTGTGGAAATACTTTTTTTGTCTTTTTTCTAAATATTTTAAAACTTCTCATTCCAGTTTTAAGGGGTTTCTTTGTGTTGTGGTCGCCATCTGCTGGCCAGATGTTGTAACTACAACAGACACAGGCGCACAGTCTGTAGGAGTGATGGAAACAGTCATGATGACACACCTTTGTCTGCCTCTGAACAGAGATCAGGACCTTTGAGACAGAGACGCTGCTGATCCCTACAGGCGATCCAGTCACTTTCATCAAATCTGCTGCAGCACTGATTTCTACAGCCATGCTCCTCTCCTCACAACCAGGATCTGATTTTTTTCACCACTCCAACACACTTTGTGGCTAGCGGCCATTTTGTACATAGAGATTTGCCTATTTGCAGCCTGCGTCTGGTTCCACAAACTTCAAAGTTTGCAGAGACGGGCGAGGCCACCAGTGAAGCCTGTGAACATTTCTTCACAGCAGCCTGTTGAAGGATGGGATTTCTACCTCTGACTCACTGAGACAAAGTCCGGCGCCACTTTCAAAGCTCGTCAGAGCACGGGGCCCCGAGGCAAAGCTTATTGTCCACAAATTGATCCAGCCCCCTTGGTTTTGTTTATTTAAATGAGACTCTTAGACCCTCGGGTGTTTGTTGAGGAAAAGTCAGAAATGCCAAATATCTTTTTTTTTTCATCTTCATCCTCTTTCGTCTTGCCTTTCTTCTTTTCTCTCGTAGGCTCTCGGCTTGGTGAGCCAAAAATCCTTGGTAAACATCCCGGTCCGGCAGCTTTGTAGCACAGAGCCGGTCTCTCCCTCAGCTCCCCCCCGCCTGCTCTGGGATGGTTGGTGTTCAGCGGTTTCACTAACCTAATGTGAATTTATAGTCCATCTGATGTCTAAACAATCCCAGACGCATCACACATAATCGCAGAAATAACAATAAAAACTTTAAATATCACAATGGCTTCATTCCTTAGACTTTGATGGACACAGTGGTCACTTGGTTCAGACGTACATCATTTACAGGAAGGGAGTGACTTGTTGCATCATACGACCCAATCAAAAACACATTTGTCCAATATACAGACTTTATATTTATATCTAAAGGCCTTATATAGACTTATGAGATGGATGAACTCATAAAATGATCATATTCACTTTATTTTCACTATTATTTCAGTCTAACATGATCACATTATGCTAATTTAAAACAAAATTATTCCCACGGGTCTTAAAGTGACATAGAATATGGATTAATGATAATTTATTTTGTGCAAAATGAGAGAGAATTAACACCAGCTGGAGTTGGTATTACAATGTAAATGCTTATTGCATGGAATATTACCCTTTTTTTACAGTTAGCTGGTCAGTTAATCAGGCAGCCTGACTCTAAAACATGTTGGTAAGATTGATGGAAGCTGTTTCTTTAATTTCCATATTCCACTGACCCAAACGAGTAGCAGCTACAAATAATACTGAAAGAAGCTTTATTTCAGCCAGTTGACAGGCTATGTGAAGCAACAAGTGGGGGAGGGGCATTTCTGCATTTCTATACTTTGAAAGAGTCTATTCACCCAAATTCTCTCTGATTTTTATTTAAAAAACCCTGAAACCATAGCAACAAATTAAAACTACAGATGCCACACGATGCTTATTCTTATTTGGTCAA
Source organism: Phalloptychus januarius (assembly GCA_902982915.1). Taxonomy (NCBI): domain Eukaryota; kingdom Metazoa; phylum Chordata; class Actinopteri; order Cyprinodontiformes; family Poeciliidae; genus Phalloptychus; species Phalloptychus januarius. Next base: position 7,901,133 of record CADWAE010000484.1, on the reverse strand, counting down.
AAATGTTGAATCCTGTGTTAAATCTGGAAGAGACTAGAATTAGAAGCCATATTTTAAATAAATATATTAGGAAATTATTTGATACGTATTATTGACAGTGGCGTGCCCAGATATTTTGGGGTCAGGTGCTTCAGTGGGAAAAAGGGCAGCTTATACCCACCGGCTGGCTGCCTTAGAGGCACAGCTTTAACATGACGGCTATATACATATTTCAAATCAATGACCATGTGCTTTATTGGGCCACACACAATAAAAAAAAAAGATTTCAGCAGGACTCTTTTTTTTGACCAAAGGAAAACAGGCACTAACATCTCCTGGTGTCTATCTGTAACTAAACGAATAAAAGTTTTTTACTTTTTATGTTCATTAATAATAACACATCTGTTATGTACATACAATGAAGTAAGGAAAGTAAAGCATAAATATTAAGAAGGAACTGTATCCATCAGCATCTGAGATGATTTTTCTGCATCACCTGGTGGTTGTTGCCCTCATTACCAAACACTGCAGGTCCTGAGGGGCGGCCATGTTTTTTTCAGTTTGAGGCACCACAGTTTCTGCCGTCCATGGCTGCTCCCTTCACTGTGTCCCACTGGTGACACAGCAAGGATTCATGCTGTTGGACATTTTAAGGCTCATGAATGGTGACTCAGATGGAAAGAGGCTTTTTGTGAAACCTCTTCGATTTGACTGTTGAGCCTCGTGAAAGGTTTTGGAGTTTAATGGGAAGCCATTGTTAATGATGAAATAAAATGAAGCAGTAATTTAGTGCCAGTGTGAATTTCTTCTCCTCAGCTATTTGTTGTTAAAATGCTGCTTCTTTTACAAAAGGCTCCATAGTCCAGACAGGCGATGAGCAGCAGCGACTGTGGGTTTGCAGCAGCGTTGGAGTTGCAGTCATGCTAATGTTAGAAGCCTGCAGGTATGCAGACATCAGATCTCAGCTCTTCGTAGCTGAATGTGCCGTAAATCTTCATCAAGAAATGCTGGGAGTCTGAGTGGGTGGGGCTCATACCCATAAATAATATCAGTGGAGTTCTCAATAACTTTGCTTCATGCTATGAGAACCGGCCCTGCAATGCAAACTTAGCTAACAGTAGCTATTCATCAGGAGTGACTGTCACAGCCTGTCACAGGTTTGCTTTAGAGCTGTTTCTGCAGACTGGATTTACACACACAGGAAGAAATGTTTCCTCTCTCTGATTCAGCCAGAGGTCGTGTCCTCCTGCTTCTTCTTTATACAATAAAACACACAGGGAGTAAGGATAATAATGAGCCCTCACATCCCTCTGTTGTCTCAATTTACTTCCTGTCTCTCTGTTTATGCAAGCAGTGTCAACTAATATCATTAGGGCTCCATGTCTTTGCTGCAAAGCTGCAGCTAGAAACGTGTCACCGGCTCATTTTCCTGCTTGAATAACACACTCGTCACTCCATCACATCCCACTCAAGCAGAGAAGTTGTGCGTATTAATTAGAGGCTATAAATTACAAGCAGCCGCTATCAGGTCTTTCTCTGCCCAGACAATCGGCATTTACTCATCCGTCTTCCTGTTTAAACTATCTGCTGGAGAATCACAAAGCCCCGCTGCTTATTTTCCAACGATTAGCTGTACATCAGCATTACCACCTCAAATCCAGCAGTTTCACATCCAGCATTAAATAGGATGAATATTGATCTGCTAAAGAGGATTTATTTATTTCATGCTCTATCCAAAGATCAACTGCTACCAGCTTTGGGCGGATCTGCGAAGGTCTTACCGAATAAAGCTACTGCATACATGACTTTGGACTTGACATTTTAGGCCTGGAAGAAGACCAAACAGTAAATTCACTGCAATAATCCCAGATAAATGGGATGATCACTACGAAAGCTTAGATAGTTAAGTGGCCTACGCTTAAGTCCAGGAACGATAAAAACACAACTGGAAGGAGATCCTCCACGTCGAAGGCGTGGTCCTGGGGAGGGAAGACTCCCACCTGGTTGCTGAGAGGCAGAGTCGTCTTACCGAGCCGGGTCACGGGAAATGGCATCTGTAAAAATAACCCGCCAATGGTTCTGCGTACCTGCACATGAATCTTTCTCCAGCATCATCGAGCTGTTTACTCTAACATCACATTTTACATGTTTTATTCAATTAAACATGATTGTAATTTAGGTTTAAGACATAAATTATGGGATTCAGAAGTATGTTAGCTCTCCCTCTAAAGGGAGGACCATCTGCTTTCTGACTTGCAGACAAGCTTCAAAAAAGTTTGAAAGAATTATTAGCAAATAAATATTTCTTCTATACTAGAACTCTGTGACTTACAGTACAGAATACATGGCAACATGGCTACGTTCAATAGGATGTGAATCTTGTTTTGTCAAACAAACCCAAAACAAACTCACACATAATTTGACTCCAGGCTTGGCCCGACCCGGCTCGCTTAGGTATCAGAGGACTGGTGAGCGGCTCAGCTGCCTGCAGCCCAGAGTCGCAGGGAAACGAGCGAAGAGGCCTGCAGCAGAAGCAGCCGGGCAGGACAGGGTCACATGGTGGAGGCGCCAACAGGATGGGGGCAGCTGCTCTGTGCTGCTGCTGTCAGGAGTCGGCACTGAAACGGCCGCTGATCCAGGCCTGAGTGGAGCTGAATCTACTGGAAAACAAATGATTTCAGGTTATTAAGTCACTTTGGCTTCAGAATAAATACATATTTACTGTCACCTACTATTATGTATACAAAATATAACATAACTTCCTCTGTATCTATATCTTTCATTTAGTTTAAATGTTGCATTCTTTGTATTATATTTAGTTTTTTCACCTTGTGCAGAAATGAAATAGCCAGAGTCGCCAGTAGATGGCGTCTGATCCCTGCTGTAGATGCCTGACCAGCCCGTCACTTTTTATGCAGCTCAAGTCTTTTTATTTGCCTTCATAACAATACATTTCTGTAAGAGTTAAAAAATAAATTAACAATATATTTAAATAGTAACCAGGAAAGTTTTTTTTTTGCTTAAAGAAGATAAATATAGCATTTATTCCTGACTGATTAATATTTTTGTTCTGCAGGTTTATCTGCTTTAAGACATTTTCTTAAAGCTTTTAATTAAATCCAGCACATTTATGACCTGCTTAAAAATCACATTTTCTTAAAAAATAAAAATAGCCCTCCAAAAATAGAATAAAAAATTCACATTATAAAAAGAACCAAAAATAAGTTAAGCCTAATGTCAAATGCTTTGAAATAATCTTTCTTATCACAGCTTGGCTCATTTGTCTTGAATCCATCAAATTAAAGCAGGTATTACAGGAGCAAACAGCTCTAATTGAGATGTATTTGATTGTCGCCTTCAGAGCGGGCCCCATCTCCCCAGATTTAACATATGGGTGAGTGAGGCCATAAATTTTCAACGCTGCAGGACGTTGTCTTTTTTACGTCCTGTGATCCATGGCTCAGGCGTGCCAGAAAAGTGTCAGGCCCTTCAGCGAGCAAGAGGAAAACGTGCCGTGGCAAAGAAGCCTGCACTGGCTGGGAGTGGAGATCCGCAGCCAGTTCTCCTGGTGAGGAATGTCTTCTGGTGCTGCTGCTCTGCAGATCGCTCACACTTCAAAAGATGCTCTGAGCTTATGCCACTATTTATGTCCGACACAATAGGCTGTTGGAAAGATTTTATTTCAGCACCTACTAATTTTCTGACTTTTGATTAAGATGGAGATATTTGAGAATCAATTTGTCCAATAAACATTCTGAAGTAAGAAATGTGCATTTTGTTCTTTGAACATTTGTTTAGCTTTTTCTTGACTGTACCTGGATTAATCTGTGGCTGCAGGTGTTTAGATACATGGGAAATTTAAGCAAATATACTGAACAATAAATGTAGTAAAAATAAGAATCATTTGATTTGGTATTTCTGGGAGTTTTCACTTTTTCCTGAGAAAATCTCCAAGTTCCAGATGAGCGGATTTCAAGACCAAAAACCAAAGACCACACAAGCAGGCAGCTGGTCGGGGCCATGCAATCAGCTTAACAGCAGGACAACAAAAGAGCAGCCACGCCTTAGATAGAGGTGCTTAACCTCCAAGCATGCTAAGTGCCCCGCGCTCCATTACCACTTAATAGGCCTAATCAGTTTTGGCCCAGATTAGATTTTGAATCTATTGCCACCAAAGCACAGTGGCATATTAAATTAGTGAGTTCATTAGACTGAGCTGAGTCATGTTGTTTTGATGGCTGTTCCTCGGAATAATGGCCGTTATCTGCAGTGGTGAAAACACATAATCTGCATGTCGGCTCTGCCACTGTAAGGGAGGATTACAGGCTGAAGCCAAGTTCCCCCACAATCAGGGGACAGACTGAGTGAGACCCACATTTTAGATAATAATTACATTATGGTACTTAAATATTTTAATGTGTTTATATAAGATGGGACACAAACTATATTTAAATAGAATATATTTTTATGTATAAAAAGCACAGAAGAAGAAAATGACAGCTGAATATTTGATGTAAGAGATTCCAGCCGTTTCTCCTGTTTGAAATTAAACATTCGCTAATATTCCCTTAAACTGCAGTTGAGAGGCTTTTACAGTGTCAAAACTCCAAAATCAGACAAATTATGACCTGGAAATGGCCTTATAATTCTGTTTCACATTAAATGTATGTGATCAGCAGGGGAGCGGCGCAGAGCAGCCTGGAGCCGAGTCCCCGAGCTGACTCGTGTTTTTAGTTAAATCACATTCTACGCTTTTCCTCATCCAATCATTCAAAGAAAGTCACATCCCATTTGTTTAGCTTTTGAGCAAAAAGGCATTTGTGATTTTATCTTTTACCATTTGTAAGATACAGATAATTGATAAATATTTTCAACCAGAGACATTTGAATCAATTTGTTTTTTAATTACTGAATATTTCTCATCCTCTCTTTCTTGGAGGAAATTAGAACCAGAGCTCAGCAATAATTACTGCTCACAGCTCTGACATTAAATTAAATGCTTCATATCTGTTGAAGGAAAATGTCAACTCAAATAATCACAAGGCTGAAATTACATTTTTCTTTACACTTAGCAAACAGAGGTCATTAGAGTTTAGTAGTTAAACAGATATTTTGCAGAAAACTGGATGTAAACTGAAGGCTTGTGAACATAATGCTGTAATGCTGTACACATCACAAGATGGCCGTCGATTGACCAGGCAGAGGAGCATTGACATGAGTGAGCAGTGCATGAATGTTTTCACGACAAATAAAAACACTGCACAGGTGAAATTCACTGCACAGACCAATTTCAGGCCCCCAGCGCCAGCGTGAGAAATCAATATGAGGCAATGAAGCACGTTGGGACGGGGATCAATATCTGAAGATACAATCATATCTTACTTCTTGACACTCGCTGAACGGCACACCACGCGAGGGAGGGCGAGCGCCGGGTGATGAAATGAAAAACAACCCGGAAAATAAGGATTTGAGTCTGGGAATGATTTATTTTATTCAAGAAAATATGGGAGAGGTTAGCAGAGCAGCTCACTCCAGAGGTGTTAGTTTACACTTTTTGTGTTTTAGGGACATTTATGTTTTGTTGCAACAGTAAAATGTTCTCAAATAAAGATGTTTTATGACATTTAAACATGTCAAATTATCTGAATATTGACATTTAGTTTGTAAAAATCAAAGATCTCGCTTTCACCAGATGCTTTGTAAAATCTTTTCAGTGTTTTTTGCACAACTTGCTTTAATTTAGAAACATGTATATGCAGCTTGAAAAATGACAGATTTTTACTCAACTATAATAATTCTCTTGACTTCAATATTCCTGTAGGAACATTTTTGTGAATTTGTCTCATGAGGTTTCTTGAACTTTTCAGTGAAAATAACAGCTTATCTGCACGGCTCTGCAGGAAGCTGCAGTCTGCAGGGATTCTGTGTGTCTGGAGCGTTCAGTCAGCTCCGTCCAGCGCTTCAACTACAGCGGCTACCAAGTCTGCTTCACAACAAATAAACTGACTTTAAATGCTTCAAAAATGAAGTGAGTTTGAATGTTTGGAAGTTCAGTCGACAAGAACATGAAGTCTGGAAACTGGAAAGTTTATATTAGTGAATGTAAAAATGAACCATGTTGACTGGAACACTTTCTGCTAAGCAGTTGTTTGTTTAAACTTTTATCCATAAAACCAGACCAACCTGATTGGTCTGATTGGTTAACACTGCCTGCATGTTTACCCTCCCAGGAGCATTTCATGTGGTTGGTGGTCAAATTCCAACAGAATCTGACAGCCTTGAAATAACAAGAGTTTAAAAGCCAAACTTCTAAAATAGAGAATATAAATAATAGATGAAAAGATTCTGCATTATTTCTGACTGTTTTCTGGTCTAAGTTGTTCTGTTTAGAAATGCTGTCATGAAAACTAAAAGGCAGTGAATTCATGACAATTCACAGAAAAGTAGATTCAGATTTTTCAGTAGAATAACTCCAAACCTTTTGCAGAAAATGTGTCTATTTGTGGTTGTTTTTGTCTAAAATATTAAAAAGAAATTGCAGATTGGTACAAAATACTCTCGTTGCAATTCTACTTGACAAGCCATTGGAGATCCAGAAGCTCCAATTTAGAGCAGAAATAATGAAGACTGTAGATATTAGCTTCTGCTGTAGCGATAAGATGCTTCCACTGTATGTATTTGTGCATATTAAAGAATATTTACTTCTTGAACTACTTAAACAGAAAGTTATTATCATTTTTAGATGGGAGCTCAGTCTGTTTGTGGATGGTTTGAAATAGCTGCATGAAAACTGGATCCACTGTCGTACAACTGTAGACGAACCTGAAGACAAGCAAAACTAATGTTGGCAGCATCTTCATAATTTTGTGAAGATTTTTTTTTTCTTTAAACATTGACAGAAAAGTTTGGCTAAAAGCCAAAATAAGAATAGAAATAAATACAGATCAGTAATTAAAGCTGGTCTGAACTTCATTAAATTACTTCAGACTCCCTCCATATAGACATATTTTCTGTGTTCCTGTAAAGGTTTGGGTTGTTACGCTGTTCCGGCGTTCTGGGAGAGCAGAAACAATCATTTTTGAGTCTGGGTCCCAGAGAGGATTCGTTTCTGGTGGCTCTGTGTTTCTGTGTACAGGCGAGCCGCGTCTTTTGAAACAATGACGTCGTTCCATCACTTTCTGTCTTTATCCTGCATGAGCCTCGTGTCCATTAGGAACATTTTTAACCAGGAATACTTTAGGTATACACTTGTAAAAAGTTGGGACAGCCTCTAGTAGAACATTTTGGATAAACTGCTTGATGGAAATACATTTTACTTGTTTCTATTTTGGAGTTGTAATTGAAATAATCTGTGTCATCATATTTGGTATTCAGAGCGACCTCAATATTCAGCTTTTTCTAGTTTTATTTTCCTTATTTTTACATGCAGGACTGCATGTTGCTGACTTAAATGTAAGTCTTTGTTTTTAAGTGTTTGTGAGATACACTAAACTCCAAACTCAGCCATCAGAAAATAAAATAAATTAACTTTTATGTTTGGGGGAAAATTGTTGATATTGACTGAATGGATTAGAGAAATAGTTGCTTTTAGCTGAGCATCTTTTGGAGGTGTAAGAGCTCTAAACTCGGCTTTGTGGCTCTGGATGTTTTTGCAGAAGCTCCAGAGACCCGGTGTTTTAGGCCTGCTGCTCCTGCAGACATCCGCCCGCTGGTCTGTGGACACGCAGATGGAAGAGGGAGACCAGAGTAAAGGGCGACAATCGCTTATTAAGGAGAAGGTAACGTGATATTGGATAGTAAAACAAAGCAGTACATAAACCCCACCCTTGATCACAGATGCTTTTCACTCACACCTGCCTGGCTGATGACTGCTCATACTCTATAATGAGCATACATCGAGCTGGTTTCAATGGCATTTAGAGGGTTAACAGTGCTTATATGTGAAGCCTTGAAAACAATAAGCCTCCCATGTGATTTAACAGTATATCCTAGGATTTAAAACTTGGGCTCTTTAAAGTTGTATGCGAAAGCCCTTAAACCTCACCACACCCTAGAGAGGGAAGCTGCTTTCTTTATAGTCTCACATTGACTTCCATGCAGACTCCCAATCATGAGTCGCCCAGTGTGTGTTGCCATCCATCCCTCTATCTATCCTCCAACCTCTTCCTGTCTCATCTCACCCAACAAAAAGAAAAAAAACTAAGAAATAAAAAGATTGCTTTAGTGCTTTAAATGGGCCAACAGCGCCTGGCTTGCTTCAGCAGCCCAGCAAACCAAATTACTGCTGCAAGAAAAGCAGCAGAAGGCAATTAAATCCCAGTTAGGTTGATCATTCCAGCCCAGATTAACAAGGTCAAGAAGTGGAAGTCTTCTTCTTTTCATGTCCACTGTGTTAATTTATCCCATTTTAATTACAATGATGAAAAGTATGCAAGTTACACTCTTATAATTAGTCGTTGGATTTTTGCTGGAGGAAAATGAGCGAGCCTCGTGTGTGTGTGCGGGGAAGCCGAGGAGTGTTCCCAAATGATGGCATCACTGGCTAATCCTAAGACTGGGATGGTACAATCTGCTATTAAAATGATTTACTCAACTTTTACATTAAAGACAGTCAGTCTGGGTTGGAGGCTTTGAATTAAAAACACAGACTTATTTTTCTAGTGAATAGAAAAAGAGCGCATAAAAATCTTTGTACCTCACTTTTATTTGTGGAAAATGCTTTCAGTGAAATCTGGTTTTAGCAGATCTTGACTCCTGCTTTTTACTGTTTATCTGAACATTTAGTTGGTTGATTACACAGAGAGAACCAGCGCGGTGCAGCAGACCAACTGTGCAGAGGAGGAGGTGGAAAACGTACGTTGACACTCTTTCATTGCTGTTTGTCACAAAACTGTTGTCACCCACATGATGAACTCGGAGTTTGAGGCTAATCAAGGCGAACCCCTCCAGACCCCGGAGCCTTCGCCACGAGCCTCAAACCAACCTCGTCTCATCTGCTCCCACCTTCCTCATCCAGCCCCATCTGAGCCCACCCTCACCTTCTCAATCCACTCTTGGATCATTTCAATTTGCATCCCAACTGGCCCCGGGATTCCCCAGCCCTGTTAAAAGGCAGGCTATTTGTTGTGCTCTGCGGTTAATGCCGTGCAGAGCTTTAAATACCCATATCAAATCTTTGAGGCTCAACAGATTCAGTTTTGCAAACCTGTATCGAACAGAGGTTCAATCCGTCAGCTTAGAAGTGTACACTCCTTAAGTTGTGTGATAAGGTAAAACCAATCACTGGATTAGGCTCTCTCTGTCAGTGATGGTGTATTTTCAGTACGCCACGTTGCTTTGCTGAAACGGGATAAGCTGGTGGAGTAACATTACGATGCTTGAGATTTCTTTTTTTCAGTAAGAATATAGTATTAATGGATTCTGAAGCCAGTGTGTGATGCTGCTCTTGCAGTTGTGGATAATGCATTAGCATTGGCTGTGAAAAACAGTGGGTGCTGGATACCACGAGCAATCATCTCTGAAAACCACAAATTTGATTGTTTTTATCATGCAAATCCAGCCTACCACCCGATAAGATTGATTGAGGTCTTAGAGTGGGATTGCAGTGTTTATTCTCACAGAGCTTCTCACAAACAAACCTCAGCCTTTAGACTCACAAGTATAATTTTGCGCAGCATATGCTGAATTCATAACTCAAGACAGGGAAAATCTCTGGAGCCTGCTGCTCTTTGCGGTTACTCTGCCTTGTTCCATCTGGTTTTGGGGGAGATGTGGGAGGTTTCGGTACATGGTGAGCCTGAGTGAAAATTCATGGCAGGTACATAAATAATCACCCTCTTAAAATATAGGCTACAACTTCAGCTCCTGGTTGGACTGTTGCAAGGCCGTCTTGGATGACATTTGAGAGGAGCACACAGCCATCCACATGCTGCAGAGTACAAACCGAACGTCCTCTCCCCCCTCACATAAAGCTGGGTTTCCACTTCGTCCTGCCAACAAGCGTTCCCTGGAAGCTCCCTGTCTGACATTTTACGCTTGGTCAAACTCACACTTCAAGCCTTGAGGCATCGTTTGTGGACAGCCATGATCCAACTGTCATTTTCTTTTTTTCCCCCTTGGTTTTTGTGTGAATGCAGAGCGATCGCTGTGGTGATTGGTGATGAAAAGTCTCTGGGCGCTTTTGACGACTCAAGTGAAAAAAGTTGAGAGACTGCTTATTTAACTTTCCCAGGATTGCAGAGTGCCAGATCACAGCAGCAACATTCAAACACAATTTGCTTAACACTGAGGAATGTGATGAAGAATTAGCATCATCACGTTGATCTTTTTGTTGTTGTAAAAACTGACTTATTTTTATATCAACAATATATAAAAAACTGTTCAGCCAAATTAGCCTTTTAAATAATTTAAGATATTTTTGACTGTGAATGAATCAGGTAAATAATTTATTTTTACTTCACTTCTTCCAATTTTTTTCTCCTTCATATGTGTTTTTTTTTTTTTTAGAAATATTTGCTATGAACTTAAAATAAAAAAAAATATTGATTTCAAATTCAAACAAGTGGAACCCAAATTTACCCGGGCCGTTTTATTCTTTACTATTTCCATTTCGTACTTATAAACAAAACCTTCCATGCCGAATGAAGTACTTTCATTCAGTTATGTAGTAAGTACTTAGATTTTATTTATAATTGAAACTAATAATCTATTTTTATACTTTGCACAGTATATTCTAAATCCTGACTCTGATGAAAAACAACAATCTGTAAATCCTGATCAAACCAAAGCAGCTGCTGGATGCAGTACATGTTGTTATTATATCATTTTCTTACAAAAGACTATGAGATGTAAAGCACAAAATTCAGGTACGCATTGACAGCAAAGATATGAAGTAAATCATAAATCTAAAGAATCAGTTTAGATTTGATCAATAAAAGTATTTTAGGTTTGGAACCAATGATGATCAGAAGCAGTTCAGGCTTGTAGGATCTTAGCTCAGAATCAGCTGCTAATAATATATTGTGTATATATGTAGTGTAATAATATATAAATGTTGTTCTTTATAAGGAACAACTTTTGATGATTAATTCATTTATATTGAATTTTTCTTAATTCAAAATAAAAAAATATATATTTTTACTTAATATTCAAATCCAGTTGTACAGATAGTAGAGGATGCCATTGTTCTTGGTTAACAAGTAGAAAAATGCAAATAAGAAAATTGTTCCTGTTTTTATCTGATTGTAGCAATAAATGATTGGAGGAAGCAGGAGCAAGTCACAGCTTGAAGTTGCTCTTCACTCCTCTTCTAAAGCTTACGGCAGCTGGAGGTCTAAGTCCTCCCTCTCCAAACCGTCCACCCAACATGTTGCCTCAGGTTAAGGGGCACAAATATTGAAAGGCTGTGTGTCCATTCCTGGCCATTATCTGGTAGCTATGCTAATCCAGGGATTACGTCAACTACATTTACCCCACTTAACGTTTCCCAGAATGTGGAGCAGTAACAGCAAACCGGCCACCAGAACTCTGTCTGACAGACATGCATGAATCTTTAATGTGCTCCAAGTCTGAACACATATGATGCATGGCCATCACATGGGGTTAGCCTCATAGTGCTAGTAATCGGTGATGCATTCTCATTGCTTGTGAATCAAGTCTTTTCAAAATAAAAGAGCATATATCAAAGCTTTTACAACTTATTTTGTAGTTATAAGAACTTCCATTCCTAGAGTCAAGAAATGTGTGAAAGGAAACAAAAGCAGCTGAGAAAAGCAAAAGTTGACAAAGAGTGATGAATTTACATGTAAAATATTAAACCATTTGTTTATGCATAACCCAATGTTCACCTCAGACAACAACAGGGATAGCAAAGCCTCCAGGAGGAAGTCAGGAGAAATGTTGTCTGAGAAAATTAGTTTGGAGATCTAACAAACTGGCACACCACAAATGAACTTAAAAGCGTTCTGATGAGAGTCCAGTGCATATTGCTCTCTATGGAAATTCAAATGTTTGTGACAGAAACTGGTTTGAAAATAAAAGTCTGGCCAGACTGAAGTTTCGCTCTGTTTTGATCACCATTACCTCCTGCAAGCATTAACACACTTCCAAACCCTAAAAAAACATTATCATCGTAGTCACAGCACTCACAATCTAAGTGCTTCCCCACAACATGGGGCACTGCAACAAAAACCTATTTAAAGCTACACTCAGTTGGATGTAATGTTAAAATACGCAACACATCAGTGGTCTGTCTGTTGACTCCCTGCTTCAGCTAATTGGCTTTGACATTAACAGTGTTGTGTTAGGATTTGGGCTACTGTTGTTTTCTGAATCCAAAAAAGTATCCTGACTGTTTTGTTGGTTGAAACAAATTTGTATTTTCTCTGCATACGGTATCTTTGTAAGAAAAGTGAGCAGTACTTTTTTCAGTATGTAGCCACACATTAATTTGACTGAATTCTGTTTAAAAGGCCTGTCTTCTGTGAAGAACTCCATGTTTGTGTCTGTCTCTGTGTTTACTGTGAGACTTCAAGTCAGTGCAGCTACAGACGTTGCAGTCACACTGACCACTAGAGCGCTTTTCACTACAGACACATTCAGACAAACACACACAAACATGTGAATCAATGTGGAGGCTGGAATGGAACCTACAACCTTCCGATAGCAGAGCGACTGGTGTACTCACAGAGACAAAAGTTTTGTGCCAAAATGTGTTTTAAAATGAGATCAACTGAAATCTACTTGTGTTTTGAACATTCTTCAGCTTTTCTGGGTTTAAAATGTGATATTTTCATAAAGATATATCTACATATTACAACTTTGTAACCTTCATCATCTTGTTATCAATTCTTACAGGAGTCATTTTTTGACCAATTCTTTTTTTCTAGTTAATAATTGTTTTACTTTGGAATTGTAATCTATTAAAAATAAATTTCCAGACTCATTTAAAACTGGATCAATGTGTCAAAGTGCAAAGCCAAGCTTTACATCTAAGAGTAGAAAAGTCCTCAGTTTGCTTGTTCCAGTTAAAGGCCACATGGAAAACAAAAAACAACAATAACAATGCAAACAATGGGAAATGGTTGTTCTGAATAGACTGCCACGCCCTGGAGCCTCTCAGGCATCTGGTGATGTCCGTCAGAAAAACAAGTTAAAACTGGACCTGATAAGTGTAGCTGCAGGGTAAGGATGGGAGCTGCAGAGTGCACAAAGGTCTGAGAGGTTTTTTATCAGTACAGAAAGAGAAACTTCCTACCGCCGAAACATTTCAAGGGCAATTATTGCACATTATGACAATTTTTGCATAATTAAACAATAAAATGCAGATTGAACGAGATGTCCTGAACACTGATCCACTCTAAAGTCCGGCTGAGATGTAATGTTGACCAAAGACTAGAGACTGTGTAGACAGTGCTTATGTTAGTGTGGCAAAAGGGATGGGTGAGTAAAATCTAAACATTTACCTTTAGGTTTGACCAGAATAATCCTGAACCAGCAGGATTATTCTGGACAGTGGAATATTACTCTGTGCAAAGTGAGGTTCAGAAAACTTATGTCTCAGTTCCAAATGTGCCATAAAACAAAATGCACTGAGCTTTTGAAGGGGATACAAATGGATTTGTTTGCATTAATTTTGCACCATGGAAACAACAGTTTTAGTATTCCAATGGTTCTTGTATGTAAAACTCTTCGTATTGTTGGATAATGTGCGGTTTCTGTCCTTTTCTTTAATTCTCTATCAAAGCCACAGAATGATAAGTGCTCCTGGAAATTTGATATTTTTCAGTGAATAATGTAGTCAGATAATTATCAGCCAGCATTAATGTATGAGTAATAATGTATGTAGCCTCCAGCACTGCTGAGGAATTATTATGGACATAATTAGTGTTTTAACGGCAGTAAAAGCTGCTAAGCTTTGCTGAGGCCTGAACTGGAATCAGGCTGAACTACTCATGATGAAGTAATCGGACTTTTTATCTCAAACAGAACAGTGTTCGTTCCGTCCGGTAAAATTACTGCTTTAATCACAAACGCATCAGTTATTACTTTATGCTGCACTGCTGGCTGAAGGGTTTTGTCTTTTTTAGTGATATCAGTGAATAAGATTATGCATAAAGTATTTTCATCCAAACAAAAGCAAAATAACATTGAAAAAACGTTGGTAAAGAAGTAATAGCATAAATATGTACTGCAGCAGCTTCACTAATAATTCTGTACTTTTACTTAAATTGTGAATAAATCTCTTAATTATTCTTCACATAACAGACATTAATCTTTTCCAATGTTCATCTGGACACACATCGAGTTTGAAGCTGATTTTAATTTATTTTAATTCAAACAGTTTGTAAGTATTTATCAGTGTTTTAATAAATGAATCATTTTTTTATTAGTTTTATCACAGAAATCTGAACCTTTAATACATTTTGCAACTTTCTTTTGGGTAATATAAACCATTTTACTGTTACTGTTATATTTATTTTTTCTATATGTTTTTCCACTATTAGGTTCTAAATATCTCTGCTTTTTGTTTGAAAATGTTTGATTTTATGAAATTATGAAAATATATGAACTTTTTTTTTTTACACTGTAAAATTTATAGTTGATTTTCAATCCCAAAACATCTTGTTTCATTTTCTTTTTCAGTTTAGACATAATTCATCATTGGACTTTCCTCAGATTATTATTTGGCTTGAATATAGATTTTTAATCCTGATTATAATACCTTTATCAAGAGTGCAGAGCTGGAAAAAAACAGTTTGTTCTGAATGTAAATTGACAGTTTTTTTTAAAGCACATCTTTTATCTGACTTACAGGTTTGGGATTTAAAAAACACAACTTTTCCAGAACAGCAAGAACAAGAAGACTTCCTGTCTGCAGAGAACTTAGCCAATGGAAAGTAGAGATAGAGCATGTGAGAAAAAAACTAATGATTAAAAAACAAAATGTTTCTAAAAAAAGTGAGAACAGACAGAAAGATTTTCCTGAAGACAGGATCGACGCCATGTTCTATCTTTCTGCATTTTGTTCTGAGGGAGCAAAGTGTATTAAAGTTGCCCCAAAGCTAGAAATTAGAATAGAAACATAGTTTGAGAGATCCATAACTTTCTGACGCCGACTGCTTGCTGTTTTATGTGCTGCCTTATCTTATTCAGTGATAAAAAAGGAAACATATTTATTACTAAATGAAGCCAGGAAAGTTTTGGCTGTGTAAATGTGGCAAATGTCAGACATTCTGGACCTTTGTTTGATAAACCAGAGGACCTCGTTGAAGTTTCATTGAGGTCCCCTGACCCAGACAAACTGGCGCTCCAATGAATTTGGCATGAACTTCGAAACAAATATACATCTGTGCTAATGTGGATGGATGAAATACTGCAGTTACCACTGGAACAGGTGAGCCTACTGTCAGCATGTGGGGGTCATTGAGCTTCATTCTTATGCTAATTGTTGACACAGTTAAATCAAAATAGCTCCCTTTGACTGTCATGGCCGTGTGTGTTGCCTGAAAGCACGACTGGGTTATATTTTTAGTTCTCTGTATGCGTGTGTGTGCATTGTGTAGCATGCAGTGCACACATGTGTGCACGCACAGAGAGCTGCCAGCGATTATGAACATACATGATCCCCTGGAGGAAGACAATAATATTGGCATTAAACACCTCTAGATTCAGCTGCTTTTTTAATATATCTTAAATTATGTCGGAAAAAACATTGGAACATCACACAAAAGCCACAGTCGGTGTATAATGCTATCTCATAACGCTACAGATCTCTCCAACAATATTGACATAGGGAGCAGACAAACAAATGTCAGCCCCTATAACATATGAAATACTTAACGTTACCAATTTCCACCTGTCAATCAACCTGGGAATAATGACAGACGCCCGCGAATCAATACAGCACAATTGAATTTTTTCTGCACCCAAACATGCCTCATTCTGCCCCTTAAAAGACTGTCAAATGTCACGCTACCCGGAGCAGCGAGAAGAGGAGATTTATTTTATTTCCACTCCTGCAGCTTTGAGAATCAACTTTCCTTCCTCCATAGAGGAGAAAGGCAAGATGGACAAATCTACGCGTGTCTGTTCTGAAATCATTAAGTTATAAATGTTTGTTGCCTTTTTTCTCAAAATAAACATCTTTTATTCCCACTTGGCAGCCAATGTTCCCATGACCTTTCCCTGAACGGTGCACTGCGTCCGTCTTTACCGTCAACCGCCACAGTAGCGGAAAATAACAGGGCGAAAGCCACTGAGTGTTGCAAGTCTTTGTCTTGCACCTCATTTACAATACAGTGCCCTCTGCCTCACATAATCAATTAAAAGACGGCAGGGCTGAAGAGGCACCCAGCAGTCACAGAAGTTTACATCAAAAGGCAGAGATGCTTTTGAAGACTTGCCTCATCCTTGAGAGTCTTCCCTGAGAATGCAAGGACAGATTTAGTCACTGATAGATGTGGTTCTGGCCTTCTTCAAGGTCTCGTCTTCAGTGTATCAGATTGCAAAGCAGCGTTGAGGTACAGTATTTCACTGCTGAGTTTTCAGGAAATTAAATTCATAGAATGAGCCTGCACTGAAGAGAGATGCTATATTTATTATTAGCTCTAATCGCGATTTATTGAACAGGATCATTTAATGAGTAAACATGGCGTTGTAAGCATATTTGTAGTGAAAAGCAGAGGATGACTTACCTAGATCTAGGTGATCCTGATGTCCTCCAACAGAGGAGGACTCTGAAGGAAAAGGGCTCTTCCCAAATTAGGCCTGTTTTTTATAGTGTGACAGCTGTGCCCTTCATATTGATTACCAGGCGCTGTGATGGGCCAGGATTTTTTTTTTAATGAAGTCAGGAATTTTCAGTCTTTCTGGTTGGCGCCGGATACGGCGTTCCCCGCGGTCCACTTGGTGCTGAGAAGATATTGTTCTGTTCACACGGACGTGCCAGCAAACGCCATTATTTGATATGCGCTCGGCAGTAAAATCCTGCTTTCTCACTGCAACCAGATATATTGTTAACGGCCAGCTCTTTAAATGTCATCTCAATGTGGGCCTGGAGTTGTAACAGGAGTTTGTGAAAGTTTTTTTCTTTACGCTGAGAAATTGATAACTCAATAAAATGAAAGTGACTGGAGACTGCTGTAAATCATACATCTGGACAGCTGCAGAGGAGAAGTGAAAAATTATGATTTTAGAGCAGCCACACTGGGAAAAACTGATATTCATAAACAATTCATGAAAGAACATATTATTTTAGGGTTACTTTGTTAGTTTTCAACCTTTATGTATGATGGATATTTCGAATAGAATAAAAATAATCTTTGTGTTATCTCTATTTAGATGAGATTTCCATTTTTTTCTTCTTTATTATTTCTGTAAGGGTGTAAAGAAGAACTGGAGACGTTTGCGATGCTAACATAAATGAGTTGGAGGTTTTTATGTTTATTTCATTGATAATAGCTGCATAATAGTGGTGGAACAAAATACATCTAATACATTGGAAGCACAGTAATTAACTAATCCCAGTCAGTTTAAAAACAAATAGTGATATTTGAAACACTACGCAATGTTTCAAACATGTAAATACATTTTGGCAGGAGATTGAATCAGTTAAAAGATGTGACTGTATTTTGGCTCTGAGCCGTTCAGAGCCAGTTTGGTGCCTGGTTGCAGAAACATGTTTTCATTTATTTTTCACTCCAGGCTTGAAAATTCTCTGTTGCACAATTTGCAGACAATCATGTTGCTGTTCAGACTGCTACTGGGAGCAGAAAGAAAAATGCCAATAAAGTTAAGGAATCTTCCAACACAACATCTTCCTGCGTTGATCTGGTGCTTTACTGCCACCTTTGGCCTGGAGTGGATGCACAAGTTGCTCTAGAAGTTTAGGATTTATCATGGCTTTTTATTTACTTTACTTTTTTGGGGAAACATGCAAAATTCTGATTAGAACTTCTAAGAAATATGTTGTTGTAATGCCAATTAAAACTTTCACACTGATTATTAAGAAGTGTATGAATTATTTCTACATATCTCATAAAAAACTCCTGTATCATTGTTTAGTTATGGTTAGAGAGCTGCTATCTCATTTTCCATTAGAAACAAATTTCTTGGTTGAATTTGCCAGAAGTATGAATAATTGTGGGCTTCAATGTAAAAACAACGCAATGGTTTTATTAGTAAAAAATGATTAAAATCTGTCAAAAATGTATCTTGATGTGCATTAAATGAAATGTTTTAGATGTTGACCTGCATCAACGAGACAATGGGATTCTGAATCTGAACCTGCAGAATAAAAACCAGGAAACTTAAAACAAAAGTGAAGCATTTTAAGATCGCAGGTGAATTAACATTAGTGTAAACATGTCCTGCGTTTATGCAAAGTGAGTCAGAACCTGGGTTTTACCAATGATAAATCAAGCCTGTTCTTTCCGAGAGACTCATTATGAGTGTTTGACTTGTCGGCAGACGTGTTTACTTGTGTCCCACTGTGTGTGTGCGACAGTGTCGATGACACAATAGCATGGCTGGCGTCTGGCTCAAGCAGAGCTATGCAGACGTGGTTGGTTGCTCGGCTGATCCCTCTCTGTCAGTGTCACAAGAAGTGTCATCAATCATCAGGAGCTGGGGACCAGACCACCCTTCCCTGCTGGTCTCCCAATGAGTCCTGATGGATTTCTGTATGCAGCTCACAGGAAGTCAGGCCGAAAGCGACCAGGCAGAATTATTATTATTTATTTGAAATTATGTTGTATGTTTGTTCACTTGCATTTAAAAGAGATATGACTGAGTCTAAATTCAGACTAATTCTGGTCTACCCAGATTTCCCAGCAACATGTCAAAACATACTAAACTGGAGTGTGGAAAAAAATCCACTTTTTTTGTAGCAACCTGCATGAGTGTTGTGGTTCTGGTTGGTGATGTGACAGAACTGAAGGTAATTTAAACCGGGTTGTTTTCAGAACCACTGCCAGCTTCAAACGGATTTAAAGGCAGAACTTATTAGCTTCAACAAACTACATTTTTCCAGGGGGTTAAAGTCAGCAGAGAAATTCAATATAATTAATGATGGCCTTATTTTCTTTGCTCCTCAAGCGTATGTCAACAGCTACATGAAAATTCTTTCGTTTTCCTCAGAGATGCCATCACACAACATCGACAGCAAATAACTCAGTGGAAAGTTCTTATACAGGAGCTTTTAATCCTTAACATTCTCAGCGACAGCATTAACTACTGAACACGACACTGATCATCTGATCGAGGGCCCAGCTGGTGAAACTAGGATATTATTATTGTTGAAGCGAGAGCTGCTATGTTGTAGAGAAGCTATCGTCAAGAAGGAGGTTTGGGTGTCCGAACATCGAGGTGCAAGAGGTGTCAGGTAATCTCCAGGAATCAAATTACTAATCCCACATTTCAACAATGTTTGCATGACATCTGAATCTGGTTAGTAAATGGTTCATTTTCCCCACATTGTGTCTAATTTTAATTCAGTTGTGAGCAAAGCAACCAGAGTTTTGTTTCTTTTCCACCATTTATGACCCAAAGAAATCTGATCAGTCCCAGCAGTCTGACAAAATGATAGACTGTTAATTCTTAGATTTATTTTTTTAATTCTCAGGCAAAAAGATAAATATTAGAAATATTAGCTGAGTGTTAGCCCCATCTCTCCTCCCGTCTGAGATGTTTTGACCCGAAGTGATCAGAAGCTTCTCTCTCCAATCTGATCAGGAATAATCTGCACTCACAGAGAGTTTTATCAGATCCTTCACACAAACTGTTTGCATACTGTGGAAACATACATCAGACTATTTAATGGGATGTTTCCAGTTGCTGGGAGTCCAGTGGTCATTGGGGGAGAGGCAGGTTGCACCCTGGTCCCCAGTTGAGGTGCTGTGGAATGGAACTTTAATAGCCAACATAAAATCAGATGATCTGACGCTTGAAGCGTGATGGGCGACTGGCAGAAGATTTGAACCATTAAAAATCCCCAAAAGAAGAAGTAGGTATAAAACAATATACTTTACCATGTCAACTTGAACACCAGATTTCTCAATGGTTTTGTATTATAAGTGACATATTAGGCGTCTGCAGTCATGAACGGATCGTTTTTCTCAGCCAAAGGATGTAGATTGTTTGGTCAGTTAAATGCATCGGACAAAATCTATGAAATGAAAACAAATAAAAAAAAAAAAACTAATTAAAAAATTACCTGAATTACTGAAGTATTACAATGGATTAAATAAAGTAATATTAATAGTATTAAAGTAATATTATTAATTTTATTTAATGTAACCATTTCAAAAGGAGGCACAAGAGAAATACCTAAATAGAGCTCTCCAAAATATTTCAGTCTAAACAATATGTTGGTATTAAAGGGTTTCAAGTTGTTTTTTAAATACATCATTAAGATTCACCTCAATGATGTTGTGATAGATTGTTAGTTTTAAGGATTAGTTGCACAGATGCACGTTTGCTTCATAGTGAGTCACAGTTGGACTAGTATTCATTTTATTTTTTGCTGCAGCGCTCACATTAAACCCGTCTCTCTTTAGATGAGGACTTTGTGAGGAGCAGGTTGATGTTTCTGCAGTGCTGCTGCCTCGGACCATCAGTTCGCTTCAGGCGTTTCCCTCAGGTTGAACAGAGGGAGTTTCTTCCTCACACCAACATTTCACCTTTACGTTAAAGGTCCGGTTTTGTTTTTAAGCTGAATGATTTATAGTGAGTGTTTTGCTTCTTCTGGTCCCCACATCACAAAGCGGTTTACTCAAGGCTGCCCTCTTCAGAGAGGCAGAGGTACTGCACGGCTGTGAGTTTATGGTCGTTTAATGATGTCATTTATTTAACACAAACCAGTTAAATATAAGATCTTATTTACATGAAGAGAGGACATTTCATCTCAATGTATTCTAGAATTACAACAGAGACATAAAAATAAACAGCTGTAACAAGTCAATGTGGTGACGCTTACTAAGCTATTCACTTCAATTTAACAAAACAATCTGATGTGATCACTTAGTAGTAATATTTACAGACCCTAATAACAATCATATATTCATACTGTTGTACTTATTTAATTTTTTATGACAGCTGAGGCGGTGCATCGTCTGATGATGCCTTGCACAAAGGCACATTCTCAACAGTCACAGTTAATAGAGCAGGCAGGAAAAGGTTCTATTATTAATAATGAAAAAAGCAAAATGGTTTTGTTTTTAAACTAAAGTGATGCGATTTGTAGAGTATGCAGTAAAAGGAATCTGTTCTCAAATGTCCAGAGCTCTTTGTCTGTACTGTACCAGGTGCTCAGGCAGCTATTGCTTCTGACATTTGTTATCTGTTAAAAACATCTGGTTCCACTACTCACTCCTAGAAGAATAGAAAGGGGTAGATTCATCGTTAGAGGGCAAGAAGAGGTCAGGAATTACAGTTTGGTTTACCAAATAGGAACTTTAACCAATTCAGAGACACAATCTCAGTTCTTCAGCATTTCTTTATATTTACTTTTGTCTGTCTGCCTTGTTTTTGTGCTCACTGCTTCCTGCCTGACCGTGTTTACCGCACAGATGCATTTCTGTGAAATGAGTCGTTACATCAGCCATCCATGACAGGAGAACTCTCCCGCCTTCGGCACATGAGCAGCAGAGCTCTCTTTGGTCTCTGCCACTGTAGTGGTGGGTGTTGACAGAAGTAGAGACAGGCAAACATGTGTTGCCTCCAAAATACAGGAGGGGAAAGCCTGATTGTTTTCAAAGAGGCCATTATCTCCGCAGTGCATCGCCACCCCTTGCTGTTATTTGAGGAAAGCTTGTTTTGTGGTTTCTCCTCCGGGTCCCAGTTCAAACTGTCACAGTCAGACTATTGAATCCATGTTTAGTGAAGCTCACACACGTTTTTCACACCACTGCACAGGACACATGTACATTAGAAAAAAACATGGATTCAACTAAACTTAACGTTTTTAAAAAGACAATATGGCAAATTTTTTCTCTGGAAAAAAACCCCAGAAACTTTTGCATACTCCAATATTGTGGCATCCCAGATACTATTATTAAAATACAACAATTATTATACCAGTTGTAAACTTTGTCCCAAAGTAATTAACCACAAAAGTTAAAAAGAAAAAAGACCTTTAAATTTATACACATGTACATAAAGTATAACCACAAAATGACAGACTAAATATTTGGGAGTGGTGATATCTTCCTGCTAGGCCTTATTAACATCGACTGAAGCACAAATGTAGTTTCAAAGACTCCAAATCCCATCTCATTTTATCTGCCAATACGCAGAGTCTGTCCTCCAACTGCCACAGCTATGCCAAAGCAATTTGTTTCCTTTACTGCCTTTGGAAGCCAATATGCTTTAATTAGGGAAATACATAAACGAAAACAACACCATAAATAATCTTGTTTTTCCACCCATGAAAAGGAAATTTCATCAGAACTTTCTTTGACAATCATGGAAAACATACTTCTCAGAAAAAATGTAATGTGTATAAACTTTATGGTTTTGAGTTTAGAAAAGGCTGATATATTACAGTATTTGTGTTATAATGACTTACCCAGTGTGTTTATTAGTAATCTGCAAAACAATTATAAAATTATAAAGATGGAGGAAAATGAAACAAAATATTTCAATATGGCTTCCATTTCTGTCAAATATCGTCAAAACAGAAAGACGGTGAAATAGTTCATGATATCAGATAACGATTTATCAATATTGTTAGTTGTCTTTGCTTGTCGATTTACAGTTTTTTATTTTTCTTGGATGCCAGTAAAATAGTTTAAAAAGTGAATAATTAGAGACGCCATGGCTCTGCAGAAGGTTCATTGTTTAGGAATGGCTGAGAAAGAATGGAGAGAGAAACACTTTGGCTTTTATTAGCAGTGGGTTTGTAATATTCATCAAGCAACAAACTCTCTAAAAACTCATGATCTCCAGTGGTTTGCCTTTCCAGCTCAACAGAGGCGACAAATATGTTTTGCATTTCATATTCATCTGATGCTTATTAGATGTTGTTGCAGCCCCATGGTGAACATCAAAGCTTGAGCTCAACCTTCAAATTGTTTCTTCTCAACTGCTGCTTATCCCACTTTTTTCATAACTGGATTTGAACATTGGCTGTGAATACTTTGGGGTTCGTAACCCTTCCTGTGTTATTTTTACAATTATATTATTATATTTCTGAAAATCTGTATCACTATAAACAGTAAAAATAAAAGCAGCAAGAATGTTGCAGATAAATGTGTGCATCTGCCACAGAATCAATGCAACTGTAACTTAAATATCACCAGATCAATAATGAATAAACCAATAATAAGCCGAGCAATAAGCTGGTCCCTGCTGGTGATTTACTCACCTGCCATGTGAGTTGCTCGAAACTGAAAGTGAAACTGACTCATTGACCTACGTTTTGGTTAATTCACCTAAAATCTGTCTTATAACTTGACATACATAAATAAAAAAATAGTATAAAAATACCATTAAAAAAAAATATATAAAAATGAAACATTGCCTTCATAATAAAATTGCCATCAAAGATCCCACTGTACATGCACTATTCAGAGTCGGAGCCAGTCACACAGATTCCTGAAAGATATGACAGAACTTCATATTCTTTATTCTTGGCCTTCATGCGTTTTTCAAATACAAACTAGAAAACTGTGTGAAAGCAGCGTGAAGCTTCCTGTGTTGTGACCCAAACTCCTCACACTAACAAAGGTGGTTACCATGGGGAAAACCGTGCGATGTGGTGGCAGAGTCCTTCTGTCCTTCGAAGGACGGAGTCTACGTTGTCGATGTAGACTGACCCTTCGTCGGCTGTGAATTGGACAGTTTAGTCTTCAGATTTCATTCCTAACCATCGCCATGGCGCCAAGCAGGAGAAAATGGAGCTTGAAATCTTGCAGGGTGCGAACATCCAGTGGTTTTTGGGTGAGAGGTGGACTAAGATCTATGCAGGATCCAGTAGAATGACGAAATCATTCCACTGGACAAAAAGCAGAGCATGAAACAAAAAACCCTAGAAAATGAACTTTATGCACATCAATATTGCAAAGTTGATTGCAGTTTGACATGTTTTGCAGCTCTAGTTTTGCCATTAGCTTCATTTAAGTTTTTCACTCAGTCGCTGCTGTTTCAAGTGACAAATATTGTCGACTTATTTATTATCCTGGAAACCCAAAAGAGCTTTTTTCCCTACATATGAACTTTTTTATCCTCCTGCTTGTTTGCCACCTAATGCAAACAAGTTGAGAGTCTGCAAAGTTGTGACAGATTTAGGTTTTATCTCCAGACTAGGCGTCCACATTTCCATCCTTACTTGGTAGATTCTTCAATAATTCATTCTGAAAGCAGTTTTTTTCCCTCCATCCATGACTCAGCTTGTTTAAATGGATTTTCCATCTAACTGTTCATTGGGAGGGAGTCTCTCTGCTCTACTCCCTCTGATGTTAAAGTACAGTCAGTCATAAAGAGTGAAAGCTCTGCTGGCACCCGCTGAAAAGACGGTGTCGCTTCGAACCCACAGGGATTTCATGTGTGTGTCCTCTTTGTGTAGAAACAACCAGCAGCATCTGGGAATAGTCAGACTCTCTACATGGAGACAAGTGTGTTGTATGGTGGTTTTTTTACTTCACTTACTCAATGCATCATTGTTACCCAACCCAGATTTGTTTCTCATATGGTGAATGTATAGTTTGTAAGATACAACGTCGTTAATGGGGAGGAAAACGGGGAGTGAGGAGAGCAAACAGAGAGACGACTGTGATGGAGGAAACCCGGCAGAGAGTGGAGTGAGGAAAAAGAAGGAAATGAAGTGAATCAGAAAAAGGAGGCTCCTCTATCAGCATCACCTCAGAGACAGAAAAAAAACTCCTGCCAGGCTGTTTCTCCTCATTTGCTTGATTTGTGCTGATCCTACCTTGTGTTCACTGAAAGCTGGAGGAAGAGCTCAAAGTTTTCACACACCTGCCTTGCATTATGGATGATGGAGCACAGAGTTATTTTCCCTGCAGTAATGTTTTTGTGCTTATAAACAATAAAACTTAGCAAAGACATCTCAATGTCATACAAATCCAAACATAACAAAAATACAATCACGCTTGTTTCTTTGAGATATACAGAAATCAGTGATGGACACAGAGCTAACTGAAAGGTTAGCTGAGCTAACCCAACTGCACTAATCATAAACATTAGTTCTGCTAATGCTACACCCACACATAGCTATTTACCTCATGCTAAATAGCTAAATTCACTTCAAATTATATCTGCGCTTCACAGATTATTACCATCCAGCACCAATTTAATTTTGACATAATAATTTACTGTACTTATGTTAATACCCTGTTCTCTCCTCTCTGTGTTTTATTTTGTTCCTGTACGTTTCTTGTTTGAAATAAAGTTATTGGGAAAAAACAGAGCAGGAACAGAGGAAAAGAAATGGAGGAAATCCTGCAGGAAATCATTTAGAAACCAAAAGTTTCAAATGAGAGGAAAGAATCTTCATTACATGGATAAAACAGTTTTCATTTTTCTGCTAAATCTCAGTAAAAAACAACTTTATGTTTTTATTTGATGTCTTTGACTGTGACAGACTGCAACTCCTTACAAACATTATGCAACAGCCTTAGGCGATGTATTTAATTTAGAACTATTCTTTTTATAATATTAATGTGAAACATGAAAAAAAATCTGTTTGGTCAGGTCTTAAATCATCCTTAGACTGAAAGCTTCTCTGTTTTGTATACAAATAATGTTTGCCTTTATGATTTGCTTTGTATTATGAAAGCTTTCTGTTCGTCGTCTGTTTACCAACATAAAACCAAAATGAAGCAAACACATTCACACCTAAGCTCAATGACAATCCCACTTAGCATGCATTTTTTGTGCTGTAAGAGGAAACCTGTTACACACACACGCCTGCACGCACCCCCGCACCCCCCCCCACACACACACCCACCCCCACACACGCCCCTGCACTCACAGATAATTTTCTACAGACAAACAAAAAAGCTCCAGCTCAGATCTGCCCATCCTGCTGCAGAAACCTTCAATAAAAAAACATATGGAAATGAGATATATAAATATTAGACATTTTGCTGTTAGTTTTTGGAAGCTGTAGGTTTTAACAATAAAAAATATAAACATGTAAAGTGAGCTATTGTCTTGTGGATAAAGAATCTCTTTCTTTGCTGTGACTTTCTCATTTTTTGGGTCCAATGAAGCGAAAACAATGAAGCAGGAAGAACGCAGAACTTCATTTAAAAACTAGTTTTTAATTCCCGATGTTTTTAAATCTGTGGTTTTAAGTGTAAAAGTCATGTAATTTTTTATGATGAGTATTTATTATTTTGAACACGTTATACAATACATTATATCAGTGGTTCCCAAAGTGGGAGAAAATAAGACATGCAGGATGCCGGGCCTCCAGGACCCAGTTTGGGAACCACTGGGTTATATGTACATGTAATATGTAGTTATGAAGCTGCATGCTCAGATATGTACATGTAATATGTAGCTATCCTGCTGCATGCTCAGGCTGCTGGGCGATAAGCTGACCACTCTCTTCATTCTCTTCCTTCTGTCCCATTTGCTGTTGTTTCAACTCTACATCTGGTCTTTGGTTCTGTTTAGCTGTGTCACCTTCCTGAAGGCCTCAGCCAAGATAACGCTGCCAACAACCTAATGTTCTCCTTCGCCTGCTATTTTACTTTTCTCTGACATAAAAAGCACTCCTGAATCAGTGCATCTGTTTCTCTTTTCAGTGTGCGCTCTGTAGTCGGCAGTATAAGGTGACCACTCGCTCACACTGAGCCCGGTTCTGGTTCTGCTGGAGGTTTCTTCCTGTGAAGCAGGAGTTTTTCCTCTCCAGTGTTTAGAAATGCAATCCCTCGATGTGAGGGATTGCTGCAAAGTCAACACAGTAAAAATGGTAAACTTATAGAAAACAGAGTTCATTAAAATCCAGCCTGTGTGAAACTGGCTTTGGTTTGTAAGAACTGGAATATTTGCCTGATTTTGATGGCATTTGAATAAATATAATGCTTATTGCTTATTTCATAATTGGCTGCTGTATTACGGTTTTATGATTTAAAGCACATTATTGGTTTATGGCTGGACTGAATTAGCCTGAGATGACACGTCTTGAGAATCGGCGCTAAATAAATAAACCCAGTTGAATTGAATATCTTATATTTATGATAATTTGATCGTTTTTCACTAAAATGTTTTCTCTGTTAGCTGTGGTAAAGGACCAATACTCTATTTTCTTATAGAATAAATCTCCAACATATTTGTTTGTGCATATTATTTTCCCATTTGACCTTTAGGCTGTAGACAAATTGACCTCAGTGGTGCCGAATTTTCATCATGGATTCTTTTATCTACATATGTTCCACATTCAGCATAAAGTTCTTAAACTTAAGATAGTGTTTTCCAAAGGAAGACAGAGCTCCTTCTGCTTTAAGAAATTGCAAATAATACATGTTTTATTGAACTTAAAATCAATACCTTTTAAAGTGAATGCCTGTCTAACCCAGGACAGCATCGTCTAAATATCAGTAGAGCTGCAGGCAGGAAGCCAAAGATCTGAGGTGCTTCAACCAGGGATTTCTCTCTTTCTATCCGGGGGAATCAGGTCCTCACTGCCTCTCTTTCAGTTTTTAATACAGTGCCAAAGTTGGCACATGAGCTTTAATAAAGTAACACAGTGTCTGTAAAGCCAGCTGTAGCTTCAATCCTTTCATATTCCAGGTAAATCCCAAAGAAAGGTGCTGAAGGTATGCATGCTCTTTTCTCATTTGCCCAAGGTGCTTTTTTCTTTTTTCTCTCATATTGCTGTACAGTGGATTTCAGTCTAGTGTTATTCTGACCAAAGCAGCTTCTGTGAATTTCATGCAATGCAGAAGTTTACTGAATTTTCAAGTAGGTGACCTGCCTTTAAACCTCAGCTTTCCTGCAGAAACAGTTACTTCAAATAAATAAAGTCCAGTTCCAAAATTACTGTTTGTAAAATGTACTTAAATTTGAAACAGTCTTTTTCTAAACTCTTAGTTCTCCAGGATAGTTTCTGCTGACAGGACACTTTTCTCTTCGCTGTTGCATCCCAGTCTGTTTAAATTCAGGATTGGATTTGAATTTAAAGGTTCATATGTAGGTATTTTATACACACTAAAATAAATAATCAGCCACTAATTGAATAAAATGTGTTTGGACTGTATTTGATTATAAATGTCTGATTAAATTGGATGGATGTGAATGAATTGTTAGCTCTAACTCAATGTAAATGATCATTATAATTCCTTCAGCCCGTGGTGACCAGCTGCAGGAGAGCTGCTGGAGTTTTCTGTTAGTTATTTTATCCTTCCTATAACTAGCTGTTCTGTTCATGTAGCTTATCTGTTTCCGGTCAGTGTTAGCTGCTGATCTGCCATCCAAACACGATGCATCGTCTCTCCTTCATCTTCATAGTTTGTTTTGGGATTTATTTTCTTTTATGGTCTTTTGGATTTTTGGACTTTGGATTTACATTTCTTTTATTTTTTTGCTCCACATCCTCTTCATCTGCATTTGTGTCCTCCACAATATTTAAACATATACTGTTGAAATCCGCTAATTTATGTTGAACCGAGAAATAAGATAAACTAATTACATGCCACATTATGTAGTTTATCCAGAAGATTTCTTCTTTTGAAGATATTTTTGTAATTCTACCAGTCCTGTATAGCGATGGACCACAGACACTGAAATATGGTGGAAACAAAGAAGGATGCTTTGGCTTCCTTCATGCCAAAAAGCATCCTCCTGCGTTAGGTCAGAGGTGAAGGTCTGACATCGTCGTCTTTAAAAAGTTACTTATTTGTTTTTCACAGTAAAATCCAAAAAATTAAACCCTTCAAAATAAAAAAGGATGACAGCTTTTCCTTGGAAACATTTACATTTTCTTGTGTTTAAAGTGTTAATGAAGTTAATATCATGTCACACATTCATATTTTTTTTATTAACATAGTCCCGCAGTCACACAATATTCTCAGTGATAGACATTATTTTTTGTTCGGTGTTGTGTTTTATGTTTTAACAGTTGTGCAATAAGAGATAATGTTCAATACAAATAACAGAAAAAAATGGATATATGTTTTTTGATATTTTGGAATTCCCATCAAGCAAAAGAAGACTGTGGTGATCACAGAAAAACAAACTCAGATGGATCACTGCTTTCCAGCATAAAATAATACATCTGACCCTAAATGTACTGGACACAATCAGCAGACATGTTTATTTTAAAATTCATCCAGTCAGATATTGGGAAACTTGCATTTTCACAAAGGTACTCAGTGTCTTCGTCTTTCCACAGTCCCGTGTTTGTTCCTCTCTTCCCATCTGGACCAGTTTATGGAAAGGATTCTTTTGATAAGGCCTTCATGAGCTTAGAGGCGAAAAGCAAAATGTAGAGAGGCTCTTATCAAGCATGAGAGAAAGAAGGCAGCAGCTTCCCTCTTTAGAAAATATATGTCAAAAAGTATCTTTATAAGAACTGTATGGTAATTATGCTTGATCTGTAATTCAAGTTTCACTTCCTTGTTTTTTTCCACATAACAGATTATGATTCACAAATATTTATGCTCTTTAAATTTTTCAAATTCTGACATTTTTTTATGTATTTCATTGGAATATTTTGCAAGAAATCAAAGGAAAGTGGTGAATAGTTGTGAAGTGAGATGAAAAGGATCCAAGGATTTCAAAATGCTTCACAAATAAAAATCTGAAAAGTGTGGCATGCATTTGAGTCTTTGTAGGTCTTTGTGGATTTTCTGAAGTGCGTCTCTACTGGCTGTACACATCTAGAGATGAAATGATTGATTTTGCAGAGTGTTTGCTCGGGTGTGTAGTGTTAGTTTTCTTCCACACACAGAGTTCTGCTTGTTGGCCACAAAGTCTCACCGGAGCAGAACGTTAACGGATTTAAGGAACGAACCGGGTGTTCAAAATCTAAGCATGAGACAAAGAGCAGGAATCTGAACCAAAGCCCAGAGTTGGGAACACAGAGGCAGCGAACAGAATAGATAATCAGAACCTGGTGAAGCCGAGGTCAACATCGCTGAGGAGAGGTTATCAGTGGACAAGAGACAGGTGGACAGTGAGGACAGCTGAGTGAAGAGCCAGAGGACAGGGAACCTCACTGAATGGACGGACGGACAGAAACCGAGACCAGAACTCAAAAACAAAACAAAAATTCAAGAAAGCAACTTAACACATCATCATTTTGTCACTACTAAATAATGACAAAATGAGACAGAACCTCAGAAATCAGAGGGACAATAAACAGGAAGTAAAGGAAACAAAGAATCAGGCTTTGATTATATGAGGCAAATTGTGAGGAACAGAATTTGACAGCAATAAATTTCACTTAAGTATAATTCTGTACTGGTAAAATGATGATGATGATTAAATGATGAAACTGAATTGTGAAAGGGTGAATGTGTCTTAATGTTATGTCTCAGTTGTGTTTTTAATGCAGATTCCAAGACAAACATATTAATAGAAATATCCAGTAGATTAAAGTGTCTCTAGTAACACCTCAGTAACTGCTTTGTTAATTCCTTTCAGTTGAAATGAAAAGAATCAGAAGCAAACAGAATGTGACTAACATCTCTGAGTTCTCGGCCCGTCATGGCGTGACAGCGTTTGGCCCCTGACCACCGACATGTTTTATTTAATAATGTGGGAATTTTCAGCTGTTTTGCTTTCATTACAGTCAAAGAGGCTGAAGTTGAAAACAGAAAGCCAGATGCTTTGAAGCCTCAACTTAACTCAACAATTATCAAACACAAAAATCAGCATCTGCGTGAGACAGGAGTTTATTTTTAACTGGATATCAGCTTATTGCTGCCATAGCGTCTTATCGCTCGCTCAAAAGGCATTTTTCAATATGCAGAACAACAGTACTGGTGACCACCCAATGCAACTGGGCCCAGGCGAGCTCCAGGACCAGGGATTTAGGGCGCAAAAGAACTGAAGCCAAATGCTGCAGGGGAGTATTTGAAGGCTGGGAAGGAAAGTACAGCCCCAGCTTAGGAATCACATCGACCCAGGCAAAGGGAAACGAAGGGAGGGGAAATTTATCTCTGCTCTCTTGTTTCTGGGCCAGTCCACAGGCCCATGCATCAAAAAGACCACCGAGTTCAGGACAAGCTGGTGGGCCAGTTTCTGACGGATCCAACTAAAATCATAAATGCAAAGACATTTTGTTGTTACTACTGTTATTTTAGAGTGTGCTGCTGTCTAGCTAGCACTAAGATATTATAAAGGGCTGTTAAAACTTAAGTAGAACTGGAATCGAACGATTCTATCTCTCTCAGGATTCTCCAGTGATAGTACCAAAATAAATTAAATAGAAATACAAGCTAACAAACTAAATTAGGTCTTATCAAAACTCCTCTGATTGTTGCTGAGGTATGCTTAACTTTATGAGAGTAGGAATCAGAAAACAGCCTTCAGTAAGCGAGGCGTTCTGCTGCAGGCTGCTGTCGATTTCATCCCGCTGACGACAGATCCACATTTGTCTTGCAGTAGCCGATCACTGAGATATTAAGTGGATTTCATCAGGGGTTCAGGTTTCGTTGACTTTATTTTCCTCCCTCAGAGGCTGGAAGCAGATGTGCCCCGGAGGCAGGGGACGTCAGGTTGAAGGGTGCAAGCCAGGCGGACTTGGTGTTAGGGTTAAATTTAGAGGCCAGAGGCCAGATGAAGGTCAGAGTTATGGCTGGGTTGGGGTCATGGTGAGGTCAAAGAGCACGTACACCTTAGGGCAATGTTTAAATAGTTATTACTGTTTACAACTGTGTCCAGTTGGAGGACCTCTGTGAACGATGCTGGAAGTTTTTCTGGGATTCTTAAGAAACAGAAAGAAAACCGTCTAATTAATGGACATCAAGGAAAATTCTAATGTTTCCAGGCAAATCATTTTGATTGGATGGATCTTTCCAATTTGCTTTCAATCACTTTTAACTTTAACTTTTAACTTTAATCTTGATGTTTAATCTTATTACAGGTCAGTTTCGAAACATCCAAGATCCCTGAAAATGTGGTTGTAAAACAGTTTTAACTCACCTGCAGGGGAATAATCCATTGAAATGGTTTAAGTTCAGCTGTACATCATGAGGTTTGAACATATCGGGAGTTTTATGGCAGATTCCAATTTGTAATATATTAATAATTAATCCTCATTTGTTTCCAGTTTGTAATCTCAGCATCTCAGTTGCCAGGTGTTATTTTATTGGTTAAGTGGTCGCGATTTACAGGTCATTTATGGTTTGTATTTAACCTGTGTTTAACTCCAGATGGTCAGAGAGGAACAACTTTATGCTACAGTGGAGTTCCTCAGAGCTCAGCACTAGGCCCAGCCCCATTTTCTTTTTACAGCCTTTAAAATAGAGCAACTTTTGTTGTTCCAGTTTAGAGGAATACAAAAAAAAAATGCTGCCTTTCTGTTGGTTCTGACTCTGGGGCTGCAGAGCACATCAGAACCCAAACAACTCGCCACAGTTTTCCAGCCAAAACTAATGCATTATGTTCACAGAATGCACAGAATGTTTTCAGCTTTCAGTCGTATTTTATTGGACCAAAATTGCAAGCTGCTCCTTCAGTTTTCAGAATATCTTTTATGGAAAAGCTCCCCATTTGAGTCCATGTTCAACATTTTCAAAATTGAAAATATGTCTCACTTTCCAAAAAACTATCCAAAAATGTATTTCAAATTTATTTAAATGTGTGTTTAATCGTGGACAGTTTTATGCTTTACTTAAAGTTTATTTAATTATTTCTATGCCTTAGTCTGGTGATTATTTTGCATTATATTTATAAGCGAAAAGTGATGCAGGAAGAAACTGAGTGATTATATTAATCCAGGGTAATAAAGCTTAATAACAAAAGGCACATTGTGTATTTGCATAGATGTTTTACCTGCCTGAAGAATAATACCTCCTTATGGATTACACTAAAGAGAAATATTATTGATGTTTCTATGGTATCATGGGCCAGTTGTTGTTGATGTCACCCTTGGCCATCGCCAACATGTCTACCACTCCTCCCTGTTCTCAGAGCCTGTGGCATGCTGGGAAACCTTACACCATCGGAGGGGTGCCTGTGATGAGTCCATGCACATGTGTGGTGCTGGGGGGCACAGACACTGCGTCATATCAGACAGCTTCCCTGCTACCACAGCGCAGCGCAGCTCCCAAAACCAAAATTATATTTCACCAAGATGAGGTAACGACAGCTAAGGCTTGCGCAGTCGGAGTCCAGAACATTACCGCTCTTGTGGGAACACTGCAAACCTGCACCCGACAAATCCTTAAGACTTAAAAGATCGACACAAATTTGTGGTTAATAGTCGAAAAAGTTTGATGTTTGATGAATGTTAAAATGTCAGACTTTATAATGTAAGCCTGCTTCCACAATAATTGTGAGTTTGAATAAAAGGAAGCAGCTGTTTACTGAAAGCTGACAAACTGGCTGGCAAAGGTTAAAGAAGAACTTGAAGCTGTGAATGTAAAGGATGCAAAGAAACAGGATGAAAATATTCCATCAATTCATTATCTTCTTTTTATCGCATCTCTCTGTCGTATTAGGATATCCAACCTGGGGCGTTTTCAGGCTTTGGCTGGCTTAAGATCTCATAAAATGAAGTGTCACCTGCTTAGTTATTGGGTGCTTACAAATAACCAAGATGCATAACTTGAGAGAGGACTAGTCCCATAAAACCCTTTCTAGCAGGAAGAAAATAAGCTCCTTTCAATGCATTATTAATATTTTTGCCTAAACTCACCCTGGACTGAACAGCAAGCTGGATTAGCCAAAGGAATTTAATATAAAATTCATGCCTTTGCTCTTTTTCCCCCTTTCTCTCTCTGTCTCTCTCTCTGGTGGATAAATTCAGTCTGTTGTTAGTTAGAAAGCCACGGCATTCCTGCGCACGCTGACATATGAAAGTGGATGTGGGAGCAGAAAGTGTGTGGCCCCACTCACTGCCATGTGTTGCCATTTAAAATGATATTTTCTGAAGTTAATAGCTTACACAGACTTATAGGTATAAAAGGACAATCTCTGGTGTTAATTTCATTGGCTGAGTGGGTCCCATAAAAAGGTCATTAAATCTGGTTTGTGTTTAACTCGTGTTTAATTCCAGACGGTGAGAGAAGAAAAGCTGTATTGATTAAATGACAGGTTAACTAGTTGTTTAATAAATAGGCCCCTCTA
This sequence comes from Phalloptychus januarius, assembly GCA_902982915.1. Classification (NCBI taxonomy): domain Eukaryota; kingdom Metazoa; phylum Chordata; class Actinopteri; order Cyprinodontiformes; family Poeciliidae; genus Phalloptychus; species Phalloptychus januarius. The sequence continues at coordinate 7,866,894 of CADWAE010000484.1, read as the reverse complement.
TTGGACTAGTGATGAACAAGCAGCCAAACAGAAACAGTGATTTGAGATTTAAGTGTTTGGGCTTATGGCGCTGAGATGAAGACGAGACGGAGGGAAGAAATCCTGGGACCCTTCAGTGCTGCTGAACCCCGTCCTCCCTCCGTCTCCCCGCTTCTCACTCTGACAAATTTATGTTAACAAGCAAATTAGCCACAGCGGGGCACCCAGCACCAATCAATAGCCACAATAAAAAAGTTGGTGCTGACCACGTAGTGTCTGCAATGTAAACTGCCTGGCCCTTGGTCCCCAAGGCCAGGCCAACAATAACCTACAACTGAGCGAGACACAAAAGGTATCGACACAGAGAGCGCTTCAATTTCCCCAGACAGTGGGGCCCTGTCACATCAAACTGGCTATTAGTCACAAATTCTGCCTGCCACCGATCCATCCCCCATTCTCCAGGGGGACCTTGTCAACTTGAAAGTTGTGCCGCTGGCAAAAGGACATCTGGTTCCACTGTAGTGTGTGTTGAATACAAGAGGCCCGGAGCTGCCTGCCTGATAAAGGAGAACAAACAGGCCTCTTTAGACTTGTCAAGCTTTGTTAGAGGGAGCAAATGACGAAAAAGGCAACACATTAAAAGTGAGAGGCGTTTCCTTAACGCCTGGCTTCCACTCATCTATATTAGTGTTTAATTATAGCAAAACAAACAACTGTGCAAAATCATTTCTCAGGTTGTATTTAATGTTGGGTCCAACTGGGCTATTGTTCCTGTAGCTCATTGCACCAATTAGGCTTTACACATCTGGACTTCCTCAAAGAATCCGACCCAACATGGCTGTCGGAGGCGTGCGTGTAGCCTTGTAAATTTCAATCAGCGTCTCACAGCAGGGTGCCAAGGTTTGACTTCATTTCCCCTCACAGAGAACAGGTGGTAACAGACCAGCCAGCGCGTCTGAGCTAACTGCTGCCCCCTCCATCCTGCCGCCACCATTACTGCTCTATTAATTGCCCCCACTGTTCGTGACAAGCTAAGTGTCCCGTGTTAATGTTTAATGTGGCGACTGCTCGAATCAATGTGTGTTTAAGAGACACGCAGGCCCAGCTGGGACTGCACCAGTGGACAGTGGAGGACAGGAGCGAGTCATCGCTCTTGGTGGGAGGAGACAGCTGGAGCAGGCAGGATGCAGCGCTCCAGTAATTGACTCAGACAGATGAGTACATCTGAAGTCCTGAGCTATTTAAACTGTCACTTATGTTAATTGTAAAAGAGGAAGGGCATGTAGTTAGATAAACCTGAGCTTCACATAAACTACAGCTGAGAGCCAGTGGATATGGTGAACTCATTCTGATTAACATGTTGGATGGCACAACTTTAACTATGTTTATGTTACATTTGGCTCTTATGGGATTGAGTCCCAGCATTGGCCTCAGAGCAGATCAGTGTTGTAGTGAAGGGTTTGGGATATTTAATGAATTCATGCCTCTTTATGTATCCTTCACTCATCCAGCCTTTTTTCTGGAAGGGTGAAAAATATGAAAAGTTAAAACATCCCATAGAGATGGTTGCTACTGGCAATCAGTCACCAATCAGGTGTTGAGATGTTCTTTATTACTTACAGACGTTCAGCATGGGGGTGAAGGTGTTTGTTGTTACACGGACTCTAGAATATAAGTGTAAATAATTTTTGTTTCTGCATATTCAGCCTATAAAAACGAAAAACATCCAGTGTGAAACTTATTTCGAGCTTGATTGAACAGAGAGAAAAAGATTAAGTCTCCTTAATAAAGACAGGATGTGGGTCAGTCTGTCTTTGAAAGCGCTGGTAATATTTATCCAAATGTAATGAGTTAATTAAAAGCAAAGTCTGCTTTTCAGTCAGTCACTATATTGATGTGATCCAGTCTAAGAGGATGCAAAAAGTGTGTTTGTAAAAAAAAACTAACTGCATTTTCCCTTGCAGAGAGATTTTAATCTGTCTGGGAAACATTTTGGACAGCCCACTCCCACATGAAACACGGTGGTGGTGGAATCATGCTATGGGGATCTGTTCCTTCAGCAGAAACAGAGAAGATTGTCAAAATTTACAGAAAGAGTGAAGGGGATAATTACAGACTGTCAGAGCCTGCTAAAGAGGTTAAAGATGCCTCCAGCACAGTTGGAGACTTTTTAAAAAATGCTTCCACAAAGCTTTGACTCAGTGCTGGAAACATTCAAGGGGGTGTGAATAATTTTTCAAGGTGTTGTATTGTTGTCTAGAATATGTAAGAAGCCAACACACACTTATGTAAGCTTCTCCTGTGTGAACCCGGCGGGCTTTAGATGATCGCTGAGGTTGATATTAGCTCCCCTGGCAGGCATGAGAGAGTAACCCAGTTTGCATAAAAGCCATAATAAGAGCACCAGCCTTACAGCATTTTATTATCCTTTTCTTCTATATTGGTTCTATGATTTATTTTAGAGACACAGTATGCTTAAATCGAAATAAAGGACAATGTGCAAAAATCACAATTTCTTAAAAATGTATGAAATTATGTTGCATATTGTCATGTAAAGTATCAGTTATGGGATGACAGCAGACAGAAAATAGATATTCAGCCCTTTCCTACAGCAGATATCCCACAACTTATTAGATGCGTTGTTGGAATACCCTATTAGGAATGAAGAAGGGAGGCGGAAGGGAAAAGGGGCTTTACTTTAAATTGAGGAAGTGCCAACGCACATTTATTGGCTCTAATGTGGTACAGGCGACCCTCGTCACAATATCGGAGCTCTGTGGGCCGGTGCTGCCACGGTGAGGGAACATAATAACCTTTTTAAGGGTTCAGCGTGCCGCCAGACTCACAGAATAAAGACTTCACAGTCAGCGCCTGGCGAGAAAACAGAGGGCCTAGCCCCAGATGAACATAATCTTCTGTTATTATGCTGTTAATACGTTTTTGTTGTACACACTGTTCTGAAGAAAAACATACTCTCTGTGGGCTGAAGCCATCTCCTGGAGAAAAAGGATTGATTTCCATGATCATCTAACCTTGTGATCAGAGGCAGAATCCTGGAGTAAAAAATGTTTTTGAAATGCACAAGGCAACAAGAATAAAAAAACTGAAAATAAATGATTATTTCAGTCCACTTAATAAAATCTGTCCCCAAAAATTCCTTTCGTCTCCCTCAATCCCTTTCACCCCAGGTGCTGACACAAACTTGGTTTTGGGATTTTGTGGCCAATCGACCGGACCATTGATTAACAGATTGGAATTATTAACTGGGGGATCATCCATCCCACATCGTCCATGTCATTTCCATTACTGCATTTCCATTACGCCTCATTTCAAAGACAAGGCAGGAGGAGGCAGGAGGACCATCCCCATATTAGCATTCTAATCAAGAGGCCATCAGATAATGATCAATCAGAGCAATCGGCCGTCCAACAAGCAGCAGCATACAGATGGAGGAACGTTCAGCACAACATTTATGGTGGAATCTGCTTTAAGAAATTGCTTCACATGAAATCATGATACAAAAAAGGAAAAAGTAAGAAGAAATAAAAATAGCAGCAGAATTTAGAAGTATCTTTGCAGAACCAACTCAAAGTGACTTTAGTAACTGAATAATTCATGACAAAAATAAAATAGCAAGTACATGAATTAGAGATTTATTAGAGATAAATTGTGAGGCCATAAGTGACCTGGATTCTTGTATTTGAGGGAATTCTCAGTGTTTACATTTTAATGTTAAGAACAAATATTTTTGCAGGGAATCATCCCGGGGGCCTTCGCAGCGCCCCGGCAGACCGACGCAAGCAGCTGCCTTCATAAATAAACCTGCACCCTGTTTATATCAGCACTATAATGTTTTATGAAGCAGTGTTTTGCACCGCCATTCACATTAACTCCATAAAGCCTCCTGGCCAGCGCTCCTGACCCCAAACATGGACGCTGCTGCTGTACAATTATGCAGAATCCCATTGGCTTTGATTTAGGAACTATCAGTGAGTCCTGAAGCTGCTGGGCGGAGAGAAAAGAGGCGTCATTGATTGAATTTTATGTCGCTGTTGTCAAAGATCTTAACATGCCAGAATTTATAACCCGGAGAATAATAATGTCATATAAAAACTGACACAGAGACAAGGAGGGACCCCCAATTCATCTCTGCTTTCCACCGAGACGGGAGGGGCCGACTCTCCATTTCAAATATATTCCATCTTTTTTCTCGGAAAATGAAACATTTGTGTTTGACACTGGAGGAAAAAAATCAATATGAATTTATTAACCATGCAGTACCTATTGTCTATTTCATTATTTTGGACAAATTTATATCCCTGTTTCCTTCACATAATGGCCTAAATATATATAAATGAAAATAAATATATATTTTTATAATTCGGAGTGAGGTTTGGTAAAAACCCCACTCCATAAAAACAAGCTAAAAAATAAATAGTAACAAAAAAAATAGCTTAGAAATTTAAAAGTCATTTGTTCATAAAGTTTATGTTATTATATATGAAGTCAAATGCTAATTTATTACAAATACAATAAAATCACATTAAGATTCAATTCAGTGTATTTATATAGCGGCGGTTCACATAAAATTTTGCCTTATAAAAAATGTAATATGATGATACTACATTGTCCTGTTTTTCACAAATAATGCTATAAGAAATGTGCATCTTGGAAAGATAATATGCTAGTAATTGGAAAGCTAATTAGTTACATAAATGCTCTATTTTTTAAGTATTTTCAAACTTTTGAATTTCTTTCTTAAATGAAGAGCCAAAAAAATAAATGGACAATAAAAACCCAATAAATGTAGAAGTTACTAAAGTTAAAACAGTGTTCTTCATGAAGGCTAAAAACCAGAAGTCCTTCATGTTAAGCTGCAGCTTCCAGGACCGTCTGTTTTTCCTGTCAAGGTGAAAATAAGGTGACATTTTTATGCTGTTAGACTTTTATTTATCGGGATCAGCGCTGTGCCGGAACAGCTGGTGTCACATTAAAAGGTGACGCTTCACCTTCCCAACCACAGCGCTGTGGGTGTCAGTCAGACAACTTTCAGGGACACGGCGAACACGCCGCCCTGTTCAGACGTCATGTTCCAGCCACGCATTTACACTCCGCATCTCCAACACAAACGACACGGTGCTGACCGACACCATTTATTGAATTTTCACCGGCCGCCTCAGGACATGTCAGGACTGTTCAATTTTAGCCCGAGGAGGACATGCCATTAAAGGAGATGAGTCAAGAAAGTGTCTTCTCCTGATTGCCCCCAGAAACCAGAAACCATTACCGCTGAACAGCAGCAGCAGCAGCAGGACGACACCAGCAGAGACCGGACACATGCCCTAACACACACACACACATAAACTGAAGCAGGATTGTATTCACAAATTCACACACAGCAGAGGAAAAAATACACATCCACCCACCCCCTCCAACAGAAAGCAGACACAATTTACATGAGCTGAAGCGAGGTGACAGGTAGCAATCAGCCTGGGGAATAGGGTTAGAGGCTGACGCCTGGTTGCGTATTACCGCCTGCCAACCAAAGCCTACAGATTGCTTATACCAGGCCACGACCTCCGACCCTGCCACATATCAACCAATTGCCCTTTAGTATAATTATGTGGAATAATCTTTTAGAGTTTGATTTGAGGGAGATGGGCAAAGAGCACCACTTCTAATTTATTTTTTTAGGAGTGGAGGGGAGGGGTTGTTAATAAACACTTTTTTGGTGCCGGGCCCGTCTGGCAGCAATAAGTGAAATACCCTTAGAACCGGAGGTCAGATTTATCTATTTTCCTGTGCGTCTGTCAGTCAGTGCAGTTGAGCAGCGGCGCAGGAATGATGAACCTCATTGGGAATGTCATTATCCTGTGATCATGTTTTATTGATGCTATCATTTAAAGTGTCCCTCTCAGGTCTGTAAAGATATCATTGTTTACACTCTGTGAAAATTTTATGATGTTGCCACGGTAACCTTAGTAACATATTTGTGTGTGACCAGACCACACTAAACAAAGTTGTTTTATTTTCTGAATACTTTTAATGATTCATTTGGAAAAAATACCAAACCCCTTGACTTGATCATGTTTTTACAATTGAATCTCTGTTAATGTGTTAAAGTGAAATAATTCAGTTTTGTTCTTATTATTGTCTGTCTGACTATCATCCCTCTCTTCACTTCTTCGCCTTTTCTGATTGGTTGATCAGCCCTGTTGACGTCTCCCTCCCAGGAAACTCTGGTCCAAAGTTAGTGAGAATCCTAATCAACTTCTCATGATGTGGTTGTGATTTTTGTTTGTATTCTACACTATGAATGCCTAACTTTTAAAAAGATTCTGCAATTTTTATTTTTTATTTTTCTGCCCCCCCATAGAAGTGACTGAAACACTTCATGCCTTTTCAGATTGATCTGTGACAGACTGAGCTGCTGCAAAATTAAACCCAATTAAATAAAAAAAGTAAAGAAATAAAATTAAAAATTGCATTTAGAAAAAGATGTGTTTGAATTAGAACAAATTATTGATAATTGTATTTTATCATAACAGAAGTGTAACTATGTTTCAATAAAGAAATCTTTGGATTAGAAACATACAGAATCTTCTATAAATTTGTGACGTTACAGTCCTTTAGAAAGTGGGGAGTGTACTTATAAGTTACAAGAAGACAAAAGTGCACAATATTAATAAAAATTAATACTAATCCAGATTTGTCTGAGCTCCTTTTTCTGATGCCAAAAGTTTTACAAATTTTTTAAAGTTTTTTAAATGATTTTGATTCGTTCAGTGATTACATTTTTCTTGCTGCTGTATGTTTACTATTTTATAAAAGATTATTTCACAAAAAGCAGACATCCAGTGTAAACTCTAACACCGTTACCTTTCTACCCGCTTATGTAGCAAGCAGGTCACTTCTGGCAATTACAGTAACTTTGTTTTGGCGTCTTATCGTAACCTCCGGCGCTCAAAAGAAAAATCATGAACTTAACCTGTTACAGTAGGGCCCCCATCTTGACGCCACGCACCTTTCCATCAGTGGTCAGGTCTGACCTTAATCATACGATCCCATCAGAAACCCACTGACCTTCACCTCCCTGAGGACCCTCCTCGTCCACACGCTCTCTGGGACCTCTGGCTGCCCATTTAGTGCTTTAATGGTGGGAGGGCCCGCTCAGCCACCCATTTCATTGTGTCCTCCTGTGAAAACACACGCAGACAGTGAACAAATGCATACAGGAGGCAGTGCAGGAAGACACAGGTGCATCTATACACACACAGTCAACACATGTCCCAGTCACACAGATTAGGGTAAAGGCTGCAGACGTCTAAATATGAGGAGGTTTATAATCAAAGCTAACAGAGATTCTGTTAGTTGTTTTTAACTCTTTAGACTTTTTATTTTCTTCCGAGTTCATCTGTGAGACTTTTGACAGACATTCTCTGCCTGCTCCAACACAGCCACACAGCTCCCATACGCTGCAATTCGAGCAGTCTGTAAAGGGCAAAAAAGAAATCAATTCCACCCTGACAAATGTAAATAAGGTCTTATCGGGGCAGCAGCGACGCATCGACAGCATCAAGTGAGCAAATGTTCCACTCGCTTGCCTGTCATTTAACTACATCACTGCGGCGCGCTCCTATATTTTGCCCCCAGGACAACCAGTCCACCACTGCATCTGCGTGCACATGAACCCCACATCACATGTGTGGGTATGTGCAAACACGGATGAAAACAGATGTGTGTGTGTCTCCCTTGTTTGCTTGTGAACAGCATCACTTTACATTTATTGAAATGAGCTGCTCTCCCTGGGGCTCTTGAGTGAAGCAGAGGCCTCCAGCCATGCTAGCATCTATCGACTCTCCAGGATTAGGCCATGGCAGCAGCAGCCTCTCCCCAGCGGCTCGGTGGATGTGACCCACACCGAGGTAAAGTTCAGGAGGGGAGAGCAGGGTGAGCTCTCCAGGGCACAGATTAGGAGGCGCTGGCTCTCCCTGTGGAGACATGAAAGCGCGTAATGACGGAGTTTGTCTTTGAACGAACGTCAATGCTCACAAACAGTCACATCAAACAAGCTCTGCTTTGGTCAGACAAAAACTCCAATTAAGGGAAAATGGGAAATGTGTCACTTTCTGTTGTCAGGAGGAAATAACAGAAATGAGGGAGCACTGGAATTCAACTGAGGTGTTTTAACCAATAACCTGTGTGTGTTTGTGCTAATTACTGTAATAGCATTAAAATAACTGCTTCCTTGAATGCATCACCTTTGACCTTTTGAAATATAAACTCAAAATAAAGAAAAACAAAGCTCACCTTAATCATATCTTATAATTCAAGCTGTTATTAACACACCCACTGGAAAGGCCTTTTCAACCAGGCACTTTAACTATTTTACAAAAACTTTTTCTAACAGAACTGACAAAAATATTCATCACATATTACATCTATATTATGAGATGCAATATTTCTCATATATACAATATATCTATGAATACAGGTATTCATAATCTTTTAGCTTAAGTTTGCTGTTGTTGCTTCATTCGGGTTTGTTTGTGGTAGCATGAAGTTACAGTTCACATTTTTACAGTGAACACAGCTGAATCATTAGTTAATTTGATTTTTTCTTTTAAAGGTAAAATTCATTATCTTTGTTGGGACAGCCCAGCACTTCCTGCTTGATGATGTCATTGATTACATCACTGGGTTCATCCAAACCAACAGTCTAATTTTCTGTCCATCACTAAAGGCCGTCATGAGGGCTCAAATCTGACTCTTCCTACAGTTTTACCCCAGACACAAAATGCAAGTGTGCCACAAAGGTGTGCATGTCTTGGTAAATCTGCAGTTGGTCCATCCTCAATCTGCTCAGAAGACAGATTGAATCCAACCCTAAACTTCTCCACAACAGGAAGAAGTGGAAAACTGTTTTAAAATAAGGCTGACTATTAATCTCAGACTGAGTGTTTTCAGATCTTTACGTAGTAATTAAGGTTTCAGAAATGTTTAATTGGTTCTTTGCTTCTTTAAGCCTCTTTGTCTTTGAAGATACAACTGGACGGGTTATCCTTTCAGAACATTTCCCTCTTTTTTTTATTTCCATCTCTGCTTTTATTTGGATTCAGTAACAATCACTTTGCACAACTAGAATAATTCCACATTTTCTCTCAGGCTGACTCATTGGAGTTGGCTAATTTGGGGAGGAAAGAGGGCAGGCAAGGTGCAAAGACTGAATTCTTAAGTCCTGAAGTGGCAATCTCGCCTCTGAGTGGTATCATCATCTTCATCATCAAACCCTTTTCTTCTTTGGGAGCAATGAGGAGAAAAAAAATAATTGGATTCTTTCCCACAAATAACGCCTTCACCCCTGAGCTTAATTAAGTAGACAGACTGCAGGACCGGGTCCATTCTCTCCACAGAGAGGAAGGAAACCAAGCTGTTATTGCCCATCGGCCTTTATTACCATGGCTGAGAGATAATATAGGTTATTAGGGCAAGTTGTTGAGAAGAATAAGCTTCTATCTATCTATCTATCTATCTATCTATCTATCTATCTATCTATCTATCTATCCATCCATCCATCCATCCATCCATCCATCTATCTATCTATCTATCTATCTATCTATCTATCTATCTATCTATCTATCTATCTATCTATCTATCTATCTATCTATCTATCTATCTATCTATCTATCTAACGGTGGTCAATGCATTAAAAACTGGAAGGCAGAGCAATTGACGGGGATATTGTGGCGTTGCTCCTGGATTTGCTTTATTACTGTGGGTGTTGTTTTATGGCAGCGAGCGGTGTATACACTACACCCACAAGGCCCTCCTAGATGCCACCGTTTGCATTATAACTCTTCCTGAGGTCCTTAGGGCCACTTTGGATGAGGCAGTTGCCATTTTGCTGTCACCGGTCCCTCCCTCGCTTTCCTTCGACTCTAAACCTTCACGTTTGTTGTTCCATTCCCCTCTATATCTCCCAGAGGAGCTGGCTCATTTTAATATAAATAGAACGCTTCATCATGCAGTGGCACAAACTTCCCCATGTTGCATTGCTCCAGTGGCATTAGCAGCATCAGATGAGGGGAGGAGGACGACGCAGCGAATGGATGGAGCAGCAGATGGAAAGAAAAGCAGATTGTTACAGTTTTAAATAGTTGTTTTCTCAAGGAGGAGAGATACATATAAAAGGGTAATAACAATGGAAACAGCAAGTCTTATGGCCAAAGTTTGGCTTCACTTTAACATAGAAGGATCAGAATTGGTCCCTTTCTTTGTCAGGATGAAGGTGAGCTTCTGAGACACAAGGGATTTATAACTTGATTGATGGGTAAACTGTTAGTCTATTGAGAGTTTCTCCCGTTTTTAAATGCGTCAGATGAGAAAGCCACTGAGATCTAAGAGGCAGCACTTCTCGGCCAGAGTGGACCGTGCCTGCCTCACACTAATCAGAAGTGCACAGCTGTATCTGAAATGCCAGAGGGATCATTTCACCAGAGATATCAGCAAGCCGCTTTCAGCTGAGGATTTCTGTTCTCTCCTCTGTAGTGGTAAAGAGGCCCGAAAAGGCCAGCGGGGCGAGGACACAGCCTGGGGGCACTAACTGCCAATGGCTCCCAACCAGAGGAGCTCTCACTTGCGTCTTGTGATCGGCGGACACCTAAAGCCGTCACCATTGACTAATTGTGCTTCATCTGGGTGCAGGATCCATCGCGGCTAACAAGAAAGCACTAGAGGTCTTCATTTAGCCATCAAGCCTGCTCTCCCCAGGGAGCGTCCCGAGTGCAGCTGCTGTCCTCGCTCCTCTCCCAATCAACACATCAAACGCCAGCCCCAATTCATTTTTCTCCCTCCCTCCTCTCTCTTGCCCCCCTTCTTTCCTCCGCTCGCTCCGTCTCCTGTGAGAGGCAGAAAGGAGGAAAGTTCCTGGTTTGTGGAACCAAAGAGCAAAGAGAGACACTGTGGTGAATACAGAGCAGCGGCTTTAGCCCGGCCCTGCGAGCACTCTGGATTTACTGGGATATTTATTCTTTTCTACCCAGACAAAAGAGATTGCACATGCCCTCCTGTGCAAGCCAGAGTCACTCCTGTAAATCAGAAAAAGCAGCCCAGTATAATTAGTCTCCACCATGGTGATTCTTCTGAAGCTTTAGATTCATTTATATAAACAATATGTGCGTGTAAGTCTTTTATTTGCACACTTTTACTGTCTGATAAGAACTACTACTTAAATACTTTGTTAAGAGTATTTAAGTAAGCGTAATGCTGCTTTAGGTTTCCTCTTCCTCTTCCTCCTCCTCTTCTTCTTCTTGCCCTTTTTTATTACGTGCAAGAATTTAATATCATTCACGTAGCCCAACAGCTCCCTGTCCTCTGTCAGCAGCAGCTTGTGTGTTTATTAAAAGCCCATTTTAGCATATGCTTTGATTAGATTCTTAATTACAGAAAATTATCATAATGCCACAAAAATACATCTACGTCCTCGAGGAAATAAGATCATATTGAGGGACTTAATTCTGTGAGCTATAGAAGGAGAAGCTTCTCACACTGAAGCGGCTTTTTCAACAGCTGGCCATGAAAAAAAATAAAAAACAACTGCTATTAATCTGGTTTATCACCAGAAGAGCTGCTTTTAAAAAGAGGCCTCGGTCACAACCTGTGAGTTTAAACTAATGGAAGAATGCAGAGACGTTTCACAGGAAAAGTCCAGGTCAAATAAAATGTTCATGACAATTTTTTTAAACTTTCATGTATGAATTAAAAAAGCAATATATTCAAACCCATGGCAGGTTTTGTAACTGTTTCCTTTCTACTAAGTAGAAGTAATTTTAATGCTTTGAAGTGTCTCAAGTCCAGACTTCAGTCTGATCAGTGGATGAAACAAAAGATTAGGGTGATTGCAAGGAGGCCTTCCAACCTTTTACTTATTCAAATAAAAAGATGAACAAGAGAAGAAATCACCAAGACAAAATATATGATACAAAGATAAAGAATAGACAATATGCTGTTTGTCAAGTTCCACATATAAACTTAATGTACACAATATTATGATCTTATATTATAACCAAGAAGACCCATAAAACACACATGATGGATCCAGATTTTAGGATAAATCTTTTAGGGAAACATTTTCACAAACAAATAAAACAATTATAAAATAAAATATTAAGTACAACACAACTTATTTCTAATGTATTGAAAGGGTTTCTGCATTCATATTCATTTTATGAACCTCAAAGATTAAACAATCTTTTCTCAAAGCAGATCTGGATTTTAAGTCCTTTAGAACAAAGAGCGATTTGTGCTTTGACTGAAATTTGACAAACTGTATTATATTATAGACCCTGTTTATGTTTGGATGTGTCATCATTTACAGATGCACTACAGATGTATGATCATTTACATGGCTATTTTATGTATTTAAATATATTCTTGTAAGCTTATGTTATTAAGCGGATGAAAAAAATACTCTATATACTTATTTTTATTTCTTACAAAATTGGTCTAATATTTTCACCTCTTTTTAAAAAATACATAATGCTGAGTTTTCACAGAATTACTGAAGACATGATTTAAAAAGCCAAGGGAAGGTTTGAATGCTGGACATGTTAGTTTTATTTTTGTTTTTAACTGCTTTGGTATCTTTTAAAGTTCTCTTGAACTTTAATTTCCCACATTAAACAGTGACTCTCTGTAGTTGCATGTGGCTCCAGACATGTGTTCACATCATTTACTGTGTTGTTATGGAGGAAGACATCAGATCTCTTCAGTGTTTTCCTGTATTGTCTCTGTGAAATGAAACGTCACACATTCAACTAATGACATCAATAACAAGATTAAACAGGTGATTTGAATAGGAAGTGACACCATGTCATATTAGTGAATATAAATGGGGTTATTAAAGCTTGAGTTAGATAATTCATCAGCTTGTTTAACTTTGATCTGACTGACATCCTTTACTGATGGATCTGTCAAATTCAAATGACCAATAATCAATGGATGCAAAGTCGCAGGTGACGACAGAATAAACAACATCTGGCACAGTTTCATTTCAACCGTCACGTAGTTGAAAAACAGAACGTGAGACAACGAGGCTCTGCAGGCAACTGGCCGGTGAGAGTTATTTCTGTGCCAATCAATACAACTGTTAAAAAAATGTCAATAAACGTATGCGTAAATTGATTTCATCTGCCTATTATCATATAAAGCAGCCTGGTAAATATGCACCTAATTACTGGTTATGCTTCAGTACCGATAAACTGCAAAAGTCTGATGTGTTGTTACATTTGTAATCGATACAAAACACGAGAAATGTGATTTATGAAATACGTTTCAGCATGGTCTGTTCAAAAAATCCCAAACTGCTTACATTTATTTATAATAAGTCCTGTTAAGTTAAAAAGGGCTTTGTGTCACCCATCTCTGCCCTACTTGGCGTGCGCCTCTGCAGGCATCATCTCTCTCAGAGATGCCAGCTGCACAACATGCCATGCTGCCATCCTTTCCAGCCTTAATTCACCAAGCTACGCAGATTTTCTCTCCTAATCCTCCCTTTGCTTGCACTCCTATCCCGCTGGAGTTTGATAATACAATCTGAAGAGCAGACTGAATTCCTACTCCGTCCAATATCATCGGGTTGCTAGTCTCCTGCCTCCAGGGTTCTAACAAGATGAGCTGCTTTCCATTTGGGCCCTTAATGCCACTCTGGGCTTCATTTTGCAGATCTCTGATGTGCCACAGTGAAATCACTGCCCTGGTTTCAAACCTGCTTGTTGATCTTGAGATTACGGGCCAACAACAGGTTTCCCTCCTAAGCCCTGTCCGCCATCAGTAGGGAAGCCCAGACATGGGATGATATGAAGATGTCTTCCTCTGTGTTGTGCCCTTTCTACCTTTCTCTCTCGCTCTCCAACCACGACTGTCACCGATTGCTCACAGCTGTTGGCACCGCCGCGCCACTAAGCAGGTTTTAAGACGGGTCCCAGTCGGGCCTTCTCTCACCCAACCAGGAGGCAGAGCCCTGGATCCAGACCTTTTTAAGTGATCATCCTTGTATCATAACAGATTAAGGGCTGCTGCTGCTCTGGATTAAGCCTAATCTAACCTTTATCCGCTCCCATCTCCACCTGAAACTTACGGCGACCAGCAAGTCAATCGCCAGGCGCTCGCCATTTACAGTGACACTGATCTCTTTTTGTGCTCTAATTATTAGGATTAAGAAAAACACTTTTGAGTAATTATTTTCGAATCGGATAAACATTAGGCTTGCACGGATTTAGCTGAGCTTTCGCCCAACAAGAAGCAGAGATCTAAAAGCACACTTACAAGCTCCAGTAAAGCAGATGGAGATCTTTTCTAATCATGAATAACCAACAAACAGGGAATAGAGGAAAAGGCATGAATGTCATTTTATGTAAGTGACTGGAGGATTTGTTCATTTCTCAGAGGAGACTATAAAAACCACCTTGACAATAAGTGTATTTACATGTCAGCTAACAGAAATGAAATGTACATTGTGTGCTTTGCTGTGCTGGATTTCTCCTTCTGATGTCCTAAATCCTTGAAGTGGCTCTGAACTCTGATTGCTCATGAATGCTGCAGCCGTTTGCAGAAGTGTCCACAGAGGAGAAAAAAGTGGAACCATGGGAAAAATATGACCTTCAGAGCTTGTTTGATATTATATATTATTTCAATCATACACAATTACAAACTGAAATCACATCATAGCAGCAAACTGAGCCCCAGATAACCTTTTAAAGGGACTATTCCCTCAGAGGGGTGACCCCTGACCTCCGGCCTGCCAGCAATCTTCCACAGGATGACTTGGCCATGGTTGCAGAGGTTATATGCATCAGCACATACACAGAAACACACTTTTTCTCTTTTCTCCACAAGATTTGTCTGAATATTTCCTCAATGTCAAAGAACATTAAAGATCCATATTTTACCTGGGTAAAGAGAAAAACTTGGTTTTTTGTTGAATTTACTCTACATACAGTTCACAGAAAGGAGGGAAGAACATTAATGCTTTTTATCAGAAAAAACATTAAATGAGTAGAAACTGAAATAGTCTGGAAATAAAAATCCACCTGGAATTTTATTCTCAGTCAAAAGAATATTTATGCAAATTGGATTTACACAATGACAAGATGATGAGCAAAATAGAATGAAAACAGGACAATAATTCTTAGATAACCTAAAATAATCTTAAAACTGGTTTGATCTAAAAGCAGAACAGTTTGTTTTTCAGTTGTTTGTGCATTAAAGCAGAATGAGAACCAAAACTAAACTGTTTAAAAACCATAAAGATTAGAAAAACAAACTGCACTGCAAATCAATATGTAACCCCTCAGGAGGACAGAAGAAGAAAAATCCACCAAAAACTGGAAATGAAGCACTAATATTTTAGTAATAAATACTACAATAAATAACGTAATATAAGCAGTTGCATCCATAAAAACTGTTGCTTCCAGAGATAATAATCATCCCTTAAACATGCATGCATCAAAACGTTTGATACATTTCCTAACAAAGTGAACACAGCTGTAATATTTAACGTTTTTACCTGTGGCAAACTAATGAATGGACACGAGAGAAAACTTCAATAGGAAGCTAGGGGGCGCTGCAATGAGTAGGTACTTTTCCATAGAGACTCCAGGCCTCAGCACAGCTGCTGGGTTTGATTCCTGACCACGGCCATTTGCTGCATCTTCCTCTCTCTCTCAGCTTCTTCCTGTTAAACTACTAATGAATAAAATCCACTAGTACCACAAAATATTAAGAAACGCTGCAGAAAGCTACAGATTTTTCATTTTCCAGATGTCACTCAGGTGAAAGATTGATGTTTTTGCTTTCAGTCAGGATCTCTTAATCCTGTCTTTTATGGTTTAGGCACCAAAAGTGGTTTTCTTTTAGCCAATAAAAACTTGCAAGACTGAAAATCAATCAAGTTCACATAGCAAATGGTTTAGCCTCCAAAAAAACAAAATGACACAGTTAGTTCTTAGATTTCTTTGCTATTCTTTGGAAATTATGACATAAGTGAATAAAATCCAACCAACGTCTGCATAGGTGGGTATTGCTAAGTACAGTTAATATAGTTATAGTACAACTAATGTGTTTTATTATGTTTTCATTCATTTTTTGAGAACATTACCTGTATTCTGTACATCTGCAGAAAGATTCCTGAGCCATAAAGATTAGATTACAGCATAGAGACATCCCGATAATCAGAACGTCCTTAAATCTGCATTAAAATCTTACAGCGCATTACATTTGTCTCTCTAAATTGCCCTTATATATGAGTGTGTGTCCTCTGTTCTGTGTGCATCTGTGTGACACACAAGACAAAGTTCTTGATGAAACATTAGACTGGAATCAAAGATCCAGCAGCGGATCTCAGTTTATCTGGTGTGAAAACTATTTCCACCCCAGATAAACTGGATAGACACTGAAATCATAAAATCAAGCATGTTTACATGGAATTAACTATTTTGAAAACTGTTTATTTGTTAGATGGCAATATGACATAAACTCATCTATTGCAGTAATAAACTGTGTAGTTAGTTTTTAAAATAAACTCACTGGTAGGAAGCTTTTCCCTCAGCTGGATCAGCTTGGTGAAAGTCAGGACCAAACTACTAGACCTGCTGAGATTTATGGTTGTGCTAATTTTCCAACACTCATTCAGGAAATGACAGTTGTGCTCTTGTAAACTCTGATTAATCTCCCTGGAGTGTGGTGAAGGTCTCTGTGTTGCCACTAACCCCTCACTACCCTCTGACATCCCCCTGCTGCTAAAATGAAGACCTCTTGCTTCCACCTGCCCTCGTCCCTCTACCCAGAACCAGATGTGTGGAGGCTTTGATGTGGACCAAACTTTTCAACTCAGAGTGGGACAAAAACTGACGGCGCGCTCACATAAAGCCGCAACACACACTATCATTTTGGCTTTCAGCACAGTCGTTGTATGGAGTTATGAAAAATGTGACTTATTTAACTTTTTAGCCACACTTTAATCATTCATGCTCTGCAACAGGGTGAAAATTTCTGCTTTGATGTGGCTGGCTGTCTGCTCCTCGTTTCCTTGGAGCCCTTGGAGGCCCTCAACAGCGATGTATTAAAGTTACGCGCACTATTCCATAAATTAGAGAACCATTCATCATGAGTTTGTTTTAGATTAAGTATTTATTTACCCCAGGTCAGAGAGTATTCAGAACATTAATATGCATGCTTGTAAATACATTCCAAATGCAAATCAGAAATGTTGCAGTTTAAGGATTACTTTTCCGAAAGGTTTTCTGCTTCAGCAACATGAGAAACGCTGGAACCATGCATAACAAAGCTGCCTCCCATCAAAACATCTATCAAATATAAGCTTTTATATTTATAAATTTTAACTGATTTACTGTTTATATGTGAATTAAATAAGATGTTGCCATTACAGTTGCCCATGTAATTACATCTTGCAAGACATTATTAAGGCCATTAATATTTGTAAAATGTGTTGCTTTAAGAACAAAGGGACACGACTTTCTATCTCATACCTGCAGAGAGTTCCTGCAAATATCTTTTCTTTCAAAAAGTAATTTGACCAAAAAGTACATTATCGCCACCTGCTGGGCTGGAGGCTAAAACAAATTAAAATATTTTGATTCAGTGTTGATCAGTGCTGTGCTTTGTTCAATAGACATCTAACACTCTGCAGCCCTGCAAGGATAAAACAGGTAGAGATAATACAATGATGGATAATTCAGAGAAAATGTCAAAACAAACATTTGCAAAGTGTCGGTGACGTTATATGTGCAAATAAGGAAACTCATTTTGATCAGAGGAACCATTTACAGACCTAAAGTAACACAAACCTCTGATTCACATGTTGATAACCTTTGTCTGCAGCTTTGCACCACATTCTCCTCTCTTGTGCTAATTTTTCTTCTGTTTTTAGACAACAATAAAACCTGCCTAAATTGAGAAAACTCAATCTGTAGCTAACGGCTAGGGCAGCATGAGAAGGTGAGTTTCATGTTTTCCCAAAGCTCTGTTGGAGGTAAAAGAAATCACCGAGACGAGACATGCCACTGGGCAATGCAAAGAGGGAATGAGAAATTAATGGATTACTCAGTCAGGAAAGAGGAATCTCTTTTCTACTTTGTTGGGCTTAGGGGCTAAGTCGGTGAATATGAAGCATAAAAGAATTGCTCCAAACTAACTGCATATTTAGGCTCTCCTCCTATAATTAGCTGTTTCTATTGGAGGGTTGGGCAAGTTTGGTGCTGTTCAGGTATCCTGTGCAAACAGGAGGGACCGGAGTTTAGTCATGGGACACCTACGTACTGGAAAACCCATCATCAGAAAAACATCGTTAATTTGTCTGAAACTTAAAGGAGCTGCAGCCTAATCACTCAAGTCCCAGTGATCTTTTAATCCAGCTCACGATCAAGACATACGCATTGGGTTAAAATAAGAAATAATCCCACTGCGTTGCTGTTGTGCTGCTGAACAAGTCTGAGTTCTGAGATGCTGACTGACTTCACTGAGACAACAAATTGCAAACAGACTAACTTCTTTAGTAGTTGGTAAGTTTGCTGGAATGTGTCCTTTCTGGTGAACTAGAGAGGTAACCTCTCACAAGTCACAAGTCATAAGCTGAAATTAAAGGCAGCTTGTTTTCTCTAGCTGGGCTTGATTAGCAAAGGCAACAGCCGCTGCACATGCAGCATTTATAAACTTACTTAAGAGCATAAGTGCAGTTTACTTTGTCTCTTGTCACAAAGGCAAAAGGTCAGCAAGAGTTTGAAGTTTGGAGAAGCACATTAAATGTTTGTTTACCCCTCAGAGTTATTTTTGAGTCTTTATTGACCACAGCTGGCTTTTGAATGAATGATAGAAAATAATACACAGGGATTAGGCCAAGGCTGGAAAGCTATCACATGCAATAACTTGGTCTTCTTTAAAAAAATAAAAAAAAACAACATCAGTATTTACATGCATCAAAGTGTAAACAAAGTAAAAAGTATAAAAAGGAATGCTGAATGCATCATCTAACATCTTAAAGTGGCCAAAAACAAGATGGCAGACTATGAGCTGGTAGTGATGCAGTTTTTTATGTTTTCATATTTGTTGACTTTACCAAAAATGTATTTTTATGTAGGTCCAAACATAAGGAGATTAAGCACATTTGGTAAATCAATCAATTCTTTGGGGTCTCTGTAATACGTCTTCAGTTCAAGATCAGATGGGATGAAGGGTGGAAAATGTACGAACTCAGCAGTGTGAGGATTAGTTAGCTTACTCTTTGACAGCTTCTTGTGTTTCTCCTTTCAGACATACAGCTATGGAAACTAGCCACAATGCTAAGCCACGCCAATCCTTTCATTTTGCTTGACACTGATGAAAGGATTGGCGTGGCCACTGATTGGCCAAAATGATTGGCCATTTTGCTTGGCCATTAAGGAAGATTATGGATGTTAGCTTCTGCAGTAGCACCAACAAGGTTCCAATGTGTGCATTTTTACACATCAAGGCATATTTGGCAGTTATAAGTATTAGCTTTGATAGCTGTGATTCATAACACGCTTGAATTTCAGGAGTTCACTGTGAGTCCAAATGCCACTCCAAGCATCTTCACTGTTGCTTCTCATGTTGGATCCTGTGGTGTTGAATAGTTAAATATGTTGGATTTAAAACTGAAGTCTTTATTTCTAACTTCCTTATTGATAGTTCGCTGTCTTGCTTTGGTCAGTCTGGTCCTTTCTAGCTGCTCATATTTGAAATTTGTTATATTTTTTTTTTGTGCTTTGACATAAAATCTTGTGTTTTCTACTATAAACTCAGAGTAAAATTCAGGATTTTGATTTATTATTAATTTGAAACAAAGACAGGTAGAGAAGTAGCATGAATCTGCAGACCACACAGTGCAGAAGCAACTTATGATCTTCCAGTGTCCTTTTGATCAGAGAAAGTTTGTTCTGCAGAATCTAATGCAGATAATAACGTTTAGAGGATTGTGTGCTTATGTTGGAAGCATTCAATGGATTTGCAAAGCCTACATTAGACCCTGTTGAGATTTTGTCTTGGGAAGTCCCCCACAGGTCTTGTGCAATGCTCAGGTGCATGCTGTGAGTTGTAAGTGTTTGGGTTCCCAGCCCCTACAGCGTGGTGCAAAAGCAACCATGCCATGGTGTTGATGTGATCAGCAAAGGAGCCTTTTTGATTTCCATGACTTTAGACTTAGAAGTAGAACAAGTGATCAGGCTACAGTGATCCTAAAACTTTCTGTAGGATCTTAGAAAGGAGGCTCTGACCAGTTGAATGAGAGTGGCTTTGGAACCAAATGGATCACGTCTTTATCCTGCAGAGGTCCTTAGAGTTTTGTTTTCTGTTCCTCAAATTTATGTACATAGATAGAACAGCTACATACCTCAATAGACTGCTGGGCTGTAAAGTTCTCAATGCTAACCAATGCATAGAACAACCCAATGCATAGAAGCAGAATGAAAATGGTCAGCAAGGAGGTTGTGATAAAATGATGTTACTAACAATGAATCTGTCAACAGCGTGTTTCCTTTAGTGCTGCCCTGTCCTTCAGTTCGTCTGTTTAGTCTGAACCAAAAGTGGACTTTACTTTTGCCTGTTTGGTGCGTTTTCCATTCATATTGTGCTTTTTTGCAAACAAGCTATAATTAGTAAACAAAGCAATGTTGGTGATGATCATTGGGACAGACCATGAAAAAAGGCCCGCTTGCTGCATTTCTTTTGTACACATTTGTGCTGTTATTTATACTGCAACACCAAGATCAAGATCAGCTCATACAATACAGGAGTACCGTCAACAACAACATACTGCTTTTTATTGGTGGCTTGTAAAGTCCAGAAAAACATGTGTCATTTCTGTAGCTGGTTCGGATCGGATCTATATTCACATCAGAACCAAATCACACCAGAGTTCATTTGGAAGTGGACCATGGCTACCTCAAAAGGTGGTTCCCAGTCCAGGACTATTCACACCTGAACGAAGGTCCGGACCAACAGGACAAATATGTCTGGAGCAAAAACACACTTAGTTTGATTTACAAACAAAAAAAATCTAAATCAAGATCTACAACATAATAATCTCATAATAATACATAATCTCGTACCTGTTACCTTGGTGTGTATAAATATATTTCTATAAGAAAGCACAAAGAAATCTTTCTACCTTCAACAGGAAATCTGAAGGCAGAACACAGAACAAACAATGAATCACAAAGTCAAAGATCTTAAAGCATTTCATTCTACATTTCTCCACATCCACATCCATCTGTCACACCTCCCACTGCATGATCCACTCATCATCACATGTAATTTGATTTTTCAATTGACAATGACAATGATGGAGATTGGGATAATCCCCACTATGCATTCCAAATGGAATATTTCCCAGTAGCCTGTATTGATCGGTACTGTTATTTGCCAAGAGGATCAGAGTGATAATTAAAATCTAAACACATTTAGCATCTGACTGTGAAGCTTTTATTACCTGGGATAGTTCAGTAGTGAAAAGAAAAGGTCATCTTGTGCAAGAGAGAAAAGGATGGCGACGGTTTGACAGTTCGGTTTGTTTAGGATATTACAGATTTTGATTTATTGCATGAAGAAAGATTAGTTGCTGATGATGTCTTTACTTTGGACATCCTCCTAAATAAGCAAAGGTCATAAACTAGTGATTGGTGTTTGGAAACCGAAGCTGAAGACTGATAATGTAGACGCTGTCTGAGATTTTGGAAACAAGGAGTTATTCAGCAAATTATTTTGCTTTGTTCAATGGTCCAAAATAAAGACATCCTGATGTGAGAGATCCCAAACATTCCCTTTTCTGTTGCTTCACTATTTTTGGTTTCTGCAGTTTTGTGCATTTTTCTCAAAGGATTTTTAAAGGCTTCTAAATATTTTTAGAGGTTTGATGGACAGTAGATTAGTGTTAAAGAAGCAGGGACCCTGAACTGACTAATGTAGCAATTTCTGCACAGACTCTTTATTTCTTGAATAAAGTCAGATGGCTACATAGTTACACGATTGCTATAACTGTTGTTTTCCCACTTTTTTGAATCTTTTGTGTGGACATTTTTTCTGTGAACTGATTTCCTCTTATATTCCAAAAGGTCGCCCTCAGGTGTAAGAAAGCATAGACATTCATATGAATGTTGTGTTCATTGAGATTTGGACTGATGAGTCCACAGTGTACTCTGCCTCCCATTCATTTTCTACTGGTGACCCCTGAGAGAACCGGCTACAGAGAAGGAGTGTGTGAGTTACCCACACCTGGAGGGAGTCACCCATCTATCAGAAGATCTGACTCCCATCCTATCTGCTTCGCTCACCAAAACGCCAAAAACTTGACTCGTGAGGTTTGGCCGAGCACAACCCGAAAAAGCAACAGGAGGAAACCGCCCACTGAATGTAGAGAGAAGAATGGAGGCTGGGAGACGTTTGAGCAAAGACAGGCAATGGCAATGAATGTGGCTAGCTCTGCCTTAGAGACAAAATATATGTCCTCTAGTGTGGATTAAGTAAATCCATATGTTTATGTCTAGCTGTTTTTGTGTATTTCATTTCCCAAACTATGTACAGGTGCTCATAAAATTTATTTTATTTCTTCTCTAGGCATATTAAATAAATACATTTCAAAAACTCACAAATATTTTCCTTCTTCTGAAAAAAAAAACCAAACAGGATCAGCTCATGTTTTCACAGACCACCGTAGACCCCAACCTGGCTGCTCAAGACAAATTATGTCGCTTGTTATTTGTTAGCCGGGGCCCTCAATGGGTCCCTGAAGACGCAACACTTGAGAGTAGAAAAAGGTGGCGGGGGCCTTGGCTTCAGCCTGATGTCAAAATGATAGATACTCTCTGTAATTTCAAATAGCAGCTGTCAATGTTTCGTTACTGGAGACACAGCGAGGGTCCAACAGCTCCCAAAGGCCAAAGCAAGAAAGTAACTGATGCATCAGTTGCTTTAATGAGGAGACTTCATCATGTTTGTCCTAACAGAGGGCGGCACCTTCTGTCCTATCAATAAAACCTCAGCTTCTCAGTTACTAGCTGTTAAAAAACTGTTTATTTGATGTCTTTTAAAATGAAAGAGTGTGTGGTGTGTTGGTGTTGGAAACTGCAGAATCCTAAATAAACTAACAGACTATAAAACTATTGGAACCCCTTCATGCATATATATACTTGCATATGCATATATGTGTATATATACTGGACAAAGAATATTTTTGCTAATTTTGCAAACAGCATTTTATTGCTGCACATAGCGAAAAGGCCAGATCATCTGTGAGCAGCACAGAAGCAAACATTGTGCTTGAAAGTAGCACACTTCAGAAATTTTATCTGTCATATAAATTAACATCATGGCCACAGGCCCGCACCAGGAGCAAACACAAGCACTCCCCTGGGGGAGGCAATTTAAGGCAGGAAGGGAGGCGGACGGAGCGCCAGGCCTCAGCCTGGAGGATCCAATCGACCCTAAAGACCATCCGCTGTGAGATGAGGCAGAAATTGATGACCAAATGTCAATGAGATGGAGACAATGAGGACGAAAGGTAAATGTCCCAGTGTGGATGTTTATACATGTGCATGGCTGAAGTTTACATTGAACCTCTTAGTGTGTAAATCACAAACCTCCTCACACTCAGACACTTTTTAAGGGCTCTTTGGAGCATTTCCCCCATTTTATTAAGCAGTAACATTTTATGAAATTCAGTGGAAGTGGATATATGGCCCACCTATGGAAGGGAACCTTTTATGTGTGATCGAGACAAATGATAAATGTGTCATTACAAATGCAATTCATTGTGCTGGCCACTGGGGAATCTGGCAAGAGAAAACTAGCCTTCCTTGTTTTTAAAATATAATCCCTGTAACAATAATACTGTTATTTTAATGCAAGCAGTGTATGCAAAGTGTATTTATGATTTCCTGAATCGTAATAGTTTGTACATTCTTGTTATGACCACAAACTGAGGAATATTATTTGGATTTTAGGTGAGATAGAAGGAAGATACATGTGTTTCATCAGTGTGCATACAGCAAGTATTATATATGGCCCCTTTCACTCTGATACCCGTAAATAAAATCCAATACTGCTGTTTTCCTTCAAATGTCATCTACTAAACGAATGAAGCTGTCAGAACTCTGGATATTAAACATTATCTCGTTAAGAAAAAATAATTTAACTAATTAACTTTAACTAGTCCTCCCTGTACAGGAGAGTGAAACTTCAACCCGTTTCCTTGAGGTAAAACTTTCTCCTGCTCGTTCCCAGACCTCCTTCATTTCCCGTTATTTCTGTAACTTCAGGGACTGTGAAGAAATGAAGGATTAGTGGAAATCTGAATCGATGAAATGACTTCTTTGGATGGCCACGGGTCAGGCACGCAGCATGTTTTACTTGACATTTCAATTGTACAAGTAATTTGCATTGTGTTTGACTCTGAATGACACCCTCATATTGAGGCTTCCAACATCAGTGTTTTTTGATGAGCTCAGTTCAAAGAGGAGCCAGAAACACGACTTAATCACAGACTGCAAGACTCTTGTCAATCTCAGGCAGAGAAAAAAGAAGCACCTCTGATAAGGTCTGCTTTATTCAAATGACCAATGTGTCCATTCTGACACAAAGCAAATCTTTGTCACATCTTATTAAAGCACAATCTACCATGTGTGTGCTTATATTGTCACACGTGGTTTTAATGCAATTACTATTGAATTTAGACAGCAGGTTTGTGCATTTGGGAAAATTCTTTACTTTCTATATCCTCTTACAAAATACTAATTCAGTCAAGAAATTATTAAAATCAATCCAATTATTTCTAAAATCAGTATAAAATCATATACAGTGACGGAGATTCTTAATCCGCCTGCCTCAGATTTTCACTTGTCGATTCCAATAACATGTGAGGTATTTGTGTGATAACATATTGGACTCACTATTTTCATTTAGCAGAAGTACAGTTACATATCATATAAAACTTGGGCCGGTTACAACGTGTGCAGAGCTTTAATCACGATAAAAGGATGACATGCATGTAAAGTGTTTGATACGTTGCTTAGTGACGGTGGCGAGGAGCCATGAATACCCCAGAAACGCTAAACTCCTCCAGGTCCTGGTTCCTGTATTAATATTAGAGTAACATTATATAAATAATCTTCATCTTACATTAACCTTTACAGTCATATTCAATTAATAAAAGTCTGGGTAGTGATCAGGCTTGTTTGTCAGAATAAAAACACTTTCTGAAAATAACCTTTAAGCAGGAATCGAACATATTTTTCATTTCTGCATTGAGAACATTTTTTCTTGGTCTCATATTAAATGTCATTTTTTCATTAGCTGTAAGCAAGAAATCATCATCATTAACAAATAAAAGCTTTAAAATACTAACCTGTGGGAAATTAATCTATATAATGTGTTTAACTTATGAGATGAGTTACTGAAATATGAGCTTTTCATTACTATTCTAATTTAGTTGATTTGATTGGAGTTGACGAGGCTCACAGGTAACGGCTCACATTCATTCACTTAGTGGGAAATCTTTATAAATTCTTTTAGTCCTCCTTGAAAATAAAAACAGCTTCTTCGATGCATTCATAAATGCCACATTAGGTCTTATTTGTCAACCCTTTCTATCTAAATTTCTATCTAATAATCCGGTTAAGGTCTTGTTTTCTGGAATTTCCCCACTGAGGGACAAACAGGAAGAGGAAGAGTTGATCTTCTGTCCGAATATGTCCAACAGATTTAATAGATATTTTTCTTTATATGTTTCATTTTATGGTCATTCCAGGTCACGCTTACCCTTTTCCTTACTTTACAGAGTCAGGGACTCAGTTGTCACCTTTCTATCTATTTTCTCAAGGTCAGAACATGATGGGCGCATGGCCAGACACGAGACAGAGGTAATGAGTTTGGAATGGCATTTAGAGAAGTGCGAGGCTGGAGAATCACACCTGACTCATCACAGTATGGATTCAGAAGGAATAGATAGTGTTAATGAAAGTGGATGGCTCAATCTTTGCAGTGGTCCTGAAAATCTCCCCCCTGTTAGCTGAGCGAATGAGAGCTGTAAAGAACAAACATGTTAGAAATTAAATATATACTCGTGTTGAGCAATTTTCTCACAGAAAATAAAAATAGAAGAAAAAATTCTGCATTAAAATGTTTACTGCAGATGTGTTTCTACACATCTCCAACTGCTCATTCTGTTCATTCATCAAACTCTTTTTGCTAACATGCTAAGTGGTTTGTTTGCACAGCATTTCCAGTTTTCCAGTTTAATTGTGAGTGTTAGTGCAGAGAGCCATGTTTTGCCTGAGTGTCCCGTTTGGGGAAGAGGAAACGTGGTCAGGTTTCAAAGATAAATCAGGATTCTTTTTTAAATGCAATCACTTTCATGCATTCTGCATCACTGTTTGTTCTCGTAAATGTCCCCTTACACTCCAGGGCATACAGCTGCCCTCATGGGCCTGTGGAACAAGAGAAACAATCATGTTTCCACCATTCATGAATGATAGTTTTCAATTGTACCGTCAGCAGCAGAGGAGAAAACGGGTTTTTTTCTCGAGCCTCCTGCTCTCAGTCCACCGCTCTGCCATGAAAAGAGAAAATGCTTGTTTACCCAGAAACCAACTGGCCTCCCTGATTGCCATCCCAATGGTAATGGCCAAGGATGAGGGAGATCAATAGCTATCTGCACCCATTCCTGAAGCAATAACATTCAATAGGAAAACCCATTTACTTTTACTTAACTTTGCTTTATTTAGTTTTACCATAAGGAAAGCCAGTTGTGATGAAGATGGGATTTAAATGGACGGCAGGTTATGGATCTTTTACAACTATATTGCTTTTTTTATTGGAAAGTGAGTAACAATGAGTATAATAACAGAGACAGGAGAGGGGGAGGTGAGTAAATCTGTCAGAAAATATTTTTAATCAAGAGAATAACGTGTGATTGACACTCTATTGGCTTGTTTGACCTTGAAGAATGGACACTGATCTGCACCGGCAGCTTTGGCGTTGTAGCCAAGCAATGATCACTGCCATTTAAAGCTAATACCAATTTATGAGCTGAAAGGACATACAAAAAACAACAAAGAAAAGGAAATATTTTCCTTTAGAAACAAAAGATTTTTTTGTGACTCTGAAAATCTGAGGTTGTAAAAGCCATTAAAAGCTGGATTTGCGTGTGATGCCAGTGCAGGCATGTCCGTCTGACTTGGTGAAAACAGGAAGTTTAATAAGAGTGTGTGTGTTCTGCAGGACTCACCCTAGAGCCACACTCGCAAATCCTCCTGCAGTCAGAGCGGGTGAACCAGTGTGGAGTCAAGTTCTTCCCAGACAGAAAATGCATTCAAAAAAAGAAGGAGCACATTTAATCACAGAAGCATTTATTGTATTTTTATTATTTTATAATAGCACTTTACTTCTACCAGTATATTGTAGGATAAGTTTCCACCTGTGTTGCTATGCCTGAGTTGTTTTGATGCAAAGTGAATGAAGTTTCTGTATCTTCTGTATTCTGTCGCTGTTGTTTGACTCCATCATTCAAACCAAACATCCATCCTGGCTGCCCTCCACATAACCTTGCATCTAACTCCAAAGACTTCTCCGAATCCTTCGGAAAGCTTCTGGGAATGATATTTCTTTACTTTGGCGCAGCGCTGATCTGCTCTAGATATTTATTTTCTTTTTTATGGCATCATCACATCCACCAGTACTACTGTGGACACTTTGGTGGATTAGCTTTGTGTCCTGTGTGTTCCTATTAGAAGATGCTTTGTTTGTACTTTATAAAATTCCACATTTTCAACAATTTTAAAAGTAATAACTGATAAATGAAGTATAAATTGCAATATTCCAGCCTGGACATTTACTCAGAGCACCCTTTGTGATTTCTGGTGAAATATGTGTACAAATATTTAAAACTTCAACTTATTTCAGGTCAGGCTTGAATGTGTGGACACAATTAGCAAAACAAAGCATCTTATGCTGGGTGCTAAATGTTGTTTTAAAGAATCACATTAATTTCTACCCCTAAAAAGTCCTGTAAAATAAATACAACTACTGGATAAAATGTTTTCACGCCACTTTACATGATAATATGGAGTTCTAGTGATTTTTGAAAAGTTTTCCCTGATTGTTTCCTCGGCCCTTTTACCGAAGACAAGTGAGCATGTGATTAAAAATGAAACATTCAAATTGTATCTTCTATCTAAAGTCATATCAATTATTAAAAAGTTGAAATGATAAATGGTGATCTAAATTCAACTGACTTGTTTTAATAATCTTAAACGCTGTTTCCAGTCAGTTTGTGTCCAGATATGGAAACCTTCACCTGTACTAACTCATTAAGCAGAACAATTACATTAAAACATGCAGGTTTTAAATTTTTACTCTTGTAATCCTAACAACTTACTCAAGGTGCAAAATTAACCCACTCATCAAAGTGACCATTTTGATGAGACGCCCACAGCTGCAGCAGAGTTCAGCACCTCTCAACTTCGCTGGAAACGGTGATCAATCATGCTGCATCTGCAGAGCAACAACTTTGTTTCCAAATTTATCATGATAGCAGGCTTCTGCAGGCATCCGCCTCTGACATCATGCAATGCTTGTGCATAGGGAAGGAGACCGAGGATGTCAGCTGTGAATTAGGTGGCACCGATGGCACCGCGGGGCCCCTCTCCGCTGCAGCTCTGGTTATTCCAAGCTGCTGCGCTCAGAGGACACCGCAGGACGTTTAGATGGCGGGCTTAACAGCAAATCAGTTCAGACATACTCTGGATGCAAATGGGCCATAAACAAGCAATGTCAGCTCTTCAGTCTGCAGTGATGAAGTCTCTGAGAACTTATTAATGTTTGGCTTAAACCATGAATCATCTTAACACTTTTTTTTTACCTCATTGAATCTTCAGTTGGCATCAGTGCTGGCAAATGTGTGGTTAGTTAGACGGGTCCACTAAAATACGGTAGTGATGAGAGTTTTACCCTCACCACTGGGCATCCATGTTGGGCTTTTTATGATTCATTGAAATCATGTTTTTTTCCCAGGGTGGAATAATTATATGGAAAATTATATGGAAAAACAAGAACGAAATGCACATTTGTCAATTTCTTGCAAATCCATGAAGGCTCAATTATACATGTATACACCACTTTACTTGATTTAAATTAAATTAGTAAAAAAAAATAGTAACCATTGTTGAATTCTGGCTGCTCTCTTTGAATTTAAAATTAATCTAAATTATTTGGTCTTTTGGAATCCTTCACAATTATTCAGGAGAATTAAATAAACTATTTCTTTTTTGAAGCAGTAACAGCAGGAGAAGTGAAAACAGATGGACAGACACCAGATCCTGTGCTGTTATCCTTACATGGAAATTTGATGCAAATATTTAAGAACAACTAAGAAGATGAACTGGTGGTTGTGTGCACTACTGAGGCTGCTATTTTCACGTCTGTTTTTTAATTAATCTGTGAATGCCGTCGGCTCCTGAACAAACTTCAGTTTCATCCTTTGACTCTTCTGTCAGAAATCATCCTGGTTTATGATGAAGTGACGGCTCCATTGGTAATCATGTCAGGATTTTGGTTTTTCTGTGTTTCTGTAGTTTTCTGTTGTCCGAGTCGCCGTGTTGTTGTGTCCACCCCTTGATTGATCCAGCTGTGTTTCCTGATTACTCCCTGTGTATTTAAACCCACCTGTGTTCTCTGGTTCTTGTTTGGTTCTTGTTGGGTCCTGGTCTAATCTGTCTAGTCTCCTGTCAGGTTTGTCGTTTTGTTTTACCAGTTGCCGTCAGCATTTTGGTTTCTGCTCATCTGTGCTGCCTGAGATTTTGGACTCTTGATTTTTTTGTGGATTTATAATTAAATTCATTCTTTTCTTCACTACCTGGTCTCAGTGTCTGCATCACCACCTCACACTGCTTTTCATGACAAATCACTTAAACATTTGAATGTTTAGAAATGAAAATGTAATAATTATCATTAATATGATTCAGAGTAGTAAGGCTTGTTTTAAAAGTTTTATTTGTCTTTACCAATCATCCCACTCTGTAGCATTTTTGTCTTTTGCTGCTTTAGGCCACCATTTGCACAGGCAGCAGCATTGCTTTCTAAATGATAACATGCTTCCTCTGGTTTCTTGGCTTTGTATGGTTGAGTACTTGTTGCCTGTACCAATCCACATCGTTGCACATCATTTAATCATTTAATTGGTAAATTCAGATTATTTGTATGTATGGATTACTTGGGTTAAAACATGTGTCCAGTTCTTGTGCCTGCTGGGTTTTTGGCCTGCATGTTTAATTTTGAACCAGTTTGGTTTAGATTGTGCATCCAATTGTTGACTTTATGAAGTGTTGGCTCTGAGCTGCTGTGTGATACACCACAGTGTTTAAATTGGAAGTGATGGCAATACAAAGTGGTTATCTGATCTACAGACTTTCATCAATGATGTTTAATTTCTTAAACATTTTAGTCCTAAATGAAAGACTAAACAGGGATCTCAGCAAGCATGTGTCTCTCGCTGCATTCCATACCTTTAAATAAATAGTTTGCAATCTTTAATAGCAAACTGCTGCCTAAACAGCTGCAGCCCTCCACCAACAACCATAGGACAGCTGGTTGTGCACACACACACTCTCACTGTGCCATTTCAACACATGCACACACACATTTCCTCTCAGCCTCACTCAAATCCTCTTCTATCCATCCCAGGTGGAATTGGGTTGAACAATGGCATGATGGGAAGGGTGTTGTCTGCTGGGCCTGGTGGATAGAGGAATCCTCCCAAGGTGACCTCTGCAGAGTGCTGAGGGAAGAGTTGAGGGCTTTGGTGGCGTAATGGACTGCTGTCACTCTGGCCAGAGCTGCTTGAAATAGTAATAGTTTCACAGAAACTACTGGGAGGAAAAACAAACTTCACAGAAAATTTATTTTTGGTCTTTCTTTGAAAACTGTCTTTCATTTATCCATATTTATCTCTGCTTAAAAATAGTTAAGTCTACAAATCTAATTAAACATTCATTGTTCTTTTTTAAACATGATGTAGACGAGAGAGCAACTGGATAAATCATGCCTGTGAAAACAAACCTACATACAGAAACAATTTATGTTGAGGCAAATGTCTTGAATTAAGGTTTTCTTGCAGGATTATAATGTCACCTGGGAAAAATTTAAAATATCCACAACTGAATACATTATTCAGGAACAAAACAACCCCATTTTAAGTAATAACAAAAACTATTGTCCATCTAAACTTATAAAATAAGTATGAAGCGTTTTAGAATTTATTCTTTAATCTGTTAGGATTAAAAGCACACTGCTTTGGAACTTACTTTCAAAAAAAAGACTCAAGATTTGTCCAAACCACCAGGATGGACTGGCTCTCATATGCTGCTGTAGTTTACAGTTTATAGTTTATGATATTGTTTCGCCTCCAAAAACAACAAAGCAAACCAAAAAATGTGTGATCTCTAACAAAAAATGTAAAAAGAGCAATGAAACATATGAGTTAATCAACACAGAACTGGTTCCGCAAACTCATAATCCCACCTTCTCCATGTCTGTCTCACCAACCAGAACCAAACCCAGGAGAAAATCGGCATGGTGAGCCAATAACAGCGAGACGACTCTGGACTCTGGACTGTCCAGAGAGCTCAAGCAAACAGGACTGGTGAGAAATATTTCTCTCTGTCAGCTCCAACCTTCAATAAATGTTGCTTGAAAGGTTTTGGCTCTGATCTTTCGCTCTTATTTTGTGTATTTTATGGCGTCTACTTCCTGCTTGATTTATATGAAAAGAAGACATGAATAAAACCGATCCGAACAAAAGCCCACCCTGCTCAAAAATCAGAGGAGCCAAATATCACTGTATGCCAGCACATCTCCACTGGCTCCAGAGCTAATTACCTTCAAATAACCAACTTTGGGCGGATCCTGAACGTTCATGTATATTGATCTTAATTATTCCTGCCCCCAAAGGTCTAACAGACGCAAAGTAAAAACAGTTTCTGCATCCCCCTCCCCTCCTCCTTCCTCTGTAGGAGATTTTACTCTCCAGTGTGGAGGTGCTTAAATAAGAGGAGAGGCAGAGGAGGAGAGAGCGGAGGAAAAATAGCCCGGGGCACCTGGCAGAGGATTTGACCTGTTCCCTTGCAGCCAGAAGCGGGGAGGAAGAAAACACTCTTTTTCCCACACTAGCCATATTTAGGGCTTAGAGAGCAGAAGGTACAGAGGTGCCGCTATAGGTGGAAGCCTTCATCTCTGTCTCCCAGTATGAAGGTGCGTGCAGTGTGGAACAATCTGGACATTGTGCTGACCCGCCCCGTCTGCTCTCGGCTTACAGGCCCAAAATAAGATAAATAATAATAAAGAGTTTCCACGTTTATCAAGAGTCCCAGGGCCTGCTGTGCCACATTCATCTACTTTCAGCCTTACAGCATCACAGCCAGTCACGCAATGGTGTTTTAAGCTCCTTGATGATGTCTTAAGCTGGATATATAATATGCCGGAACAGATGAAAGCAACTTCATATGAAAACTTTTTCACTGCCTCTGGCTTGAGTTTCTTCAGCTCAGTATTACGAAAACTGTTCAGTTCACAGACACAAATATCTCCAGTGCAATTAAAAACATTAATTTGACTGTGCAGAATTTTTTCTTCTACCAATCTGGAGTCTTATATATGTAACTATGAATTTTTCTTCTTTCATTTTACAATATAAATGCAAAAATGTATTTTTTCTGCTGAGGCTAAATATGATTCCCCACAGAAACAAATGAATAAATAAACATCACACAGCTATTTGACAATAAGTCATGTTTTCCACGATGGTTTTGGTTTCACAGGATAATGCTGTAATTCTGCTGCATGGTGCTGCACGATAACCATATTTCATATTTGTGAGAACGGCATACAGAATCGCTGACGGTGATTTTTCCTGCTCTGTATTTTCACGGTGGAGTTGTGCACGATGATGGTTATGATAATTTGATCTGAGAAGACACAGAGATTTGAACTAGCAGAAAGGAGGATGCAAATCCCCCAGTAAATCCCTACACTATATAGCCCCAGCCTGCTGGGAGAGTTTAATATCTACTGGAATGATTAAACTGAAAAGGTGAAACCAGTGCTGTAGTAATAAGAGGGAGGACTGTGCAACAGGGGTTGGACAGCAGGCTAATAGCTTGCACTGTAACTTTGACCTCGCATCCACATCCACAGTCCAGAATGCTAATTTGCTCGACATTTTTGCGTTTGTCAAATCATTTTTATTTTACTCTATGCCACATGAAAAGGCGTGTTGTTAAATGAAAGGAAGTCAGAGCTGGCAGTCGGTGTGATATCCAATCCAAGTTCATTCAAAGAGTCTTAAAAGCTCTTAGAAAAACTCCCAGATTACAATAAACTTACTTATTTCCACTTTTTAGAAATAACAACCGTTGAGTTAGGATACCATTGGTGAATGTCTTATTCTGTTGTGCATTTTGATTTAATTTACATTTAAATAACGTTGGTCACTGATAAAATAACCCCAGTGCACTCATCGGTTCATTAAAGTCACAGGAAATATTCCAGCACATCATTTGTTTAATGAACATAAAGGCCAACAGATGTTAGAGATTATCTTTGTTGTTTCTTAAGTGTTACAAATATGATCCCTGCTGCTTGAAACTGATTTTTCTGTTTTGCTTGAACAGGTGAAGCATCTGACATTATGTCAGACTTTTAATGTTTCAGGAGTCAGGAAGGAGATCGGTTTTGTCTCACGGATCAGCAGGTTTAGGTATAAATGTGTGTAACAACCCCAGAAGCTAAAGTTCTTATAAAGAAACTGACTGAAGATGGATGAGAAAGTGAAATGTGCCTCATATCAACATGAGAAGCACTCAGCAAGGAAGAAGCCAAAACTCCAAAGAATGCACTGAATGACAAAACCTTGGGGTTTCAGGATGTGTCCAGAGGTTAGATGAAACTGAAGTTTAAATTTGGTCATCAACATTGTTACATTTGAAGAAAAATGGGTCACACAGAATACCAACTCACCCGTGATGCATGGAGGTGGCAGCATCATGCTGAGGGGATGTTTTTCAGGAAGGGTTCATGCATTTTGCAAAATACACATTATTTTTACAATCTTAATCGACCCAGAACGTAAAATGTTATAGCATGAGGAAAATAAGTAATATTTATATTTTATATTATGTATTTAAATATCCATTCAAAAATAAAATGGATATCTACAGCAACATATATGTTAATAAATAAATGAATGAAGAAATACAATCAATACAATACAATCATTGTCTAAACTTCTATTTAGATTTTTCTGCAATAACAACAAACTATCAGGTCAGAAAAGCTTTGAGCCACAATATTTAAAATACCAGCAGAAACATGCAAACAATTATAAGAAAGGTTTAGCCTGCTGATATTTGGTAAAAGTATAAATTTGGATGCTATTTTATTAATGCATTGTAAATGATCTATTTTATCATTTTTTGAGAGATGTCAGTCTCATTTTTATTAGAAACAAACTTCTTGATTGGGTGAAAATCGTTTAAAATCTAAATTTAATATCTTTATTTATTGGCTGTCTGTGACATTTCTAAAGTTCCTGCTGGGAGATGAACTTTGTTTTTATTGGCGTCTGACTTGGTTGGTCAACAGAATTAAATACGCAGCTGACGGAGCTCTACCCAACACCGCCATAACGCTCAGATAAATGTCTATTAATAGCACTAATAAGAGTGGACCTTTATGAAAGCCCATCAAGTTTTCATTACAAGCAGATCCAATGGTTGGTGCTCTGTCATGAAGGGAACTGTGAAATATGAAGTACAGTGGGCCTTTATGCTGTCCCTCCCTCTCTCTCTCTTTCTCTCTCTCTCTATTATGTGGTTCAGGTTTTGTGTTTACATTTTCAAAACTTCAAACCCAATATATTGCAGACTTTTCATATTTCAAATTTAAATTTATACATCTACCCACTCCATTACTATCATGTTATTTGTAATTTATAATTCTCAATAAACTGCAAAAATAAATAGTTGCAATGACAGAGCAGCATAAATTAGGTCCTAATTGTTAAGTGGTAATAAAGGATACAATGGTTTCAATATATCAAATGAAAATCTAGAAGGTGTGGCGTACATTTTAATTCAACTCCTTTAATCAATACCCTCTGCAGAAAGGTCTGCAGGTCCTTTTTGTTCTACCAGTCTTTTCTAGTTAGAACCGGAAATTATGGCCAAAATATCTCAAGATCATCAAGACATCGGGTCAGGTGTAATCTGTGCAGCATCTCTAACTTTGGGTTAATGCAGGTTTTTCTCACATGTTCTCCAGCAAACCTCCATAATCTTTGCAGAATAGTTGGATTTATACTCTGAACAAATTACAGAGGTGAATTTCGGGGACTTGTAAAGGCAGCTGACTGAACTATAACTTTTTAAGGGTATCATATTAAAAGGGGTCTGGCTCTCTTTGGATTTCTTTTTTCAAATCTAGTAATGCTGGATATCTTCGCTGGTTAAGCTGGTTTGATCTTCCTGCATGTTTTATCTCAAACTTTCAGTGTTTCCAGTAATAAATGGTTAACCTCATATCGGGGTCACTTACAGGTCATCACCCTCACTTCCCTTTGCGGACACTGTGATTTTTTTATAGTCTGCCGTTGTCACTTTCACACCTCCCCTCTAAGCAGACCTGCATGTTCACCTGTGACACCAGATAAAAAATAATCTTTAGTACGATCCTGCTCACCACTGCCCAAGCACAAAAGAAGGCAACTTGCAGGGTAAATGCAACGACTCATTCATTCTCCATACACAGTAATTCTGCCCGAGCCCCTTTAGTCTCTGCCGGCTAAATCCTCTGTTAGAGATAGAGGCTGGGTTTGATCCCCAGTAGGATCTCAGTTTATCTCTGTTGCAAATCTGCTGCCAGATGACAGGGTTAGCATTTGTGGACTGCGGCTGCCCGTTTTCCCTTTAAGATCGACACATTGCCTGGTGACACAGTCTATGCTGCTCTAATACAGAGGAGCAGCCGGTCTTTGTGCCAAACGTGCAGCTGATATTGTTCCCTTTGTGCTTTACGTTTCTCTAAATCACATTTTTTAATTAATTAATTTTAATAGCTTCATCAGACCACACAGCTACAGGATAATGATAGCATGTCAAGCAGCAACTATGTTTAATTTAAAATATTTTAGATATGGTCTTTGACAAAAACCAAGGCCTATTTTCCATGAATAATTTGGAGACAGAAATCCAGAAATGGGTCAATCTGCTGATTCTGAGCCGTGAACAGGTGGAGGTTCTCTAATAAACACCAAACTGTTAAAAACTAAACTGGGAAGGTTTGACTTTAATGACCGTTGTCACATTCAGTCGCAACCCTGAGAATTCAGTGAAGTCTGGCGGTGGCAGGAACATGCTGCGGGGTGTTGAGCTCCAGGAGGAAGTGGTGCACTTCATAAAAAATATGGCATCATAAGGGAAGAACATTATGTGAAAGCATTTAAGGATTTCAGCCAGGGAGTGAAGCTTGGTTTCAAATGGGTCTTCCAGGCGGAGAGTAATCATAATCCAGCCAAAGTGGTTCTAAAGTGGTTTAGCTACAACACAGTTCATGTTTTGTGTTGATGTAACAAAGTCCTGAGCTCCGGATCTAAACAGGCGATTTGACCAACAAACCTGACCCAGTTCCACTGGTTCTGCAGGGGAACCGGCCAGAACTCCAGCAAACTATCGTGAAGATATCTGACTCAAGTCGGCTCAAAAGCAATTCTGCCAAATACTGAAGGAACATATGTAAACTTTAAATTTTTAAGACATTTGTGAATAAATCTTTCTAACATTATAACTGACCAAAAACAAGAGGAGTTTGGTGTAATTTAACTCCAAACATCAAGAAAATAAAGGTGAATTTAACTTTGACTTCTGAATTTGAAGGAACTTAAAAACAAAAATCTAAGTAATTCTCTTCCTCATTATTCTGTAATTTTGTGAGTAGAAATTGATTTTGGTAAATTAAATTTATAATTGTGCAACATAATTTATCTGAACTCAGAAACATCAAAAATAAATCATATAGTAATGACTAAATACACATTGGAGCTGAATTGACAGTTTTGCTGTCCTGACTTTTGTTTAGAACAATTTGAAGTTCAACACTGAAAGTAGATGGAAAAAAAATGTTTCATTTTTATTATTTTTGGAGTTTTCCCTGGATGTTCCCTGGATGTTCCTGGATGTTCCCTGAATGTTCCCTGGATGTTCCCTGAATGTTCCCTGGATGTTCCCTGGATGTTTCCCTGAATGTTCCCTGGATGTTCCCTGGATGTTCCTGATGTTCCCTGGATGTTCCCTGAATATTCCCTGAATGTTCCCTGGATGTTCCCTGAGCGCATGCAGTTGGGTAGTTTCCATGTAGAGACTCACACATGTGTCTCGTGTCATGTCATCAGCACCGGGCCACCAGCTGCTGTTCGCTCGTTAAACATTTGGAGAGTCAATATGAATTCCACCAGGCTCCCTTCCTCAGGGTAAACACGGGGAGATACAGTGTGTAAACGTGCCACACTCATCGTTCACCCCTGCAGAAAATAGAGCCATCCAACTGTATCAATAATTGGAGCGGCGGTGGAGGGGCTCCAGGAGCAAACCTCAGCAATTCATTAGAGTCTGTGTCGCCTCCGGCAGATGAGGAGGTTTGCAGCTGTTGACGGCTCGTCGTGCAGAGTAGAGTCGCGGATCTTTGGTAAATGTCAATGTGGCATATAAAGTCTGCAGAGGGGAGTCCTGTTCACATGTGAACTTTTTTATAACCTTTAATTACTGAAGGAAAACATTGATCGTTCCTGTTCAGATTCACATTTTTTCCCCAAGAAACTTTCATGGCAAGTTTAGTGAAGCCGTTTCAGTTACTTCAGAATACGATGACAGATTTGGGTGATCAAGACAATGAATGTGTTACTATTTAATACATCTATAAGTGACCTTCATCTAAATTTTATTTTTAACTTTTAGTCATCCTTATTTTCTAAGATATTATTCAGAGAAACAAGTGAAAGATTTCCTTCTACAATGACTACCTAGATAAACATTCACAGCAGTCTAATTATTGTCAGAATTAGTAAAGCACTGCATGGCTGTGTAATTTACTGTGCCCTCCATACATGTGGTCTCATTGTGAGCAAGTCACTGGAGCTAAAAAACATCAGACTTGAATTATTTGGCCAGCATGTTAGTTTAATGTAGAAGAAAAATGATTACTGCACATCAACCTGAACACACCGTAACCATGATGGACGCAGCATCTTTATTGGGCTGAGAGTTGAGGGGTTAAGGTTCAGCCGTCCTAAACTTAGAGAAAGAGAAACTATAAGACGGTTTAGTACGAACATCCTGATGGGAGGAAAAACACTCTGAGGTTTTCTCCTTCCTGTGAGTCTCACAGCTCACTCCTACAACATCTTTAGAAAATTGTAGATGTATGTGAGTCTAGTTAAAAAACATTAAGAAATATCTTCAAATCTGTTGAAAACAGAAATGTTTTGATTGATTTATGTAATATTAGGCATGTTGTTGATATTAGGTCAGTAGCTCATGTATGTCACGTCTATAAGTATTCAAAATTCACTTTTTTGAGTTCTAATAAAAACACTTTCACTAGTTTATGGCAAATTCAGTAAAATTTCAACAACAGAACATATAAAATTTGCACATGTCAAAATGCTTTCAGGTGTTTTATATTTATTGCTTCTGCTGCAGAGTATCTTTCTTAAAAAGCATCTTCTTTATTGTCTTGACCTTAACCCATCACATCGGTTCAAACAAGATTTTCAAGATAACTCAGAAATTTCAGCTGAACATGAACTTTCAATGAACATTTGACCTCGAAGGCTCTAATCTTTCTCCAGTGTAAGACTAAATAAGTCCTGTGTGAGCCAAATAATGGTCAGTAGAAACATTTAATAAACTTATCTGTGAAGAATCTTGGTTTTCTTTTGATCTTATCGCACATTTCATTAGAAGAAACTTAAAGGGATTTGCAAGAGAGGAAACAGGCCGGCCTGCAGGACTTAAATACCATAAATAGATCAATAAAAATGACAACATGTTTGTTTAAACTGTCTGTTCAGGTGAGTTCTATGAGAAACTGTGCATGCAGAGCAAGGTGCCAGACATGCAGCACTTGACTCCTCCGAACAAAAGCAAACAAAGTCCAAAGATAGCTGATGGCTGTCAGTCAAAGCCATAGCAGGCAGCTGCCTCGGCCTGTCAGCCATCACTCTTTTCCCAGGGTTCCTCTGAGCTGCAGATCCCCCGCCCGTGTTTTTACACAAACAGATCAGATTCCTTCTCAAACAGGCTGCTGCCGTCCCTTTTGATAACAGTGTAATAATTCAAAACAAATGATTCGGCCCTTTGATGGGAGCACTTTTATAGGTCACAAGGACATCACCCTCAGTCTGACATCTGTTTGATTTTATCTTTGTGAACTTTATCCCCCTGCGAGAAAATTTACTGGCCCTGACCAGCGCCGTGTGCTGGAGCAGATCACTGGGCCATGCAGAACATCCCCGCTTTTATAGGCTCAAGTTAAAACTAGAGCCCATCTTGATAAAGTTTTCCGCCTTGCAGAACTATTCCTACCCAAGGAAGTGTTTCACATTTTGTCATCTTCCAATCATAAAATTTACTGCATTTTGTTCTGTTTTTATGTGATAGACGAGAGTCTGCAACTGGAGGATCAGGAGCTACAACTGGCTCTTCGAACCTTTTACAGTGATTCTAAATGCCTCTGATGAAAATGACAGGGAACCAACTAATTGATTATTAAATTATGGATATAATTACAAATTAATTATGGATATAATTACAAATCCTATTTATTTATTTATTTATTTATTTTTATTTATTTATTTATTTATTTATTTATTTATTTTTACAAATTTTCACCTTTTTCTTTATTTCCAAACCTAAAATCAGAAATAAAACAGTCATAATATTCTTATAGCTTTTCCCCAGAACCTCACACAACATTTGTGGCTAAATGAGTTTTATTTCATCTGACTGAGGGTGAAAATGACTCTTTGTAAAAGTTGCAGACACCTGTAGTAGACAAACACAATGTGGGGCATAATGGTGTAATATAAGAAAAACAAAATGTTTCTAGAATTTTCTTTTAAAGACAAATCTAACAAATGTGGCTTAGTTTCAATCCTTGATGAGTCAATAATTGTTTAATCTTAATTTACTGCAGTTTCAGCTGCAGGTCTTCTAAATCTAGATGCTGACATTTTTCTTTACAAAACAGTCCAAGTTCAGTCAAAATGGACGAAGAAAGTTTGTAAAAATTCATTTCCACCTTTTCTGGTCTGGACTTTGACTAGACCATTCTAACATGAATTTTCTTCAATCTAATTTTGTCTCTGGCTGGATGTTTGGGATCGTTCTGCAGGTTTTCTTCCAAAATTATACTGGATTTAGCTCCGTCCATTTTCCCATCAACTCTCACCAGCTTCTCTGTCCCTGCAGAAGAAAAGCATCCCGCAGCATGATACTGCCATTACCATGCCCTATTGTGGGGATGTTGTATTCTGGGAGATATGCTGAGTTAGTCAGCATTTATGCCAAAAGTTATATTTTTGGTCTCATCTGAGCAAAGCGTCTTTATCGAAATGTTAGTGGAGACCTTATAAAAACTGGACTTCTTATGACTTTCTTTCAACTATGGCTTTTATTGATTTATTTTCTATTTACAAATAGTTTGTGTTCACTAATTGTCCCGTAAACAGATCCAGAGGAACCACAGAGCTCTTGGTTATATTCCAGTAGGACAACTGATTGGTTATTGCAATCAGTTGCAATAGCATTTTAGTTCAGTTGCAATAGCCAATCAGTTATTGGTTGTAAAATGAAAATGAACTTCAAATATTTCAAATAATTGTTTTGTAAAATCTGTTGTATCTTTATTCTCACTACTTTACAACTATTCACTACTTTGTGTTTGTCTGTGACATAATCCAACCCCCCTCCAAAATATGTGGATTATTGCTATTTATTATAATCTCACAAAATGCAAAAAGTTGAGGTGGTATTTATGTTTTTGTAAAGAACTGTAAGCAAACAGGAAAAAAAAATAGTTAAATTATAATTTTGCAAAGTTACAGCCGAACAAGTGAGAAC
Organism: Phalloptychus januarius; assembly: GCA_902982915.1. Classification (NCBI taxonomy): domain Eukaryota; kingdom Metazoa; phylum Chordata; class Actinopteri; order Cyprinodontiformes; family Poeciliidae; genus Phalloptychus; species Phalloptychus januarius. The sequence goes on along the minus strand of CADWAE010000484.1, from coordinate 7,825,669 downwards.
AAAAACAAGAAGTATGAGACTAAAACCTGATCCAGCTTAATTCTAAATATCAGCGCTAACCTCTCATGCTTTTCTATATTTCTAGTTTGAAGAAAGACCACTGGGGGTTGCTTTCCTCCAGACTCCGGCCATAGTTGGAGCTGTATGCTAAAGCCATGGTCAGGCCCCAGAGATTTTCAGCCTCTTAGATGCCTATAACTCATCCCTAGTCCTTCTTCTGAAGGGAGATTTTCCCCCTCAATCCCAGGCCCCAAATATCCTTTCAAAGGCCGCAGACTGGAGACAGATATGTAGGTGTTTTAGATAACGCAGGAATTGCATTAAAGGATTTTTCTGTTTTAAAGCTGTTCCATCTTTTTTTGCCCTTTCCCATAGACCTAAAGAAGACTGGCTGAGAGCGAACGGGAAGAGGGGTAAGAGATGTGCTTTGGGACAGACTAGTTCGTACATTTGTGGTCAGTTCACAGCTCATAAAAGACTAGTGCTAACCTCAGAAGATATTGAATAATGTAGAGAGACTAGAGGCAGTGCAGAACCCTGCTAAAGAATACTAAAGTTATTGACCCGAGTTTGGAGAGAAAGCCTCATAGTTCATTGATCTCCTCACCAGCATAATTACAGGGCAGCAAGATGAATCTTCATGTGGAGGAAAACAGAAAATTTACAGTGATGAATTTTCAGAGTGATGGGGATTCGTGCCAAATGCAACCGTTAAATTAAAAGCTCTGGCCCAAAACCTCAGCGTGGGATAATTTTGTTTTGCAGCGTGTGGCCAAAAAGAGACGCAGAAAAGTCAACAGAATCTCAGCCTGGAGGCGGTGCGTACACAGGAAAAGTCAGTTAGACAGGTTTGGTGAAGTCGTAGTACCCACAGGTTCAGGACCTTGCAAAACTATTCACACTCATTGTCTCAGGTTCCAACCTTAGACATTAATAATTTTAAAAAGCTCAGTTGACTCAGTACAAACTTCCATGAGCCACGACCGACTGGAGGTTTGAGGCAAATGGACTCCTTCTCATTTGTTTAAACGATGTTCGTTTTCTTAGCACTTTTCCAGGTTTTGTAGATTGCACAACTAATTGTTGTTCTGTCTGTAGATCCTTCTACCTGAGCAGCAGATCTCTGCTGCTCCTCTTGAGTGACAGTGATCTTCTCTGATTATTGCTCGCCACCTCTTCCAGCCTGTTGGTAGGAGGATGTTCTGGTTCTGGTTGGTCTCCATGTTCAGATGATGGAGTCCTCAGACCTCTGGGAGATTTTAGGGATGTTGCTGTTGAGCTTAAACCTGTTTTTAGCTTCTGTATGATGTTCTCTCTGATCGGCTGCAGGGGTTTTGGTTCTTCTCTGATATTCTCTGATGAACTTTGAACAAGATTTTTATTAAAGGAAATCGAAGAAATGTGGGATAAGTAGTTATGTTTCCTACTCTTTCTTTAATTTTATTTGTAATATTTTTTCCTCTCACTTTCATAATTATCAGTTTTGTTTTGGTGTATCACACAAAATCCCAATAAGTTTGTTGCCGTGACAGAACAACATGCACATAATGTAAAGGAGTGTCAGTGCTTCTGCATGGCGGTGTAAATGTGTGTAGCATCTGCCTCCCATGCCTCTGTTTTATTAAAGCTTATGCTTCACTTTGGCATTTACTTTCTAACTTCCTAATCAGACGGCCTCCGATTCCCCAGCAGACTGTATTTACATTTGGCAGCTTAACATGAACAAGGTCAGGTCCGCGAACACACAACTCCTCCACAGTCCACATGTCGTTTGCAGCGCCGGTTGGGCCGAGCGGCTCAGAGATTAGTCGACTTGTTCCTTCAGCTCGGCTGCTCGTTTTCTAAAGGATCAGCAGGCGAGAAAAAAAAGCAATATTTAAAAATAGGTTTTATTTTGCTTTGCAAATTCAGCTAAACTGTGTTTAGCAGCCACGACATTACACTCTGTTACATGCATTTTCTTTTTTTATTTCTGAAGCATAACATTTGATCTGAAGCAAAAACAGACTTTGGTTATGGTTAGTGGATTGTGAAACCACAAAAAATGCTCAAATTCTGAGTTTGTTGTCCCTGATGTATTAAAAAGCAATAGGAACAAAGACAGAAGGGGAAGAATTTTAAATGTTGCGCCACTAATCTGTGTATAAAATGGAGGTTATGAGACAAAAAAAAGATCCAGTCATAAATCCCAGATTTCAAAATGCGCCTGAACCAAGCCCAGATATTTGCTGAAATAACACATCACATATCTGACATTCAGAAAATTACAGACAAGCAGCCTCACTCTGACGGGCGCTCGACTAGACAGGGACTACCCGGACCCACACGGTCAGAACCCACACATCAGTGGATCCAAAACGGCATGAGAGACAGAAATACGAACGAGAGTGGGAGAGCAGGGAAACAAGCTTGTGGCTGAAATCGAGGAAGGATAAACTAAAAACTGCAGGAGCAGAGCTTGAAATTAAATTCTGAGAAAACATGAAGTAATCGCTGTCTTCCTTTTTCTGCCATTAGAATCTGGAAAGCAGCTAATTAAACGTCGCTAAGGTAAGCCAGGCTTCTTTTTTCCTCTTCCATGGTGCTGCTTTGTGAATTCCAGCACAGTTCCTCGCCTCATTTGTTGTTTGGTGGTGTACATTTTACTTATTGAGCAGTGGAGTTTTGTACAGCCTAGGCAGAGATTAAGACAAATTCTGATAAGGACTGGAAGTTGACTCTCAGCATTAAGGAGGATTAATGTTTAGCTCTGTGTGGCAGGGGCCTTCTCAGTGGCTGTGTTTACGCAGTGTTGCAGACCCCGCATTAATCCGAAATTAGTATAAAAGATCAGCTGTGGCCACTGAGGCGAACCTTCGAAGGGCTTAGGCCTGTAATCAAGTCTCACTTTTGGACAATGAGCGCCTAGAAGGTCAATGAGAGACGAGGGGTGGGGTACTGGGGTGGGAGGGCTCTTTTGGTGACCACATGATTTAATTTAGGTGAGATCTACACACAGGCAAAGTATGTGGCTTCTCTCCTGAAAACAGCCGACCAGGATTTGTTTTAGTTGGAGCTGAAGGAAACATTCAGGTTTATCATTTAATATTTGAAAGATATTTCTCTCTTTTTACTTGAAGCCCATCTGAAATCTTATCCATGTATTTGATGACAAGTTTACATTTCAGAGCGGGACATATTAGCTCTGTCACGTAATTATGACTTTGTTGGACTAAAACAACAAGGAAGGAGCTACAGAGCTACAGAGCTACCTGTCTAAAACAGGATAGCATCTCTCCTGTTCCAACAAACCCGGACAGAGAGGAGATGCTCAGAGAATCGCATGGATGCCTGAGTTAGTCTAACCATAAAAAACTAAAACTGGCGACATTTAAAACTAGCAGCAAAATATGAGCGAATTTAACATAAAATTATATTTAGTATTTCAAAAACACTTTCAATAAAGTAGTTTTGAACTGAATTAAAGTAAATATCTATCTATCTATCTATCTATCTATCTATCTATCTATCTATCTATCTATCTATCTATCTATCTATCTATCTATCTATCTATCTATCTATGGTAATTTTAAAATTTGTCTCCTTGTTTGTTTTTTCATTTTTAAATATTGCATTATTATTTTCCAAAAAACTAAACCTAGCTAGCACAAGAGGCAGATGATGAAGATCTCACCTAAAGTAAAATATAGAAAATTATTTATTTTTTCCACTGTTCCTTTTCTCTAAAATGTTTATTTCTAATTTCTCCTTTTTCCCCATTATTTATTTTTATTTCTGTTTTTGTCCTTATTTTTAAATTTTTTGCTGATGTCATGAGAGATTGCTGGTTTGTTCTTCTTGTTAACAATATGTGTATGCCAAGCTTAATCACATGTTGATAACATTCTAATAACTATATGAAAAGGGAATTTAAAATATTTTTATTTCACTGTAACTTCTGTGTAACTTTGATCATTTTTTTGTTTTCATTTTGGAATCTCCTGGAACCAGAAGCCTCATGTATGACCTAGAGAAGACAGGAAATATAGCTGAGTATGAACCACAAGCCTTGGTTGATGATTACTCATGAAACTGTTGATGTCTGCATTATTTTGTATTTTTAAACCGCTCTGCAGGAGCGATGCCACGCTCCAAAACGCTTCCAAAAGGAGACAATTTTATTGACATTTTTAAGAACGCTTACCATACATGGAGCCTAATAATGTGGCCACGAGAGTTTCTCTGGCACGGCGGATGAGTTCAGGGGAGCTTGCCCTTGTAAATACTTTCCAGGCTGCATCAGTGAAGTTCCTTGAATTATTTATTTACTGACATTTTTCAGTGCTTGGGTAAATTACAGCCGCCAAAATCATCTCCTCAATCAACTTCTTGGCACATGCCAGTCCTGAAGTTTTCCACAGGAATCCAAGCGTGCATCATGTGAACACACGTGTTATCAGCTTACACACACACACACACACACCCACACACCCACCCACCTACACAACATAAACCAACAGCAGCAACAAAGCTGAATGATAATTTGGGGCATTTACACCCTGTTGTGGTGAAGCAGATCTCTTCATGTGCCATAAGGGTACCAGGAACCCCTCGGCCCCTCGTGCCCAAACCTCAGCCACCCATGGCTCCTGCTAAGATTAGACAAATTAAACGCTATTATTCACGTCACTCCTGCAGCTGGCCTTTAAAGTGGTTCTGTGTTAACTATCAGAACGGTTTGCTTTAAAAGCCACAGTCTTCTCCTTCATTTACGATATGAAAAAGCGTTTTTGGCTGACTCGCGCTGGGATTTTTCCTCTCTTCGTGTTGCAGAGGAAAGGAGTTTTTATTATGCTGGAGTTTCTGCTGCTTGGCATGCATTTCCATAGCTCTAAATACTTCATCTACACAGTTTAGTCCAAATCCCGAAATGTTTTAATGACACAGTTCTAGTATTATTCATCTGGTTAAATCTTTAATCTGTGTTTTCGTACACTGTTTTTCCTCCACAAGAAGACACTCCAGTGTTTGCATTCTATTAGAAATATGATGTGGAGCTCAGTCATCTGCTCACATCTGTCTTTATGATTTTAATGCAGTCTCGTGTGGACGCCCCCCCATCCAAACCCACTACCACCCACCCTTTTATTTTCCCGGTTGTATTCCCTCAACCTGATAATGGATGTGGTATTGGCCAGGGGCCCTTGGACTGAGGAGGACTGATGATGGATAACCTTGTTTCAAACCCATCATCACTGTACAGCATGTGCCTTGTATGTGTTGTAAAATCCCCCCCCATCCCTGACCAGGTTCCAGACACAGATTGGACAAATGGACAGTTAGAGACGATGTGCAAACCAAGTTTCATTTTTACCTTGTGTTACAAACTGGATAGAAAAACCAAGTCCTACATTTTTCAATTCAATGAGTTCAATTAGTTAATTGGCGATAAGCAATTACCTGTAACAGGTGTTGAAGACAAGAGGAACAGGGACAAGTAAACACTGCAGAAAGATGATAAACACCCCAAATCATTCATTAATGGTTTTTAATGCCTTGTAAAAATTTTCACACTCCTTGGATTTTTTCTCAAAGATAAAAAGTGTAAATTATTGATCCAACTTTAATTTAAATAGAATCCAGTTTCCTTTAGGCATTGATTTGGAGTCCGGGTCCAGCTGTTAAGGTTCTGATTACACAGCAATGTTTCCAGAAATGATTTCCATTGCCTTTACTAAAAGTAGCATTGGTTGTTGTTGTGCAGAGGGAAACATTTAAAGGAACGTCGTGACATCATCATGTCCGGTTGTTTTTGGTTTACTTCAAACAAACGTGATTTATATTATATATTTTAAAAGTTTCATCTTTGAGCATGTTGTCAAACCTTTGCCTTTTTGTCTAGCCAAAGAGCTGTTACCATGGAAACAACTGACCAAAATGAGTTGTACTGAACTGATGGTGGAATGGATGGTGCCAATGACTGGAGACTGACTGAAGGTTCAGCATTCAGCCTGAACACACCCACATAAAATGGTTTATACCAATGATTTTTATTGCATCAGAAAGGTCTAGTCAAAGTCCAGACTGAGATCAAATTATGAATGCGTAAAATTATATTTACAAAAGCTCCCCACTTAATGTGACAGAGCTTAGTTTATTTTGCAAAGAAAAACAAATAAATAAATAGAAATGCAAGCCACACTCATCAGATTTGTTTTGTTTCAGGAAATAAAGAATTCAGACAAAATGAAGAAGGCAAAGTAAGAGCCACTGCTGTTCCTCCAGCTCCCGATTTAAGCTTTAAATTAAAGTCATACATAAAAAATTGCACAGAAAAATAGTAACATATATTTAAACACCTAAAATAATCATCTATTTATACATATACATGGTCAAAGATTTTTAGATCATAAATGGTATTTTGATCTACAATAAAGCAGATTTTTGTTACTTGATCCCCGTCAAGCTTTGAGTCTGGATTCTCTCAACCAAATGGACTTTTTGAAAGCTTATCTTCTGCTCTGACCAGTCACAGAACCAACACCATCCCATCAGGAGCCAGGGGCGCCGGCTCCTTCCAACAGCACTGCCTTCTGTGATTCTGGCATATCGACTTTAAATCCTGCTACGGGGAACTCCACCAAACTTTCTCGCGGAGGGTAAAAATGAGCAGCGGTTGAGATTGTGTGTCTATGAAAACAGTGACGGAGCAGTTTGCGCCTGATGTGAAACATGATAACACCGTCTACAAGCCGGGCGTTTGAGCTGGAGAAAACACCACTTAGTTTGAGTTTCAGAATTGATGCTTGATTATTATTTTAATCCGAGACGCCGTTGCATGGAAAAAGTGATTGCCACACTTCCAAGTCATTTTATAGATTTACATTACATCACTTTTCAATGCAGTTTCAAATGATATCTGGACTGTACAGATTTCTCAGTGAAAAAAAGCAAATTATATGGCGGGAACTTCCACTCTAAGCATGCTTTTTTGAGTATTTTGTCATAAACTCAGAGTTAAAGTTATGACTAAATCTAGTACATTTTTATGTTTGGTTGATGAAAGCAGCAGCAATGCAGGAGGTAATTAGTCCAAATGAAAAGCTGACACAGTTTAAGGACAGCTGTCCGACTCACTCTACACCCGGAGGTTTTTTCTATCTAGAGAAGCTGCAGACGGCTGTTTCTCATCCTCACTCACATGAGTTATATGTCTGACACATCTTACAGTACACTAAAAAGACTCAGCATACATGAAGAGAAAGAAGAAAAAAATTATGTGCTTCACATTCACATGTTTTGCATTTCTTGCTGGGAGAGGGTGTCATCTCTAAAGATCTAATTCAATTTAACCTCCAAGCTGTTTCCAATCCTCCTTCCCTTCTCAATATTTCACTCCATGGGTTCAAGGCTGGAACATTTGCTGTTTGATTGCCTTTTAATGGCAAAATACGGAGCATTTTGTTGACAAAAAGTCTAAGGAAAACGGTCAAGTCCTTTGAGTATCACTGGAAAAATGCTGCAATTAAATTGCATTTCAAATACTTTAGAAATAGAAAAAGAGTTACTAAAAGTTCAGTATAAATCATACTCATGTATTTTTACTCAAAACTTCAAAAGATAAACCCAACCAATTTTCACATCTCCAATAAATACTCTGTAAAATGAAATCATTGATGTTATGCATGTCACGAGGCTCACAGCTCACACATCAACTTGTTTTATTCATTTCTCACATTTGATCTAAAATGGAGAAACATTCAATAAAGTTTAATATTGTTAAAAAGCCAATTTATTTCAGAAACATTACTAAGAAATGAAACATAAAGTTAATCATACACAGAGTTGTGTTTTCCATTCTTATAACATCTATTTATTTATTCACGCTGTTGGTTCTCACTCAATCAGAGACAACCTGTTGAAATGATGGAGGGTTAGTCACCTCATGAATGCACCTGCATTCAGTCCCTAAACAGTGAAGCTCATGTCACAGTCAACTTCAAGATGAAATAATACACACTCTGTTCAGTTTGCTAGTCTGTTATTAATCATTTCATTGGAAATAAGTGGAAACTGCTGCTAGAAGAATTCATGAGGGATTCTTGACTTACAACTTACAAGTAAAATACAAGTTTGTTCTGACTTCAAATTAAAGGTTTTTTGCCAAGTCAAAATATTTGGCCCTCATTTGGGCCATATTTCCATTTTGGCTTCTATGAAAATAACTTTTGACTTCAGTGGTTCAGTTCAATCACAGGATAAAAACAACGAGAATCATCAGTTCTTAATACTGGGTTGATTTTAGACTGACTCATACCCTAAATACTGGATAATTGACTAAGACTTGTGGTCTGAGACTCAAGTCTAATGAACAATCTAGCTGTTCAGTGAACCACAGACCTCAGTTTTGACACATATTCTGTGAAAGAGTGTTTGTTTTATTAACCAAGAACATGCAGACTGAATAGTATTTTATTTCTTTTTGCAAGCAGTTATCAAGCCCAACCCAGCAAGCAAAACACACTAACAATAAAAGCAATAGTTACAAGAAGTCATCAGCTATTATAGTTAGTAATGGCTCATCGTAATCCGTTCATGTGATTGCTTCATAATGATGGTTATCTGGATGTCTCAATCTGAGCCCTGCATTAAATGACTTTGGGTTGGTTAAAATCAAAATAAATGTAACTTACCTTGAGGTTGCAATTTTCATCTGGCATTACTTCAAAGACAAGACCTTAAAATCAAAACACTTCTTGTTGTGGTTCTACAGAAAACCGTTGTTCCCGCTCATTCACCACAGCCTGTGCTAAAAGCCGTAACAGCAAAACCTTCAAATTAAGTTTTATTGCAAGTTAGATGTTTTGCACTGAATGGTAAACAAATGGAAAGTTAGAGCATGCATGTTAACAGAAATTGTACTTATTTATTTTAAGTTTTTATTTGTATGCCCCTCCCAAAAAAACTACATAAATGCATATTTGTATTTCCGATATGATTAATTACTTTTCAATTTCCAAGCATTTTTACTGAACATTAAAATCAAATGATATTTGAAAATACACAAACCTCATTCCATAACCTACGGTAATGCAGAGTTACATACCATGCATCCTCAGGAGACCGCTAACTTCATTAATTTAAAACTTGAGATTTGCGAGCATCTCTCGTAGCAGTAAAAATTTATGGCCTTGTAATTTTATATCAGGGACACACTAACAAGGACAGGACAAATTTCTAAATTTAATACCTCCATCGTTACTGGTGAGGGGCTTCAGTCTCTCCAGCAAATGATATTTCTCCATATGTTCAAAACATTGGTGCTAATAGAATCATATTCTTGCATGCGTGGTGGACTTATGCATTAAATTGATTGCATTGTGACTTTATTTTTGCCAGTCATTGTTTAGGCCCAGTCTGTAGAGTGCAGCTAATCTCTGTAGCCTCTCCAGAGTTAGCATGCTCCTCTTGGCTGCCTCTCTGATGAATGTTGTCCATGAAGCCTTCGTAGGTCTGTTGGTCAGCCAGCCTCTCTTCATGTTCAGATGATGGATTGATCAGAGCTTTGGGAAATGCTCAAAAGTTCAGATATTGTCTTACAACCTAACTGTACTTTAAATTTCCTCTCTGACCTTTCTGCTGTGGTCCAACTTTTTATTGATTGTGATGACTTCTGAATGCATTTGGTTGCAGTGGACTTTATTTACTTAAAGGGAAAGGATAATACTTTTTAGATTTCTTTAGATGTAAAAAATAAAAATACTGTATCAATTTCCTTCCATTTCACATTTATGCCAAATTTATGCCACTTCAGCATTTTGCTAAATTAGAGGGAGAACATAGAGTCTGAATATTTCCATAAAAACTCTTAAAAAATCCATTTGTGTGCATCCAAAGCTGCTACAAGACAGCTTCTCCTAGAATAGCAGGAGTTTTGCTGTCTACACTTCTATATTTAAGTGTTGTGGTCATGCATGATTCATTATGGGCTCAGCGAGGCACCCGTCATGCCAAAGCATATGCCAAGCTGAAATATCAAACAACTGGCACCGACTGTTGCCATGAGAGGTTCTCCACTCTTGCCACAATTCGCTTGCACTCCGTTCACCACTAACTGCCTTTGCAGGGTGATCCTCACCCACTTATGAGCAGCGTGTGAGAGTATCAAAATAACTTGTGAACATCAATTTTTAAGACGAGGTTTCTGTCGATCATGAAACAAGGTTTAGATTGTAAAAGTCTAATAAAACAAAATGCATCAGATCACATTTCTGACTGAAAGTGCTTCTTCCAAATGCACTTTCCTGAATGTTGGCCTTTGAACAAAGGCCTGTTTTTGAAGGCTGCAAGAGGTTTTGCCACAATGGCTTTGTAGTGACTCTGGTATTTACAGAAGTCAACACTGTATGGCCATGTGGTTCTAGGTTATACCAGCGAGCCACAGAAGCAAAACTAAAAACGTATATTGCACATGTACGAAGTTCTGAAGTCATCTGTAAGGAAAATACCCACAAGTGCCTCGTATAAATAAACGCCACAGAAATATCTGAGTTTCCCTCCTCTGCCAAGCAACATTACACGAGGCATAATAGGAGAGATAAACTGAGCGTTCTGGTTCCCCTCACAGTGCAACGAGCCATGAAAGAAGTTTCCTTTTTATGACCAGCGATGCACGGCATGTTTCTGCAACAGATTCTGTCCATTAACACATCAGCTGTGTGTGCATTCACTTTGTGAGAGAAACAAGAGGCAGATGGATCCTGTAGTTCGCAGCCAGCACAGACCCAGTAGAAGGGGAAATTAGTTTCACAGAGTTCACCCCAGCGGGGGGGTGGGGAGAACTCTCAGGTCAGACGACTTCAAGATGAGGCGAGTAGACACTCCTCACTGCAAACCGTGTGATCCATCATCACCGGCACGCTCTTCTGTTGGAAGATCGCGAGCATGCTGGGAGCTCCCACAGACCTCCACTTGAGCACAGTTAAGCTCAAACACATGAAACACTGCAGACAACCGGAGGTAGCAGTCACATCACACAGGGCCTTGCAAAAGTAGCCTACAGACCTTTTCAAATTTTGTAAAGTTGCAACTGCACAATATTTTATTGTTTTTTTTAAGTTAATTAATTGTGATTAATTAACCATATAGATTTTATTGTATTACAAATTTTATTGCATTTTTTTTTTGTTCTGGCCAGAACCTTTGTGTTCTCGTGTTTCTGGTACTCCCGTAAATCAAACTCACAACATCTGCAAACGTCGCTGCTGTTTGCAGATGACAAGGCTGCCTCGGCTTTGTCATCTTCTCTCTGCTTCTCTCGGCCCACTGGAATTAATTTCTGCTTCAAAAAAAAATCCGATTGAAAGCTGGAAAAATTCATCCTTCTTTACTCTGACACCTCAGAAGTCCCTTAATCAGTGCTTGGAAGAGAATATGACCTCTACAAACTATCACAGGGTTTATACAGGAATCCTAGACTTGAATTTACTACTTTTCCTCTTTTTACTTCCTCTAGAATATTTTACTGCCAACACAAAATTGAGCAGAAGTCTCTTTTGGGGGAATTCTAGGGGTGCACCGATTTATCGACCAGTTCACTTATCGGCACCGATTTCTCTTTTTGTTTTGTAAGATCAGTGATGGGCCGATACTTACATGTGAACCAATCATGTCCCCTGATTTTATCTCCCTCAGTAAAGGTCTGAAAATCAGCCGCGGTCCTCTTCTGCTCTGCTGTGAGACGTCTGACTGATAGACCGGCCCACCAGGTCACGTCTGCACAGTTGCAGTTAATAGTCGCCCCACTGATGCCAAAAGCAATTTTTAGTGACAAAAAAATGGTATAGAGCAAAACTGGAATCAGCCGGTCAGAGATTTTAAAGCTCAGTAATTGGCGATCGGCCAGAAAACTGCGATCTGTGAGCCACTAGTGAATTCACAGCACTGACCCATGTAAGACAAAACTTTATCCCACTTACTGGGGGATTATTTTTCCCATGCTGTTGAGCATAGCACCGAGTTCTCAACATCTACATCTCCAGGTTTCATTTAGTTAACGGGATCGTTCTACCACGGCAGAGCGGCTACGGATGGCAAATAAAAAAATTGGCTTTTCTCCTCCAGCATATTTGCAAAATTTCCGCTTGTAAACAATAACATGTATGGTATCACCTTATAAATGGTGTACAGGTAAATGTTTTACTACTTTTTCTAAAAATGCCAGTAGCCAGAGAAGCTCAGCTCTGAGGTTAGCGTGTCTGCGCCACCCGTCGCTGGTAATGCGGCTCTCTGCTGAGGTGTGACGGTAATACTTGTTCTCATAGCTGAGCTTGAAGTCGCATCGCTTCTGTCGCACCAAAAAACTAAATAGGGATCTGTTCCTGTTCCCAGGAATCCGTTGCTAATGAACGGTAGACTCTCCGCTCGGTTTGGTTTGATCGCAGTCCAGGTCAGATTTATATTTTTTCCTGCAACTTTACAAAGCGCTTTGCTGTCACCGGGTCATCGAGCCAAAGTCGTGGAAACTTATATTTTCTCAGACGAAAAGCACAGCAGAACCAATCGAGTCTATCAACGTCAGCTCAGGTCCTGGGAGTACTTACAATTCTTAATACAGATTTTATAGTAAAATGAACTTAAGACGAAAAGTCAGCATCAATGTAAAATTCTAAACATATTGCATTTTTTATTTTTTCATTTACTACTAAGTCAAATTTTATTTACCTTTTAAATTACTGGCCTTAATTTGAGCTAATTTAATTTACTACTGCGTGGAAACCCTGCATCAGAAAGCTGGAAAAAGGTGCTCTTGTGAACATTTTTTTGTGGCAAATTGCTGACAAGTGGCAGCATCATGTAGTGGGAAAATTGTGTTTTCAGCAGGGAAGCTGTTGAGGGGAAGATGGACGGCTGGGATGGAGGTTCACCTTGCAGCACGACAGCCACCCTAAACATACAGTTACACATATACACATGTTTTAGGATCAAAGTCAAAGTTCAGGTCTAAACCTAATTAAGCATGTGTGGCACTACTGAAACTGTTTTGTTCTCTGATGGTTCCTATCAAAATCGTACAGAGACGTAACTCCTGATGTGGAAAACTGGTACAAACATAACCTACATGATATGCAGCTGTGATTATATTGAAAGGTGCTTCTACAAAATGCTGACTCATGTCACCTGAGTATACTTACATGCCACACTTTTCAAATTTCTATTTGCAAAAAATGTATCACTTTCTTTCCACTTCATCTGATCCAATCTAACCTGACACCCTCAGTAAATGCTCCCAGATTACTGCGTAGATATTTTCTGGAGGAATTTTGCAACCCGGTTTGAAGAAATGCCTTCAGTCAGTGTTTGTGTATTTCATAAGATTTAGTGCCTGAAAGGGACAAAAATACCTGTGAATATCTAACTAATAACTGGGTGCTGCATGTAGAGTAATTATTCACTGCTGGTGAATCCCATCCCATTCCAAACAAAAGCTGTTCTTTAACAGAAGTATCCCTGAGTTTTACAGCAGTGCTAATTTCACTTCCAACTTGCCAAGAGCAGCTAGGTAGCAACATCCGTCTGTTCTGGAGCCAAGTCTGGCTCTGATTATCACCAGAGCTACTGCCTCTGCCTGAGAAAAATGCTGCCGCTTTAAAATAAATGTTATTGTTTGTCACAGGAAACCAATCTGATTACTGTTTCTTCTCTCATGTGCGCACTTAACGCCGCACACCGGGCTGTATTTACGCATGTGGTTTTCATTCCAAGGCCCCAGCCAGAGGGGAAATGGACACCTCGCATTTTCATCTTTATTAAGTCACAGATTTTAGAAGGGTAAAACGGGGGTTGTTTGCACAAAGTATTTGCCGATCTGGAAGACAATCTGTCTGCGCACATCAAACAATAGATTGGGTTTCCCAGCGGCGGCAGAAGCAACAGAAAGTCAGAAGTGGCCAGGGGAGATGGAGCAGGACGACTCGTCTGATAGCTGTGACGTCTGTGTTTGCTCAACTTGACAGCGAAAGTGAGGAGCAGTTAAAGTGTGGTGCGAAGGTATTTTGGGTTCAACAGGAATTGGCCATTTTGATGGTATCGTTTCACGTCGGCTGTGTGTACAGTTACAGCAGCAGTGTCGACGTTAATGTACATCTTATCAAATGCCTCTGAGTGGAAACAGCATCTGCACGGTTCTCTAATTTACTCGACTATTCATCAGTTTTGTTTTTTTCCCCATTCCTCTGGAAAATACTGAACCGGTGCTGAATACTGAAACATGCACACAAAAAACAGCAGAGTGCAGAAAGAAATAATGTATGTAAAAAAACAGAATTAAAGACTTGAAAGACATCTGAGTGGAAAGCTGAGAAACCGGGAGAGCCGTCAGCGGGGCCTGCCAAGGCTTAGAAGTCAGACTGTTTGTTTTGCTTCGTATGTCGGCGAGCCACTCTGCTGCTCCCAGTGTGGTTCTGTCCTGCCGTCATTCTCCATTAGCTTCCTCCAAATAAACTTTACCTCTTCTTCTTTACTTCACACCCAGCAAGCCAGTACCACACACCTCCTAGGAAAAAAAACACACACACAATATCTAAATGTTGTGAAAGGAGCCAATTAGAAAATTTATCTTGTTTGGAGGGCTCGTAATAGTTTAATTCCAAAAACATGTCTTCTGCCTCTCTGGTAATGTGTCACATGTGCGGCTGTGGCTTTCTGCAGAGCTGGGGTGGGCGAGCAGCAACGGGGGGGGGAAGGGGGAGTTTGAACGTGCTTGGTGGCAAACATTTGTTTATGTTTTCCTCCTAGTGCATCATTTCAAAGGGCGGCATCACGGGCTTCACATCTCCTGTCGATTAGAAACACATTGCGATGTGCTCGGTATGAAAAACTGTCAAACCAACAGTCATGTCATGTATGAGAAACGGGGGGAAGAGTTGTGTGATGCAATGTGTTTTTAAAGATAGAATAACTTCGGCATTTAATCAGGGAGACATCGGCTCATTTGGTTTCACTTAAATCCACAAACCACCCCAAACCTCCCCCCCCGAAGTGCAGAGATAGCTTGTGTTGCAGGACCCACCACTCCCAACTGCTGTGTGTGGCTTTCTGTGTGTTTGAACAGTGTTATTTTAAAGGAATCTGGTCTCAGAAGATCTCTGTCACATCTACATCTCATATTGAAGTAAATAAATAAATACAGGAAAAATACAGCAGATGTCTCCACCAGCTGATGAAAGAGGGAATACAACATGTGTGTTTTTACTACCTATTTATTTTCTACTTCCTGTGTTTGAGCCTGAGCACGTGGCTAAAAAGGCTTTTAATTGTTCCCATTACACACAGCTGAGGCATGCTACCAAAGCAATGACAGGAACGGTCCTTGAATAGACATCCAACTGTAAAACCTGAAGAAGAGGCTCTCATGTTTCGTTTAATTTCCTCCCCGGTTCGCCCCTCCCATGCCTGCTGTATTCCTAGTAGGAAAGAAACATCTACCAGCTTGATGAAACTGAAACTCTGACTCAGGCTTTTGATATTTCATTTGTGAATGTTTCCATTTCTCTAAATGGAATAATGTCAGTTTCAACAACTTCAAAATTACATTTAGAATCAAGGCTTACAGAGAATGACATTTTGTGACATTTAGCAAATTTCCATGAAAGTTGACTTGAATCATAAACCAAACCGACTGTTTCTTCTGCAAAACTCATATTTACTTCCTTTAATGAAGCAAAAACTATTTAGTCATCATTTAAAACTGTTGATTTTATGCTTGTAATTCACAATAATTATTTTGATTTGCATGAAGGAAATTAGGACAAATGTAAAAAAGAATTAAAGAAAAAACACCTGGCAGCCAAGACTCCAGTGATGAATAATGTGGCTATTCTGTATGGACAAAAGGAGGAACTCAGAGGAGCTGTTATCTGATAGCTGTAGCTTGAAGAGCTAACAAACCGGCACCCAAAGGAGAACTTTATGAGCTCTATGTGGCGCGCCCAGTCAGCTTAGATGGGATGACTGTAGCCCAGATGGATAGTTGACTTACAAGTGGAAGGTTGTAAATTGATTCCAGCTTCCTCTTGTCATGTGGCGATGCGTCTCAACACGAGGCAATACATGGAAGTAAGCCATGTAGAAGTAAGCCGTGGTCATGCTAGTCTTGATATTCCCACATACTCAGCATGTCATTCTGCAGGACTTCCTCTGCCCAGCTGAAGTTAACTTTCTCACAGCAGCACCTCGTTTGGGATTAACAAGTCACTTAAGCTAATGCTAACATGATGGATACAAGGGAAGTTGAACCAGTCAGTCAGCTGATGTGTGCAGCAGGAGTTTTTTTTGTTTTGTGTTTATTACTTTTTACTTACAGAGAACACACTTAATGTAAAAAAAAACAATAATTTTGCTAACACACAACATGTGAAGCCACTTTGCTGGTTCAGTTATTGACTCCCTGCATGAGCAGATTTGAATTGTCATTATTTTATTTTATTTTTTCACTCCTGAAAACCAAGAGTTCACATCACCTTAATGTTGGAATTTCTTGGTGGAAATTATATTTCTAACAGAGAAACTATTTTTAGTGATTAATGAAAAATCTGCCTTCTTCATGTGTTCACATCTTCACCCTCACTTCAATCACACTGTAGACACATCTGTGTATAAATGCTCCTAACTTCCAAGACCTTTGACAAATTCCAGCTAAAACTGTCTTTTTTTGAGATTAAGAGAACAATGTCTGCTGACATATACTCCATCAGTCTCTGTGTAATCAGATGATGGCATCAAAATACAGTAATACTTTCCTGTATTTAAAATAAGTCTGAATTTAAGGACATTTTTATCACCAAAAAGCGCTTTCAAATGAAAATAATAAGTCAATTATGCTTTATTTATGCTTCAATCTTTCAATGTTTATTGGTCTTATGGCACTTTCTTTATTTTATTGTTCATTTTCATTTCTGTCACACAGTATAACTTTTATATGGATAAAACAAAAAGTTATGTCTCATTTTCATAAGCAGTTATGCATTTACATTAATAATTACTTTACACTTTTTCAATTAATTATTACATTGGTAATAGAAAAGGTGGCTCATCTAGGCTGTCAAAGAGAAATCAGCTGTAGAAAATATATCTAAATATATGATATATCACCTTTAGTTTTGTCCATAGATGATTTGTGCAAACAGAGAATATATGTGATCAGGTGTTGTATGTGTGAACCATCATTAGTGAGGCAGTGGGCAGCACAGGGTGAACACGGTGCTGGGCAGGGTAAGGCCTTATCGCTGCTTTAATTTTTCTCCCCAAGGTGAGCTGGGAAGAGATCAGTGGCACTAAACCCTGGGAATTACCCTAGATATTGGCCCCCTGTGGTCTGCAAATGAAATCCTGCTGTCGGCAGGAAGAACATGGTGGTTAACACTCTGAAAATCAGTTTTTGTGCAGACCACAGCTGGCGTGAAGGGACAACGAAGAGCAGCAGAGAAAGCTGAAGTAAGGAGCAAGAAAATGAGAGGGGGAAGGGGCAGACTGAAGGGAACAGAGGAGAACTCATATGAGAGAAGAATCTGAGGAAATTGCCTTGCTTTTGGCCTTTATTTTAGAACACCTGCTTAAAACGTACATAGTTTTTCAGCACCCAGTGTCTTCAAAGGTAGTCTGTGTAATATGTGAGTCTGCATGAAAGCTAAGCCCTTATATTGTATGTGGAGGACAATCTAAAAAAATAATACGTAAGAGTGGTAGCAGACAAATGCAGACTTTAGACGCATGAACCAAACTGGGGTTGAAACCAAAACCAGTGTCCAGCTGTTTGCAGGCCTGGTTCTGGGGGCCAAGCAGACTCGCCTATGAGATAAAAATCAGTGCATGTAATCATAACCTACACACACTGGCTGAGCAGCTGTCAGGCCGATGATGGTTATCACCGTTTGCTTTTTTAGCCCATTGAAAGTAGGCACTTTAACACAATATTTCAACTGAAACAATCCAATGACATTTTAATATTTTGATTCTAATGCAACAAGAAAGTTGTTGTGCAACAATGTGCTGTTTGTTGCAGATAGTAGAGAAAGCTTGCTTAAGGAAATAAATAAACCCACATATGGTCATTTGGTTGAAGGACTTGTTGAGGACAGAGCTTCCCTGAGAGACAGAAGGTTTGCATTTGCTCAAAAATACAAATAGCATCGTACAGATTTCCATACACCAAGTTCCTCTGATTAACATTCCTTCATTTACATACTTTAGTTTAGGATGTCCTCAAATGTAAAAGAGGTATCTCACTGTAACAGGAAAGCATCTGCAATCTAATGCGTGATTCTCGGGTGTAATTAGCCAGGAACTGGAGTTAATGACATGGAAAATTATACATCAGCTTGTTGAACACCAAACTGACACGACGCAGGCAGAAACTATATATGCTGTTACATTTCAACACTCACTTGAGTCAGTCTTAGCTTCGCTGCCTCACAGATATACACAAACATCCACACAGACACACACACACCCCCACAGCCACATACACACACATCTTCACCTATGTATTTAGCACCGACTCCCCTGCTGCCCTGTGACACAGAGATATTATTTATAGGCTCTTATAAGGGTGTAAAACAAGCCCTCCTCTCTTTAGAAAAACCCTCCCCGAATCAGACCAAAAATAGCAGGTGCCCCGATCGCTTAACTAGGCTGAGGGGGATTCAGGGCTTGGAAATAAAGAGAAGGATGTTTACTCATTGCCAGAATGAAACCAGTGCTAATCTCCAATCAAGTCCAAAAGGCAGATAGTTAGCAAGGAGAACCTAAAAATATCCCAGAGGGTAACACATTCCTGATATGGTCTAGCTTAACTTTGATCATACTGGACCGTGTGTGCTGAAAATGATTAGCACTTCTGTACAGCGCTTCGGGAGATTCCCTATATAGATTCACTTAAAGGGCATAGCCCAGAGTATTGAGGCATGTTGCACCTTTCAGAGGGAAAACATGGAGTAGCACAGAGTGCCTGAGAAGTTTAGCTTAACGCTGCAGTCAGTTCAAACTCACGGCCCTGGTGTTACATTATGATTTATGCATCGGCCAAATATTGATGACAATCATCTAAAGTGAAGAGAAGAAACTACAAAGCATTTTATAGTTCCTCTTCTTCTGTAGGACCTGTTTGGTAATGCTGAGGCTTGATATAGTAAAAGTACCTGGTGCTTTCAGTACACATGCTCTTACAGTTTCAGTATCATCCCCACATATTCATGGTTCAGAATTTGTAAAGTGTTCTGTGGAATCTAACAGAAATATATGCAGACAATTCATTTATGGAAAGCACATCTAAAATATTCTAAAGATAATGCAACTTGGGAAGCTGAAACACCAAGACTTAACGCTACTTGACACACGAAGCAGCCAATCCAAGGGCACCTTTCATTTCCCTTGCTGCTGATTGGCTGAATACCCAAAAGTGGAGATAAGGAAGACTGTAGATGCTAGTTTATGTGGTAGTGCTGAGATGGTTTACAAATTGTGTATTAATGGGTAATAAGGTATGTCTGAATTATTAAAATAGTCATTTGTAGGCCTTTTCAGATGGAATCTCAAGTATTCGCTGATTTCTATTCTCCATATTTATCATATTGCTCTGCATGTACATGAGCTTGATTCAAAGCACTAAGACCCTCCCCCGGGCTCTGATTGGTTAGTCCTGATTGAGCGTTGCATTGAAGGTTTGGAGTGTATTTTCCAGTACTATTCAGTATTCTTACTGTTCATTAAAGAAAGACTACGCTTTCTTCAGAAAATCTGTAAGTTTGGGACACAAAAACTGTGATGAGTTAATAAAGGTCCATCATTCTTCCTCCAACATAATCATTGTCTCTGCTTTGATCATGTTAACATGTTTCTGGTCAGTCTTTTGTTTGCGTTCGTCCTCTGGAGGTCCATCAGGTTTCCGTAGCGACTTCTGTCATTTCATGAAGTGACTTTTGTTAACTTAACTCCCTGTGAATCTGCACTCAAATCCATTTTTAAACTCAGTCATGATCCTTATACTAAGATTATTAGGATTTCATGTATGAACAACTCCAAACCTGCTCTGTTGGTAAAAAGAGCTAAATATACTGAATGCAACATCAGGTGGAGATTTCCCTCACTGGCAATTTTTCCAACAAAAGCTATAGTCAGAAAGTTATATTAACATTAGGAGAAATGTTTACTACCTCTTTTTCCTACGTTACAGCTGTGTTTTAATAAAGCCACCTCAAGTCAACCTCAAAGTCAGCTAATTTATTGTGCCTCCAGGTCCTCACACACCGTCCTTCTTACACCTCACTTCATCTGCAAACATCTTCTGGCAGCTCATCCTGCCTGTGCAACGTTTCAGATCACCTAGCATCCTTTTAACATTGGGTGAAGATAATAATGATTTCAGTTATTAGCTACCAGAAACTCTCTACATCCCATAACCCCCAGTAAGTCACGAATTAACTGTCTAATGTTGGGACCAGACCTGTGGAATCAGACAAAAAGTCTTGAAAAGCAGCAGATCAAGAAAATCAGGAAAGGGGGAGAAACAGTAAAATCTGTCAGACTGCAAAGGGTTCCAAACACATTTGGTAAGGCTTCCAGCAAACCACACAGAGAGAAGTTATCCTTTATCCATAGACCAGCAGTTAGCCAACCAAAAAGTCTTAAGGTCACAAAAAACCAAGAACAAAATCTAAATATTGAAGAAAACGTCATCCATGACACAAAGACCAAGATCACTGAAAGAATTCAAATTAGCCAAAACACATAAAAGATGTTGGAAAATAGTTCCCCACATGCAAACTAAAACTAATAAAAGTTTTTTTTTCTTTTTTTCTTATTTGCTAGCGACCTGGGGAACTAAGAGTAATTAAGTTAACTGTAATTTCATCAGTTTATGAACATCTTAATCACACCTGGGTTATAAAACATGGCAGTGAGCAAAATACACCAGCAGGGCTCAACTACAAAACAACAAAAGAGGCTTTAAAGTGGCCAAGTCAAAGTCTGGACTGAAATTTGACTGAGAAGCAGCAGCGTGACCTTTAACCTATTGTCCTCTTGTATTGACTCAAGTTATCTTTGTCTGATATTCAAACATATTCGATGATCTGAACACTTTAAATGTGATAAAGAAAAATGCAAACCTGAATAAATATGTAGGGGTGCAAATACTTTTCTCCAACACTGAATAGAAAAACTTAGAGTGAAACAGCAGCAGAATCTCTGATTTCCTATGAAGGATAAATCACTTCATTCTCACTGAGCTCCACTGATTACTGCTTCAAAAAATAAGCAGAGTTACAAATTCGTTGAACTGTTAGATCCGAGCCAAACTATGATACAGGCTGATGTTCTTTCTTAACTGTTTAGTATGTAAGATTTTATTTTCTGATTACAATGTTACTAAATCAGTTATTTGAACCTTTCCTTGTGTTTCAGTGAACAAGCAAGGACAATAATCCACATTGTTGGAAAATAAAGCAATATTCCCCTTCAAACTTGATTTTATGAGACTTTTCTTGACTCAACTATTATCGTTAAATCTTATTACCCATTTTTCAGTGTGGATGCCATTTGCCTAATCCTCCCTACTGAAATTTTCCATGTGTAAAATCTTCAGATTCTTAGTTCAACAAACTTTATTTACCCACTTGTCACACAGAGACAGAAAAAACAGCAACAAGCAACAGCTCATAAAATTACAAGGACACAAGGAAGGCTGTGTTCTTGTCACCTCGCACTAGTTTTAGCTCTACTATGCTGCAGATATTCACACTTAATTTATATCTCAGTAATCTCCATGTAAGCAGATTGCTTCATATCTTCAGCAGCTTTAAAATTTCTTGCAATGAAATGAAGTGAGATTAAGAAACTGAAAGTTTCCCAAAGTTTTTCGTGTTTCAGAAAAATGACAAGTAGCTGTAAACATAATTTGTTGCATTTGCAGTTAAATTAAGCAGTTTTATCATGAGACCTGCTACATATTAAACAGATTAGTGCACTGGTGCAACATTTCCTTCATGTTAGAAGAACGTTAGCTTCAGAAGGTTCTTGGTTTGTCCTTGTGGACAGCTGTACGTCTCAGCCATGATTTTTGAGCAGTGCCTCTTACCCTCTCTGCCATGCTGAGGTAAAATGGCTTCAGCTGATGCTGGCGTTCCAGTATCAGCCATTTTAAGATCAGCTTGAAACCTTTTTGGTTCCTGAACATTAAAACTGAGGGTGATAGCTTAGACCAAAGGATTGAAAAGTGCACAGCTGGGTGCTTTAAACAGGGCAATCATCCAAAGCACAAGTCTTCCCAAATCCCTCACACCAGTCATATTGGAAAGTTTGGACTATAGTAAAACAAACAAAAAATTAATACATAAAAAAACTGGGTCTGTTTATGTAACAAAGTTAAAACTGTGGAATAAAGAGAATTATGACAGAAGCCTGTTGGTTGTAACAGAAAGCTTGTGGGTTCTTTGCAATATGCATTTAACCAAATATATCACAATTAATGAGATTTATGGCTAGGCAAGTGGATGTAATCTTCTGATGGGACTGGGTGTACTTCTGCTGTAAAAGTGCACAGAGTTAACAGGAGAAAGTGTTAAGGGGATTAAAAATTAGTTTAGAATCCCCTTTATTCCAGGATTCACTGCATTGCATCCTGGCTAGGTGTCCAACCAGAAGGGTCTTTTTTGTGAAATAAGTAAAGTTCAGCCCTTTCAGTTTGGACCAGAGCATGTTGAAATAAAGGTTGAGGCTGAAATGATGAGGGGAAATGAAGATGAGGACCAAACTGATGAAGAAGGGCAAGTCGGCAGAAAAAGTGGAGTTTGTGTGGCTGCTGCTCGGAAAAGCTAAACCAGAAGGAGAGTGTATGCTGTAAAAGAAATTCAGTTTCAAACTCCAGCAACTCAATCAAAACGTTTTCTCAAATATATTAGAATAGTTTGATACAAAGTCTTAAAGATCACTTTAAAAATCCCTGAATTCTCTTCCAATTTCTTGAGTTTGTGTTAGCTCCTGCTAAACCACAAGCCAGTCACATTTAGCTGTTTCAACAGGTATCTCGAGTATAACAGAGAAATCTGTTTGCCTCAGTCCAGACATGTTGTGTTTTGTTTGTAGACTAGAGTTAACCATTACCTGCCATCGCCGTCGGGCCAGCATGCAGCTAAAAGATTACTGACCTCTGTAGGTGCAAATATAATAAAGATACACAATTTTTGAAGTCACTATAAGCTTTTACATATCACAAACAACAACTTTTAGGTTAATAGAAAAATGATTACATTTTTAGGCCAACATGTCGATCCCTTAAAGAAAACTTATTTCCCAAACTGTTCTCTGTCAGTTCTTTCTTGCAGGAAGTTCTTACATCTCAAGTTGCTCACCATGAAAAGTGCAGAGGCGAGACATCGTAAAAAAATGCCTATCCACCTGTTGTTCTGGCACAGAAGAGGCATTTTGATCCCCACCTGCATTTTTTTTTGTTGGGCAGACTGTGACGTGTGTGCGTGTAAATGTATGCGCGTCCGCCAAGAGCGTCTCCCCATAAACAGGTGGGGTTCTGCTCCACAGATATCGAGTTCCCCTCTTTGATAACCCATTACAGACTTCATTAATTTCACTCACTCTGGCCATGCACTCGCCGCCTGACAAACTCACAGAGGAATTTGTGTGAGCACACCTCTTTGGGCTTGTGTAAGTTTTACAAGCAGAGATTAACATGTGTGAAAACAAATGTAATTTAATCCTTTATTGTTTTAGGAAGGTGAAGCAGACATGGCGGCTTAAAGAGAGGTTTTTGTACACAAGTCTGCAGTCGTGTCCTTAGTGACTTTATGACGAGGCTGTTTCCATTGTTTGGGGAAAAGCGAAATCTAAAAAAGTGTTTAATTAGATTAGGAACAAAAACATTAATCAAGAGTTTCTATGTTTTACAATAAACACAATTAAATAAGATGAAGCAAAAGATAGAACAAGAAAATTTAGTGGGGCATGTTCATCCTTTAAACTCACGCTAATAGGTCTCAAGAGAGCGTTTTTTTATTCAGGGAATGGAGCTACAGTGATCTCCCATGTCCAGTTGTTCTGGACAAATTTCTGCTTTTCTTTGTTTCCTGACATTGATTGGTTATTCTCAAGCCCACAGGACACCCGATACGGCAGCCTGCCTGATTCCAGTTGTGCAGTGAGTCACCTCCATGTCTGGCAGATGACAGAGTATTACAGGGTGAACTTGGACTCGTCCTCACTCTGTCCACACCGAAACGCTGAGATGAGCGCCCCTGTCCAAAAGCATATCTAGGATTGCTCCAAACTTTCAGAACAATGCAGGGGATTATGACGCTATGCTAAATTTAACCTCACAAAGGAATTTATACAAAAGCACACAGGCAAGTCATTTGTCTTCCTGAATGGCAGATGCAATTTGCACAATGCCACAAACAACTGATCTCTGGACTGCAACCCAGGCAGCTCTATGTACCTGCTCGGTGTTGTCCAGCTCCTCCCTTTGTCTGAACGAGACAGAAGAGGGGAAAGGTCACTAGTCCATCACAAGTAACCACAGAGACACACAAGGCAAACGGCCATGTACACACTCAAACCTCAGGGCAAATTAGACAGACCAATTAACATAACAGTCATGTCTCTAGATGGTGGGTTTAAACTGCAAGTTCAGGATATTTTTAATATATTAGCCAAAAATTACTGTACTCAAAATGACTATAGCACTCACCAATGTTGTGATGACGATTTATTTTACAGCCGTAGACATGGCTCAATGTGTTGAAAACAGGCCAGAAATGACTACTGAAGGCAAGAAACATCAGGAGACATGAGCTCCAACACAAACTTACTCTCCAAACTCCTAAACAGAAAGGAGGAGGTCACCACAGACAATGAGACAAAACAACAAGGATCAACCTGTTATATGAATTTATAATTCCAGAATATAAATTCCCATTACGGTTCTAAAGCCATAAATCGTACATTACAAAGGGTAATCGGTTCTTGCCATTCATTGTTCTCAACTCGGTTGCTGTGGGTCTCGTCTTGCCAGCCGTGATGGTCCTGATCATCAGAATCCAAACTGAAGAGTTTTCACTCCTTTCTGAGACATCCAGCAGTCGGTTCGAGTTCACACCGGGACGGTTGTGTCCTATTTATTCATCTTCTGGCATTTCTTCACATACAAAAACAGTTCTTCTTCCATTTTCACTGATAAACAACCAGACAGCAGCATCGATTCAGTCGCTGTCTGAGGCACAGTGCATGTTATGACCTGAGGATGGTAGACAGGAGCTCCACGACCCAGATCACCCGACTGAGGCATTACTGAACACTAAAAACACTAAAAGCTATTTATTTAAGTTGTAGGTCAGAGAGATTTGTCTCTGGAAAGTTTTATGGAAGTGTTTCACTAAATGATATTTATCCAATATCAATATTCTGGATTCATTTCTCCTACAGTCTCATGGTCTTGTTTGTCATCTGTGGGAGGAAGTCGGAGTAACCAGAGAGAGCTCACACATGCACAGGGAGAACCTGAAAACCCCAGGCTGAGATTCAAACCCAGGACCTTCTTGCAAGTCAATAGTGCTACCAACTCTACACGGCAGGTCATATTAATTTACAACACATTTTAAATTTATGTTGATATTGGATTTAATCTGCACAGTAAGCCAGCTGCATTTTGTCCTTCTGATCTTGACAAGTATTAATGGGAAAACAACACCTTCTCTACAACTCAGCAAATAGGTGCCATCTGTGCAGCATTGTTTAAAAGGAGACTAGTGTCATTTATTTTTAGTAACCTGTACCAACTATTTAAAAATGTCCTCGTAATGTTCAGACTCAGGCCACTGGGGTCATTTCTTTCTTGTTGCATAGAACAGCCTCTGTTGTTTACTGTGTGGTGTTGAGGTGAAGTCAAATTTATTCTGATCTTATTGATTTAACACAAGGCAAAAAAAAGGTTTTCCAGAATAAAAGTTGGAGTTTTTTCTGGGCACACTGAGAAAATGGGTGTTTGAA
Source organism: Phalloptychus januarius (assembly GCA_902982915.1). Lineage (NCBI taxonomy): Eukaryota > Metazoa > Chordata > Actinopteri > Cyprinodontiformes > Poeciliidae > Phalloptychus > Phalloptychus januarius. The sequence goes on along the minus strand of CADWAE010000484.1, from coordinate 7,799,638 downwards.
TTGCAGATGATTCACAACATTGAGGCATCTATAAATCCATAATGAAGAAAAAGCACAAACATCGCGCTGGGGAACTACTCAACAGTGGGAGTGGGAAGTTGTGGACAGAAAACCAAACAAAAGCAATTCATCAAGCAATATTTGATCCTTCTCTCGGCAGAGCATTGATTTTTCTGGTTTGCTGTGTAAGTTTGTGTGCGATCTTTAACAGTTCAATGCCATGAGTGGTATCTGTTCTCATTTAATTAACAAGGTCAATCATTACCTCAAACAAGTTGAACCGCATCTTTGTATGCATGATATTTTTTCCAGTTGGTTTGATGGGAATATTATTGGAGATGGAGGAAATGTGAGAAAAGACCTCTGCAAACAATCATTCAGTTTTTAGTTTAGAGCAAAAAACACCAGGAATTACTTTTATGCTGTTTGAGTCAAAATCATATTGATCTTTGCTTTTTTGATCCAAACAGCTGAATACAACTCTTTTAAAACATTGCTTTCATAGGAGAATGTAGAGCAAAAATAATTCCTGGAACACCTTATTTCTAAATAGACAGACTGAAATGATGCATTGCATTTGTGCTGACCGAGGTCAGGGCAGTGAAAAATAGTACAGCATCCTGAACTCCATCAGTTTCAGCAGCTCAAAGAGAAACATCTGGTTGGACTCAGCTCCGGTGAACGCAAACCCTGCCAAGGAGGCTGCACATGTAGAGAGCAGACAGCCTTCAGAACAAGCACCACCAGCTTCGTTGGCTACTGTCATCATTTCCTTCAGGTCTCGTTCAGTTTAATAGCCCTCCATGATCACCATGTGCAGAAGAAACCTGTTCCCTTAACGGCTCCAAATAAAAGAGAAAAGGTGGAAAAAAGGTTCTGTAACTCTGTGTGATAACAGATATGAATATGTTACATTGTTACCTCTTTGAGCACTGTACATAGTTTGGCTTTAGTGTAATCTATCAACCCTGGGTGAGAAATAGCCTTCTATATTTGTCCCCTACATCTTTAGCTTGTGCTCTCAGTTGGTACAGAGGCAGCTGAGAAGACAACCATCTCCATCAGTCATAACTGCTGGCTCAGAGCCTGGGGTTCCTGTCACTAAGAGGCTTAAAGTGAAGACTCTTCCCCCTCATTCGAATAAAAGCCAAGCAGGTCAAAAGGTTCCGAAATGATTTGCATGACCAGGGAGGTTCTGACTTTATGACTGCAGCGCAAAATTTACACTAAGTTGTGGTTTTCTCTGATGGATAGTTGGCAACTTCTTCCTATTGCTACAGTCACTGCAGTGATCAGTCTTAAAATTTAAAATTGCTTAAAGCTGCTAGGTTCTTTAAAAAAACTCACATGTAGCCCCTGAACTCCGGACAAGCTGTGCAGTAATTTCAGTAATTCCTCCAAATGCCGTCAAATTTCGAGTCTCTTAAACGCTGTTTCAAGTCTGAGAATACGAGGCCTATAAAACACAAGTGGAAGAGCAGCAAAAGGAAACATTTGGGGAAAGCAGCTTGACGCTGGGAATTGCTCCTGTAACACACAGCCGTGTGACCACAAGAATCTGTCTGAAACCACGTCAAGACTGCGATGATTATTTCACTCTTTTCTGCAGCTTTTCGTCTGCATCCGCTTACCACCACATCAGCACTTTTGCTCCAAATGAAATCTGAAGGCATTCCTCTCCCTCTCCGCACCCTTTTTGAAGCTCTAATCAAACCCGATGGAGCTTTCTGAACCTCTGCGCCTGATGTTGCACAATTGCTGTCTTCTCATTCTAATGTAATCAAGGTTATCAACAACAAAACTTGCCTATGAGATATCTTAATCTCATTTTAAAGTCTTTATCATTTACACTGAAAGAGAAATTGCTTGTAAGTTATAGCAGTTGTCACTTGTTTGCATAGAGTTTAAGTAGTAATGTCCCTTAATGTCCCTTTGTAATGTCAGATGCTGAACATGCTGAAAGAAATGTTCTTATCTGGAGAATACAGTGAACCTAGACTGGGAAAGGCTTTAACTTTGTGCTTGCTCAACTTCCCCCTCAGACATCCTCATGGCTAAAGTGACCAACCTGTTAGCTTTAAGTGCAGGTGTCGTCCTGTCAAAGTGTCTTAAGTCTTTGCGACTTGTTCACTTTCTCAAATGCTCAGAGGTCTTTGCAGTCCGCTCTGGCAGTAGGGTCAGGATGGCGCTCTGTAAGTAGGCACTGAGAGATGCCTTCAAATACTTAGGAAGTTCAAATTTCCTACTTTAACCTGACAGTTATCATCTAAGAATCAACATATGGACGGTATTTTTTATAGAGTTTTTCACTTTTCAACATCCTGATATTTCAAACTTTGACTGGGTGAACAATTTGGATGATCTTCTAGACGCTGTGTTTGGATTTGATGTGACTGATCAATAGAAAGTAATACGTAGGTGTGAAATGGATTGAAAATTAGACATGGTTTTCAAAGCAGCCTGCAGTTGGTAGCACTTTTGCCTTGCATGTTTTCCCTGTCCAAGCTTAGGTTCTCTACTGGTACTCTAACTTCCTCCTGCAGTCCACAATCTAATACAGGGGTGGGCAATCCTGGTCCTCGAGGGCCAGCGTCCTGCAGCTCTTCGATGTCTCCCTGGTTCAACACACTTGAATCAAATAAGTGAATCACCTCCTAAGTGCAGTCAGGTTCTCCAGAGTCCTGCTAATGACCTCATTATTTGATTCAGGTGTGTTGAAGTAGAGACACATCTAAAAGTTTCAGGAGACCGGCCCTCGAGGCCTGGAGTTGCCCACCCCTGATCTAATAGGTTAACTGAACTTCTAAGACTACGTTTACACGAGTTCGCTGTCTGAAAATCTACACTCTGTCGGATATTGACGGTGAAAAAGATCCACGTTTAGTCGAGATCGTGAAGGCATCTTGAAGCTGCTGCAGTTGTCCTGCCAGGCCACTATGTGGCGCTGTGATTTCAGCAAGTCATTGAAATACCACGTTTGACCCTTAGCTTCCACCTCTTTTAGAAAACAGTAAAACCAAATGCCAATGCAAAACATATATATTCCATATCAGAAGTTGAATTAAACTGAACAGGTTAAGTGGCACACAGCACGTTGGATACCGTTTCCTACTGTGAAATATGTAGGAGGCTCTGTTACGTTCTGGGGCTGCTTCGTTGCATCAGACACAGAGTATCTGGAATCTGCAACCTGCAGACCCAAAACACCTAAAAACATTTCTATGAGCCCCAGGACCAGATTTAGGAGGGTGTGGGCCCCTGGGCTAGAGCCAAGGTGGGGGCCCTACTTAATCATTATACAGTTTGAATCGCTCTGTTGCTTTTCTCCAATCACAGAAAGCCGTTTCAAAGCTTCACTGACTTTTAGCATCGTTTCAAATACAAACAGCCGTGGTGGATGGAGGAGAGCTCAGCTGTGTTTGGATGGACTCACCACTTGGAGCTAGCTTTCAAAACGCAATCTGGAGAAGAATCATTTCTGGTGTTTGTAAAGATGTTCCGATGCTTTCAAATTAACATCCATATTTTCTGCTTCTTGCTCAGCCCAGTAAGCTGTTTTTATCCAAAGCGCAGGATCAGTCCTGGACGGATTATCCGTGGTCATCGCTCCACCTGGAGAAGAAGTTCGCCCTGCCGCTGCCTCGGACTCCCCTGGCACCGGATCAGTCCAGGTTCTGGCGGATCATAGAACCGCTGGTAGCAACGAGAAGCGGAGAGGGACAACGATGGTTCTGTTCCGTGTCCAATATGAGTTTTAAAACCCTGATAGCCTGGATATTTTCTTCATCACCTCTCGATCGAGCTCTTCTTTTTCTTTCTTCCTGCGCTTTGCTGTCATTCATTCTGTTGCCACCATCGTGAGAGATCTTTCCCTGAAGCTCCGCCCCAAAGTGAAAGAAGCGTCCAATTTGGACCAATAAGAATCAAGCATTCGTGATGGACATCTGCCAGAACAAATCAGACAGTTTTTTCAACAACACCACCAAAAGTAAGGCAATCGGACCTTATTCATTCACAAAAATACAAAGCATCTTTCGGGGCCCCTGAAGGGCCGGGGCCCCGGGCTGCAGCCCCGGTAAGGCCCTGCGAAAATCCGGCCTTGATGAGCCCTGATATAAATCCTACTGAACATGTGGTAGCAGCTGAAATATGCTACTAGGAGAAGGCAACCGTCAAACCTGAGACAAGTGGAGCAGTTGCTCCATAAGGAGGTGGACAAAACACCTGTGAACAGGAGAGAAAGTCTCATTGGCAGTTCAGTTCAGGTCATACTTACATGTCCAGACATTTCAGTCCAAAGTGCTCTACATCATAAAACATCATATAGTCACCAACTATGAAACAAACTATCAACATATCATCAAATGCCATCATCAAATATGTTGATCAGTGTTTCATTTTAGTTAGTGACATGTGACGTAACAGGAACCATCTTTGTCATGGCCTGTTTTATCGGTTTTTCTTCGGTTAATTTTCAGTAAATTCTTAATGAATTACTACTTTTGTCCATTCCAAATAATTTCAGTGGCCATTGCTGGCATTGCATTCATTTTCAGAGGGGCAGCAACAATCAATTTTGTCCTTGTATATATATGTATGTATATGTAGTAGCAATGACATTTTCCAATTGTTGCATCTTTTGCATTACTTGCGCCACCCAGCACTTATGAGTCATTCATTCTCTCCTTGTGTTAAATGCCACCCATGCTAAGAGAGGCTGTATGAAGTCATCAGCAGACTGAAGAGCTACTGTACCACAGAGATGTTGTTCAAGGGGGGAAGAAAAGTTGGCAGAATCTTAGCGTTGTGTCACTGGAAAGGTTTTGCAAGTGGGAGAAGGACGAATGAGGGATGGAGGGAGGAAGGGATTAGGAGGTGGATGCCTTGGAGAGACTCACAAAGAGTGCGGAGCAATGAATAAAGAGGAAGACAGAGATAAAAAGAAAGGTTAAAGGGAGTGGAGGAAGGTAAAATAGACTTGTGAGTGTGGAGGAGAGAGAACGCTGGCGTTGATAGAGGAGGTGAAAGACATTTTCTCTGGCTCCAGGCCCAGCTGGTGTCTACAGCGGACCGCTGCGGGTGTCAGATCTTTATTCCAACCCTGGAGACAGCTGGAGGTGTCAACACTGTTCTGGCCACAGTTATACTCTTGAACTGAGCCGTGTGTTTGTGCACGCAGAAGCCCCACTGTCACAACAAGCTGATATCATGTTGACACAGGGTCTCCCTCATCTTATGACTCATAGGAGAATATTCCCAAATCTGTGGTTTGATTTGTTGCTTTACTACCTCATGACTGCAGAATAAAACATGTTTTTAACTTCAATATGAACACTTGAAAACCAAGAGTTGATTTTTGGAGTGCATAATAAAGCATGACAGGACCCTCAAGAAAAGTTATGGAGGGACTTTCATGGCCCATTTACATTGAAACAATCACTCAGTACCAGGGTTTCAAATTCTCAAGAGCCACAGAAAGTCATTCAAGGGGTTAACCCTTAACTACAAATCAAACTGGTAGGAAGGCATTTTATTCTTCTATTAATACGTTCCAGAAAACATGTAGCTCTGGCTATCTCTATGTCTGTCTCTGAAAGTTGCTCTTGGATAATTCTGTTAAAAGATTGAAGTGTGGAAGTCTATAGGGATCAGTCTTCTAGGTTCACTAGTTTCTTTTTTATAGTTTTTTCCACACAGGCTGAACATCAGTGAGATCCACAGTGGAGACCTGGCGGCTGTGGTGTGTGTGGGAAACATTCCTGAGTAATAAGGTTAGTTCTGGTCCGATAGGTGAGTGAGAATGATATGAGGATCTCTACAGAAGACAGAAATGATTTCAAATTTTAATTGAATTTGTTTGAATGGTTGAATTTCAGCAGATCAAACAATGAATTGTGTTTTAGGTGCGGCAGGTAAAAACAGGCAAATGTTGCTGAACTTGGACATAAGTTCATTACACAAGATACACTCAGGAGGAAAGCAAAGATTCCTCTCAAATTTAAGTCAAACAGATTTATCTGATAATTTATGAAAGGTGACTTTGCATTTATATGGTGATTTCAAGAAGCTGTGGGAACATAAACTATTTATTTATCATCATTCTCTAAGTTATTCTGTCCTATTTAGGAAGGTGACCAAATTGGTTTTAAGATCAGAAATGTGAGCTGCTATGAAAAACAATGTGGTGACTGTTTCATATTTTGAAGATCTGTATGCTTTCTGGCTTTAAAATATATTCATATTATGTCTTTAATATGAAGGCGAGTTTGTACTGAAAATGCAATAAATGTAGATTTTTGTTTTTTACATGATTTTTAAGGAAATCGCTGTGGAACGTTTTCAGTATTGTGAGAAAAATGTAAGCAAGCTGATGTGTTTATGGGAAATGGGATTCCTAATAAATATGTGGCATAATGTTATTGAATTAGTAAGGACTTAGGACCGATACCGAATTAAGCCTTGTCTTTTCCAGTTCACTGCTTTTGATTGCAATATATTAAAGTCCTGCATGATGTACTTGCGTACCTACCTTCACTTTTCATCACCTCCGCTGCAGCGTTGGTGAGGGGCTGACAATGAATAATAAATGAGTCTGAATTTTCTGATGGAATTTTCATTTGCTCTGTGGACAATTTTCAGGAATAGGATTTAGACTTAATCTCACGCGGTGGCCCCTCCAACAGTTGGTGTTTGTAGCACAGATTAATGGTGAGATCTCCATCTCTTCCGTGGCATGATGTGATATTTGCTGCCATTTAAAGACACTTATTAGTTTACGGACTCAAATCTCAAATCTTCACAGTGAATTATTAAAGCAGCGATGCCTGGAATAAGAAAAAGTAAAGCAGCAAATCTGCAAATGCACATCTTTAATACACTGCAAATAAACCCAAACAATATTTCTTTATAAGTATAAATCATATGATGATTGTGGATCTAATTGAAGAATCTGTAGCGTTAACTTTGCTTCTGCCAGTGGAAGATGTCGTAATGAAACGATCAGTGGAAGTCTGAGGCCATTGGTTTTGTAAATGAATCCAACTGTAAGGAATGAATAGAGGAGCCAGTTTACTTCCAGACTCCAATATTCTGGATTCACTGTTTTGTCTAAAGATCCTCTGACTTGTGGAATAGAAATCCAACAACTACAAATAAACCGACTCTTCCAACTGAGTCTGCAAGGATTTATTAGCATCTTTATGTATCTTTATGTATCTTTATCAGCTTGCAGAGGTGAAAGTTACTGAACTTGTATCTATTTTGGAGCAAAAACAAATATATTTAAATTATTTGTTTCAATTGAAATATCATTTATTTTAACAGTTATAATAGTGTGGCAGCATTTTAGGCAACAACAAACAGATACTGACAGGATGACAACACTGATGGAAAACTGAAACACTGTTATGTTTAATCCATAACAGTGGGAAAAGAAAAGGTCATTTCATTGTTTTCTGAATATCTGCATCTGGTCAACTATAGTTCAAAATCTAAATGAGTTACATTCACAATGGTCTTAGAAGGTCTTTGAAGTCTTAAATTTGAGTGAAACCTGCAGAAACCTTTATGTGGAATCGAAGTGGCCACCATCAACAGGAAACAGAAACAATAATACAGTTTTTATTTTCTTCTTTTCCTCGTCCTACAATGTTATGTCTAATTGTAGCTGCTCCTTTAGATGAAGGCAGAGGTTAAATGTAAACTCACTCATGCACTCATGGCACATCGTCCCTTTCTCCCCAACATAGCTTGTAATCCGACGCCTGGATGCCCCCTCGCCATCGCTCATTACCCAGCATTCCTAAGGGCTGCATGCTGAGGCTGTGGCAGAGCGACTGGAGTGAGGTTGGCGCAGGACCAGGTGACAATGATTGATCAACGTATGACTGATGGCTACAGCTGATGCATCAGATCTGCTTCCAGTTGGGCCGGATCAGGCACTTCTCACCTTGTAAAAGAGCTTTGTGTTGCCTGAGGGTGTACATGAGGAGGAAGAGGATGTTGGTGAAGAGGTCAAGTGAAACTCCATTGAAGACTTTCTCAACTTCAGCTTTTGCTCCCTTGTGCTTTAAGATGTTTTTATATGTACAATGTTGGCGTGTTTATACTCACTGCTGCTGAAATGCTCAAAGCATAGATGTTGTCTCCATGACAACCTCTCATCATGTTTTATTGCTGCAAAACTTAACTATTTAAGGAATGTAAAATAATTTAACCTTTATCCACCTATAGTATTTGTCATTCACCTGCAGTGCGACAGTCGTCTCTTTCTTTTTGACATTTATCTTCATAATGACCTTTATGGATTAAGATAAAAGGCAATCAACCGCAGGTGGATGCATTTACAGATTTGCTTGTTTTTATAAGAATCAACAGGTCAAAATTTAATTTGCCTTCTGCTTTCCAGAACTAAAGATATCAGTTAGCAAGTAGCAGCATGAACTTTTTGGTCAGAAGACATTTCTTTAAAAAGTGAACAGAAAATTGGACTTTGCTAAAAAAAAAATAACCTTTTAAAAAAAGTAGGTAGTTTTACTTTTGTGAGATATCAACATGTGCAGCCTTTAGACATTTGCCAACTCCAATGGTTTAAAGATGTATTAAATATAAAATATACCTTTGTTCTTTGCATCCACTAAAAATATTTGCTTTATTTAATTCAAACATCTAGTTGCTCAGCTTTCAAAGCTAAGCTGAGTTTAGGATGCAGAAATAATTGGATGGATACATAATTGGGTGTGAGGAGAGAAAACAGCAGGTGTTCAGTAAATGAAGCTAAAAGGAAATAGGACAAGCTTCTTTGCATTTTTTTACACAGGGAAATCATGTCTGAGTAATTGCAAAGTTTGATCATATAGATACGACCTGATTATAAAAATTTTAACCAGTAATTTGATACCCCTTGTTTTTGGTGCAATTAGCTGCATGTCTTCTCTGTGTTGCTGGTTTAATAAGAAACAGTCCACAGAAATGCTCTCTTGGTGTGTTTTCCTCTACGTGGCCATAGAGCAGTTATGGAGCAGGAACTGATCGATTTGTTTCCCACTAAAGATCCTTGAAGTTGAGTGAGATTGGAGACAAAGCCTTGGTTCTGTTAATATTGCCCCCCAATGACCTGGTGGTATTTGAACTGCCCCCTGAGGTCCACTGATCAGAATGCTCTGTGTTATAAGAATGAGCGCCATGGAAGGGGTTAAGGCTTGGTTGCTCTTCCAGGGCCAAGCCTCTACATCCTACCGGATCAGTACAGTTCTCTTTGCAAGGATCATGGACACACAACCTGGCAACCTCTGCTGGTCTCAACCCAGTGGAAAATATCTATCAGTCGTTATTTGAAGTCCACCTCTCAAGGGCAGCAAATCCTCTAAACATTTAATCTTCTTGTTAAACTTGACAATCTTTTAAAATGTCAGTTTTCAGCTTTTCTCTGGAATTCTTTCCAAATTGTTTGGAAATAGCTACAATTTTGATTTAAGAGTTACTATCAATTTTCCCCATTTCATATAGTTCTACACAAAATTTTATTTTACATAAAAACATGAAACGTTTAGCAGTAACATTATACGCTGTGAGCAAGACGGGTCTCCTGTAGGAGTCTGTGTTACAGCAGTTCTGAAGAAGCCTCTGACTGAAGCGATCTGTTGTTTCAAAGTTGTCTCAAGAAGATAATGATCAGGATTGTCCATCATTCGTCTTCTCCAGAGATTCAACATCCATCCTCAAAACAGAAGCAGCCTTCTTTGGTCCCTGGCTCCTCCTGAGTCTTCTGGAGTTTCAGACAGAGTAAATCATTGTGTTAAATGCACCAGAAGACTCACATAACCTGATCCTCACAGTGAGCCTGCTTCATCCAGATGACAGCGGATTTGTTGAAGCAGGTGTATGATGGCGTCTTCACAGTGATAATCAAACTGTACGCCATCCTGAAATGTGCGTTTTTTAATTAGAAATAAAAAACCTTCACCACATTACATGTATAATGTTTTAGATACTTTAACTCTGACAAAGTTTCACAGTTTGGACGCTGCAGAGTCTCACAGAAATGGAATGTGAACAAGTCACTGATTAGGTTTTGTAATTACCTGTTGCTTGTGCTATGTTTGTTAAAATGACATTTGAAAACTATAAAACGAAAGTAAATAAAAGAAACGCAAAATGAAGTCATGTTTTACACCAAAGGAGCTTCAACATGATCCATCATATCAGCCGTTATCTGTCATATTAGAAATTCTTTGGTTCGATTCCCATAATTCCCTTTTTTCTCTCTCTCCATGAACTTTTTTCCCCCCAATTAATACCTCATGCATTTTGATTGCAAAAGTATTCCAGCTCCAGGAAGCCTGAGGATCAGGAACATTTCTCATGTCCAAATTTTTTAACTGAGGAATGTCATTAATTGAACACAAGCAAGTTTCTATTGTATCATCCTTGGCAATCCATTCCTTGTAAAAGTCAGCAAGGGGGATCATTCATCCATATTTTAGAAACTGAATCATAGCACAACTCTTTGTGATACTTAAACCATGTTAATCTCCCACTTCAGGGCGAAGGCATGTGTAGCTGAGGGTGGTGGGAGAAAAATCGTTTGAAAAGATATGAAGCAAGATTTAAACTCTTCTAATCACATCTATCAACACGAGTGGCTTGCAAGTCAGTGCAAATGTGTTTCATGTTAACTAAACACAGTTCGTGACAGCCCAGCAATTAATGAAAACATTTGAGAGAGCGGGGAAATGCTCCTGGGCTGGTGTGGCCTTGGCTGACGCGCCACATGCACTGCAGTCCAGCGGCCGCTTGTCGCAGCCTGGATGACAGCATGCAGGCTGGCCTTCCTCCCAGGCAGCAACGCTGAACTCATCATTAACACATGTATCACATAGAAGCAGCCGCCACACAAACGGTTCTTTCATGATCAGGTTATTGCTCTGTCTCATTCTGGAGGGTGGCAAGAATTTCAGTTCAAAGAGCCGAAAGTGAAGGTGTCTGATTTCTGGTCCGGTTTGAGGCGTGGCAGAATCAGACTCTCTGTTGAGCTCTGTGTCATAAAAAGACAATTAACCAAGACACAGATGTTAAAGATGCCAGTTCAGCATTAATTGTTTTATTAATTTATTCCAATCTCTTTATTTTTATTTAGATGGACTATTAAAATGAAAAAAGATGTTCTTTACTTTTACTACACCATACATTTTACCTTTATATGAGTAACATTACTATGAAGTAGTATTACTATGAAACAGTTTATGTTGAAGTGAGAGTTCTTGTTGTTCTGATGTTCATTTGTATCTGTGAGACATTTGAAGGTGAAATAAGATGCAGAAAACACATATATTATACTTTACCCAGTTCTAACATTCACATGTACATCACATATTACATAAGTGTAAGACTGTCAGTAATCAGGCCTGGATACTGCAGCTGAAATCTATCTATCTATCTATCTATCTATCTATCTATCTATCTATCTATCTATCTATCTATCTATCTATCTATCTATCTATCTATCTATCTATCTATCTATCTATCTATCTATCTATCTATCTATGCTTTAATTGTAGGAAACCCTTGGTGGAATCATCTCCTGAAGTGTTTCTTTTCCATTGGTTCGTCATAATGGAAACTCTCGTGTGACATTCGCAGCATGCCAGAGGTCAGCAGCGTCACACCAGAGCAAGCTGGCATGTCCGTCAAAGGACGTACTGGGAAACAATCTTAAGTATTATTTACGAGTCTGGCAACTGTCTTTTCAATGAACAATGACATCACCTAAGCTTAGCCCATTAAGCATTTATTTGCAGCAATGTGGCACCTCACACATCAAGCTGTCCGCCTTATATTCCCTGTGCCACAAGCAGCCCACAGTTAATTACATGATCTGACGGTCACCGAAGAAGGGCCGGGCCTGGCTGCTCACTGCAGGATGGACCATTTTGTTGAGATAGCTCATCCCTACCACCACCGCAAACAACAGCTGCTGTGCCCTTGAAGAAAGAGTTAACTAACATCAGCTAAAGCGTGACTGCTATGTCAAAATACACTTTTTTATACTGAAGTACTAAAGAATTTTAAAAATCCAAATATTTACTAACCTTTTTTATATGAAGTAAAACGCCGAAAACAGAAGACTTCAGAAAACGTACTAAATTACTTCACACATCAGAGTGGAGTCATGTAAAATACTGCTACACCAGGAGGAACAACACATTTGGTATTTAAGGGTAAATTTTGATTAATTAATCACATTTCAAAGTGTAAAAATGTTTTACCACAGTTAATCAGATTTTATTTCTGACTGGAACCTTTGTATTCATCCGTTTCTGGTACAGCCATAAATCTGAAGGACGAGTGACTTCTGCAAACAGCGACGCACCAGGAAGTTGCTTCTCTCATGCCAGTGGGGGTTAGTTTCTGTTTCAAAAACCGATCTGATGGTTCCCTGGAAAAGTGTTTAAGTTGTGCTAAAATGAGTTAGCCTATCAGTGAAGCTATTCAAGCCTAAAATAGCATCTCAGTGCTGAACATGTAGCAGCTAATGCTAATGTCAGCATCCACAGTCCAGATTTAAAAGAAGCTCCATGAAAGATCAGGGTTTCTGGAAACCCTGAAGCTGAATGGTTATAAAAGAACTTTGTAACAATTTGATGTTTGAAGAACTTGAATAAGAGAGTAGAAAGAATAAATACTTTTATTGTTGAGCGCATATGTCTAGTTACTCAATAAATTAGCAAGAAAATGTATTTTTGAATTGAAAATGTTGATTTTGTTGTTTTGCAGTAGTTGATTAAAATGCGATTAGTTATGCTTACGGCCTCCACAAATCTTATGCACATCCACTCAAACTTATCTCTCCTGCACATTTCAGGCTAGAAACATGAATTTAATAATGCATATTCCAAAATGTGATTTTAAAGCTCATATATGAGGGAAGGATCTTAAAACCTGCAGTCACGGCCTGGAGAACCTCGGAGGTGTCCGGACTGTTCATCTCTGCTGCAGTTTTGATTTTTTAGTATTTTTCTTTGAGGCCATTGAAAAGTGATGCAATCGACCTCCTTTAATCTTTTTAATTAATCTTTTGTAATTAAAGCAAGGTTTCTTTGATCTTCGAATATGAGCAGGCATATGCTTTGATTAATTGTTACCCAACAGGGTATTGCCACTCGCGTTATGAAAAGAAGTAACCCTGGAGCTCTTTCTGTTAGACAGACAAGAACAAACATGATTTCTGCTCAACTGAACCTGGAAGTTCATGGACAGGTGCTTTTCAGGAGCACTGTGGGCTATTATTACCATTACTGTGCCAAATTACAGAACATCTGCTTCTATTGAGGAGTTGGTGCTGTTGTCTTTTCAGCCATTTAGTGAATGAAACCTTATTATTTTCTTTCTTGTAAAAAAAACATCTGCTGAAATGATGACAGCCCAGAAGCCACAGGGTTTTGTTGATGTGGGGTCTGAAGTCTGAAAGCCTTTTCCTGCACAGTAAAACGTCTCCTAACAGTCATTTAAACACATTAAAGAGTTCAGTCACCCTGCACTGACTTATTGTTTTTCCACATTTTCTTTAGTAGTGATTCAATTTAGATATTGTTCAAATTAATATTTCTGTCAGTATGTAATCTTGTGTGATAGTAATCACAACTTAACACCTGCAAAATATTTGCCTTAATTTCTTCATGTCTTGGTAAAGCTCCTGTGGTTCGGAGGAGTTCTGTAATCCAGCGTCAGTTGTTCCTTAAAGGCAGCACACAGTCGTTTGCCAATCAAACACATCACTGAACAGTTACCACTCACTGGTGTCTTCCCACATGCCTACAGTATCAGTCCTAAATCCCAGTTAACAACCTGCCATGTTTATTTGTGCATGTGCAAGAGACTGCACTGAATATAATAAAATGTCTCTGGCTGCCTGAGAGGAACAACATGGCAAGTTATTGTCAGTGTTCACTGCCAGCGGTTTGCATGTTTGCTATATAAACTGCGCTGTGGGTTTTTATGAAAGCTGAAAAAAAGGTGAGAACAAGGAAAGGAAATCTCTTTCATGATGTTAGATTTTAAATTATTTGGCTCCGTGTCACAATTTAAAATGATAACCTATTTTATTGGGGTATTTTGTCATAGATCAGCACAAAGTAGTGCATCATTGTGAAGTGGAAAGCTAAGCATTTGCCTTTTCTTTACTGAAAAGAGTCTGAAAAAGTGTGGCATGCTTTGTTTGTGCTTGTTCCCCTCAATTAGATTTAATGTAACTGTTTTCCTTCAAAAGTCACCAGAGTTCCCAGTTCACTGACCTGTCTGCATCCCTGACAGCAGACAGGTCAGGGATGAAGGTCTGGACAAGTTTAAAGGAATATAAATGTTATAAGACAATATCACAAGCTTTCTAGACTTTGAAACTGATCTGCTGATGATTTAAAAACCGAAATATAAACATGCAGAAATATAAACACACACTGTAAAAAAATGTCTGAAAAAAATACGGTGAGCAAAAGCAATAATAACAGTTAAATAACATAAAAACAAATATGTCATTTTACATAATTATAAATATATCAAATAATATTTATTTGACAGCCTGAAGTAAACTTAGAACTTTGTTGTATAAAAAAATCTGTGATTTACAAAATAAAGAAATATTCATATTTTAAAAAGGAAATACTGAACTAGTAGGAATATATGGAGACCTTGAATTTTATAGGCATATTTTTGAAAAACACAGAATGTTATGCCAAGACTGACAGAGTAGGAGCAAAAAGCTGTGATAGCAGCAAAGGGTGGTTCTAGAAAATGTAAAATGATCTGTTGGTCTAGAAACATGTTTCCTCACTAGAGGTCAAAGGTCAAATGATGTGTGATCCATCATGAACTAAATTGTATAATTTGCTCTACGTTTGATTCTTATTGCAAAGCAGATATTCTTGACTTATTTCTATACATTCAGCATTTTAATTGTTGAGTTTTTTTCTTCAGTTTCTGAGTTAAAACAGGACCCAAACCGTCACGCTCTGTACCTTTTAGGCCGCTGGCCCTCACTGTGCTCAGTGCAGAAACTCATTGTGTTCGGGGAAATCAAAGCTGGCAGCAGAGTCAAAAATTGTGAATATGTATGCCTTTAATCCCTCTTATCCTGGTGTTAGGTCAGGGTGTGTCCCCCGGACTTCCATAATAGTCTGCAATGAGAAGCTTGAGTAAACACAATCAATGAAAGATACTAGCATATGCACCACAGAGGCTTCTGGAGTCCTGGCCCCTCTCCCTTTTATTGAATGGCACAACAACATTTCACATTTTTAGGCTCACTAAGGTGAAATTATAACTCAGCAGCCATCATCAGTGATGTGTTTTGGGGAAAAGCCTGACTTCATATCGGGGTTGCCCTGCCTGTCCCCGTCTGCCTCTCTCCCTCTGTACGGTTTCCTGCATGCTCTCTTACTCCTGGATTACAATCTCTTCATCCATTATTAATGAAGTTAAACTACTAGTGGCATGCTGAATGTGCTGCATGGGAGATTTGTAGCTAATCCAGCGCAAAACAGCCCCAGTCACATAATGAAGGGAAAAAAAGAACAAATGTCAACAGTTTCACACTGGGACTGGATTAGACACCCCCACCCTCCTCATTCACGCACAGCCTCGCTCCCCATCCCTCCTGCTCCTCCTCCTCGCTCACACAGGAAGCCCTGCACACACACACTCAGACACATCCACCATGAAGAAACCTGAGCATCCACACACACCTCCCTCTCTCTTTGGATTAAACCTGAAGCACAGATTTGAGGGAAGAGGCCAAAGAGCCGCAGAGGTCTGCATGAACCCTCCTCCACATGGCCACCAGGATTAACAGCTGCACTGTTGTTTCTTAAAATCTGTCACACTTACAGTCTATGAAGTTTGGAAAGTGACACTGAGATGTGCAGCATGGATGGATGTTGACCCAGGCCCGTCACTGGGGTCACTGCTAGTGTAGCTGTTGCGCCGGCTGCGGTGAAAAACTGCATGCAGTGCAGCCAAGCGGTGTGGCTCCGTGAAACGGACAGACGAGCACGAAAGACTGGAACTAATGGCGACACGTGACATGGGACCAGCATCCTGATTACAGATTAGCCACGTCGTACCCACCCTCCCTCCTGCTCTCTTCTGCTGCTTCTTCTATTTTGTTTTAATCCTTGTTGCATCCGCATCAGATTTATCTCATTTCTCTTACAAGTTTCTAACATCTGCCTCATATTTCTGGTTTAGTCCAATCTTTTAAATCTATTAACTGTTTCTTAGTTGCCAGTTATAGATCCTCAAAAGATTTGCAAGACTAAGAATATAACTATCATCTATGAACACGACAATTTGACCAGTCAGAGTCATGTTTGCTGATTTGCAGATGAATTTTTATTCAGAAAACCAAAGAAAATTTTAAAACAAGCTTATAATTGTCTCACATTCATTTTATAATACAAAAAAAATTAGTTAAATAACCAGATAATCAATTAAACTTTATAAAGCGCATTTCTTACAATCAGGTGTAACAAAATGCTTTATATGTATAAAAACCTGAACAAAAACATTTAATGACAAAAGATCCACAAAATGAAGATCAAAATGATGAAAAAAAATCACATGATCAGATAGAGAAATATTTATAGATAATAAAGCAATCATGAAGTAAAGGAGAGAAAAAACAATTAACATTATAGAGCAGAAACTGTGAAAATGCAAGAAATATGAAAGATATAATACATGAATATTTTACAAGGTGATAAGGTAAATAAAATGTTTACAAACAGCAAAGTTAAGACCATACATATTAAACATAAGTAACAAGATTAAGTACAGTTAAAACAGCAATGTCACAATAAAAAACGAATAAAGAACCTAGGAGCAGCGAAAACAAGAATAAAATAATAAACTATAAGGGATAATAAGTAGCTATAAACTTGCAGTAAAAGCCCGACTGGATGGATTTGTCTTTGTTTTGTTGTTGAACATCTGAACGTCATGACGGAGGGGCGCCTCAACGCGTTTCCGTTCTCCCTCCAGCCAGCAGAACCTGAGAGGCCTGGAAGCAGATTTATAGTTTATTATGTTTTCATAGCAGCACTCTTAAAGACACAGTACCCAAATACTGTGGATGGAAATAATGAAATACTTTCATTCCTATGGATTTTAATTTTTTGCCACACAAGATATTTTTTGGATAGTGTGACAGTTAAACCTTCACTGAATTCAGATCAATCAAATGACCTGAGATCAAAAAGTGTTATGAACCACTGAATCTAACAGTCCCTACAAGTTCTCATCCGTGGTGTTATGTTTCTACATGCTTTTAAATACTGTTTCCTCTTCACAACTCAAATTTATTTAATTGGGGTTATATGTAGAAAACCAAAACGAAGTGAAAAGTCACCAGGCCGGGAATCGAACCTGCGACGGGCGCGTGGAGGACCAAGGCCTCCAGATGTGGGCTGTGTGTAACTCCTGGCCACCACAGCACCAAGAAACCAGAGAGATGTGAGGATGTGTGAGAGGAGTTGCTCTGCTCCTCCTACCGTTATGTGACATGGGAATATTTTGTTTAAAGATCTCCATTAAGTTCTTGCTTTCCTCCTGCGGTGTGAAATCAGCCCTCTGTGTGTGTCTGTGGGTCGTTTCATTCCTATCCTGCTTCTCTGCAGAAGAAGACCAATTAGAAAGGAGCTGACTGTGACCTCTGCATCCACCTCAGCTCTGCTGACAGGAGAGTTAGCATGTAGCCGCACTGTTTTACATGTTATCGACGGGCTGGGAGGCATCATAGTCATTTTATCACACCAATTTCATTCTTGGCCGATTTCCCCTACGGCAGGTTAGTGGCAGCTTCCCATTGATTTTTCATGTAATTGATCAGAGACCTACTGGAGCAATTTATTGGCCCACTCGCACCTGTGATTAAGGCTGAGGCCGCATGTGTTTATGCATGCACCAGCAGCTGCTTTCCCGGGGAGCGACCTCTGTGCCGTAAAACGCCGCGGTCCTCCGTGTAGAAACGGTCAGCCTAATGAAAGCCGTCCTGGTCTCCGGGACATTTCCCACCATGCCTGACCAAAGACGGCTTGGTTTGACCCATCAGGGCTGACAGGCCTCACACAAAATCAGAGCAGAGTTTAAATCTGAGTAATCTGTATTCATTTGAAGCTGCTTCATTCATGGAAGTAAATATGAGAGCACCCGGGAGGCCGGAACCACAATGACATCAGCTTTGCATTTCTTCTGGTAGCCATCGATGGGATAATTGCAGGAGAGGACAAAGACGAAGAGCTGAGTACTTTTTAAATATACAGCATGTTATCTGGGCATGTCAGGAGGAGCGAGGCGAGCAAAGGATGCCGTTTACAGGCCTGACTTACTGCGCTCTAAACCACAAGCTGAGTTGGAGTGCTTAGCGTTGCTGCAGCTCATCTCCCTTTGGTACTGTGACAGAGCTGGAATAGCAAGGATCAGGCATAAAGCCGCTCAACAAGCTCAAGAGCTATCAGAGATCCACCCTTTTAATTTGGTTAATTTACAGGCAGCTTTTTCACTAATAACGTTCTTGGAGAGCTACTTGACAAATGGAAATACACACAGGATGTTTCTGACTTGGAGGAGAAAGTCTCAGCGAATGTTTTGTGTTTTTTTTAGACATCTGTCTCTTTTGCTAACTCCCTTCCTTCTCCTCGTCATCCTTTGCTTCCTTCCTTCTTCCCAACAAGCTGCCCTTTCAATTAGGCTCAACCATAAATGAAACTAAATTTCTGCTCATTATTAGACTTCCACCATATTAGCGGATCTGTTCAAAGCCCTGTGGCTTTGGAAACAACACTTACAACTTCAAGTTTTACGACGTGACCCGCAGAATTTTGGTCAGACTGAACATCGTGAAAACTACATGTGGTTTTAGCCCAAATCTGTGAAAAAAAGGAAAGAGAAAAGAAGAAGCTGTTTTCAGAAGCAAAGGCAAACACGAAATAATGAAACCACTTCATATCTGCTAAAGCTTCCTGATGCAATACAATACATTGGATAATGCTATGGGAATATGTGAATTTATTCAAAAATAACTGTACTGAAGGAAGAAATTGCAGAGGCGTTCCTTTGTGATTTGACTGTAATATGAGTTATCCATAAAGGCACGTTCAGGGTGCAACGATGGGAGAGGGATATGAGGTGCAAGAAACCAACCTGTGAGGAAATTAAATGTGACAAATTCACTCCTGTGTCAGAGTTTATTACTCAAAGCAGCTGCACATTATGGTGATTCAACAAAGAAGAAATGAGACTAAAGTCTGCAGTAATTACAGTGATGCATGGGAGTGACTTCAGGCCATTTGGTTAGAAATCTGCACACATACAGGAGCATCTCAATAAATGACTATAATTTATGTCAGTTCAAAATGAAACATAATAACTACAACAAAATTATTTTGATGCAGAATATTATAACTATGTTAAGGCCTTTGCAATCCTGAAGTGATGTCCACCAACCACTAAAGGTCATTACAAGCATTCCAGTTGAAAGTTTTGTGGAAGGAAAAAGTCTAGTAGAAAAAGATGAGCAGTGGTTAGTTGCACAGAAACCCGAACCACAGAGAATCTAAGTGTTGAGACACCAGAGCCAACAATGCAGGCAAGCTTTTGCATTTTTAAACTGTGACTAATAAATAAAATATTTTACATTGAGATGCGTTTACAATGTCTAAGCAGTAAATATGCATTCATGTAATAACAATTTGCACTTTTTGCATGTAAGAAATGGAACCAACTACAAGAAGTTCCTGTTTTTAAAGGAGCCCAGATTAAGCTCGGGTAACGGCTGACTGCCTGAGTAGTCTATCATCTCTCCTCCCTGAAGTGCAGGCTCGCATGCCGTGCTGATATACATAAAAAGCTGCAGAGAGTGTTTTGAAATCCTCTCCAGCGCATGCAGGAGCAGGGAAAAGTTGAAGTGTCCAAACTGCGCTGACACAGACGGGCTGATGTGCTCGTTAAGAATCAGGAGAGAGCACCAGCGGAGCAGGTCACCCTGCTTCTCACATCACAGCCCCATCAGAAATTCTTTCAAGTGTCCTTCTGCGTCGCCAAAGATGACAACGGCAAATCGATAAGCGCTTGAAATGAAAAGAAGCCGCCGGTTTGCCCCCGAGGCGAAAGATTTCATACCCGCCAGCCTTGTCTGAACTTCAGGCATTCCTCTGCATCTTTCTGCGTGAGAAAGAGGAGGCTGTTCACTCCCTTTTTTTCTTCCTCTCTTTGTGTAAGAAGGTAAGAGAAGCATATGCGGCCGAAGCATCAAGCCTCTCCAGACGCTGCGCTCCCCCTTTCTTCTGTACTTGCAGGCGGGGCTGATGTGGAGAAATCTCTGTGATGCAGGGCTGATGCTTTCTTCTTTTATTTGCATTTTCTCTCATTTGTGCGTGTTTGGTATGCTTTCCTTGAGAAATTGGTTCACTCCTGACAAACCGGGATGCTTGACATAAAATGTTGGACATGAATTTGTCCATCCATCACACTGCAGGTCAGATGACTAGAAAATATTAAAACAATCCTGACTGGATCTTTTATGAGTCTAAATACGTTCAATTGGCGCAAAATGTTTTTATTTTATATTTACTCTTAAATTAGTTATTTTAAAAAAATGTAATTTAATAAATATATTTCGAATTACTTGATTTTAATTTATATATTTCTTTATTTACTTTTTTATTTTTTAGGAACGACGCCCACGTTTTGCTTCACTGTCCCACTTTTGCGTGGAAATTCCAGTGTGGATGAGCGCATTAATTACTGGCTTAATGGGAGTATGACTAAAAATGTAAAAGACGGATTATGTGCCGGGATGGCGGGCTGCTGATGGGGGGCGGTGCGGTGCGGGGGACTAACGCAGGCCTGCGTCCGATCTGCTCGCCTCGCTTAAGATGCGGGTGGAACACGCCTGCAGTCTGCATCAAACGAAACAGATCCATAAAGAACATTTGCATCCAAGCCAGCTGTTCACTCCGTCCGCGCATAAATCCGCAACTCGATAGCGCTCTGTCTGGCGCAGAAGGAGGCCACTGCATCTCTATAAAAGCGACTCTCTCAGCTTTTATTTGAAATATTGTGTTTTGTGGGAGTATTAAATTAGCTATAAAGGTTTTGTTGTGTCTTATCAAACAGTCTTTAATTGAGGCTGAATGGTTACAGAAAAGAGAAAATATGTAATTATTATCAGAATTTAATAGAGGCGAACTGTTTGCAGACAGTTTATTTTGCGCACAATTTACCAAAGTTGTAAATAGTTTGGCCTTTTACTAATAAGGAAATGAGTTATTAAAAGGTATAAACGCCCATAATGTTTAGATAAAAAGTCGTTTTCATCACCGCTTCCTTCTTGAAAAGACGCATCAGAATTTTGGGATTGTTGGTGAAAGTTGAGAGTTGCCCTCTGCTCTCCGCAAACATACACACCCCTTTGTGCGCGCGCGCACACCCATGCACACAAACACATGAGTTCCCCTCTGAGCTCAAAAGCTGGAAAAATTGCGCCACTCTTGGAGCGTCTTTCAAGGGAGGAAAAAAAAGTTGAGGAAGACAGAAGAGGACGAGCCAAGGGGAGACTCGGATGAAAGCGCCTCCTTCGCACTTTCTCCGCGCGCTGTAAGCAGACACTTATTTATGCGCATAAATGAAACAAACCTAAAGGCAGCGCCGCGTCTCTTTTTTTGGATACGCGCGGCGTGTGGGAGCTCCTCCATGCGACGCTCAGGTTTACGGACAGAAAGTTCACCGCCGCCGGAGCTCGAGGTTGTCTGAGTTTGAGCTGTGAGCGCGGTTTCTGAGGACGGTGGGATTTATTTCCTCACTTTACAAGAAAACGCCGACGGCTTGGAGACAGAAAAAAATCCCTGTCCCGTCCGGTGACCGCAGCTGGTGAGTACATGAGGAGCTGGAGCGCTTTGAGTAAAAAAAGGAACAAAACAGGAGAACCGAAATGTGAGCTAATGCGAGTGAGGGAACTTGTTCCACTTTGTGCGTTTTGTGATGTTTATTTCAAAGCCGTGACTGGAGGAACATAAAGGGGGGATGTGAGGGCACCGTTTGGCGCACAGGTCGGCGGATGATCATGAGCTGTTATGATAGCGGTGATGGAGAGCTGGATCAGAGCGCAGAGTGACACATGCATTGCGATCCTGGTTATGCGCAAAAACTACCAAAAGAAGGCAAACAGCGAACATTTAGGATCATCAAATCTTCTACTGCAGCCTAAAACATCCATAGGTAAAATCCCGCTTGTTGTGATTTACTAATAAATATTCAGGTGATGTAGGTGGAAATTCATCACTTTTGTTCCTTAAGAGAATAAAATAATAGAAAAAACGAGATGAGGCTGAAAGTCCCGCGTCTTTAATTAATACAGAACCATATGATGGAGGTTAGTGGGCTCATCCTGCTGCAGCCTCGTGCTCACGCTGTGCTAATTTCACGAGTAAAGCCTGCGTGGGGCGATGCCAGCTTTCTGTCTGCACTGGGCCCGATGCCATGAGACTCACTGATTCACATCAACTGCTGGTGCTGAGAGCAAGCGGGCTCCACGGAGTGAGAATGAATGGATGAACGGGATAAAATAAGTAAAGTGGTGATGGCGATGCTGATGCAGCTTTCTTTAAACTGCTCCCACAGGGCAATTGATCCCAAATAGATATTAAAAAGAAGGGCCTATGGTGGATAAGGCATTATTACCCTTTAAATTAATCTAAATTGTATTATTATTACCATTATTATTATTATTATTATTATTATTATTATTATTATTATTATTATTATTAAGTTGGTTTTTTTTAAAATTAATAAATTATTTTCTTCACTTTTCTTTTCATTTTGCTTTGTATTTAAGATGTATTTACAATTAATTTCATTTGAATTTTATTCATTTTGAGTAGTTTTATTTATTTCTGGAAAAAGGAAATGCAAATTTTTAAAATAATATTTTAAAAAGCAGATAATTTGTGGGAGGATTTATGTGATTTTTGCTGTATTAGCAAAAATCTCCGTTTTCTAAATAAAATCAAACCAGGTTTTCCTTCAGAGGCCGCAGAAAAGCCCAGGCTGCATGGGTAAAATACTCTCATTAAACCTCTGATTAGATAACGCGGAGCATCAAGCAGTAACCCTCCACCTTCCAGCCTGGCCCCCCACTCTTTCATTTTGCTGCTGAAAAATACAGAAGGGCTTCTGGAGAACTGTCGCGCAGAGACACACGGTGTAAAACTTAACCTCCAATATCTGCATCCTCTGAATGAAAAACAGGGAATATGAAAAAACGCAGCGAAGATGTAAAGCAGGTGAGGAAGAGAACTGAGGAAAATGGTTAACAGCATGACTGCATGCAAATTTCCTCCCGCCTCGAATTATCATAAGCAAACAATGTGAGCCTGGACTAATAAAAACCCATCTGTGTAACTTCATATCGAGGTAGTATGAGGGGTTGCGATAATGAATTTTGTAATATCCCACCGACAGACATCTCAATCAGACTCTAATCCCGTGATTTTACCACGGAATCACTCCACTTCCAACTGCTGCAGGCAGCAGCAAAACACGCGTGGAGGCTCAGGCAAAACACGGTGCGTTTCACCCACGCCACAGAAATCAGACAATGCAGTAAAACAATAGGAAATATGTCCGACAGCAAGGAAAGAGCGCGTCACAATTATTGTTTTAATGTAATTTCTGACACGCTTAAAAAAAGTTATATAACAAAATCAAACCAGTAAAAACTCATTAGCAATATTTCACTGACAGTCATCACTGATTCACACTTTCATTAATTTACCTTCTTAAATTAAACAGCGCCATGTCTTTATTTCCGATTTTTCAAACTTGATTTTATTTAAATTTAAATTCTGTTTTTTATTTTTGATACATTTTAAAGTGTTTATATCATTATCTGAAGACATCACTGTTGTTATGGGAAACTAAAGCATTTTCTAACCATGCACTCTGTTTAGCTTGTAATCAAACTAATTAAATCTTTTGTGTTTATCTAAATTGCAGAACAGTGACCTTACAGCGCCACAATGGAGTCCCACTGCCGCAAACTGGCCACCACCTGCGCACAAATAGGTGAGTCTCCTCCAGTTTATTCATTTAAAAACAGCGAAGAAAAGAGAAAAAAATCCATTCAGACATTTAATATTACCAACCTCAATTATTAAACTCGTTAAAAATCACAATCAAATATTCCGCTTATAATAATAATAATAATAATAATAATAATAAACTAAATTATACATTAAAAGAAGGAAATTTAGTCATTTTCTAAATCATTATCATTATCTTCATTCTTATGATTGAGAAACAACCTCCTTCTCTAATTACTTCGATGTGACGTCGGTCTAAGATTTTCTTTTTTTCTGATAAAATAAAATATAGTGAATATTTTTTTTTCTGTCAATTTCAGCAGTCTGATCAAAAATGTGAAGACATATTGGCCTCTCTGTGGATCATTGTTCTTTGTCTTAGTGCGCCACCTGTTGGTCAGAAGGATTCTCCAATTTTACAGCAGGCTGAGTCGATAAGGACGTTTGGTTTGAGCGGATAAATAATGTTTAGCCGAATTTCTTTTCAACTCATTATTTATTTCATTTTATTTTTTTTTCTTTACAATTTTGAACTCACACCTCAGTAAAACAAATTTTATCACGTGAACTTTTCAATTTATTCAGTGAATATAAAATCGATTTCCAAAACAAAAATGATTTCTTTCAGTAAAATGGAATGATTTCATTGATCTCTAATTCGATTCGAAAATCACATTCAGCTGTAAACGAACAAACTATAACCTTGATTGTGTAACTCAGTCAACACCGACGCGGCTGCTGGTTTCATCCCTTCATCCAAACCACCGCATATTAGGAATAATATGATTAATAGAGGCAGAAACTCGCGAGCAGGAGCTGCAGATCTCAGAGAGACGGGCGTCATCTGTGCAGCCCTGTAATTTATGCAGCGCTCGGCGGATTGGCTCCTGGGAAAACTAAATGTATAATGAAAGCCCATTCGTGAGCAGGAATACGCTAATGGTGGAATCTGATGTCTTCTTAATCCTATGTAAAAAGCCTTGTCGTCTCCCGCTATATTGACTGAATTGCTAATTAATGGCCCTCTATGGCGGAGGCCTATTGCACGCAGTAATCCGCAGAAGAGAGATAAAGCATTCAGATTGTAGAAATGAAGAGGAAACCGATAATCCACTTCAAGTTTAGTATTACAATATGGCTGAAGAGGAAAAGCATGGCATCACACTGTTCGATGTATTATTATTATTATTATTATTATTATTATTATTACTTTGTGAAAATCTTCGTCATTTCTTGTTTGTCACATAACAAACGCATCTAAATGGTTCCGCTCCAGATGATTTGTCATGTAATCGGCCTGCAGGAGTGGTGACTGATGTGTGTTTCTGTGCGTGTCGGTGGTCTGCTGGTATTTATATATATATGTGTGGAGGGCTTTCATAGGATTACTGCGCCAAGTCCAAATGTGCTGCAGGAAAGCGCGTCCGCTGGGCCACGTGGGAGATGAAGGGCTCCGTTTTTAGTTTTTCTCGTTTTATCTAAAGATCATGATGATGATGATGATGGTTATGCATGTGAAGGTGCGTTTTAACCCCATTTGCTCTTCCTCACATCTGTCACTGGTTTTCTCCACTCATTTGTTCCCTTTTCTTTATTGCGTCACGTTCATTAAATGAATGAGATGAAAATTAGATGAAAAGGAAGAAAAAAGTCTCAGACTGCGCAGACTGCAGGACCCAGCAGCAAAGTGAGGACAGATCCGGTTTAAGCGCTCATGATGGAGTAATCCGTCCTCACCAAACTCGGTCTGCGGCTGCTGGAGGCCCGCGCGCCTCTGCCGAGCTTCATTTAATGAATCTGGGAAGCCTAACACTGAGGGGGTCAAGAGGATCACCCCATTTGACAGCTAGTGTGTGGCTCTTTTGCCTGTCGTGAATGAGAAAGTCTGTGAGGTCAGGCTCTTTGTGTCTTGGACTCGATTTGTTGAGGACTGTTTTGCTTTTATTGCCTTTGACCGAAAATTCACACTGGAAGAATGAAACAAATGAAACTGGTTTCTTTGGCTAGATTTTTGTCAACGTTTTTGGACAGAAATAATTTTTGTTTTAACTGCTGAAAGCCACTCCGTTAAATCACTCTATTGTAACTGTTACTCATCTAGTTTGTCCTTTAAAGTTGGTTTGTGATCAATGCATAAAAATAAGTTTGAGATCAATTCTGTAAAGTTTTATCCTGACAGCCTCAGTTAAAATGTCTCATGTTTCTCCTCACAGTAGAGCTCAGCTTGTGAACCAGTTTAACTTGAACGTTAACTCTGTCACTACTTTAGTTCTAGCTTACCTCCAACACAAAGCTGATCCACAATGGTTCAACTGGGCATGTCTTCTGTGTCCCTATCAAATGTCATCAAAACTCTGTGATTTCACCTAAATGTACTTTCAAATAGTTGATGAGAGTCAGACTGCTGAGAAGGAAAACGCAGCAAAAGGATAAATTGATGATTCTGCACCCTGAAGTCATTTTGAACTCAAAATCTATAAAAATTCAGAAGTTTTCTTCACACTTGTCCAATGGACGTCAAATTAGATCAAATATCTATTTCAACTAAATGCTGATTGCTACATGGTGGCGGGAGCATCATGCTGTGGGGATGCTTTACTTCAACACATTACATCAGATTCTATAATAAAAATTCTGATCTCAATGTTCACAAACTGAAGTGCTTGGTGTAAATTAGCCTTTGGTTGGAGTCGTTTGACTCTTTTCCTTCAGCGCCTCCATTCTGCGCTTCTGTGCGAACACACATGCGGCACGTGTGCGCTTTTTTCACATAGCATGCGTGTCTGGCAGTTAGCGTCAGTTGACAAGAGCGCGCAGATAGTTTTGGAGCGCGCTGGAGCCACCACAGCCCTTCTTTTGAAGTTAACATTTGTTTGTCCTTTCTCGGGACCTCTGCGGTGCAGAAGGTGTTTGTCTTTGATATTCAGTGCGCATCTATTTTCTTTGCGCCTTTCAATAAAAGCCACTTTATCCACTGAGCAAACTGCAGCGACAGCGCGGGAGAGAGCGCGGCTCAGCCTGGGTATCAGCGGCACTACATCTCTTTACCGGGCCACTGGACCCGTCTCATAAAATGAGGCCAAACTGTGTTATTTTCATTTTTATTTGGTCTTGGGCTGCTGCGCAGCGGCGGCTCGGGGCGCAGCTCGGTACACCGTGCGTCTCATCTGACTTTACATGCTTTTATTTGGAAGAGGAAAAATAAGCGCCAGCCCCGGCATAAATACACTGGCAGACATATCTCGTTTCTGCGAGCTCCGGTTGGTTGGGCACATCCACATGGACTCGCCTGTCAGAGAGGATTGGGGCGGGGGCAAAGCGGTGACGTGGAGGTGTGGAGAGAGGCGCAGTTGGATGGGCAGAGCACAGGCAACAGCTGAAATGAGCAGAGAGCGCAGGAGAGTGTGTAAGCCTCTGGATCTAATATCACCTACCTGTCCTTGTCACTCTGATAGTCAGCCAAGGTAGCCGCAGTTTTCCACCGATGCTGTGATAAAACTCAATGGCCTGTTTTAAAGCGTTCTCCAGTTTAAACAGAACGAGGGCTTCATCTCAGCAAGAGGAACTGTACTGCTGTGCGCTTTTTGGACAGCTGAACACATTCCGGAGTCGGACTTTCCGCTCAGCCTTCCTGTGCTAGAAGCTCGTGAGATCTTTCACCGATGAGCTCTATGAGGGACCCATTAAATATAGACCACCACCTCACAGGGAATAAACTCGCCTCCACGCACCACACGGCTCTCGCGATGGCTTCCAGCCTGCAGCCGCTGCAGCGCTCCGTGGACTCTAAGCACCGGTTAGAGGTGCACACTGTGTCGGACACATCGAGCCCGGAGTCTGTGGGTAAGAACCGGCCGGGGTTTCACCAGGACTCCCAGATCATCTGGTTATGAAACAATAGATGGCTGCTATCAGTCACCATGAAGGGACATTTACATGCATAAAAACCGGAGCTGTCATTTTAATAGCAGCTCATTTGGCTCTTTGGTTTGACCGTCAATTATTGTTTTTTGTATTGTTTGTTTTTAAACTAAAATAGTTTCTTGTATTTTTAGCATTATTATAAAAAATAAAATGCAATTTAAAAGGAAAAAGTATATATTTTTAAATCAATTAAACATTAAAAAGTTCTTCACCAGGATAAAAAAAATCTGGATTTTATTCTTTTTTAATTCAAACAGCCAAATATCAATCTAAAAACCCGGTTTTCTTTTTATAGAAAAAGAAAAAATACAAAATAAAAACGACGATTCTTCAGACGACCCTTCCAAGAAGAAGAGGCAGCGGCGGCAGAGGACTCACTTCACCAGCCAGCAGCTGCAGGAGCTGGAGGCCACCTTCCAGAGGAACCGCTACCCGGACATGAGCACCAGGGAGGAGATCGCCGTGTGGACCAACCTCACAGAGGCCAGAGTCAGGGTGTGTAAACATGCACACAGGCACACACACCCCTACACACCTACACACAACACACACACACACACCACGCGCAGCACTTCTGATTCTCTCTGCACATGAACACAATTTATAGTTTTTTTTAATTATGCGGCTTTCTGGCACAATTACGCGCGTAAATAAAACTTTATGTGTTGCTGAAATGTAATACAATATGAGGCATAAAAATGACACTCATAACATAATTAAAGAAAAATTATTGTTAAAATACTGCAGGATAAAGCACGTTTAGTTTGACCTCATTCCCATAAACTTGATCAGTTATGACACGACGCGCAAATATTTACCTCAGAACAAATAATCTGGAAATTATCTTTATCGTTCAATTATTTTAAAAATAATTATTAATAACCCAATGTGTTATTTGCCTATTAGGTGTAATTAGGCAGTGATGACGCTGTTAACAGTTGAGGCTATTGACATGACACTTGTGTTCTTCTCTCCGTGTGAAAGAGGTGCAAAGCTCGTATTTTGCGCTTGTAGCCCTGACGTTGTGTGATTAAGGTCAGAGTGTTTGTGGAAGCATGCGGGGGAATACACATCCACTCCACGCTGAGATGCTCCGCTGAGACTGCAGTGTGTATTCCGCGCAGATAGAGGCGGCTGTAAAACTGGAGCTCTCTGCGCAAATGGGAATGAAGAGGGATTTCATTTGAATTATTTACATTTAGGGGGAAAATTTAGAACCCGATATAAAAATTGCACGAATAACAAAAATAAAAATAAGAATTAAAAAGTGGATTTTATCTTTTATTTTTTTTGGTGCTCTAGGTTTGGTTCAAGAACAGACGAGCCAAGTGGAGGAAACGGGAGAGAAACCAGCAAGCCGAGCTGTGTAAGAACGGCTTCGGCCCGCAGTTCAACGGACTCATGCAGCCGTACGATGACATGTATCCCAGCTACACGTACAACAACTGGGCCGCCAAGGGCCTCACGTCCGCCTCCTTATCCACCAAAAGCTTCCCCTTCTTCAACTCCATGAACGTCAACCCTTTATCCTCGCAGACCATGTTCTCGCCGCCCAACTCCATCTCCTCCATGACCTCCAGCATGGTGCCATCCGCGGTGACCGGCGTGCCGGGATCCAGCCTGAACAGCCTCAATAACTTGAACAACCTCAGTAACCCTTCCCTCAACTCGGGGGTGCCCACGCCGGCGTGCCCCTACGCGCCGCCGACCCCTCCCTACGTGTACAGAGACACTTGTAACTCCAGCCTGGCCAGCCTGAGACTGAAAGCCAAGCAGCACTCGAGTTTTGGATACGCCGGGGTTCAGAATCCAGCCACCAATCTGAGCGCCTGCCAGTACGCGGTGGACAGGCCGGTCTAATTGCTACCTGCACTGCAAAAAATCGCCACCGAGCCGACATGTTAGAGGACAAAGCATTTTTAACCCCACAAAAGATCATTTTGAACTGTTTGAAGTGTTAAAGGGGATTTACTGCTCGCCTGGTAACCATCTCCCCCAAGACTCAACTTCTCCATCAAATAACAGGGAAAATGTGATTTAATTCGCTCTTATTGACTTTCATTCATTTTCACGCAGGGAATCTGATTTAGAGGGTTATGTTTGTGACGGTGGTTATTTTTTGCAGTGTGCGGATAATTAATAGCAGCCGTCCACAGAAACAAGAGACTACTACAGCTACTTTTCTCTTTTTTTTTTTCGAAACAAGGGCACTAGAAGACTGAACCACTGAAACACACTCAGCTCCTCCTCGGAGTCAAACTGAACCGGAGTTTTTTAGTTTCTTCCTCTCCGATTAGCGATGGCCTCATTCACTGAGTTTAAAAAATCTAAATAAAGGCCTGTTTCACTTTTCACAGCTGAGGGCTTTTTTCCCTGATGGATTCTGGACGTTAACTGTTGACTGAAATGTTCGTGTAAATATATTTGAATGATCATCTCCTGTTTGTTGAAGCGGCTGCGCTCCAACGCTGCAACTCCTCTGCAGGTTCCAACTTATCGACGCATGTGGATAAAAAAATACAAATCCTAAAAAAGGAATCATGTTTTGCTTGCAAACAAAAAGGGAATGTACATACTAAAACGCACCAGTTGTGTGTTTCGAACATATTATAAATTTATTATTAATGTCTGTGTGAATATCGATTTAGAATAGCAATTCTGGATTTAAAAAAAAATAATAATAAGCATCCAAAAATGTTCCTGCGACAAATGATTTGGTTTTTTGCTCTGTGTATACTATTTGGTACGGAATTATGTTGTTTTTCCCCCATCAATCCCCAAAATATTGTGTTTTATTTAATGGAAGTAAATATATTGTTCCAAAAACATTCTGCTGGGCGACTTTTATTGAATCTTTGTGCAAGAAGTCTGTTAGCGGAGTGCAAGGCAGTGACAGTCTGTCTATAGCCTTTCGATTGTCTGAGGCGCTTGTGCGTCTAATCCATAGAGGAAAACAACGGGCCGCTCCAATACACATAGCACCGGGATGCTCCGGCAGATTAGCCCCTGAATGCGTGTCTGTCTGCCTGCCTGCAGCAGCCAAGAGCCGCGGCTCGCTGGGGCTTGAAATAACACGGGAATCAACAAAAAGCTGCACCGCGGCGCACACAACAAAGACAACAATCCATTAAGTTCCTTTTGCTGAAGTGGATTTTTTAGAGTCAATGAAACCTTAGAATAAAGTTTAAAAAGAAAAAAGGCGATTCAAACGCAGCCATGCATCAAATCAACCCTGCTTTGTTGGACTCTTATGTACACACCTTAAAACTTGCTTTGTTTAGTTTCCAACAAGTTCTTCTTTGTAGACACGCAACAAACCTTACTCATCTGTTTGCCCTTTTATTGTTTTCTTTGGCGCTGCTGATTTTTTATGCTTTAAATGTGCACAAACGTGACAAAGCCAAACACACTATGAGTATGAAGCTTGAGCAAACAGGCAGAGCTGCAGAGGTATGAAGGCCGGGGATGCATGCAGGAGGAAGCGGGGGATGAGTGCAGTGTTCATGGAAGAAATCACTGAGGAAACACACCCCATTCCATCAGAAAGAAAGGAAAATATGTGCAATATGCATCCATCAAAATGCTATATTTATAGCTTCTTTCCTTTATATCCCATCATAATGCAGATACGGGATGTAAAAGCGCATCATTCTCCAGTTTTTAGCACAAAGGTGGTCATTGGCCCGATCCGAAGATCCACTGTGAGATTCGCCTGAGGTCGCCTCTCCTGGGGCTTTATTATGAGCAGAAATAAATCTCAGTAAGTCCCGAGTGTTGTTTTTACAAAAGTGCCAAATAACAAACACCAGCGAAGCGAAGCGTTCATCCGTTTCCATATATGCCGGAGCTGCCGTGCGCAGTGGCGAACCTTTTGAGATTTTCCACAAGTGTCACCTTTGGATGGAGTTGGTAAGGCGCAGAAATAATCATCCTGTGATGGTGGGTGGAAGGGATAAACCCGGGCGAATACACAAGTCTGCAGTCTGAATACACATCGACACAATCAACATGAGACCTGAAGAGGAATCAGCGGGAAATTGTTCATTTGTCTGAAACGGTGATCAGGACTGCACACTTCTGTGGCTCCCCAGTTCTGCTCAAAGGTAAGCATCAACTTATATTTAATAAAAAAATACAGTGTATGTCTTTAAAATATAATTATTGCATGGATGTTAGGTCTGCACTTTTTGAAAATACATTTAATTAGTTTTCTTCAGGAAATGTCAGCTTTTTTTCAACACCGCTAATATTTTTGCACATTTTGATGTTTAAGCAAGAGTTGAAATGACATTGAATTCACGGATATAATCTGGGCGGATTTTATTTGAAATATTTATCCAAACACCTTCCTAAGGGATTCAGAACATGTTTTTCTAATTATTGCAGTATGTGTAAAATTTGTAATAATAAAATGCGCGAACAAATAGTATAAAAGTATTTTCAGTCTCATCGCCAAATAAATCCACACATCACCTGTTTCGGTTTTACCTTCAGGTCCGCAGTCCATCCTGAGGGGGAAATTTGTTCCACTTGCTCATTTTAGAAGCAAAACTCGCTGCTCTCAGCAGAATTTAAATTAAGACAACAAATGCTAAAATACAGCAAAATAATCGCAGCCTCTAAAGATTCATGCAGATTAAATATGATGCCGTTTGGTGATGACGAGACTCTTCACAGAAGATTTGTGGCTTTTATGAATACTTTCATTATATCTAATGCTAGGAAACTAGTTTGGGTGAATAATGGATGTAGAACATTTGATTTAGCATTGTTTTTACAAATTAATATGAACCCTTTTTCTCCTTTTTGCATGTTATCTGTTCTTTTTCTGTTTAGTAACTTTGTGTTGCTGCAAAAAGCAGGAAATGTAGGAGTTGGAGGGATATGGGTTAAGATAATGAACACAGATTCCGGATGTTTCAGAGCAGGCAGGGTGGCTCGGATCAATAGTTTATTATTTGAAGGAGGCAATGAAGCAACAGAGCCAAATTAAATCACAGCAGGACTCCGAAGGGACAGAAACACTCAGCTGGGTGAGGTCAGTGCTGTCTGTAGGTGAGAGAAGATGGTTAGACACAGCAGCTTGTTCCATATGTATGTTTGCACACATGTTGGTATGCAGGTGTAGTTTGCAGTGAGACACTTTGGCAGGAGTTGGGCCAACAAGCCTGAGCTCTGCAGCAGAGAGGACTCCTGTGTCTGGGGGAGGTGGAGTGTTTGGCTCTTAACCAATGGTGGCCCAGCAGCTTCAGCTAAAGGTCACATGGTGTGACCTCACACATTCTCACCCTCACCTAAGGCCTGAAGAGAGGTTTTCCACAAGATTCATTACAACACATCTAAACTAACAGAAAAAAGCTTCTCTGGCAAACTTTCCAAATAAATCAGAAGATGCCTCAATTTATTGCAACATTTGTGTCTGTTTACTTAGCTCAAAATGAAAAACTAGAAATGCTTTTTTTTTTTTTTACAAAAGCGCCGATCTAAAACGGGTGAAAGTGTTTTATTTTAGTGAGTTTGGCTGGAAGTAGTTGTGCTGTGGGGAGTTCAGGCCCGCTCAGTGCCGGTGTCTGCTGCGTGTTTGTTCAGTATACATGTGCCGTTCGTGCAGCCGTGTAGGAGCTCCTCTGGCTGTGGAAGCTGGGAGCAGTTGGAGGGCAGGCGGCAGGCTAGAGCGTGTGAAAGCAGATAACCAGGACGGATTTCATGACGCACACACTTCCTGCTCTCTGAAGTTCTATTAAAGAGGGATGAAAACAAAACACACACACACAGATCTGAGTTGTTTTCTCTCCAAATCAATTTCTGCACATTGAGAGCATGCCGAAAAGATCAGCGGAGCAGCTCTCATGGAGCTTGAAGGGAGAAAAAAAGGCTCCATCATGAGGGACTTGAGAATTTAGATGATAGGGTTGAAATTTGAAGTCTTCAAGGGTGAATATCACCTGTTCTTTTTACAATTGAATCAAAAATCAGAAGCTCTGCTGTCATCTGGAAAATAGTCAAGTTCCAATAAAGAGGAGTCTGAATTAAAGGGATAGTTTGGAAAATTTCAGCTGAGACTAAGAAATCATCAGTAAAATTCCCCTCAGCTGTTGTAGACAGATCAGCACGAGTCTGTAGAAAAGTAAAGAAATCCTCAGAGTGCAGTTAGGCTAACAAGCTAATCAGGAACACATCGCTATCCCGACTTAGCAGGCTCAACTCAAAATGTCCATCAGGCCCGCTTTACATTTGGAGAAAGTCCAGGGGAAACTTTTATCTCCACAGTGTCACTTTTCAGGAATTGCATGTTGCAACCTGAAAATAACTGCAGTGTAGCTTTTATAAATATATATTACACACTTTTACATATTTGTTAAAACTGTCAACATGTTGTAACAGTTTAACATGAGACACAATCTGTGAAAACTGCCTTGCCTCCTCCCAGTGGTCCTTCTGCCATCTGCAGAAATGCATCGCTCCAGATCAGGAGCAACCAACCAGATCCAGGAGGAGGGTCTTCATGCTGCCAGTCACCCTCAGGTTCACTGCTTAATGTACTAAAGGCAGAGAAACAACTCGACATTATCTGCTGTCATCCTAAACTAACTAACCTGTGCATTCATGGAAGGGGGGGCAGACGAGCTGCAGAGAGCAAGGCGCATAGCCTGAGGGGCGTACACACACATGATTAACAGCTATAAGACCCTTCTCTTGCTCTGATTGGTTGTTTCTGACAGAGCAAAGTATTTCTGCAGACGGCAGTATAACCACTGGCAGGAGGAAGAGAAACTTGATTTTTTAAATGATTATTTGATCTATAATATACTCTGAAGACATAGTGACACTTTTAACAAATAAATAAAACATATTGTTTAAAAACGTTGCATACTCCAGCTTTAATGCTTACAAATGTTTTCCAGCTCACACAAGCAGCAGAAAAGATTTAGCTTTTAACTTTAAATGTTTTTACCATAACAGTGAAGGTTTCCACAGAGTCGGGTTCTGATGGAGGCCGGGTTCTGATGGAAGCCGGGTTCTGATGGTTCTGATGGAGGCCAGTGCTGCTGATGTTGGTCTCTGATGGGCTAAATCATAATATGAAGATTATCCTTTAGCTGTTTCTGTTGATGAATGTTTGAATGTGTTTTATTTTGTGGTGAGAGACAGAAAGAACATTTCTACCTAGACAATGAAGTTTTTTGTCTTTTCCAAAAACAAAGACAAGAGCATGATTAGAGCTTTTTCTGGAATTAGAACCACTTTAGATTAAGACAAGCATGAAAACCACAACACAGAAACAGGAGTATTTCTGCATCTTATTAAGATATGGTTTGTGATTTATAAAAACAATAAGGTGGAGCTCGCAACATGAGGTTGGTCCATTTGTCAACATGTGTTTTAGGAATTTAAAGAGTGTGTCTGTCAGCAGGCCTCCAAACTGTATGCAAAGCATCGAAGACATGCACCAGATCATTTCTGCTTTTACTGGATGGAAATGAAAACAACTGGAAGATCTACAGGATTTCTGTGGGAATAATCAGTTTCTGAAGTCTTCCTCATGCTTCATCACGTTAACCCGACAAGTCCAAAGCTGCTAACATTTTAGCCTGATCTGCAGCATCGTGTTCAGACACCTGCAGTTTACACAGGCTGCCCCCTCCTGCTCTGTTTTCTGTTTTCTTTGGGCCTGTCATCTACTGTAACAGCATAATTGACGTTTACCTCAGTTTTGCGGCTGTCAGCCACCCAGAGTCTGAGTTTGAAGAGCAGCTCGGTACGACCGCTTCCCAGGCTCCAGCTTTAGCTAGAAAATTACACCTGAGCACTTGTGTTTGCTTTAGTGCTTCTTTCATTTCAGGTCCCACAATCTTCACAGCCCAAGGTGAGTCAGGAAAGGCAGAGGGAAATTGAGAAAAACAGAATCTGAGTTTTTTTTTCTTTTTAGCTGCAAAGAAAAAGGACGAACAAAGAAAGTCAGAATGACAGAAGCAAAGTACAAGAAGTTCTTCAACTTCTCTTTTGGATTTAGCCTTAAACAACCAACCTAACACTGAACATTTGCGCTCTTGCATTTCTTCAGTCTCTCTGTAAAGATCATGTTCAGTCATGCAAAATATACAAACCTGCCGTATTTCTGCGCCGTAGTTTGAAATGAAGGCAGGAACAAAGGCAGGAACGCCTGCAGAGTTAATGTCACACTTTACAGACCGAGTCAACGTTCCAGCTGTACAAACACCACATCTCTGAGCATAAAATGAGCAATATTACCGGGAAGCCAAGTAAAGAAAAAACACAGTATCACAATTTATTCACCTAATTCCAACTTCAGTTCAGTTCCTGAGTCCAAACAGAAATGTTTTCCAAGAGAAATCTCTGTGCTTTCATGTTGTGTGGTTATGGGACAGATTCTGCAGAAATATGGACACACACATGATTTTAGTTCTGCTGAGTAAATTCTTGTCTCTTTATTCTCTCGTCCTTGTTTGGTTACTGGCCTTTCTGTGCTTATACCACACAGGTGGGCACACACACAAATCTGTATGCTGAGAATTTTACTTAGATGTATTTGGGTGTGATCCTGTGTGGTATTTCAGGTCCCTGTAGCTGTGTTACAATAGGAAAGTCTCAGGTTTGACTCCAGCTTTCTCTTGTCTCTGAGCCTCTGGGCAAGGCATTCAGCCCCAAGCTGCCTGCTGCTGCTTTTGAGTCAGAACCGCATTCAGTCCGTTTGCCATCACAATGTGACTTCATCTACCCGCCAGCAGCGTTCCAGCAGGGCTTGACAAACTTTGCAACTGTGTCAAAACTCTGAAATGAGAAGACAGAACATGAGAAGCCGTTTAACGTCGCAGAGCGTCAATTAGCTGAGTTTTACATTTAACTGTCTGATAAACATAATTCAGGAGAACACAACTTTCTGAAAATGTGCTTGGCTGTGATTTACAGTGTTTGGAAAGTATTCACACCGTCTGAATTTTCTACGTTCTGAAACTTTATAATCACCAAAGATCTCCAGTATTTCATCAATAGAACCCAAATTAGTGCATCAATAGGAAAATAAAATCTGGTTCAAATCTTTTGTGGGTGCCATGCAATTGTATTCAACCCCTTTACTGTGTTAGTATTTCTGTACCTGGTACAATAATGGGTGAGATCTTAAGTTACCTGATTATAAATGGAGTCCATTTGTGTGTTTCTGAACTTAGAGATTCTTTGGAGAACAAGCAGCATCATGAAGACCCAGGAAGCCAGCAGCAGGTCAGGGAAAAGGTACGGTAGAAGTTTAAAGGTTTTCCAGGACAATCCTGGAAGAAACTCTGTTAAAAACTGCAGGAGACTTATTTATATGTATTAACAAATTTTTCACTTCACAGTTATTTGTTTCTTTATGTTTGCTCTCTTACATGAAACATGAATCAAATAAATTGAAGTTTGCTCTTGCTATGTGATGGAAAAGAGAAAAACTTTGAGGGTATGAATACTTTTGCACTGTACATTACTCAGTGTGTAATTATTTTCATAGTTGCACAAGGCACCAATGTAATAATTACACTGGCAGTTTCGAACTCTGTAACTAAACCCACTTTTGGCAGAGTCAGCACCAGTAATTGCTGCCACATTTTTCATAACTTCAAGGAAATAACTTGGACGTAAGCAGCATTTCTGAGAGCATTTTATAACTAGTTGATGTTTTTAAATGATTTTATTTTGAAGCGGCAGCAGTTCTCTAAAAGCATTCATGGATCTCAGATAAAATGTTATGTGAGATCCAGTCAGGCGGCCCCATAAAGCTGCAGAAATTCATAAAAACATGCAGAATCGATATATTTATAAGGTTTACAACAGAAAACACTTTGACACATTTCTAATAATTCTGTATTGAAATTTCTCATGTTTTATATTCTTACATTTTAAAACATCAAAGAACCTAGCTACTGTAAAGTATTTGAGAAATATCAGAAATCTTTTGTTTTAAATGCATGTCTTAGTATTCACATATTAAGCATTCACTAATGAATGTAATCTCTAGATGAAGTGGCCCCAGGGGTCACTTCATGAATCTTTAGGCATATTTTAATATTTCTATTAAAATATGTCTAAAGCTCCAAACGCCCTTTGAAAAACAGGAAACTACTTAACAGAGTGCATGAATGTCTGCACTCTGTTGAAATGCCATGAAATAAAATAATTCATGGCGAATAAGAAGTAAAAATCAGTTACTCTTTTATGTCTACAAAGAAAGAAAACAATTCTTGAGTGGACTGTTTTATACTTGTGGAAAATTAAAATGTATACTATGCACCTCAGTTGCAATTAAAGCAAATCCTTCCTGTATCATTAATGTCTTTTATTTGTAAAAAATCTGCACAAACTGCATGTAGACAAATATCAGGGGGAATTTTATTGTCTTTATTTTTAGACAAACAGATCAGTTTGTTATTTTTTGTGACCAGAATTATTAAAAGCAACTGAGACCAACTTTAACAACCAGGTTTAGTTCTAGAGCCACATGTTCTGTTAGAACCAGCAGCTCAGATGATTTCAGCTCAACCTCCCATCACATTTGTTTCATTTATGATATTTTCTAAACTTATGAAGCCTTGTTGGCTCATAAAATTAAAAATAAAGTGAAATTAAAAAGTAAAACTTCCTCTAAAACTCAATATCTGTAGAGGTGCTGCTCTGGCTTCCTCAGACTGCCTGTGTGAAACAGAAAATATTCTAAATAATATTGAGAAATGTTATTAATCTTTCTGAAATATCCAAATATGGGAATGGAAGCCACCTCGAAGAATGCATAGCAGAACACCTCTGAGTTTTAAATATTAAATTAAGGCACTGCAATAAAGTATTTGACAATCCATAATAAATGTTGTGCCTGATGTGTTCCCTCAGTGTCTGTGTGGTCAAACATTTGCTCAGTGCTGCACTCAGTCATTCCTACAACCATCTCAGAGTTTATCGCTTCATATTTCAAATCCATCTCTGACTCCACACACACTTTGCTTCTTACAGGAGTGAAACCATTTCTCTCTGTTCTGATCTGCTGTGTGAACGCTGCTGGAGATGAACATGCCAGCAGCGTTCACACAGGAAAACACCACAGCCAGTTCATCAGCTGACGGAGAAAATCACCGTAAGTTTTCACTATTTACACCTCATAAAAATATTTGTTGGCTTCCACATTTATGGAATCCAGATGTTGTCAGTCCTGGCTTTCCCAAAAGAAAAGTTTTTTTTAACGTTTATCACTTAGAACATCTTTTTTCTGTCTCTGACATTTATTTTCTTTCTTTTTTTTTAACTACAGTTAATTCCCCCAATGAACATCTTTTAGCAGAGATCTGAGAAACAAAAACAATGCAGTGTTTTTAGTATTATTTTTACTTGCGCACAGATTCACATAACATTTTATGATGTGATTAGTGTGAATTGTAATATTCCATGAATTTATTAATATGGTTGGTAAAAACATTTAACATGCTCTGTTGTTCTTTATTTCAGGAAAAAAAGATAATTAGCAGCTACTTAAAAAGTTCCTGCCAGGTATTGGACCTCAGTACTTC
The DNA here is from genome assembly GCA_902982915.1 of Phalloptychus januarius. NCBI lineage: Eukaryota > Metazoa > Chordata > Actinopteri > Cyprinodontiformes > Poeciliidae > Phalloptychus > Phalloptychus januarius. Next base: position 7,760,034 of record CADWAE010000484.1, on the reverse strand, counting down.
CTGGTTCTGGTCACCTGAACATCCAGTGGCTTAAGAGGAGTTTGTGATTTATTTGGAACATGGTGAAAGATCCAAAACGTCAGATAGCATCTGTGAAGTGGAAGGAAACTGATCTGTGGAACTGAAAGTATTTTACAAAGAAAATCTGAAAAGTGTGGCGTGTATCCATATTTCAGTCAGGGAGAGTGTTGTGGAGAAGTTTAAAGGTTATAGTCTCAACAACATTGTAAGTTTTGATCATTTCTCAGAGCTCTGATCATTTCATCATCTGAACCTGGAGGGAGGAAGGGCCACCTGCACAGGTGAGCTGGTCAGAGTTAAATCAAACCTGTTAGAGGATGGAGGAAACTTGAGGCTGTCGGAGGTTCACTTTCGTAAACATCAACATCTAGCCAGAAATGGCATGAAAATTAATGTTCAGATGTGTTTTCCATCCAAGCTGACTGATCTTCTGCAACTTTACAGTAAAGAAATTGAGACATTTTCAGTCTCTAGATCAGTAAAGTTGGTGGAGTCATTCCCACAATTATGTGCAACTTCACCTGCAATTACAGGTTTTGTATTTACGAAGCTTTGACTCAGTAAGACTGAATACAAAAGCTTGAAAATCCTTATTAAAATCTTAATGAAATCCCTTAAAATTTGTGGTTGTAATGTGACAAACTGTGTAAAAGTGTAGAGTGTAAAATACTTTAGTTTTTATGTTATTTTTATAATGCTCAAACAGTTCATGATTTGCAGCAGATCCCCAGTATTATCAAAGGTTTAGGAACCACAACTGCCTGCAAAAAGCTACAATCCACAAATACTTGAAACAAACTTCTAAAAATGTTCATAACTGCTTAGTTTAATAGCTCAAACACTAAATATAACTCAATATTAGTCTGCACAGTAGAAGTTCACTTAGTGCTACAGCAGAAACTAACATCCACAATCTACCTTGTCTCCACTTTTGAGGGTGCAACCAGTCAGTACCAGGGAAATGCATGGCGCTCCTGGACTGGCTGCTTTGCAAACTATAGCATGTCAGTTTTGTGTCTGTATTTGAATTATTCATTTTTTGTAATATTATCTTGTCTAATTTCCTGTTAAATATTGTCTTCTATCCACTCATTCAAAGCAGGAAAATAACTATCAAATCATGTTTTCATTAAATCAGCAGCTGGCCTGTCTGGATGCCTGTTGGTGTCATGAAGATAAAACCTGAAACCTTTTGATTTAAAGTGGACAGATCTACTCTGACTTCCTGATTATTCATTCCTGTATTTTTGTTGTTGCACCTTTCAGATTACAAATCTTGGTAAACAAAATTATTAAAAAAGTAAGATGAGCTAATAAGCTCAAAAAAAATCTGAACTGCTGTGAAAAAGGGAAAAAAGTGAACACGCTACCTGGTGCTGCTACCTGCTGTCTCTGCTCATGCACCTCTTTGAGCCCATCCAGTATTTCCAACCCAACAAGAACAGACGGTGTGGAGAGCGACTTATTGGATTGGATCCCATCCAGCAGTGACTTATATGCTCAACCTATATGTCACAGATGGTAGGATTTCTGTGTGGTTGATATAGGAAATCCACTAAGGAGTATTGATCTCTCTAAGATCTGCTCTCTCTGCCTGATCTTGCAGGATCTGAACATCCACACAGACCTGGAGGGGAGAGGAGCCACTGGATTGTCCTTCTGGCCTTAAAAGCTAAAATATTGATGATTCTGTTCAAATATTCAGGTAAAAATTATTTCACACCCACAAAAGCTGTTTCATTTTGTTGTAGCTCCATTAAGCCTGTAAGAAGATGTAAAACTGTTGCATACAGATGGGGACTGGTCTGTTTTTTACAACTGTAATAAAGTAAAGGATAAAAATAGTTTATGCACCTAAAGTACCACAAACTGTGTCAACAGAAAAGTCATTGTTGACTCACTGTTTGCTTGCAGACTCTTCTTCAGGTAGATTAGGTTCAAACCACAGCAAGAGTGATCAGTTTACCTCAAAGACTTCTGCAACACAAAGTGCAATAATCCACTGAATTATTGCTTGAGGATGAACTGAAATGCATGACCCAGCAGAACTATCTTTGTGAAGTTTGTCTCAGGAGATTTCCAACCACAAAACGTCACCTGGGAGGGATTCAAACACAAACAAGAGCTTTGATTTAATGGGCGGATATGACAGCATTGAATAAACGTAAGATGTCTACAATGTAAAATAGCTTCAGCACGTTTCAGATGTGTCTGAATGCTGGAAATGTTCTTCAGGTCTTAGGTCAATTTTGTAAGTGTCTTTGTGTGACTGAAGGTTCAGGTCTGATTTTGGGATTGATTATTAGTTTCTAGCTGTAATAACGGAAATTTTATGCTGAACTCCTGATTATTCCTCCATGTCAAAAACTTTAAATTCAGTTTTGTTGCTGTTCACACCTATGATAAGAATCTAAGCTAACAGAATAAACTAGAGCAACATCTTTAAAAAAAGCAAATACAAAACCCAAATACTGGAACTAACTGAGGGAATAAACTGGAATGAGGAGAACTAAATGAAATGAAATCAATATGTGGAAAAAATAACAAAAGTAAAAAGCCCAAATGACCATGGATATGACAGCCTGAATGTGATTTTTGTCTATTTCACTGAAAAGTTACCTATAGACACAAGTCCCAGTCCTTTAAGAGTCAAACCAGTCTAGTTCTGCATCAGAGAACCCAACCCAGTTTTCCTCAATGATTCTCCCATTGTCAACTGTGGTTCTTCTACAGCTCGGATGTCAGAAACTCAAAAATCTTCTCACGCTCTCTTTCATTATTCTAGCATTTAACAAATAGACAGAATTTTGTCAATCAAATTTGACCAAAGTCAGCTTTTTTCAAACAGTGCATGTGAGTGTAGCCTTTATGGATGTCATTTCCTGACCTCTGCCTCAGGATGGAGGCATAATCCACACTTCAGGAGTCACTGTGTGGTCCTCGGACTGGAGTACGACCAGGTCAGCAGCCATCTTTCACACTGACACTTTCTGAACTGATGTTTTGGACGTCAAGAGAACAAGCAGAAAACTCTGCCTTCCTTCTTTGTGCTAGACAGATTTAATCTCCAGTGATGCAGTCACGTTCAGAGCGTAAAACTCTGGTGAAGGAAGAACAACCTGCAGCCTGCGCCTCCAGTCTGCACAGCCCTGCTTCATTATGGAGCGCGGTGGGGAGCCCGAGCACACGGCGCGGTAATCCCTGCTGGAGCAGCCGCCATGCTGTCATTACTGAAACGGATGCCACTCCTAACACCAACATGCACACAGATGAAGGGCTATAGTCACTGCATATTGACTATATCAAAAATTATATTCTCCACAGGACCTGTTATGCTGGTGCAGATTTATCCTCTGTTGTGAATCAGAGGCATGATTTGTCCTGTTTGTTGTTGTTGATGTCATATGCTTGCAGATCCGAAATGTGAGCCACTACTGTGAGGTTTAACACTGTTTGCAGTGTCTGCATTTAAATACAGTTCCGATTAGAAGCTTATATACACATATCAGCATGAATGCTGAGCGCAAATTTAATTTGATCAGTTTGAGGCTTTTAATTAGATATTTAAATAATTATTTTCTGGGGAGCTGGATTGGTGAAGCAGCATATAACTTCAGTGGTTTTATTTGGATAAATCTCCTTCCACAAGCTGCAGAGAAATGACCCATCAACAGGGTTCTGATAGAATTCTGTCTGGAGATTTAATCACTCGCCTCTTCTGAAAATCATCTTTTAGACTGGTTGATTTCCTTACCTGGGAAATCAACCAGGTAAGAAAAAGAGTTTTATCAAAGGATTGAGATTATGGCTGTTCAGATGCCTCATGGAAGCTCGGCTGTTTCAGCCATCGAGCTGCTGATAGTGAAGATGAAGCATTTGAAGGGACAGAGGATCCCTGTATATCAGCAATTCAGTCTTCCAGATTCACACACTTGCAGACTTTCCTGTGGAGTGCAAAACTAAATTATTTGTGGAAAACTCCAACTCATGATCTCAAAACATATCTATTGCTAACCTATTTTTCTTTTTATCTCTGACAGAAAATGCAAGACACATGGACCAACACATGGACATGCAGAGGCTCACAAAAAAAATCAATCAATAAAAAGGAAAACATGTCTTTTGTTCTTCTCCTTCTAACTGATATTCCAGATGTAGGCCAGACAATCATGGCTGCCTGATGATTAATTCAATCTCGCATAGACGTTACTATGTTTTGTTTTAATTAAAATATTTGAAAATCTGACATCTGAATTTTTAAAGCTGTGTAATTATAAGTTCAACAAAGCATTATTCACAGATTTTATTTGTGTTTAGTCTGAAAAAACCACTAGAGGTCAGTAAAGAAAATTAGTACAGCAATTCTCTCAACTTAAGACATTTTTAACAGCGATGTAAAAGTGGGCTTGTTATCTTTATTGACTACACACTAAACAATAAATCAACAAAACATTCTAATAGATATTTCAATAATTAAGAATGCACACTCAGTATCGGTTCATGTTGAGTTGAAGGTTATCATGTATAATCAACACTTCAGTATATGAATCTTATTCTGCAAAAATTGGAGGAAATCCAACTGAATTTCACAAAGGAAAGAAAGTGTAGGATTCTTGTGGATGAATGTTCCAGCCTGGCATTTTCCTGACTTTATGAGGCATCATGGCAGGTAATGAAGCAGAAAGGTCAGAGGGAATGTGTTTTTATCCTCTCTAAACCAATAGGTCGGATTCCCACTTTTCACGCCCCAGCTCTGCGACTGCACCTGCTGCCCTTTTGGTTAAAACAATACATATACCACACTCACTCATACACCATATCACCAATTTTCCATCTTATTGGCAATGTCACTCAGAGGACTGGGATATACTGCAGAATAGATTTACTGCCCAGGCTTCTTGTCAGACTCAGACGTGATATAAACAGGTTGTAATGTAAGCCATACATTATGAATCCAATTTGTTTGGTGAGATCAAGTATTTGAGGTGAAAAGTAAAATCTACACTATACCACTAGATGGCAGTATGCTTGTGAATATAAAGTCAAATAGCCCCTTTGGATAATTTAGTAATTTTGTTGATAATGATAATAATAATAATAATAATAATAATAATAATAATAATAATAATAATAATAATAAATCCAACAATATGTCTTAATAATAATAATAGTTATTATTATTATTATTATTATTATTATTATTATTATTATTATTATTATTATTATCAACAACATAAATTTTGTTGACCAAAAATCAACAAAAAAAATCTTTAAACCATTAGCAAACCTTTGCACTCTGCTGTATGCATAGAGAAAACTAAACATAAGGAAATGTCACCCCCCCAAATATGAGGTTGTCTGAGGAAAGTAGATTTGAAACAGCTTGGTTTTCTAACATATTAAAATAAGTGGATAGTTAGCCAACAGTGGAATAAAAGACTTTTAAAATGTTCTGCAAAATCCAATGAAAAACAATATTTCTCGTCTCTCATGCTAAATGCTTCTCCAGACCAGCAGAGGCTGGAAGCATCATTCCACTGTAGTCAGAAGGTTCTCACTGCTGGGCTGTTAAGGTCACTAATGAGCCCTTAAGGTCACATGAGCAGCAGGCCGCACCATTTGGTTTAATATTGGGGTTGTTGTCATGTCACTGAATGATCCAAACACATCATCTGATGACGATATGTAAATTAATTTAGGACTGCCTTAGTGTTAGGAACAAATCATCTCTTTATTTTCTTGAGATAAAGAAATGCTATGAAGAAATCATGGCTTTCATAACTACTGTATGTCTTTTTACCACAAACTGGGTCCCCTTAAGTTGTTAAAATAAAATATGAAGTGAGTTTTAGTCCAACTTGTGTTCCCAGGCAGCCTTGAACAGGCTAATGTGATAACTTTGTTCTCTCTTGACGCTGTGATATAGAAAATGTGAGACACACATTGAGCTTCCTTTAGCATCTAACAGGAAGGTTTATTCTTCTTCTGTGTGATGAACTCCAGATGCAATATGGAGTTCATATTGAATATGATGATAACTATTGCAGTTATCACTCAGTAACTGCAATAGATCTTAGATTCAGTACATCACAAAAGAATTCCTTTAACATGCTAAATTTAACACTATGAATTTTATCAAATGACAAAATCTATTCACAGATAACTTTTCATTCTCTAAATACCATACTAGCTCTTTTGGCTAGTGCTTCATATCTTGTCGCTTTTTTAACAATATATATGCATATATTTAGAAATATATGTATTTGCTTTAAGCAACTTTAGCTTTTACAACTTTTATTCTGCACAAACAAAATATGCTTTAATATTTAAGCATTTAGTTTTTAAATGTGTCAATTGTTTTCTCTCTTTTTTGACAAAAATATATCTTCTAATCAGCTGTTGAGACTTTTATTGCAATACAGGGATTATGAAGTCTACATGTTATGTGTTGCACAACTGGAGCTGTTATGTCATTGTTTTAGTGCTGCAGAGTGTCTGAGTGGCCTCTGAAGGTAGTAAATAACTCAGGTTTTTCAAGGACGGCCTATTTAAAGCAAGCCAAGGTTTGCTGCAGGGCAAGTTCAGAAGATGCTGAATGTACAAAGGCAGAGCTCAGTGAAACAGAAAAGAAGATCAGGTCATCTTGATGTGTGCCACAACATGTAAGAGGAGTCATGGGAAGGCTGTGGCTGTCCTTCACATGAGACATAAACACATAAGAGTAGACGAGGAAATTCAAGGCCTTCTCTGCATATAGACATCAACACATCTTCACATATAATCCTGAGAGATTACTGACGCTGAAAACGCTGCCTGTCTGGAATTTAGACTGGCTGTTAGCGTTTCAACTTCCTTTTGATACCAAAACCAAAATCATTGTTTAAAATCCACCTTACTGGGTCAAAGTTCAAGCTTTCATGGTGCTTTCTCCTGCTGACAATCATAAACTGAAAATGGTGTCCAAGAAAAAATTGTGTTGATGTCTGTGACTGAAATAATTAATTAAAATATCAAAATAATAGTTTGCAAAATGTAATTTGTTTGATCCAGAAACATGGATTTTCTCCCAGCGTCCGCCATCAGCAACTGATGATCTGCAGGATGAGGGCTCTCATCTTCCTCTTCTGCTGCACTTACATAACCAAGACTGATGATGAAATTCAAATGGACAGAATGTTTTTGGAGCATACTGATGTGATGAGGTAAATATTAAAAAGGTGGAAGAAGATAGGTTTAGTCAACTGGATTAGAGAAGAGATTTATTTATATGAAAACAGAGATTTCTGGCAGCTTGTGCTGTCACTCCCAAAAAGCTTCAAAAACTATCTTATACACACAGTGAGGAGCCAGAGCATAATTTATAAGCTGATGTTACTCACTGTGATTGTATCATCTGCCCCCAGCAGGTTTTACAAGATTAATACATGTGACATGACAAAAGTTACAGGGCAAAAATCTAGCTCATAGTTATAGGTGTCATACATGATGTAGTAATTATATATGATGCCAGCAGACAATCAGCAAATGTTACTCTATTACAGTGGTTCCCAAAGTGTGGGGCGCGCCCCCTAGGTGGGGCGCAGTGCTATTGCAGGGGGCATGAATGAGAAAAAAAAGAAAACCTCTCAGGGAAGAGCTCGTGTTGGCTGGTAGGTGATCAAATACTTATTTCATGCTACAATTGCAAATAAATTATTAAAAAATCATGCAGTGTGATTTTTCTGGAGCTGTGCCTACAATAAAAATAACAAATCTTTCCATTCTTTGTGTTTTGCAAGAGGGCAAACTTGAAAAGTTGGTGGAGTGTCCAATACATATTTCCAGCATCATATGCCTAGATTGTCTTCTTGGATTAGTATTGGTGAGGATTTGGACTTTACTGTGTCACTGTATTAAAAGACACATGAAAGGAGAAAGTGCACATGTGTCAATTTAATAATTTCTGTTTAAAGCATTGATCGAATCTGAAACAGTTTGTAGGCGGCTTGTTGTATCTAGGTGAGAGGTTGATTGGGTGGTGCCATAGTAGCTCACACCACCTATTATCTGTTTGTCAGATCGAGGAAGGTCTTTTACCTTGGCAAGCTGATATAATCAGCAGATATTCAAAGTATTGGAAGAGCAAAGTCCTGATTTACTAGTAGCAAGTCCTTCAGTGGAAGCAGAATACATGAAACCTCAGGAAGTATATCTCTGCATTGCTGTTAGATAATTTTTTTAATAAGATTTTCTTACTAAGATAAGAAAAGATAATGAAGCATTCCAGTAGTAATGCTACGTGACTCAGCTGCCTGAGTCACATATGACTGCATATTATGAAAGCTGCTACTTATTTGTAAAGGCATGTCATTTTACTTGTGCTATGCAGTGCTTTGAGGAAAAGCTGCTTTATATGTAAACTTTACTTCCTTACTGAGTTACCTCACTTATAAAAACTGAATGTGACTCAAAACCAAATTTATGCAAATCAAGAGAACAGCAATTACCTGGGCTTTTTGATTGGCTTTAAAAATGTATACTGTGGTCTTTATCATGAAGATTAAAGGGTTCATAACAAAAACATAAATGTGTAAACATCACAGAGACAGGCTCATTTTTAATGACAGTTTATTTTTACTTTGAATCCCTGAAACTTTAATGAAATTATATGTATTTCTAAAGATCAGTTGTGTGTGATCAAAAATATATTTTTAGGGTTAGTCATTCCTTTTAGTGTTTGGACATTTACTAACACTAACTGCTTTGTCCAGGTTCCAGATACACATTCCAAGAAGGTGACACCTGTAGTTTGAACACATGAGACACAATAACGTTGCTAAGTCATTTAGTCCAGCAGTTTTTCCTGAATGTCAGTAAAAATGTCTGCTTATGTGATAAATCTTAACTCAGTCATTTGTTCTCAGCCTGCCTGCTGACAAACTGTTTGCTGTTGATTGATTGACTAATCCAGGAAACACACAGACTGAATCTTAGAATCATTCAAACCAGGTAATATAGTGACCCGCCTATTCATAGTTTAGTATCCACAGATTCACCTTTTTACAATTTTTTGATGCTCAACAATTTCTGATGGCTCAGCCAAGTTAGTCTTACAAGTTTTCTCCAGATGTTGAGGCTCATATGTCTGAAGATTTTGGTCATTTTGTTTGTTTCTATATATAGTAACGTTTTGGCTCATATTTTTCTGAGATAGGTTTAGTGGAGACCCCATACTTCCCTACTACTTCAGTATAAACTGATATAATCACATTTCACTGTAGCTGTGATTATAAAGTACATCATTTCAAAGACTTATTGTTGAGTTATGAACATGAACCAAGCCCTCCATACCCCAGAGCAGTAAAACATTGTAGTTTATCATCAGTGTGTAAATGACTGGGTGTGAGTTTCATTGACTAGGTACATCTATGATGCCATTACCATTTTATCTCATGACTAAAACAAAAGGACCAATCAAAGTCACCTATACACTAACTCTAAAATGATGTTTAAAATCAGCAGTTAACATGTAGTCTGGGAGGAAGACAAGGTTCCTGCAGAACACATGCAAACTGCGACATGCAAATTCACCCAGGGAAGATTCAAATCAGCAACCTTCTTGGTGTGTAATTAATTATGATGGAGAATAACTCCCTCTAATAAAATAAAAACTCTTAACTCATAAGGAAATAGCTACAAATTGACTATTTGGGGAATCAGGGCTTAGACATTGGCTAAACTCTTTTAGTTTAGCTTGACTTTTTCTTACCTAGTCAACCCTTTTAACATTGAACTGAGCAAAAAAAGAGATGTGAGATATCTTTAATAATTTATAACTTACTAATGTGAACATGCACACATCTTAATATCAGACAAAGATAAATACAAATTGTTCTTCCCAGAGAATGATTTAATTTACTGAGGGGAAATAAAAGCTCTGCAAACTGACCTTGACCAATGAGAATTAAATATTTGTGGCCTAAACATGATAACCGCAACAGTCTTTTGTGTTTTCTTTAGACAGTGTGTTGGATCTCGTTTTTCCCCGACTGCTGGCCACTGCGCCTCCCAACTCCACGTTTACACTCCAACATGAAGTGGCTGCAGAATCAGAAACAGAATCTCAATCATTCAACTGTCTGTGAACATTAGCATCTTTTCTGCATGGCAGGTCATCAACAAAACACTTGTCTTTTTGAGCAGCAGGTGTACAGCATACAATTTACTTTACATAAAACCACCTGACCAAAGGTGCTGGAACTCCTTGGGTTGCTAGGTAACGGCTCAATGGCCTACTGTTTCAGCTTCCCAAGCTGCATTTTGTTTGGAAATTTTAGGTGTCCTGCTAGGAAAAATCTGAGAATACTGAACAATCTGTGGCCAAATGTTTTGACTACTGTGAATCTGAACTTGTCAGATTGATATTCTAGTGAGCAGTTTTAGTTATTTTCGGGGCCCCTTGCGGACCCTCAGCTGGGGTTTGCTGATGCCTCGGGCCTGAGACAACCGATTCAACACCGTTGAAAAGTTGAGTTGCACTGATAGCAGCATGAGAAGCGACGGCGCTAGGACCCGCAGTCCTCATTCCTTCAGGAAGAGGGTGTTGGCTCCGTCAGCCGGTGGCGGAGGAGGAGAAGCGGGGAGGGACTGCTGCTGCTGCTGAAAGCGGCGTGAGCGATGCGACTTCTGGGCTGAGGAGGACAGAGAACAGGAGCAGACCCAGCAGAAAGCATCCAGTCCCGCAACCCGACAGAAGCCGAGCACGGAGAGCCATGTCGGTTTTAGCTCTACAAGAATATGAGTTTGAGAGGCAGTTCAACGAGGAGGAAGCCATCCGATGGATGCAGGAGAACTGGTAAGGCTAGCTCCCTCCCTAACGATAGCGCCTCGTTTTTAATCCCGCCTAACAGCGACTGTCTCCGGCGTTGGGTCGGGGATTCAGCTCGGTGACCTGCTGCTAAATTTGAACCGTGTAGCAGCATCAGCTTTGCTCACTGGGATTAAAGCGGTTATATCATGCTCCCTGTCAGTATATAAACGGAAAAGGAAGCAAATTAATCACACAGGCCTTCAGAGAAGGAGACTGAAACAGTGGAAACCCGGCTGCTGCTGCTGGGCATCCTTCTCAGTGATGTCCTTGACGTGCTGCCATTTATTCTCCATCATCATCATCATCATCATGGTTCCGTAAAGGTCATCCATCCTCCATCCAGTCACTGGGCCAGTAGTTTATGAAGCCAAGCCAGGCCATATGCTGACACACTCCCCAGTCTGCCTCACGGAGATTCTTACTAACCATCACATTTATAAGCTTTTACTGCACAACATAAAAGCAAAAACGACAGTTTGCATCAATGTTATCGCAAACCACATCCCTTCTTGGTCATAACATGTAAATGTTTGTTTAAGAAGGGATGATTTGTGGGCCACAACCAAAAAAAAAAAAGCAAATAAAATGGAAGAAAAATAATCTCTTAAAGCTTTAGGTTCTCAAACTGAGGTGAGTGTACCAGCAGTGGTACATGGACTGCGTTTTAGAGGTACTCAGATGAATGTGTTATATTATTATTCATATGGTATGGGTAGTTAAAGGTGACCTACAATTCTTAGGGCAGGTCACTAAATATTTTCATTACATTTTTGCACAGAATCATTCTTATATAATCAGATTTCAGTCTGATCAGACATTTTGATTTCCTTCCAGAATTAGCAGCTTTTTATATCCAAATAATTTACTCCTGATCATGGCCCCCATCACAATGTTTACACACAGAAGAAAATGGCTGTAAACAGATGTGCAATTATACAGCCTCTGACCCTCAAACAGACCCAAAAGCAGAACTGGAGCCTCCTGCACAACCAACAAGAATGTGACAACTTCTGAATGGTAAATCAACAACAAAGCTTTTCATTTCCAACAGCCATTGTACAGCTCAAAATATGAATTTTGTTTAATAGATCCTATTTACATAATAATGAATTATTTATGCCCCCTGAACTTCAATTTCACAATTTAAATTAAATTAAACATAAGCTACAGATTATTGTGAAATGTGAGGATTTGGTTAAACCATTACTGGTTTTACAGTAATGGTAAAACCATTAAAGGAAATATCCTTTAATATTCATCAGTGGAGAATTTGTGTGCATCAGCAGGAAATTGACAGGAAGCCTGCAGATAAATATTTAGTAAAGGTAACAAAAAATGGAAAATAAGAGACTTTGCAGTAAGAAAAAAAACTGTAAGAAAAAATAGCATAATTCAAGTTCTAAGAAATGTTCAACACATGGTTAAAGGAACTTTCTGTTCATTTTTCCAACTTCACATTTTTACATTTCAACATTTCAGAATTAAAATATATATTTAGCAATCAAAAAGTTTGTATTGTTGATGTTAAAACACAACATAGTAAAAGTTGCAGTGCTGTCTTAGAAAGGCAGTTACTGTGGTGGAACTGGGAAAAACGTAGCTGCCTGATGTCAAAGCCTTTCAGCTTCTGCTAATGAGTTATTATTCTTAACGATTAATAATTAGTTAATATTAATGAATTTTTATGTGACCAAAATAAATAGTAGCTTATTTCTAAAAATGCACATTGTTATTAAGATATATAAGATAATCTATCATGCTTGTCATTATCCTGATGGTGGATTTTAGCGGAAACTAAAGCGATGATTGTTTGCCCAGGGTGACGTCTGTCAGGCTTTTGCACAACCTGTTACATTAATAAGCCCCGAAGTTCAACTGTCGCTTTTGCTTTTAAGCAAATATTGCTGAGCAGCTGCATGCGTTTCTTATGTAGGTCATGTGCAGGTTCATCCAAGCGTCCTCTGCTTTGACTCACTGGAGGGTCGGTTTTATCCAAACCAGGTTGATCAAAGAACTGACCTTTAGCAAAACTAAGCAAGCTGTGTGTAAGGTTGGAGTGTAAGCTTTATTAAAGATGCAGCAGGGTTTCTGGGAAGGCAGGATGTGTGAGGAGAAGTTGTTCATTTAGAGTCTGTCTGCTCTGACTCAGAGGTGACTGCAGAAAACAGCCACATTTCAAACAAATTCAACCTAACCAGACCTCCTGAAGCCCTGGTTTGGACAGTTCTGTCCTTATCCTTTTATACGTGTGTGTGTGTGTATGAAATAGAGAGACAGGCAGGCAGCGTGCTAGCACTGTGTTGGAGCTGTCCATACCCTGGTACTGACAGCTGACCAATCACAGTCATCTGATGTCTGCTGACAGAGCATTAACCAATCACGTTGAGGCTGAGCTGTGCCGACGAGTGTCGTTTGTGTAGTAGGAAGGAGACTGGAGCAGTCGGAGCACATGGCCCTGAGAGGCAGCGAGGGCAGAAAAATGAGATGAGATGCTCATTAGCGACATTCAGAATGTAAACTGGAACTGAATGTGGCATATTTTATATCACTGAAGGGTGTAATGGTGTGTATTGTTGAAGAATAAGTCAGCAAATCAGTTGATTATGGTTTCATTTAGCACAATAGATCCTAATTTTGCTCTTTGAGAACTTGACATAACCATTGTTGTTTTATTTACTTTAATATGGATTAAACCAACCCTCAAATGAATTCTGACTTATATCCAGGACCAGTTTAGGTGTGATCTAGATATGTAAATAAAAACATCATTTTATTCCCTTTTAGCTGTTCATCCTGGTGGATTTGATTGTTTGTAGCTGGACTGAAGATCCTGTTTCTGCTTCTGGTCTCATTCTGGAAATTCTGCATTTTTTCTTGTTTTGAGATTTCAAAGAACACACAGCATCTAATATTTAGTTTTTAATCCATCCAGACTTTTATTAAACATGAAAAGGTTATTGAAATCACCATGTCAGGCTTTTTTAAAGAGTGGTGCACCATTAATTTCATTGCAATTGTGAATAAGACGAATTTATTCATTTTTAATATATCATGTTGTAAATGATTGTTTCATAATTAGAAATTAGCCTTTAATCATAAACTCAAAAATGAAAGAAAATACATCAGAAATATCTGTTGAGACATGTAACATAGGACTTACTTATGCTATTAAAATATATACTTATTGTGTTTTACATTGTAACAGAAAAGCCAAAGTAATTATTTTAGTTACAGCTCAAAACTCTAAAATGTGTTACAAAACCAATCAATAAGTGAAATATAATATCTTGTAGAAGACCTGGAATAGTTGCAGCATAGCTAAACTGGCTCATCTGTCAAATAAATACGCTTATTAAAATAAAATTAACCCTAGATTTAATTAAATATCTTGGTATTATGTACGTGTTTTTATGCTTCACTGTTTGTAGACGTTTCTCAGGCAGGGCAGACTGGAGACTGACAGCTCAGCGGTGTAAAGCAGACTGCTGAAGGAGTAAATATGGGTCGCCTCGCTGCTGCGGTAACATTACCCCCCTCCCTGCTGCAGCCGCTGTAGAGGTTTGTTCCAACTTGATGCTGTTAATGAACTCCAGGTCATTAGACCAAAACTAATCAATAAGTGCAGTGACTGAATAGACTGATAAGATGTTACATATCTCTATAAAAATCTGCCTAAATGTTTGCATTTCTCTGTACTTGCTGTTATCGCTGTTTCCCTGCTATATTAGGAGCTCCAGCATCACATCGTACCTTGGTCATCAGAGTCATTGCATAACCAGAACTTTTTATGCATCAGTTAGTTCAGCACACCATAAAACCTTAAGCAGTTTGAAGAACTGCTGAAGGTCACACCAGGTCCTAATTTAAAGGTATTTTGCATCAGTGGTAAAAGACTAAAAGTAGTCTTCTATTCTTCAGTTTCTAATCATATAAATGTGTTTTAAATCCCAGCAGTGTTTATGAAAGTGAGTAAAGATCAAACATGTTATAATAGCTTTTATTTCCATGTATGCAAAAGCATTGAGAGAACTGCTGGTGTTATTCCGAACCAAAATAAATTCATTTTCTGACTCCACAGAAAGGGAGAAAAAATTTATATCAGGCTGTTCATAAACATTTTTCTGTTCAAACTCAAACATTTACTCTATAAACAGAAAAATGCTTGAAGATTTTTGTACGTTTTCCTGTGAATTCCTGAACTGTCTGTGTTGCTTAGAGTCGTTTGATGCATATGTGAACACCAAGCGGACACGAAATCGCCCCAAATCAGGAAATGGACTACAGCACAGGGCATTCTGGGTAAACACAATCAAAACAAACGCATGTGTCCAGTGCTAGCGGGAGAAATGGCTCCAAAGACAAAAGAGAAATCCTACAAAATCTGCTGCCACTCTGGTGTTTACATGTTGTGAAGAAGGAAGTTGTGTGCTGTCTCTTCTTCAGAGGTTTTTGTGTCGTTTCCTTCAGTGGTTCTTGGTGCAGGCCAAGAAGGAGACGTGCTGGTAAAAAGCTTCTGGATCGTTTGACAGTGGAGTGTGAAAGAGAACTGCAGCAGAAGCGATGTTTGTGATGTCAGAGATAAAACCTGCATGATAATAAAGCACCAGAGGGAGCAGAAATTCTTCACATTTACAGTTCTCCAGTGAAACAGGCTGAGTTTCCAGCTGTGTATCAAACATCTGCATCTTGCTGACTCGCTCCTCCAGCCTGCAGACATCACCATCCCTTGTTAGCATGCAGGTTGTTTCAAATCGGATTTAGAAAGCCTCTCATGATGCTGACTGCTTCTCTCAGGTCTTTGAACTTCAGATGGATCCCTGGTGGCTCCATGGCTGCTTACTGCTAAAGTAAGAGTCCCGAAAATACATCAGAGGATGAAGAATGAGTTGTTATGATCTGCATTTACATTTCCACATTTCCTGCTGGAAGAACAGAACGACATTCACCTGGCAGAATCAGGCCAGGTTCAGCACTGTGTAAACAGCATCCGTCTGACGATTCACTTTGGGGGTGTGTGTTCGTCATGGGGGGTCAGGTTTCTGGGACTAGATGGTTCAGCAGATAACTGTCTTTCCTCTGAGTTTCACATTATTCTTTAATGACAAAGAGTCGAGCCATGTGAGTTTCCCAGACTGACCTTGACCTCTGAAGGGTTTTTCAGAAAACATTCATTCATACATGTTTTCATGAAATTAGCACTTCTCATGTTATGTTTCAATATTTTTGGACTGTATGGACTTTTTAGTTTCCACCAAGGCTTACAAAGGAAGAATAGTGCAAGTTAAATATATTCACACCTCTTTACCAAGAACACACTGAGACATTTTAGTTTATTTTTTGAGATTTATGTGATAAACAAACATAATGCACTGAATGTTTGTGAACAGGAAGTAAAATGATACCTGGTCTTCAGTCCTTTTCTTTGTTAAAATCTGAAAAGTGTGGCATGCTTTTCTATTCTGCTTGTGTCAGTGCTACATACAGTTACAGTGTTTGTCTCCACCAGCTGTAAACATCTGCAGGGTGAATCAGGTTCTGTCGGATTAGATGGAAAACGTCTGCAAACATCAGTTTTCAAGTGTTACTGCAGATTCTCAGCTGAAGTGATGTCTAGACTTTGACCAGGCCGTTTGAGAACATGAATCTCTGGCTGCTCCTCCAGAGGTTTAGATGTTTGTTCTGGTGTTAGACTTGCAGATCAGTGCTGTTGTTTCTACGGTTTTGTGTTACTGGAGCGACACGTGGTGATGCTGATGAGTGTCGACCACGTTAGCCCAGAATCCTCCGCAGGCTCGGCTTCAGCTCCGCTGCTCTCTTCATCATCATCATCATCATTACCGTTGTTGTTGTCAGAAATAGAGAAGTGTCTCAGGAATGAAGGTCTCCCTGAAGTATCGCTGCACTCTGCTGTCACTTTTTATTAGTCTGGAGAAGGAATGCTTTGATTTAAGTAGAGAGAGAGAGATTGGTGAAGTTTGTGTGTATTTATTCAGGAAATATGGCAGAGAAAAGATTAGAGGTGGCAGCTGAGTTGTAGCAGGGTGCAGACATGGCAACTTAAAGATCCATTATGGCCAATGTTTGTGGACATAACTGTGCATGAATGCAGGATAACAGGTTTTTCTCATCTGCCTCTCTGTGTTTCTGTCCAGTGACTGACTGTAAAACCAGCTTTCAGCTCATGGGTCTGACCTGAATGGAGATACTTTTTGCAGGCCGTGGCACATCCAGAAGCGACGCTGTGTTAAGTCAGCTCACCATGACGGCCATGCAGCCTCATCATCAGGCTGAAAGCAGAATTACATCATAGCTCCAGCTAATACACATCCAAGTTACCCAGCAGGTTTGCCAGCAGCTTTAAGCAATGCTGTCAGTGGGGGAGGGGAAGCATCGACCTTCTTATGTTCCTCATCATAAACTGCAAGAGTTACAGCATACGTAATGTTTAGATTTGTTCATACTGTAATAGCTATGCAGATTTCCTGATAACAATCCTACCATTGTCTCGTATGCCAGTTATTTCTGCCATGATTTATGACCTCTAAAGTGCAGATTACATAATTTGTGCTTGAAAAGTGCAATTTTAGTTTCTTCTAATAATTCAACCCTCGGCTGATTCTGTTAGTCCTCCATGCTGATCCGTCCCAAAGAGCTCTGACTGCGTCGTTTTTCACTTGTGCTGCCTCCAGCTACTTTAAAGAACCGCCGATTCAAGCTTATTCCCACAACCCTCCAATGCACATTAACCCAGGTAGTCAGCATTTAAACAGACGTCCTGCATGCAATGCTTGTTTGGATTTTAATATTTGTGTTAAATTAGTCTTTTTGCATGTTGAAGCTGAGCTAAGAGATGTGACAAAAGTCTGAGAATAAAGAAACACTAACTGTAAAACATTTCTTTATGTAAACATGGATATTTGTCTTCTTTTTCAAAATATTAATAGTAAATCTTGTTTTCTTATGTAAAAAGCACATGTAGCCAAATATAAATGTAGAAAAGTGAGGAAAGTCAGTCTAGAACCTGAAAGTTGTCAGAGTAATGAGCTTTGTTTCAAACACCAAACTCTGCAGTGACTTTGAAAGCAAAGTCACTGGACACGCTTATGCTTCAGACTTCAAACCATGCAGTTATACAAGTTTTACTTCTTTCCCAGAAATCAGTCCGGCATGCTCATAAAACTCTAAAACTCCATCCAGTTATTTTCTCACGAGTTGATTAGTCGTAAAGAGTTGACACTGCAGTCACGCGCTGGCCTTCACTTAGCTCTGATATGAAGAAAAAAATGAGTTGTAGCTGAAGGTCTGCAGGCACTTCGTACTGGTAGAAGATGCAAAAGTAAAACCCTTCGTTACCAGATTAACTTTATGCTCACAAACAACTACAGTGGTAGCCTGGGTCGTCTGGCTGTTTATTCCCTGTTTGTGATGTCACTTCCAGTTCCAGTTATATTCTAATCTTGAGGCAAAAAATATTTGTCAACAAGAAGACAACAGGAAATCTATTTAAACCTTCTGAGTCTAGGGATAAGCAAAATGTCTGCGTTAGCTTCGTTTGCTTTTTTACATGCCAATTCAATCAGTAAAACGTGGTGGATGTTAAAAGCTGAGGTTCATTTCCACCTTGTTTCTGTTTGTATTTCTGGAGAGGGGTTTGGTCATGTGACAGTGATGATGATGATGCAGTGCACGTTTGTGAGAACTAATGTCCATGATGTGATCCTTAGAGTTGTTAGGCTATAAAGATATACATAGTAGCGATAAATATTGGTTTGAATGGCTCTGAAATAGAAAAAAAAATCTAATGTAGAAAAATATCCTGGATGTTTGAAGGCCCAGAGTGAAGCTTAAAATCCATGCCTCAGTTATTTTCTGCGTTTACATCGTGACCGGCTGTGTTAGACGCTCGTCTTAGTTTACTGAGATGTGATGGAGCATTTACAGGAAAAGCTGCGTACTGGTGTAATATTTGTCACCTTCTGCACAGCTGGGACCCGAGAGCAGGAGGAAAAAACTTCTCACTGCCAGCTGATCGAACTTATTTCGGGACACTAAACACCTCTGGTGAAGAGGGTTTTCTTCCAGCGTTGGAGCATATATAAAGACATGACATCATCCAAAAAAAGGAATGAACTTCCTAGAACAGGAAGATTAGATCCACAGATGAGTGATGAAGGCAGTTACTCAGGTGATGCTTGGAGAAAAAAGGCTGTAGATTCCTGTGAGCTGCTGTTGCGTCAAGGCTTTAACTAGAAGACAGCAGCAGCAGCTTCTCCTGCTTCACCATCTCTGCCAGCTTGTCAGCTTTGACTTTGCCTTTAGGTTGATTTTTGCCTTTTTATTTTTTCTGACAGCAGAAAAATGTGTCTTCTAAATGTACCTCAGTAGTGCCTGAATATCAGATGCACTGGCTTGTATTAACATTTTAATTACCAAAACCAGATTTTATGACCCGAGGAACACCAGCAGAGTTTGACTGTTCCTGTCTTGGTGCTAAATGTTAAGACAGTCATTCAAACTCCATCACCTGCAGATCGGATTACTGCAACGTTCCACTACAGGCTTCCTCCAAAAGATTTCTACTGTCACTCTAACATTCAGCTGCAGAAGTGTTGACAAAGGTTAGAGCCGCTCACATCAATACAAAATGTCTGCCTCTGCATGTGACCAACTTTCTGCTGCTCCATAAAGTCCAGGAAGGACCTGTGATAAATCTAAACTGTCCACTGTGAGGCATTAATGTTACACTGTTGGCCTGTGCTCTAGAGTTAATAACTATATATGCATGTGCCTTTTGGTGATTTTATTATAATAACCTGAAGGAGAAATTCTTTCACTTCCAGGATTTTTCTACCTTTGAGAGGAGAAATGAAAGCTCCATCTCTGATGCTAATCAGGATCTGTCATGCTGTGTGTGTCCTCAGGATCTGACTAGAAGGAACTCAGTGTGCTGAAGCCTTAAAGCTGAGGCTACATAACCACGGTTACCTTTGACCTTTGGCCTCGGATGGCACTTCCCTGCAGGAGAATGCAGAGCTTGTTCCTCCTCTACTGTATCTGTAGCTTCAGACAGTACGTAGGCCACTGTCTTGTGTGCCGATCTGTTCTTCCCCCTCCCTGTGTGGTTGGTTGAGGAACAGTGATGTCATTCTGCAGTCCTGTTGTCATTCTGTGAAAGCAGCTTCTTTTGACTTTGACCATGTTGCTTTGTCCTCTGTTCTGCAGAAGGAGCTCATGAATTCATAGCTTTCCTGCAGAAATGCTCCTGGAAGCGTCCCAGTTGTTAAACTAACAGAGCGAAGTCTTACTGGCTTCATAAGTCCTTCAGATCTGACAAAACCTGGTGCTGTTGGTTGACCTGCAGGGCAGAATCAGTTGTTTTACAAGTTAAATGTGTCTCAAGCTGCAGATCCGTAGTTTACTTTGAAGGACAATTACATAAAATTATTTTGTCTGGTTTATCGGTTTATACATTTCTTAAATAGTTTGATCAATTTATTATTTTTGTGCAAACCTTTTTCTTCTGTCATTTATTTATTAAACCTTACAGTATATCGCTGCAATTATTAGTAGATCCAAATTTTCTAGCTCATTTTTGATCTCCAGGGTTTGTATTTTTATCAGGATTATCAGATTACATCAAGAATTGAAAATTTAGTTTGGCCTTAGCATCAGCTAGCAACATAACACCTCTGCATCATTCTAGATAAAGAAGATCCTTCATCCTTCAAGATCTTCACTAATGTTTACAAGTCCAGCAGATTCCAAGATTTAAAAAAGTTGGAAGCAGCTCAACCTTCCTGTTATCTGCTGAAGTCTTGCTCTTTCTTGCAGCCTGAGTTATCCGTAGACATGGCAACAACATCCACACCGCTCTTTAGTGTGGATGTTGTTCATCCACATCCACACTAAAGAGATGTGTGGATGTTGAGTTACTGCAACGCTCCACTATAGGCTTCCTCCAAAGGATTTCTACTGTTACTCTAACATTTAGCTGCAAAGGTTAGAGCCTTTGTGAACACCACTGACCACCACTTTGGTCAAAGAATGATTGGATTTTTGCAATACAAACTTGCTGATCACCAGCCAGAGACACTCAAGCTGAAAATGGGTTGAGTCTGATCAGTAGTCGATTTCACAGGGCATTTTGAGTACAAATGCCTTAAAATAAGTTGTTGCTATGGAAACCTGGTGACCAAAATGTGACTCTTTCCTGTAGTTCTCAAACACTGAGCTTTTTTTTTACCTCCCTCCTGTAAGCCTGATTTCTTCAGACTGGTTTGTTCCAGTCCTAGTTAATTATTTTTCAAATTATTCCTCTGACTGAACATGCGGTCAGATTTAAGCAAATAGAAACAATCTAAGGTTTTTTACTGAGGAAGGTGATTGTTCTCATACAGCTCCCATATGTAGAGAAATGATCCTTCGTGTCACATCATATTCAGGGAAACAGAAAGTCGTGGATTAATAATTGAGACATTTTTCGCTGTATCAGAATGTGATTTTGTTAATAATTTCTTAAAAAAGGATTTTATCGTCACTCAATAAATAAAGCCAAATTATTGGTTCATGTTTTTCAGAGTGAGATCATGTGGAAGCCATTACTGTAATATCCTTTATGCATCCGATATAAACTGGAAATCAAGTAATATTTGTCATATTAAAAACACATTAAAAAATAACTTTTCCATATTTTTTTTACTTTGCTTGCTTTTCTTCTCAATTATACAGTTTAGTTAAAATAAAAATGTGAACCATCTCAAAAATTAGATTGAGATTTACTTTTAGAGCTACTTAAATTATTTTTAATTTAAAATGCAGTTTTTTTAAAGCATAATTCCTCAGTAACACAATACAGAAAACATTTGCACTTTAGTCTGAAGGATTAAGGAAAATGATCCAAAATAGTGAACTGCAACATCAGGGGCATAAAACCAGATCCAACGTTTTTAGCTCCCCTGCTTTGAGCTAGTGTTATTTTAGGACAGGGCTGATCTGGTTGGCATTTTCTTCGCTCCTCTCAGGTGGGCTGAGTCTGTCCACTCAGCCCACCTGTGCCGTGGGATTTGCTGAGTGCTGGAGAACGCTCCGTCTTTTCTGTGTCCAGATGGTGTTTCAACAGAAGAGTTTCCACTTTATGCAGAGCAGATCAACTGTTGCAGACTGACAGCATTCAGTTACACCTACAGCTGGACTCAGACAGTAAGACAGCAGGGTGTCTTACTATCACACTACTGTGGGAGTGTCCCATGCTGTCCTCACGTGCCATAAATCTCTTTAATGTTGGTATAGTAGTGACCTCTGATATTTGCTCGTTTTTATACTGTACTTTAAATACAGTTGATAAGAATTTTATAGATGCAATAAATGCACAATTATGGCATCACACCACTTTTATTACCAATATGTTATATTACATAACAGTTAAAAGTGTAGGAACTTACAGTAAAGCGATAATCAGGAGAGACACTGAAGCCACCGTTGGTCTCAAAGTTCATCAAATCTTTCAGTTTAAATCATAATAAGATTCATAACTGAAGCTGGACCAGAACAGCAGCAGCTAAAGCATCTGCAGCTCGACTCCTGCTCTCATTTCTTCACTCTTTCTGTTGTCATTTCATTTTCTACACCAGCAGAGCTTCTTTCTCTTCAGCAGTATTAGGGGTCAGCTGTATTTTGTTCAACACATAACACAAGTCAGGGAATTGTCATAACTTTTTTAGCTTTACATCATGTTGTAATAATTTAAAACACCCTGAGTATGCTTTGATTCTCTTATGCATGTTTGAAGAAACCTTGAATTTCTTATACAACCATTCAAAGGTGTCTTAACACTCCCACAATGACAGATCAGCTATTTCCACATGGCTCATCTGTGGTGTTGCAGTTTCAAAGCTGCAGCTGCACAGAGCATCACTTCCCCACTCAACTCCTCCAGACTAGCGGCAGCAGCAATTAGCAAACACCTGGTAGAACTGAGTGTATTCTGAGCTGAAAATACAAACTATTTCTCAGTGCAGCCCTCCTAAGAACAGTTGTAAATGTCATCATAGAGACACATTGTTGTGATGTGCTGAAGGGGGAGTGTTGCAAAAGTAGGAGGTTCTTAAAATAAATTAGATAGACAAATTTATTTTAAGTTATTTCTGAATCATACAGCAAAACAACTGAATGTGACTTATTTACTATTTGAGTTATAAAATGACACTGTGTGTCTGGAAAATACATAATACCCTCCTTTAAGAAATTATACTGACCTCAGGGTTGAAAAAGTGAAATAGTGGCTAAAGGAATTTGTCACAGCAGCCAGCCAATCAGTGTTGATCTCTTATGTATCCTTGAAAATCTTGGCCATGTGGAGCCAAACTTTTGTTTCGGTCAAAATGTTTTTCACAGACTTTGATGACAGCCGATCTAGATGTAGTTTGCGCCTGACTGTCAGGGTTTAGTGTTCTGTTATTTTAGTGTAAACTGCTGCTTATGAACAATCATTGAAAACTATGATATGCATTATAGTCAGCATCAAAGATGAAGAGCTGCTCTTCATTTTGGCTCTACATTTCTATCATTCTTATCTCCTTTGCTTTCCCTTTAGTTTCAGTGAACATTAGGTCCAAGCAACATTGGGTCCAAGCATGAGCCTCTGGTTAACAGTGTTTTGGGACAATCAGAGCTTTCGTCAGATGTCTGTTTTTTGTGTTGACAGGAAGAAGTCGTTCCTGTTCTCTGCGCTCTACGCTGCCTGCATCCTGGGTGGGCGCCACGTCATGAAGCAAAGGGAGAAGTTTGAGCTGCGGAAGCCTCTGGTGCTGTGGTCGCTCACGCTCGCTGTGTTCAGGTGAGAGGCTGAAGCGCAGATGATGACTGGCGAAAGTTTTCACAGTATTTGGTCACATCACATTCCAGCTGATTTTAAGCAACAGATCAACACTAAGTACTAATAGTAAAGACCCAATACACTGATTCACTTTATAAATGTGGTCCTTTTAAAAGTGACAAGAACTTAGAACACTTCATAATTATTCTCAGCTTTGTGTTTTTAAAACTAATAATCAGTTTGTTTTTCTGATGCGACAAAATGTAACTTGGTGCAAACGGTGTCAGCACTTGATGTGTAAAGTAGAAACGGTGAACAGCTGCTTCTATGGACTTCACAGAAACATGAAAGTTTAAGACCCGTTATTCTGCTCCTTATCGAGGAGGCAGAGCTTCATTTACCTCATTTGTTCACTCTTCATCGTTTCTGTTGTCCAGTATCTTTGGTGCCGTCCGCACTGGGAGCTACATGATGTTCATCCTGATGAGCAAAGGGCTGAAACAGTCAGTCTGTGACCAGAGCTTCTACAACGGGCCAGTCAGCAAATTCTGGGCTTACGCCTTCGTCCTCAGCAAGGCACCTGAACTGGGTGAGTCGAGACGCGTCTGATGTGGTCTGACCGCTGGGAGGCCTCGCTGCTGGGAGGCATGCAGCGGTTAAGGTTGCTGTGGTTACGTATTCTGCCGTTCTGAATAGCAAACTGAATCGTAACGTAATTTTACATGAATGTTAAAGTTAAAGACGACAGGATTCGTCTGAGACTGGATGAGAAAGTTTTTTGATCCAATTCCAGAGCTGGACCAACCACAGTAGCTAATCTCTTCTGTTTTTGGTTGTGGTGCATCTGAGATAAAGCATTTATTTTAATCTGCCAACATAACTTCACCTGGCCAACATGAAGATTAAGGACTTCTTCATTCCTGTTTTTGAAATTATAAATCATATGATGACAAAAATCAAAGCTAATCCCAGATATTCAACTTTTTGATCATTCAGCTTTGTTCAGCTTTTATCTGGAAAGCAGGAGCGCTTGTATGTACCTGCCAAGCTTTGCATAGTTCCAGTCTCAGATTCTTCCATCAATTCTTGATTGGAGAATCTGAGAAATGTCTAAAGTCTGGTAAAACTATGCTGATAAGACTTGTTTATCTTTTGCAGAAGCTGCAAGGCCAAGGTTCTTGAATATATTTCATTCGGTCTTCCAAATGTCTTGTTGGAAATGTTTTGCTTGCAATTTTTACATTTTTGCTGAACAAGCCAATTTTTTTTGCCAGGTGAAAATGAAAATGAAGTTCATAACCTAAACTGTTCCTCCTATCTGAAATAATGAACAAATGGCTCATTAAAAGAAAAATATTTTGTGTTCTCTTGTTCTAGTTCTGTTTCTTGCGACAGACTGGCAACCCATACAGGCTGTACCTGGGTGTACCAGCCAATCTGTACTGGCAAATTCATTCAAAAAAACACTAGTGAGCAAACAGTGGCAGATTCTAGGGTTGATGGTTCAATACCACTAAGGAAAACTGCTTTGAGTCAAGCTACTTTTTCACGTTGTTCTTGCATTTGGAATACAATTTGGAGTGACTTAATGAACTTTTCAACTTCATTTAAAACATTTTAAAAACCTTGGAAAGCCAAAACTCCTGTGATGGACTAGCGACCTGTCGGGGGCGTGCCCCACCTCTCGCTCTTTGAGCACGTTGTATCTCACTCATCCTGAATGTTCTACATTTCTGAAAATGATAATAATAATCCCCCGTCTCCCTCCAGGTGACACTCTCTTCATCGTCCTGAGGAAGCAGAAGCTCATCTTCCTCCACTGGTACCACCACATCACCGTGCTGCTCTACTCCTGGTACTCCTACAAGGACATGGTGGCGGGCGGCGGCTGGTTCATGACCATGAACTACTTGGTCCATGCCGTCATGTATTCCTACTACGCGCTGCGGGCAGCTGGCTTCAAGGTTTCGCGCAAGTTTGCCATGTTCATCACGCTGACCCAGATCACCCAGATGCTGATGGGATGCGTGGTCAACTACCTGGTGTACTCTTGGATGCAGCAAGGCCAGGAGTGTCCATCCCACATGCAGAACATTGTGTGGTCCTCTCTGATGTACCTCAGCTACTTTGTGCTCTTTGTCCAGTTCTTTTTTGAAGCCTACATCGGCAAGTCCAGCTCATTGGCCAAGACTGATGTCAAGAAGAGCGAGTAGAGAGGAATGCCAAAAGCTTGGGATGCAGGGAGATAATTTAATAAAAGAATAAAAGGGAAGCGCAGGGACCAGTGGCGTGAGAGAGGATTGGAATGGGATGAGAGAAATGTGTCATGGAGTCCGGGGATGCTGGGATTATTGATGGGTTGGGGTTGGGGGGAGGGAAGAGGTCATGAAATGATTGGTGTTTGTGCTTCAGGGTTACAACTTATTGAAGACCTAAAAAGAGGTGATGTCTCCCTTGAGGGATACGGAGGAAGTAGCACCACCATGATCAGAAGCCATCATGAGTCATTCACCTGAACTCTAAAATTTGCCCCTATGAATTCACTTTTAAAATCCTTAAAAATATATAAAAAAACAAGCTCATTCTAAACTTTTACAATAGTAAAACCATCAAATCCCTTAGAATCTGTTTTAGTTATAACCGACTAAAAAATGGTACTCGTACAGATCGATGGCCTCTTCATTAATTGAGCCATCAGAGTTTTTGTCCGTTTGTTGTCTGTGTTTGTTGTTTCGCTTTAATCTGAAGACGAAAAGGTTCGAGACGCCGGTGAGCAAATGAAGCTGAAGTTTTAGCAGTTGATGTGAAGCGAACCTGTTGTTAATATAATGTGCATATCAAGATACAGTAGAAATGTTTAACATCTGCTCCAGTTTACAGCGTGGCTGATTTGCTTCCACAACAGTTGCCAATGAATACAAACCAGTAGAAAAGGCAGATTGAAGCTGGCCTCACGGGCTGAAGCCAGGCTGGGTTTGGATGAGATGCTGACCGTGTCCTGCTTCACCTCTGGTCTCAACTTTGCAGATGCACTGATTTCCGGATCCTTGTCTGTATTACAGGGTTCCTACCAGTGAGGAATACTGATCTGTTGGACACTGATACCTTAGATGGAGTACAAACATATTTATGTTTTGCAAAAAAACAAACAAAAACATCATGCAAATTGTCAGAAATCTGCTGTATTGAAAAAAAGGTATGTATCTTTAATGGTGTCTGTTGTGCTATTGTATACATTGATATTTTTGCACTATATCAATGTCAGAAAACAGTTGTTGCTGAAAACCCAACGTATGAACAAAGTGTGCAAAAATGTGACTTGTCGTGTTTTCTTTTTCCGTGTGACGCGTGATGTCTTCAGCACCAAGAAACGGGTTATGTTATGTAAAACAAATGAGTGTAAATGCAGTCTGTCCAGTTTCTCTTGTTAAGACTTTAAACAAACAGGAAAATTTTCCGTTTTGATTTAGAGCTTCTCCACATAGCCGGCTGTCCGATAAACCAAATAGATTTCTATGTGATTTGGTTTTTCATCCACACCTCACTAAAAATGATTGTTCATAAAGCATCCAGCCAAAGTGAAGATTGACAATTTCTCCTTTTTTGCTTTTGTGTGCATATCAGAAACTGGAGATTTAAAGGCAAACGCATGACAGTCTACACAAATAATGAGGTGCTGATTATTGTTTGACCATGCAGTGAAGGAAAGAGTGCTGACTTTTATGTTTTTTCATTCAGTTTTTACTTATTTTATATGCCAAGATGTTGAGTTGTAAAGGAGAAGGAGTGGTTGGAGGTCAGCTGTTTTACACCAGCCATCCATCCCAGTTGAGACTGAATGCTATTCAAGCTTCACATGCATCCACATTTACTGAATTTATGCATTTTCTTTTTAGTTTACTGACTGGGTATAGGTTCAAATGCTGGACGAGCCCCCACATGCTGGAACCAGAATGACACCAGAACAGGGAAATGAATGGAAGAATGGCTATGGCCATTTTTTTCGGCAGGCTTCAGAAAACAGTGGTATGGTTAGCGGACCTCGACCTCCTCTTTGTTAGTCCTTCGCCTGTGTAAGGACACTTTCATCTGGTTGCCCCCACAGCTCAAAACAGTTTCCTCAGGGTGAAAGCATTTGGTCAATAGCATGTATAATAGCATTGCACCTTGGTATTTCAGCATCTTAAGCTGGGGGGCTCCACTGTAACTTTTTATTTCCACAACCCATCCCACTATATTTCAGAGATAGAAGAAATCATTTAGCTTGTCGGTTTTGACTGACCTCTTCGTTTTTTCTCATAATTATGTGACACAATCCGGCATACTATTCTGTCTGGATATCTGATGAATATCGCCAGTACTGTAAAGAATCATGAGACATGACAAATAGCAGGATTTTACAAATGGAGTTTCTGGCAGTGACAGAACTGACGACTGGCTAATAGTATGTCCACTCATTATCGCCTTGGACTGTTTGCTTCTGCATTATAGTCTTGTAATGCAGAGACATTTTTTAAGCAACAGAAATCTGAAAAAATTACTTCTTAGAAAAATAACCATAATTTTGGAAAGTGTGTCACAAAAGCTGAAATGAGCTGGACAAACAAGCCAAGAGTGGACAAGTTCACAGAACACAAGATACTTCAAAGTGCATCTCAGGTTTTCAGTGTGTTGTTTCCAGAGGTCAAGAACAGAAACAAAATGCTGCCTACTCATGTTCTCACTTTCTGCAAACACGAAGAAGGCAGGTCTGTCCAGATGGTCCAAATATCCTTCAATGCTTTACTGATAATAACATTGAAGAAGCCATCATTCTGAAATTCATCCTTTTTCAAACAGAAAGTAAGCAGAGGAATATAAAACCTTTTCTTATATGGTCCATTTTCATCTTTCTGGCTGACTGATTCATTCCTGAAAGAGTGCAACAGACAACGTAATGTTTTCGAGGAATTTTTCAAACTGATACCAGCAATTCATTTGGCTCTTGGATAATTCTTAGGTGTGACAATTTTGAAACAGCAAACTGACCATTTTGAAGAAGGCTGCCATATCTGATACAGAAATAATATATATGCTTCCTGTCAAGCAATCTGTCAACACTGTGCTAACCAGAAACACAGAGTCCTGCTCTGGATGGCCAAAGGGTGGAGGGACATGGAAGGTCTAATGGATGACAGGAGTCGCCATCAGCTGAAGAAATGTGGCTGTAAATCCGAAATAAATTGAAATTAAAATCCAATAAAAGATGAATGATTGGGTTCTATCTGGATTGGACAACACATCTGTAAATGTGACAATTAAGCCAAGTCCAAATGAATCTGGGTGGGAAGTTGAACTACCCTGGTATGGAGAGATTGGTGAAGCAGGCTTTTAGAAACATTTGCACAATTAGATTGAAAATAACAGTACTTTCATATTAAAATAGCACATTTAAATTTACCAGTAAATACATGCTTTGGCATTTGCCTCCTATTTTCAACAAACGTTTCTCAGTAGCTGCTCTGTCTTTATTAATGCATTGTGTTTGTCCTAAGAAGTAACAATGAGGGAGGCATGTTGGAATATATATCTGCATCTCACTCAGTCATATCCGCACAACAGATTATCACCAGATACAGGATTATCACTGATAAACAATGGATTTCAATTACATGAACAGCCTAGATTTAGCCTGTCATTCTGAATAGTGATTACTGATCTGGATTTAGTTTGTATCTACTTCATATTTGACTGTTTTATTATTCTAAAAGGTTTAAAGCGGTTGGTGAATCATACAAGCAGCCCTGCTCTGATGCATGATGCTGAGAAACTGCATATGATGCTGCCAAAAGGTCCCTTGCTCTCTTCTGGATGGAGCTAAATAAATCCAAATGTGAACAGACAGAACGGATGCATCCAGATTCGTCAGACCAACAGACCCACTTTCATTTGTTACAGTAGTAAACACTGATTGAATGTAAAGTATTTGTCCTTTAATACAACTGTATTATAAGACTAAAACTTAGTTAATACTGCTGTATTTAACTAAAACTTAGTTAGAAGAAATGTTTATTTGAACGCTGTAACTTGTTTTTTTCTCATTAAAAACAGTTTTATTGTCACTATATGCTGTCGCCATCTAGTGGCAAATATAAAAACAAACAGCTCAGCTTTCCATAACCAAACATATGCCTATCACTTTTGAGGCTTTTTGTGCTTGGCACCAAAATACTACAAATACATTTCTATCTGCTTAAATTTAATATTATAATGAAACACCCTCAGGGATATCTGCTGAAAATGATTCTGAGTAAGAGGAATATTAGATCTCTTTACACCATCCAATGATCTATTAGGCTTTTTCACTAACGCATCTCTTGTTCCACAGTTTAGTAGGAGTTGTTTTCAGTTTCCACATTGACTGACTGAGAGCAGATTTCATCCCTGGTCCCCTGGGAGATGGAGCGACTCTTGGGGCTTCACTAGTTTGGGCTTTCTCCCCTTTCTCTTCCTTCTATAGACTGTGAATCATGTGTCTTTGTCTGAAAGATGCACCCCCTCCTCCAGGATTTTAAATCTACACAAATCCCCTCAAAATCAGTGTTACTCTGTCCTGCTCAGCAGCTGGAGGGACCAAACTGTGACCTGAAGGATCAGAGCAAAGCCTTTGAGTGGGCAGCTAATTCCTTCTTGAGTCCTCATCGGCTTTCCTCCGACAAGTCAGACTTACACCCATCTGCTAGAAATATTTGGACATAGAAGAATGAATGAGAAGAAAGTTGGTCCTGTTTTGTCTATTAGTTACACTAGAATGTGAACATTTAAGTTATTGTTTTTGCAGGTTGGAAAATACAAGAACTTGAATTTACTGTCACTCAGGGTCAAGATTGAATACATACAGGCTAAAATGAATACCTATAATTTCACTACTTGGTAAATGTGCAAGTTGGAGAGAAATCCCACTCTTTTTGTAGCAATAAACATAATCCTTGATATGTGATTAGTCATTAGTAGAGCTACTAAACTGGGTGGTTTCACTAAAAGACACATTTTCAACAGAGCTGAAGTTTGGTGTCGGCTTGCTCTCTATAAATCCCAAAACCAGGTTTCTTGTGTTTGGGATGGTATTTATGTTGCATCATGTTCAGTCTGTGTGGATTAAAGTAAATGTGGGACAAATTTAAACTTGTGCAGCTTTTATTATATAATCTATTTAAAAACAATGAAACAACTGGTTAATGACATCAGATCTGCCAACATTTTCAACATTTAAAAAAATCTAATTAAAAAAAAGTCAAACTTTTTTATAAGCTTTTTTTAAAAGCATCAAATTCCTATAAAATTAACATCCATGAAGTCTGGATGTAAAATTCTCACAGCTTCTGAAAACTCTCCCTCTGCCGACGACAGTTCATATTTTTACTGAAGAATGTAATAATCCTTCTTTTTAATTATATTTACACTGTGGTGCATTTAAAATGGAGAAAACCGAGGCCCCTTGATAGCCCCTTTACTTACAGTGTCAGTGACTCTATTGCCCCCTGTTGCCCCAATTGAGCAGTAATACAAGATAAATTGACTCTAGGCTGGATTCATATACGAGCCGGCTGATCTGCTTCTGTTTGGATTGGTGCTCTAACCTATCTGTTAGCGCTAATGGAGCCCAATATATAGATAAGTGTGTCTTGCCACAAAAATCAATATCAATGTGGCCACTGATGGTTTTTGAGTTAAAGTGCTTTGTTTGCTGCCATCGCCCCGAAACAAAGAGGCTGGGGTTCCTTCTATTAACGATTCCCAGTCAACCTTGAGAAAGAGTCAGAGGGATGGAGGTAGAAATGGAAAGGTGGAGTGGCGGTGAAGGGTGGCACTAGTGGTACCAGCAGCACTAGAGCAGGAGATTTGCTGGGAGATAGAAAAGCATCATCGATGGAGCACAGCTGAGCTTTAAGAAGAGAGTGATGGAGTGTAACAAACCAAAAATGGTTCATAATTGCACAAAATAATCTTTCAGTTATTAAAAAAGATGATTGAAATTGTGTCCTTTACAGAAAGATAAAAATGCAGTAGAATTGAAGTTTCATCAGGCCTGATTTTTTTATCAGTCAATTTATTGATAAAATAGAAATATGGAGTTTATTGATGTCTAAAATAAAACATTCAGTAGTCATCATTGAACACAATGTACATAAAATTGATCGTTTTATGTTTATTTTACATCTTTTTATTTAAAAAAAGTTTTAATATTCTGGTTGGATGGAAAGAAGCAACAAACTTATTTTTTCTAACCAAACTGTTGAAAAATCAGACCGTCAGAACTGACTGTCCATCTACACTAATAAACCTTATACTTCCCTAAAAGATTTAATGTTATTATATTTTTTATGTACAGGCATAATTATTAATTGTGGCAAAGCCCTACCAGCAAACCACCTCAGTCAGATACAGCTGGCTGTGTTCACTTTAACTTGTTTAAATGGTAAAACCATTTTAAGTGAACTCAAGTAATGAACAGATTTTGTATTTTTAGGATTTAATTGTAAGAAGTTCAGCCAATTTCTGAACCACCAGGGTCTGAATGAAAAGTGTTCAAAAGAGAAAACTCTCAGATCTTAAACTTTATTCAACAGTGAAGCTATTTGTTTTAGTGATCATTTTTATTTTGTAATTTTCTAACTTTTACTGAATAACATAAAATAAGAAAAAAATTGGACAAAACCAAACTGGTTTTTTTTTTGCAAATGCTAACGGACATTAAGCTAGCAAGAGTCATAGTTACTGACTTGTTTTTGAGAAATCTGAAGTTTAACATAATCACATAAATCTAAGCCAGACATTCACAAAAAGATCCTATCTGTTGTGTGAACTGATAACAAACCACATGGAACAGAGATTTAATCAGGATAAAATACTTCAGACCTCTACTTTTGAATGGAAAGTCACAGTCTGACCTTGTAAAAATGTGAAAATAACCAATAAAAAAAAATATAAATATTGTCATTATTCCCACATGATTATTCCAGGTTTATAGATGATGGCGGTTCTGAAGCATAAAGTATATTACTGTCAATAAGGTTTTCCATAATTATTTTACACTAAGAATTTTGCATGAAATATTCCAAACTAGTACGTATCTGCCTTTTCTAGGAAAATGATTCAGCTGAGACTCAAATATTACATCAGTGATCCAGTAATGCATTACAAATGTATAAATGATGCGGTCTGGACACTGTAGTCTCCTCTGTATGCTCTATGCTTGAAACTGAAAGTGGACCTGGTAGCATGACCTAAAAACTGATAATTTGGATGCACCCACCAAGCACTGAAAAGCAATGCCCAGATGCTGAGTAGATCTTTTAAACTAAGACCTTGACGCCTTGGCAATAGTAACTAGGCCATCTTGATTCACCGTGACACTGAATTACACACCCTTGTTTCCAAAACACATGCAGTATTCAGAAGGGAAATGCATTAAAGCTGAGAGATGTTTCATAAAGTCTCATTCATTTCCTCGTGGTTAGTCCCACATAAAACACGTATTTCAGGAGACCGGTATCCATGGCGACTAAATGTTGTGTATCTGTCTCAGCTGCTTCTTTTTGGTAAATGAGCTAAACAAAAACTTCTTGACTCCTTTCTTCGATGGTCATTTCTTAGGGTTTTTCCATTGTATACAAACCAAACCAGGAAGTCTGACTTTTGTGTACCATTAGACTCACTAGGTTTGACCCCAGGGTTCGGGTTAGTTTTTCCTCCAATGTGCAAAGCATCGGAATAATACCAACTCTTAATTTGACCTTTTATGAGAGCTCTGGTTTCTATCATGGTAGCAGTTAATTAAATACAGTTTTTACAGAAAGATGTTGCAGAGCGGTCCAGCTTTGTTTGGGTTCTTCTGAGCTGGGAAGGAGGTGACTGTGGCCTGGGAGTATTATTGTGTTTCTGGTTTGACAGATGAAGAATTGTCTGAGTTTGAGTTTGATAGTGAAGGACTCAAGCGATGGGCTGCAGGCTGGGCGGTCTCTGTGGTGGCATCTGGAAGCTTCAAATTCCCACATTCTTCGTCATGTTTGAGGATTGATGCTGGCTGTGCAGGTTTGATGCCTGAAAACACATTTGTATCATTACAAGTGGTTTGAAAAGTGTGAAAGAAAAGTTGTTGAAGGATTTTTCTAGCACCTGTTTCTGTAGCGCCTGGTGAGCAGGCAGCTCTCCTTGGATCTGGATGGATGGCCTCCCTGTTCACTCCATTTTCTGTTACCTTGTAGATGCATATAGTAGACATGTTTAAGCTTTTACTTTGATATTTTTAGCTAAATTTGCTTATGGAGGTAAAACTGGATTTATGGCTCAACCTCTGACATCCAGTTTAATGTGGGCAGAATTGCTCATATTCATGATTCATAAGGATTTTTAATAATAGATGTTTTCTATTATGTTTTCATGAATACAAATTTGATGCATGTTTAGACTTAATGCAAAATTTTTGAAACCTGGTTAGAAATAGTACATATAGGTTCTTATATATGCACATATTATATGTATTAGCAAGCTGCATAGACATGTTGTAGCTAGAAACAAGATTCTACCATGCTTACAATCTTGTTCTAAGTTTCTAAGCAGAGAATTTTAATCAGCTGATTTCAAAACTTTCATGGACAGTCTACAAATTTTCAGTTGAATCAAGATTGAATTCTTTCTGGATGCTGAATGTTAGCCTGTTTTATCTGGTTCAGAACCAGTTCTGATGTGTTTGGGAGTATTGTCCTGTAGGAACCAAAAGGTAAGTCAAAGTTTTGCCATCTGACTTGAGGTGAAATTAGAGAATCTGGATGAAATCCTCCTCATTTGTTGTTTTTTCCACTTTGTACCAGAACACCTTCCTGTAATACAGTCCCTCAGCATGATCCCATCACCACCATGCCTGACAGTTGGTACCGGCTCTGAGGTTTGAAAGCCTTCACCCCTCCAGACATGTTTCTTGTAACTTCTTCCAGCAGCACAGTGATTTAAAACACACCTAACCTGGTTTGGATAAAGGAGGCTAACATTAAGCAGATAATGGACTATGTTTTAATGGTAGGCCAGGATACCAAACAATTTCCATAAACTACTGAAAATAAAAGTGGTCAAATGTCTCTGGAATTATTCCAGAGCCTTGTTGAAGGCTGGAAGATTCTGCAAGTATGAGGGACGTTTATTCAACTATATGTGCACAAATTTAAATGAGTAAGTAAAAATGTGACCATGAGAGAATAAACTGATAATGCTCTTACATGAGGAACGCTGGTGGTCGTCTCAGACATGCTCTCATCAGTCACGCTGATCTCACTCACATTATCCTCTGAGGCCTGTTTGAGGACGACTCTCCTAGATCTTCAGAATAAAAGATAAATTAAAACCATCAAATGTTTTCCCAGAAGCTTATATAAGCTACAATTACCTATATTATATGACAATATTTGGTTTTAGGAATTAGCCAGAGACGATAATTATCACTTCACTTACTTTGATTTTCTTACTTCTAAAACATGACTTTTCTTCACTGTTTGTGGCTGCAGGTGAAACAAATCCAGCAACCTCACAGACTTCACAAGTAAGCTTTCAGTCAAGCGCAGAAGGCAATTTGAGGCAGCGCTATTGGCGACCATGTAGCGTTTCCACGGGGGTCATACCTCGCCGACTCCATTTAGTTGCCGAGGAATGACCTATTTTTGTGTGTAATTGCTGTAGAACAAGCTAAACCAACCATGTAATTGAAAGCGTGCCATTTCCACTGGGGAAGCAGGAGTGTAAATACTGGGATGTTGTAGGACTTGGGCTTGGGGAACGGGATATCCCCTTATTTCTCTCCCTTATTTTGCTTCAAAATAAGGGAGAGAGCCAGCAGAAAAACGACAATAAAACAAATCAGCTACTTAAAAACATCTCAGGTGGAAACAAAGCAGAAGAGTTGGGCTTTACTCAGACAAGCATGTTAGTTGTTCACCATTTAATTCGCTCCTCGACGCCCCCTGCTGCCTGACAGAGGCGGCCATTACGCGGCTCACACTTCTTTGTGTTTGACGCACTTCTTTAAAGAATGGCAGATCATTCTTTACACCATTGAACATGAATCAGGTTGTTATTAACTGCCTTGGCGGTAAACCCTGAAAACCCATTTATAAGATTCTAGCTCTGTTTCCACCGGCCTTGTTCAGCTTTTAAAGCATCACCCTACATCCAGCCTTTACTACCACCAGCTGTTACTTGAAACTCACCTGAAACAGTAGGTGATACAGGCTGTGATGGAAATGATGGAGATGAGCGCCACCATGCAACCTCCAATGACCAGATTCCTCTCCTTCTCCTTCCCTGCCTGCTGGAGCTCCAGCCATTCCAGGTCACTGAACTGACATCTTTCCCCTACGTATCCTCGGACACAGCTGCTCAATGAAGACAGACAAATACAGATTCTTTTTCAATTCAAGAAAATTAAAAACTTGAGATTTAAGCAAGAGGAAAAGAAGTTCATCTTTCGTTATTGTTGTAGTGTTTTGCACCTCAGGGCCACCGTACAAAAGACATGCAGCTGCTGCGCAAATAGAATTTGAGCAAACTGGAGAGTTCTTCATATGCAAGGGAAGAATAAACAAACGCAGCCTTCTGACAGACACAGCTCAAACTACTATAGATGTAAATTTGAAGAGAGAAAAGAAAATATAAAATATTTGGACACATTTTTTACAGATAAAATTCTGAAAAGTTTTCAGTCTTACTAGCAGTTATATGCTCTATTTTAAAATGTTTTTGTTTGAATCTATGAAATCTATAAATGCTTATGACAGGCTACATAACCCAAATTATTGCTGTAAAATCTCTATGCAGCTTTGGAGATGGCGTCCTAAACTGTATTCCTTAACTTCAACATATATATTAAAAATGCCTCTTCTCCTATTTGTAGCTACACTTTTAAATCTCCATATGAATCTCTCAAGTCCGCCTAGAATATCCAGCATGTCATAGTGGATTTCATGCTGTTAAAAACTTTTTGTGGGAACATTCATGTGACTGTGATTTGTTTAACTCTGGTGCTCAGTGTTCAGGATGCAGTCAGTATTTCTGTCCTCCTATTTGAGTCGGGTGATGCTCTGTCACCCAGGGATGGGTTTTAAGATTTATTATGTTTAAAACGTGTCAGATTCTTTTTGCTAAGAAGGACAGATACAACTCTCGTCTAACTTTAACAATCAGGTGTTAAAGTTCTTGATGGTGGGACGACAGTGACACCTGGTGCTTATTGTCTGAAAAAGCAGCTCATGTTACGCATTCACAACCAAATATTCTCTGCCTCGTAGTTTAACATGCAGCAAGTTCCACTACGTACAACATGGACTTTTCAGTAAACTAAGAGTTTAAGCCTGTGGACTAAAAGGAGAGATCCGACATGAGGGGATGTATTTACTTGCAGGCATAGGACTTTATCTCAGGAAAGTAGACACAGACTCCGTGGTACAGACAGTAGGCATCATAGCTGGGGGGGCACTTCTCTGCTGAGTTGCTGCTGTGGTGCCGGGTGGTCACATCCATGGGGGTTTGAGATGTTACCCCTGGTGAAGTGCTCTCCAGCGCTAAAGGAAGTTATTTCAGTCATTTTGGTTAGCTCAATGTGTGGAGGTGCCATAACTTTCTCCAGCTGAACAGAAACAAAACTGAAGCTGTTATCTTTGGAACTAAAGAGGAACAAGTCAGCAGGAAGCCTCAGTTATTACAGCTAGAAGCTGGTGACCAGGCCTGAAATCTGTGATGGTTGAGTTTAGAAATCAGTCATTTGTCAGTGATGTAACAAATACAGTTTGTTTCATGAACAACATCTTCTAGACCTTCGGGTCTTCTGGTTCTGCTGGTTTTGGTTCTGCATCCCCAGAACCAAAACCAAACATGAAGAAGCAGCTTTCAGCTTCTATGCACCAGAAATCTGAAACAAACTTCCAGAAAACTGCAAAACTGTTGTAACACTGAGTTCCAACTCAGTGTTACTGTAGCTTTTGATTAATAATTACTAGAATATAATTCATTTTAATCTGTATTCCAACTCTCCATTACTTTTCTTTATTATTCCCCTGTAATGTTTTTTGTTTGTTGTTGTCAAAGCAATCTGTTTCCAAAGTGGAGCACACTGTGTGTCTCATCTATTTCAATGATAACAACTTAATCATTGTTGCCAGTTCTTTCAGACCCCAGCTAGATGAAATGTAAACGCGTAAACAACTGCTAGTTTTGCCAGATATCTATTTATTAGAACTGTAATTTCAGCATATAGGGAAACCTTACCCAGACATGTCTGTCCGTCACCTGTAAAGCCTTCCTGACACAAACAGTGAGGATTCCCAGCATCCAGCACACACCTGGCATTCACAGCACAGTGGAGTGAGTAACAGTCGTTCTGGTCTGACAGAGGAACACAGAGTGACAAAATGATGCTGAAAAGGTTGCTGGAGTATAAGAATAAAAGAAATGGTGCTAAGGGGAACCATTACCTGCTATCATCTCTTCTGTGAACAGAGCTGGTTCAGTACCTCCATCTGAGATGAAACCAGCCTTCCTATTATCACCTGCCAGCGGGATGATGCTCTCCTCATGTAATGTTTCGTT
Organism: Phalloptychus januarius; assembly: GCA_902982915.1. Lineage (NCBI taxonomy): Eukaryota > Metazoa > Chordata > Actinopteri > Cyprinodontiformes > Poeciliidae > Phalloptychus > Phalloptychus januarius. Next base: position 7,721,737 of record CADWAE010000484.1, on the reverse strand, counting down.
TTTCAGAGATGTCAAGTCGGAGGTTTCATCGCTAGATTCTGTATAATAATGAGAAACAAACATTTAAACTAGATGGTCACAAACGTATCTGAGTATAAATTCAACTACTTTACCTGCAGTAACATTTGAAGATCTGACAGACAAGCAGCTTTTTCCATCAGCTGACAGGGTGAAGTGAGGCAAACAGGAGCACTGTGAACGTCCCTGGTTGCTTTCACATTTCTGAGCACAACCTCCATTCAGGTAAAGACAAGCATTTGCTGCTGAAGAGAAGTTTTATACACATTAACTTTGTTTTCATGGTTCACCAGGACACAGAATCTGATTTTCATGTGGTGTTCAATACCCAAAATGTACATTTCGAGTGCTCTATAGTGGCCTAATGACATCTTAACTGACATGAGCTAGCCTTTTAGTCTGCAATAACCATTGTTTATTTTGTCTACCTGGCTTAGCAAGGGGATGCACCACCACCACTGATGCTGGCTGAACCAAGCTGCCATGGATACTCTGCAGCTTCTGCCCTGTCCGCTTGTGGATGCTCCTAATCTGTTGGTGCTCCCACTCAGAAATCCACAGCCTGTCCTCAAATACTGCAAGGTCAAAGGGACGTCCTAGGACAATCCAAACAGAAGGCAAGCACATAACTAAAGAGTTCCAGGTTAATTGCACAAGGAATGTGCAACAGTTTTTTTTACACATTTTACCACTTAATGAATGGAAAGACAAATCTATAACTGAATAGTTTTAATTTGATCAAACTCAAGGTTGCACATGAAGCGCCTTTTAGGCTCAGATCTGCTTCTCTTGGAATGTGCCAGGAGAAGCAAATGAAGATAGAACAAAAATGGTTCGCAAACTCAACAAACAATACTAAACAATTTCTTGCAACTAAAAATTTAATAAAAAAGACTCAGCTTCAGTGCAAACTCTCACAGACACAAAACTGACACCAGTCTCAGGTTGCTGTCTTCATCCATCCATCCATCCATTTTCCTACACCCTTGTCTCCGGGCAAGAGGCGGGGTCACCCTGGACAGGTTGCCAGTCAACACAGAGACAGACAGGACAAACAAGCACACTCACAACTAGGGACAATTTAGAGAGGCCAATTAATCTGACAGTCATGATTTTGGACTGTGGGAGGAAGCCAGAGTACCCAGAGAGAACCCACCATACACAGGGAGAACATGCAAACTCCATGCAGGAAGACCGGGGCCGGGAATCGAACCCAGAACCTTCTTGCTGCAAGGCAACAGCTCTACCAGCTGTGCCACTGTGCAGCCAGGTTGCTGTCTTGTAAAAGCAAAAGCAATGGAGCTCAGGAATAATGAACAACTTTGACTTAAATTTTGACAATCACATAAACTATATTATAAAGTATTTTTTATCATGTATCATTCAAGAAAAGTAAAAAAAAAAAAGATCTGATGACAAAATAATTCTGATGCTATCTATCCTCTAGGTGGAGCCAGTGGCCAAATGTTCCCCCTGTGCTCTCAGTGCCTTCATCTGCCACACCTGCTGCTCATCAGGCTTATTAGTCACCGTGGAGCCTGCAGTCTATAGGCAACACACTGCAGTGGCCAGGTGGTGCGCATCAGACTTGAACATCATTGTTACTCGACAGACGTCACTATTCTGCGTCCTGATAGCGCAAGCCGGAAGGAAAAACAGCCGCCATGGTGGACTGTAATGAGGATTAAGTGGTTAATGTGCTGGCTGCGATCGGACAACAACTTTCACATCGTAAGATTCGCTCCATTATCATCCACGAAACACTGAGCACTTCTTATCTTTTATGGCGGTTGGCAGAACATTAGCAAAAGCTTCATGTGACGTTCTGCGCCCTGCACTGCGCATGCGCACTTCAGGTTGTTAGCAGTTCTCTCACATACAAAGCGCATATATTTGGAAGTGTGAAGGAGGACGCAAAAAATCAGATTTGGGTCATTTCAGGCTGCAGTGTGACTGTTTCCACATGAAGTGATTCCTCTGCTAGATAATGAATCTGTCCGGATCTGACCTACCCAGACCGACCTGCAGCAACCAAACACTGCTTAGATCTCTGCGCTGTTACCTGATGAAAGCTTTTACTTTTTAAAGATTCGTTTGTGCAAAACATTAAATGGGTCAGCTTCTATCTTTGCTCATGCTTTATCTGTAAAGCTTTATCACTCACCAGCTCCCTGCATGGACAGTAAGGACGGATGGATATTTATGCTCTTATCTGCATGTGTTTGTATATCTGTATTATCTTTACATCTACTCTTTTAGATTTTTAAGTATATTCACCTTTTGTTGCCTCGTTGATAAAATATTCTTTATACATTTAAACTATAACACACATTTCTGTTTTGGATTTTGATTCAGTTTATTACAGATATCTAATTTTGTTACATACATGCTTCAAACAAACCTCACCTACTTGGTTCTCTGTTAGGACCCGTCGACCAGAACCATCCAAAGCAGCCGTTTCTATCAGGCCCCTCTTCTGGTCGCACCAGAAGAGTCGATCATCAGTGAAGTCAATGGTCAGCCCAGTGGGAGACACGAGGCCGGAGCTGGCAATGATCACACGGCTGCTTCCCTCCAGAGTGGCGCTTTCTACCACAGGCTGAGCGCCGGTGTCTGTCCAGAATAACTTCCTCCAGAAGCAGGTGATCCAGCATGAAAAATATAGACATCAGGTTTCATGATTTTAGAAAAGTCTTCACACATTTCAACATTTTTAGCATTGGGAGTTTTTTTTTTTAGATTAGTGTTAAAGGTCAAAATCAAAGTCTATACTCAGTTTTTAGTTTCTTTTGTTAGGAAAAACTAAATCAGTTTAACTCACTTCGCTTGGGGATGAACTGCAATTCCTCTGGGTTTTTCCAGCCCTTCTTTCACAACAGTTTTCCTCTTCAGTCCATCTAGTGTACTGCAGTCAACAGCTGACTTGCTGCAGAGCAAATGAAATAGATACTTAAATCCTTACAAAACCCATTTCCATAAACTGACTCTTAAAATGGATCGGTGTTAAACTGTATTGTAACAGTCAGGTTTTTGCCAGCATTAATTTATTTTTCTCAGTAAAATTCCTACAGTTGTATCAAACCTTCTGTCGGTCCAGTACATCCTGTGGTGAACCCAGTCGATTGCCAGTCCTTCTGGAGAGTCCAGACCATCAGACACAAGAACTTCTCTTGAGCCAGTGTTTAGATCAACCTGCTCTATTGTCTTCTGGCTGGTGCTGGCAAAGTACACCTGGAAATTCATCCCAATTTTTGATGAGAGAAATCTCATTGAGATGTAGGAATTAAACAAAGCAAATCACAAATGACCACTAGATGGCACTGCATGCCAAAACATCTCATAAGAGTGCAGTTGAACATTATGTTTGCTAAGCTGTGGATAAAAACAAAATGTATGAAGGAAAACTGATAAAAGATTAAGTTTTACACGGTGGTGGATGGGGTCAAAGTCCAGAGCTAAGATTGTTCCTCTGGGTTCCTTCACCAGAGTTTGTTCTTCCGTCCCATCTGGGTTGATTCTTCTCACATCCATCAGATTGGCCACAATTAGAAAAGCAGGCGGTCCTGAAGGAAAGAATGTAACACTTTATAATTAGACGCATGGGCAGTGATGTGCATGCATAAGAAGAGAGCTTCTGTGTGGGCTGCTCTGACTCTGCTGCCTGCTTTGCTGCAATGACTCACCAGTTGCAATGCAGCGTTTGCCATCTTGGTGGAGCCTGTACCCAGGAAGACATCCGCACTGCCAGCGACTCGGGGTGATGGAGGAACAGAGCTGACTGCAGCCACCTCTGTCTGCTGAAGAGCAACCTGGAGAGCAGCGTTAACACAGATCCAGATTTACTCTCTGCTTCTGACAATATCTTTGCAATAACTTCATGCGTTCTCTTTATAATTGCATCAATTTTCACCACTGATGGACAACAACAGAAAACTTGTTGGACATTGTGTTTTCTATCATTTGTCCCAGTATTCCTTTTGGTATAGTGAAAGGTTTATTAAAAAATTGAAAGACTGATCTTTGGTTTACAACATTTTTTGTACAAAGTGAATTCAGCTTTGTATTGTACTTTCTGCCACAATTTATTGAAATAAAAGGCTAAAAAAACCAATATAACTCAAAGCTCGTTGAATGTAACTATTCGCACTTATAGCCCTCATGTTGCACTTTTTTTTTTTCTCCACTGAATGCTAATTGCATCTGATATTAAACACCACTAGCTTCTATTAACTACACTCTTTGGATGCTGCATTTTTACTGACCTTGATGTTCAAACATAAAGTCACAGTTAAGATTTATGAGGAAATCATTTTCTACAAGACTTCCTTCAGGGTGTGAAGTAAAGCATGACATAAAGCAGATAACAGGGAGTTATCTGCTTTATGTCATGCTTAATGAAGTGCAGTAAATTTGATTTAGTCTTTTAGCTTTCAATCTGTATCAGTCTTGAAGTGCTGATTTAAAGATGTTTGCAGCCTTTCAGAAATTGCAGCGAAACGTCTGGTTTTGTAATGTTCACTTTGTTTTAATAGTAAAGTCGAGTTTTACAGCAACTGCACTCAGTGGCCGACTTCACTTCTACTTCTAGTATGAATAATTAATACCTGCTCAGAGCAGGAAGAACAGAAGTTAATTTCTGTTCTGTCTGAATGCTCTTCGGGTTGTGAACATTTCTTTGAAGATTTGAAGCTCAGCTGTGGTGTCGGCTCTGATGAGGCTTGTTGGTTTCAGTAAACAGTCAAATCGTTAAAAAGAGCAAAATGATCAAAAGGCCCCTGTGGTTTATGTGAAAAAAGTTTTTGTTTTACAATCCATTGTTCTGAGTTACTTTAACAAGCTGATTATTCAAGCAATCAGCTTATTAAGAAAAGAAATATAATAAGAGGTAAAACAAAAGAGAAATAAAGAGAACACTGAAATAATCCCAAACACTTCTTTTGTTCTGAATATGGTTAGAAGTAATTAGTATTATCTGTTATCAGAACAATCACATATATATCACAATAGGACCATGTGTCCCTTCGGACACAGAGTCGCTAGTCCGACCAGTTAATCAGCTCAGTGTTTGGGTCGTCTGATGATCTGAATGTAAAAGTTAAAATAAATTGTTCATCTTTCTGATTGGCTCACAGTCACATTTATCAAGCCGTTTTCCTCCTCGGTCTAACGGAGCAAGCGCGAAATGGACAAAGTTTCTGACATAAAAACGACCAAAGAAACCGTCCAGCAGCCCTGCTCTGCAGCGAAATACCTAAAAACTCATGGGAACTAACAAGGTCGCATTTATGCATATTATATGCAATATAATAACTACAAAACAGTAAAGTAAAACAAAAAAAATCTAAAGGTTGATGTTTTTATAACTTATTCTGTTGCATTGCCTGCAGGTTTGCAAAGGACGTCCTCAGCCAGAAGCCGGTGCTGTTGGGGAACCCCCGACCCAACACGTCACCTGCTGGGTAAGTTCTTCAACAAATACTCGCCATAGATTAGCGGACCTACAGCTTCTAGACTGGGCCTCATTGGTGTCGTGTTATCAGTACCGGTGCAAGTGTGTCCATCCTCCTGTAGAACAGATCCTTCAGGACAAACACACATGGCCCCATGTTCTGTTGCTATGCAACCATGGCCACACTTTATGATGTCGCCACATGCTGTTATTTCTGTGAAAGCAAATGAAGAACAAACAGCTTAGATTAGCATCAGAACCAATTTGGAATAAATATGCAGAGGTTTAAAGTGTGAATGACTGCAGGAAATGTTACATTAAGTCGGTGTTGGTACATGTTTAAGATTCCAGCCTATTTTAGGGCCTCGCAGGTGGTAGATGAGCTGGATGGACGTCAAGCTCTGGTGAAATCTCTTTATGAAATCAGGTCTAATCCCATTAAAATAGCAGAAAGTGTGAGAAGCTCACACACTCAGAGTGATGTAATGTTGGCTCACAAGAGAAGGAGTGAAAGACAGGCTGTGATTCTGATGTGGAAAGTTACATTCCTTCTGCTGAAAAGTGTTTCTGTGGTAAATGGTTGTGACATGTTGGGGGGATTAGATATAGGATGTGGTGAACTGCTGTATTTTTTTTGAAAGTTTGAATTTTGTATAAAACCAACATGATGAAGCTGCATTGTTATGCTTCCTCCTTGTAATCTCTGCTCTCATCTTTACCATCTACATGTTGCTTCATCACATGTTTCTTCTGCACTGGACCTTGGCAAAGGTTGTCCACTAAATACCTTCAACAGGCAAAGCTGCTGACAAGATATGTTCCTTATTGCAAATGTCACCTCACCGTCTAATCCCATTGTGCCTGGGAACCTCTCCCATTGTGCAGTGAGATTAGGGAAGAAGAGATTAGGAGTAGAGTCGGACCGATATAGCACACAGGCAGTTTTATCTGCTAATGCTGGCCCATCAACACTGCCTGTTTGTCTGCTTTTCTCCGGTTTGTAAACCTTTGCATGGCTCATTCTCAGCTCCATCTGCAGCATGGACAGCATTGGTTGCTATGCCAGCATTTAAATTTGATGTCATCACATCCCAGCGATGACATTATTGTGAAAAAGTCTTTGCCCTGTCTCAGATTTTTTTTGTTTTTGCTTTTTTGTCCCACTTTCATCTTTCTGGTCATCAAACTACTTTTTATATCAAATGATTTCAATTTATAACAAAATTTATTAAGGCAAAATCTGTCCAAACCATCTTAGCACTGTGTAAAAACACACAGAACTGTCACCAAGCATTTGCAACAACCGGCAATGAATCTTTTATTTTACTGAGGGAATTTCAGTCCACTCTTCTCTCCAGATCTGTTTTAATTCAGCAACATTAAAAATGTTCTAATATTAAGATATTTCTTGAGATTTAAATGTCTGTTAAGCTCATATCAGAGCTTCAGAAGTCTGAACTTTGACTAGGCTGCCATAAAACCTATGTTTTGTTTTGTTTTCCTGTTCCTTGTCATTACTTAGGTCATCCTTTCAAATTTTAAGTTTGGACATTTAGTGTGACTACGCAAATCTTTTTTCATTTGCATCCATATTTTCTGTAGCCACGTGGTTTATTTGTGCTTTGAATGAAACTGTGAATATAGAATAATGTGGACATTTATTCGGTACCTCGGCATGTCTTCCCGTCTGGCAGGAGAGAATACCCTTTGGGGCAGGTGCAGAAATAAGAGCCTGGGATGTTTTCACAGCCAAGAGAGCAGCCGTGGTTCCAGTGGGCGCATTCATTCACATCTATGCCACAGAAAGACGAGATTATTATTTCAGTCAGACAGTATCTTGATTGCTTTATTTCTACAGACTTATGGTCCACAAAGACATGATGCACAACAACACATACAGATCTTATAAAAGACTTGCATACCAATGTTTCCACAAAGCCGACTGGGACCTTAACGCATTTCATCATTGGTTGAAAATATTACAGTTTTTGGTTAATGAACATTTGACTTTCAGAATAGGTAAGTCAGATGTAACAGCTGCCATTATGAGTCTGTATTATTGAACACTGAGTTACCTTCACAGTGAGTGCCATGGTAACTGAGAGCAAAGCCTTCAGAGCATTGGCAAACCCCTTGCTCCTCTAAACGGGAGCACACATTCACACAGCTTCCACTCTGGTCACTGCAGCCTGTTTCACAAGATGACATTTATCACTGAAGCTTATTTAAATGTGGAGAAACTAAAAAAGAAGACGAAATAAATGAAGCAACCTGGAGATAGTGAGGAAGTGTCTGCCATTGGCTGGATGAGCGGATGGACCACCTTTATGTCCACCGGAGGTTTGACCATCGGTTTGTCGTTAACGTCCACCGGTTGTCCTCCAGTGTATTTGTTTATTTTTCTTATAATGCCGGCTGCAGCGTCAGTGTAATAAATGTTCTCCAGAAAAACAGATATTCCAAGAGACTGAGACCTGAAAAAATATGTTCACATGATATTATTAAAGATTAGCATCACTGTAGATTTATAAAGGCAGCTTAAGGATGAACTGATCAGGCAGAAGGCTTGTTTACTGAAGTGGCAGGTCCAGGATGTGCAGTGAATTCCCTCTGTAATCACAGGAAGCAACGGCTCGCTCTCCTAGGAGGCCAGACTGAACCCAGAACAACCGTTTGTCGTCTCGGTCAACCGACAGAGACTCAAGTTGCTCCTCCAGCTTTAAAACCGTCATTTTCATTTGACCTGAGAGATCAGATCGCTGGATTTCTGATCCACCAGACAGCCAAAACAAAAACCTGAAAACATTTTGGTATTTGTTCACATATATTCTGAAATATTTTCCATCTAACGTTTTGCACATGATTGTCAGTTTATTTGTTGTTTTTCACACAAATCATACTGGAGAAATCCGACCCCAGCCACAATATTAACTACAGGTTAATCTATGCCAACAAAAAACTGCATCATGATTTCTTTGTAATTTGATAGTTTACCTGTAAGTGGGATCAACATTTACACAGCTTGGTTGAGACAAATGTTTTAAAATTGTCCTCTCATGTTTTCCATTTAAATCCATTTTCTTGATTTGACCCTTTCTGCTGCTCGCCCAGAATACGCCGTTCCCAACCCAGTCCACTGTGAGCCCTGAGATGTGCTTGTCAGATGAATACAGTTTCTGCAAAATAAACATTAATGTAAACACCTGTAATCAAAAACCTCTGACAGTACATGTAAGATTTGTTCTTTAAACTCATTAATTGCACAAAGTGAACAGACTAATAAAGAAAGGATAACATCCAGATTTTTCAAACTTGGTCACAGTTGACCAACTGGGCACATTAGAACTGGTTTTGGAACGGACAAAGCAGGCTTACATTAAGCTTCTGGAATAATCTGACTGCAACACTACTGCAAGTTTGGTGAGAAAAACGTATTTAGATATTAAGAGAATAATTCCAGTGATAACTGAAACTCTGGTTTCTCTCCAGCCAGCAGAGGGATAATTGTCCAGACTTTGAAGGGGGATGGCGGCTCATCTCCGAGTCTGGAAGTAGAACATGTAGAGAAACAAAACTTGCACTAAACCTCTAAAATTGCCAAACTTCAGGCCTTGTAGACCTCACCTTAAATACTCACACAAAGCAAAGGATCCGCTCCAGATTTCTAAGTGTTAGTAGGAACTCTGGAGCATTTTTTGCATAATCACCTGTCTGTGTGCTCCTTGCACCGATGCTTTGTAGATGATGCCGGTGCGCCTGTCGGCCCAGTAAAGCCTCTCTTCTCTGAAATGAAAGTCGAGAAGGATGGAGCTTCCAGTTCCAGCAGCTAGCCGTCTGTGGTTCTTTCCATCCAGGCTCATCCGATGGATTGATTTACCATGACCAAACAGGAGGAAAGGCTGAGAGGCTTAGAGAAACCAAAGAGACAAATTTTTGCAGGTGCTTTTTTTAAAATTTCTATCCAAGGGTCTTAAGATGTACAATAATAAATACATCGAAATACATGAAAATGTCTGTGTTTTTAGTATCTAATGAGAGCAAAATGCTTTTTGTGCAAGCAAATAGTTCTTAAGTGCCTAATGTTGCTTTGTTGTCCTCATGTTTCCACCCACAAAGAAGAAGTTTTTATACCTCATCAACAGTTTAGTCGCTCCCTGTCAGACTGCTTTAACTCGTCAAATTATTCAAATGTCTTTTCAGCTGCTTCTGGATAAAACAGCGTCTCTTAGCAACGAGCAGCTCTTTCTCTGAACCTTGAATGAACCGCAGGGCAGTTCACTTTGTTTCTGCTTTAAATAACAACAAAGAGCTGAGTTCCTTTCCAAAACTCTGCAGGTCTACTGAAACTTAAAAAACATGACCAGACAAAATGCAGTCTTAAATAACTGCTGTCAGAAAGTCTTCTTTTGTAATGGTGTCATATGCATCCATAGACACTGCTGCTAACTCAGAGGAATGATGACAACAATGAGTAACACCAGACAAACAACGGACCAGGACGTCTGGTCCCAGAGGCCACTGGGGCCCATGTCCACTGGGGCCCATGTTCACTGGGGCCCATGTCCACTGGGGCCCATGTTCACTGGGGCCCATGTCCACTGGGACCCATGTCCACTGGGGCCCATGTTCACTGGGACTAAGCTGAAAAATGCTGTGATACTTTACTGAACACAGTTAGGTTTTGCAGCACAGCAAGGAGGATTCAGGTTAACAAAAATATCCTGGTGATTTATTTATTTATCTATTTCACACGTTTAGCAGCCAGAATAGGAAACATGCATTCATACTTGTTTAGTGTTGAAAATTATTTAATAGTTTGAAAACTTTCTAATGTAAAGTTTTAATCTAAAATAAAAACTTTACATTATACATTATGTAAGGTTTTTACAATGAATATTATATACAAATATATAAAAATAAACTCCTACTATTTAACTCATGAAATGAGTAAAATAGTTTAAATCATTTTTGTTCTGTAGTAGCATCATCTGATGGATGAAAACCTGCAGTTTGTGTATTCAGAGAAAAAACTGAATAGAAATTATTTGTTTTTGACAAAATCATTACTAGCATAAAATAAAACATTTATTTTAAATGCATATATTTTTATATGACAGTTTGTGATAAATAGTGCTGGAAAGTCGACCATTTGGGTTTCAGCATCTGTAAACATGTGGCTCTGCCAACAACTCGGGCTGAAATCCACCCACAGGACGGTCTGCTGTCTGACTGAACATTTGGTGAAGTTTACTGGATCCTCCATCATGTTTTACCAGGTGGCAGCCCTTTCTGTTATCTTTATTCTTTATGTAAACAAACTATTTGTAGAAGCATCTGTTTCCTAATATTACATGCTGCCATCAGGAATCTGGGGGAAAAATACTTTTTTTATTCCCATTTGCAGAATACTCTGTGCCATCTCTGTAATGTTTCATATCTGAGCTGGAACTAGAATAATCTGTTTGTCAAATACATGTTTCTGTTCAGTAGGTAAGCAGGTCCTTCAGTATTTTAAAGTAAAATCCACATTTATTGTGCAATTATGAAATTAGTTTTTGAAGAATGATGAAAGAAATAAGAATAATTTGAGCTTGTCCGGAGCTGTTTCAGGTAAAATGCATCCAGCAGTTTCTTTAGAATCAGAGGTTTATGTCATAAACTCACGCGTGCAGCTGCTGTTTCCTCCCGCTGCTGAAAGGCGCTCATCCCAACACGCTGCGCCGAGCGCCAAGTTTCCAGTGCTTTGCACCAAAAAGCAGACCAGTGCTGTTTTAATCATTGCAGCCAGCATAATCCTGTGTTCTGTTCCTGCTGCACCTGCTCACTTTGATTCAGGCATTTCCACTGTCATCACTGGCACACAAGAATTCCCAAAACCTGTGCAAAGTTTTCTTCTGTGTTCTTGGCATCCTTGTCCGAGGCTGAAACCAAGAGAGAGCATTACCTACCAGCAGATGTCCTGCTGGGGGGATGCAGGACCCCTCTGAGAAGACAGCAGGCTTCTCAGGAAGAACAGCAAGACTCTGACTGCAGCTTTACATTTAGAAAAAAGAAAAACGTGTGTGGGGTCCAGCTCTCTCCCCGCTTTCAGGCTTCTGACTGTGTCTCTTTTGGAAGCAAAGCTTGAAATTCCTGACACTCCAGTGGCAGACTTTGCACATCTAGTCCAGCATTGTAGCAAGATTTGCTGTAAACTGATCTGAAAAAAGGTCCCAACAACTTATCACTCTCCTTCCCCACCCACAGACCTGATCCTTGTTAAACAGAGATGGATGTGGAAAAATAGAGGAAATGGACCTTATTTGCATGGCTGTGGGAATCCTAAGAATTGTCTTGCTTAACTCCAGAGCAAAATGAATGTTTTGTTTTTCCAGTGTGTGAAACAAGCATACAGTAAATGTGCATTTAACATTTTACACAAGATGAAGACACAGTGAGCACTTTGTTTGGGGTTGGTGTGTGAATGAAAAGTCAGCTTGTCTCCCGTTGAGGTTCATCTGGCTCCCAGCAGGAATTGACAGAATGACTCATTTCTAGAGAACGTTGTCCCAGTTGAACAGATTATCCTTAAATTGTTTGTCACCAGCCGGGACCACGGCTTCTATTCATGATCTCCATGACTGGGATATTGTTAGAAGCAGCATCACCACTGGTAACCTTGTAGAGGAGCAGAAGATTTATGCTGCTGAGAAAGTTGTCTTGTCTCCAGTCTGCAGGTCACTGACCTTTGTTCAGCGTTTCACCCCAGACGGATAATAAAAATGTTAATGCTGGTAATCAGACACCAAAATGACTCGCCGGTTTAGTCAGAGTTATGCATGAGTTTGAATCAGCAGGTAGAGGGTATATGTTGATTAGCGATGAGCTTTTTGCTCCACAAACAAATAGCTCAGAACTTAGAAAAGTGAGATTTTAACCAAAATAAATAAAAAGGAGGATCCTTTTACAAATAGAAGCAATTGAGGAATAAATGCTGTTCTTGCTGGAAGTCGTTACAGTTTCACTTCAGATCTTTAGAGATTTTTATAACTCAGTTTTGGGGATACCATGCAAGTAAGTCATACAATAGTTCTTACATTCAAAGCAAACATTTATTTGAAAATATAATGTGGCAACATTCATTAAACGATTCACATATTGTGTTTTCTGTCAAGCACCCAAACAGTACTGTACTTCTGTATTAGTAAGGCATCGATTAGCTGGATCCTTACAGCAACTATGATGTACTGGAGAATAATATGGGTCTTCTCTGAGATTACCACAATATTCCAACCTTGTGGTTTTGGCATTGAAGACAAAGTCACTATTCCCTGATAAACGTATAATCCCAGATGTCTGCATAATCTCTGTATGAATTATAAGGCTCAGAAACAGGATGTAGGGGGTTGTTATGATCCATTCCACACTTTTCTAAATGGTTTAAGAGGAACAATTCTCTCAGTACATCACAACCATTCTTCATACACCATTAATAAAAAAGAAATGTATCATTTCTTAGTTATTTTCTCCAGAATATTGAAAGGCAGATGTATGAGCATGGAGTTAAATTATTGGCAATGTGTGTTGACGTCAGCAGAGATACTCCGAGCGAGAGCTGTCACTCTTGTAGGTCATCTGAGAGTCGATGCTTGACCTGGAGCACAACAACAGACGCTCAGATTCGTTCGTCGGTCTTCTTGCCCAGAGTTCAGTTGGACGCGAGTTCAGAGTTCTTTGTTTCATTGAGATTGTCTCAAATTTGACATAGCTTTCTTTTTCCAACTCATTTGTATCCAAAGACGTGTTGCTTCCCTTGCAGTAAAGGGCAAGAATTTTGTATATGAGCAGAGCAATTAGAGGCAAAACCAAAACGCAGGCGATGCTGCTTACAATAAAGAAAAGTATGTTCTGCCCGCCGTCCTCTGTGTAGAAGTCGATGCAAGGATCTTTTCCAGTGGTGCTACCTTTTGCTACAAGGCAAACTGAGTACCTCATTCCAGGAGACAGTCCGTCAAGAAGCACTTTTCCACTTCCAGCTTTGGTCTCCATCGTCCTCTTACTGTCATCCTCCCCATATGGTGAATACACAACAGTAAGTGGGGCATCACTTAGCAATCCGCCTGCAGTCCAGAGCAGCACTGCACTATCAGCCGTCTGCTCTACGATCTCCAGGTCTTTGAGACCTCTGGAGCTGTCAGTTTTCTTGCTTTTCTCATCTGCGGCTAATTTTTTGCCACTACCTCCTTGCTGGTTTTTGGTCTCTTTGAACGAACTTTTCTGCAAACTATTGCCAGAGATTGATTTGGGTGGCTTTTGGGGAGCAGAAGGTGTTGTTAGTGATCCAGGAGGGGCTGTTGGTGCAGTGAGCGACGATTTAGAAATGTCAGTTGGAGGAGTGATTGCTGTGCCTTGGCTGGTTGGTCCTGTTCCGATGCTGGGTTGTACTGGGGCAGCAGTAGTGCTCACGGTACCAGCCACTGTTACAGAAATAGTGGCTATCGCAGCGCCGGCAACATTCTTTGCTTTGCAACTATAGTTCCCAGCATCTTTACGCTCGATTCCATGCAAGCTCATGATGGACCAGTTAATGCCTTCCCCGGGTGACTCCTGAACTGAATGGTGGAGCAAAAAGAAAACGGTCATTAAAAGTCTGGAGCTACTGGAGACTTCCACCCACATTTTATTAATCAAAAATGTAATTTATATTTTCTGAACAAAGATTTATTTTACCCGTGTTGTTGACTGGAGAGCCATCTGACTTGATCCAGTAAAGAGCTGGAGTCGGAGATCCTGAGGCGTCACATCGCAAGAGGACATTGCTGCCTAGAGGCGAAGTTATCTTGGTAGCAGAGGTCATCACCGATGGTTTCACACAATTCTCAAGTTCAGCACGCTGAAAAAGGACACCGGCTAGATTGTCCGGCGTGGCACAGGTCAAAAATAAATCCATCAAGATCACTGGCGTGTCAGCCATTTTGGAAATCTCAATCAGCTTGGAGATTTTACAGTCACAGAACCAAGGATTGTCCTGAAGGCCTGGGAATGAAAAGACACGAGAGATTTAAATTATTTACTATTATTTTATATACTGATTGTGTTATTATTGTGGTATGTTGTTGAAAATGCCCAATACTGAACATTTGACTGCAGTGGAAGCCAGTGAGGTACTCGCATAATTAACTCCTTGAGAAGATGCATTGGGTTTGGAAAACTATGTCTATATTAGTCTTAGAATTTAATTAAATAACCTCCATAAGTACGACAGTAAACACCTGTTGTACACAAACCCGTGTTCCAGCGCACGCTAAGCCCTTCAACAGATTAATTTGACTTAAGAGTCGCAAAGCACCTGTAAGCTGCCGCTGGCCTTCCTACAGTCTGTGGGAACACAGTTTCCATTGGCTTTACTGATAGAATAAACATCATCAAGTCACTTACAGTAAACACTTCCTAATCCATGTCACAAGTTCAAAATACAACTTTATACAATAAATCATTTTACACCCTGTAGGGTTCTTTGCTAACATTAGAACAAGCAAAAAATGTCAGTTTTGGACGATATTGTGGCTGGCCCAAATAAGACTATGCTTTAATAAATTCTGCTGTTTTTATTTTACAGTTATCAGTAAAATTATTCATTTCAAATTATAATATTAAAACAAAAGTCATCTAAGATGCCTTGAAACTAGAGATACAACTTGGCCAATCACTGGAATCGTATGATTTTCAGTTTGATTGATCAAACGGAAAGTGAACAACTTAAGAACATTGTTCTGAGTGAGGAAGTAGCTGCTCAAAGTATCCATGAGGTGATTTTCCAGTAGAAGTCGAAGGAAATATAAGAAGCCAAGTTAGTTAGAACTGTTTTTTTTTTCTTTTACATTATTCTGTGCTTGTCTGTTTTTTTTCAGGTTGGAACAAAAAGCCACACTTAAAGAGGAGAACAGGAACTGCAGCTGAGTTAAGGCAAGTTTTACATTCTGTTAAAAATAAACACAGTGGTTTCAGTTACAGCAACAATATGATCTGAATTCATTTGGTCCTTTCATATTCGTAAACCTCGTTTCACAGCAAACACGCAGCGTGTCGATGTGTCTGCTCTTAATAAATGTACTTAATGACTCATCTCAGCAGAAAAGATAGAACAAATATTTTAAATGCCTTATTTTAAGCTTCTCAAAGAAAATCAGAATCAGCTTAAATCCATACCAGCAGATAATGTTTAAAATGATGTGGATATTAGAAATTAGCTACAAAACTCTAAACAGCACATCTTTTGCTTTTGCAGTTTGATTAGCATATTTATGTCATATATTGTCGTTTTCTGGCGTAACCTAATGTTTCATGTGAAGTTAGCCCAAATAGAACATCCAGTATTTTAAGAACAAAATATTTGTAGCAACAATTAGTTGGACTCAAGAAAGGGTTTGCTTTGCTACACCCAAAATACAGTTTGGGTTTTATGTTTGACTTGCACTATAAAACCAGATCAGTTACCTAAAAGTTTAGCATTCACTGTTACAGAGATCCTCTTGATTGATCTGTTCAGGTCAAAGGTCGATCTGTTATTTTATGCTTCCACATTGTTCTCTTGACATTCTCTGATTTTCTCTTATTCAAAATGTTTTAGCAATATAATTAGATTTATTGACCTGATTAAATTGTGCTCATATTAATCCATGACAAAGCAAACCATATCCGTGACAACCATCAATTACTTAAAGGGGAAGTATTATGTATTTTTTTAGCACAGTCAAGTAACAATCAGGAAAATGCTTAAACAATATTTTTGATTTGAAATGTGAATTCCTAGGATTGCCGTGTCTGACGCCTTGAAATTGGTCTGTCTCTTTAAGAGGCTCTTTCCATCAGTCCCCCTTCAGCACATCATCACAACGATGCTTCTCATTGATGCCGTTTACAAACATTCTTAGGAGCGTTGTAGTTTGTACATTAAGCTCATCAGATGTGTGGTTCCACCAGGTGATTGCTAACTGCTGCTGCTGCTAGTCTGCAGGAGCTGCTGTCAAATCACCACATTTCCTCACAGTTGAGCAGAATATAAATTAATCATTGATAAAAGAGAAATAAATGAAGGCTGCACAATATATTGCAGTTATAATATCACCACTATATCAGTGTGTGCAATATTCACATTGGAAAGGACTGTTTGGAGGGTAATAATTGTTGGCGAATATATTCATGTGTGATAAACTTTTCATGTTTCATACCCATATAATATTTAGCCAGTTAAAGTCTGAATGCAGCAAATGCTCACACCAGACATTGATGGAATTCGCCAAAAGGTTAAAGGTCACAGAGAGATGGAAGCACAGATCAGAAAGAGAGAAAAAAGGAAAATGGGCCTGACAATATTATTGGCATATGGTTTTCTAATATTCAAAGGGAATTCAATCAGTCATATTCATTCCCTCCTTTCTATTCATCTTATTTTCTTGATGCATGACCACATTCTGCTCCGGTTCATGTGGGAAACATGTTTGTGTTTGTGTGTGGCTCCAGTAGACGTGCAACAGAATCAAAATGAAGTATTCCCAAGTTGAACACTTTTATGAATAATTTTAAACTGTCCTCATGTTAAACAGGTTCATTAAAGGCCATAGTCTCTGAATTTGGACCAGCTGTACTATTTTCAGGTTTTATACCACTCAGAACCTTTTTGGGTGATTATTCTGCAACAAATTAGGACAATAAGGTAAAGTACATCAAATGTCAGGTTTGCACTACTTAGGCTAAGCTAATTAGTGAGTGACCTGATGTTCACCACCCCTCCATCTCAAATTCCTGAGGTAATGGACGACAACCCCAAAAGTGTCCTCACTTGGCCCTGTTATCCTGCAAAACCAAGCTGGACTGAACTGCTTCCACTCACCTAGCACAACTTTTTGAGAGGCATTAGAAGAGATGGGCACACCATTAAAGGGCGGCCAGATATCCATAAGGTCAGAGGGCAGCGTAGTTAGTTTGTTGCTGGACAGATCCAAATAGGTGATGTTGACTAGGTAGTGGGTGGCTTCAGGAGCAACACTGGTGAGTCTGTTGTTGTGGAGATCCAGGGTCTTCAGCCTGGGCATCTCCTTGAGGGACTCCCAGGGGAAAATGGAAATCATATTCCCATCCAGCCTCAGCTCGTGGAGCACTTTCAGGTTGTAAAAACTTCCTGTATCCACTGATGTGATGGAATTGTAGGTAATCCAGAGGTATCGCAGCTCCACCAGATAGTAAAAAGCTTCGGTTGGGATTCGCCGCACCGCCGTTTTCTCTACACGGAGCTTGACGGTGTCCACAGGGACGTTGACGGGGATGTCAGACATGTCCGGATCGTTGCAGAGAACAGATCTGAAAGACAAATATTATTTAGTTAACCTGTTTTAAAAGACATATCATATGAAGTAATTTTTTATCTGGCAAGTTTCAATATAGGTGAATGACTAATTGTTGTAGAAAGTGCTTTCGAGTCCTCTGACTTGATAATATACAAACGCAGAAGTTTATCTTTTCACTGAGAAAAATACAGTGAAATGAGCCTTAGCTGATTCATTTAACAAAGATGCTCTTCACCTTTTCATCCACAGAGGACGAAAATACATCAGACATCCACATGGTGTCTGACATCTACTTTATTAATCCCAAACAGAGAATAAATAACTCCATCATTAACAGAAAGTCATCATGTGACCTTCAGTTAAAACCAGGCAGTTACATTCACTTTGTAAGAGACACGTGTGTCATTAAATCCGACTAAACTTTACCTGCTTTAGGTATGATTATAAGAATGACTTCTGCTTTGCTTAAGGCCAGAATAATGACACATGGACATTTTTGTAAGAACTGTCAGTTCCTTTCTTCAAATTCTGAAGTATCCATACATTAAGACTTCTTTCAATTGAGTCCTCAATGGCTACTGCCATTGGGCAGTGACTGCCAACAAATCTGAACAAGAGGCTGAATTTCCTCATCAATAATCAGTCATTCAGCTCTGGAGCGGTTTGATAATAAGTGGTTAATTCATTCAGGTGTGTTGGAGAAGAGACTGAACTTGGGGAAGTCCAGCAATAAACTCTATTGAAAAGTCTGGATGAAGAGTTCATGACCTTTTAACTTCTAATGGGTTAATTCCCAACATTTAAATTAAATGAAGGCACACCTTTGGTCGTGTTTTAAGGCAGCACCTCAAAAGCAATCCTTTGTTTTGACACAATAGAATCTGCTAGTGTTGAGGTGGTTTTATATCAAATTTGCAAACTAATCCAAGAACAGAGTCTCAAGCTAGAGATCTTGAAGATGCTGAAGTTGGTAAGAGAGCACAATTTAACCGAAGTGAAATTAGTCCTGAAGCATGTGGGCTGAAAAGCCTCTCCACACGGCCATAGCTTCAAAAAAACATAATAAGCCACATTTCTGTTTCTACGCTCACTCCTAGACAAAGATCCTGATTTCGAAAACATGTTCAGTGGTCTGATAAAACTAAAATGGAAGTGTTTCCTCATTGCGACCATTGGTACATTTGAAACCTGCATGCCTGAGAACACCTGGTGTAGGAGCAAATGGTGCACCTGAGGTAAAAACATCCAGCAGACACATTGAAGCCAGAGAGGATGTGAAAGGTCAGGCATGAATGAGTCTAACAAATTAACAATGACCCTAACAATGCTGCCAAATTAGCTTCAAAGTGGCTTAATGGCAGCAGTCAAGGGTTTGGAGCAGTCAACAAGTCCTGATCTCGATACCACAGAAAATTGAGCTGAAAAAGTGTGTGTGAGTGAGGCAGCTCACAAGCCAAACTCAGTCCTGTACAGAGGAATGGGCCAAACTTTGCACCAAAACTACTGCGAGAAGCTTGTAGAGCAATAAACTCCCATAGTAGCACAGCAGGAAGTGTAGGGCCCACAATGCTAACACAAGAGCTGCTGCTAGTGCTGACTTCTCAGTTTCCTGCAGTTTTGGGGCTTTTTTACAGACTGAACTGTTGCCTTCAGATGTTTCTTAGAAAGTCTAGGACTAATGCAGCTAATCAGACTGAAAGCCAAGTTTCCTCTCTTATAAAGGGATTAGCACGATGCCATGAACATAACATTAAGTCAATACAGGTCAGAAGGCTCAGGGGGAAATCCTCTGCAATGAATGTGAATATTTTATATAATTGTATTGTAAAACTCTCTGGCTGCCTATGTACTTGAGTTGCTTTTAAAAAGCCCAGCAGGTCAACAATTACATCCAGTCTGGGTCATCCACCAATTTTTTCTGCACACACCAGTAGGGATGTGTGCAAGAACTCCTCATTCACTATTGCGTGCAAAGTTATGGACCCTGACTGCCCTAATAGAAATGTTTTCTATTAAAATTTGATTTTCTAAATGCATTATAGTTTAGGGGTTTAAAGAAAGGTGCATTTTTGTGCATCCTCGATAAAGCTCTTGTTACCTGGTTCCTGTTCCGTCAACCCGTCCATGAAAGACACAGGTACACTGTGAGGGACAAAAGGACAGAGCCATACTGAGACAGCATAGGAATACATGCAGACAGAGCAGTCGATGCATGGCGTCACCCAATGCTCCCAAAACGCTCACATCGAGGAGATATCAGGAAAAAAGACATCCGGATTCACTGAAAGCCAGAAGAATTCCCAGAAAACGTGAGAAAAAAGAAAAGAAAGCGAAGGACCCGTCAACATCCGTAAGAGACGGCGGCGCCCAGGCTGAGGATCTCGGCTCGGTACAGGTGACCTGCGAGATTGACCAGTGGGTTTGGGTGGAGGGGGGATTAGAGAAGGATTTGGTAGGCGTGTCAGGGTCACGCAGGCTCAGCAGCAGGAGACACTGCTTGTTCCAACATGCAGCCTGCTCTCCACAGTGGCTCGCCCCGTTCCATCTCGTCTTTTCAACATGTGGTTACTGAGGTTTTCCCTCACGTGAGCCAGCCACGCTTTTCTTAATCCACTTTAACAACCTCTTCATTTGTGCGGCTGTTTTTAGACCAGGTGCTCACGTCCCTAACTTTTGTTTGAACCAAAGATTTGGTTCCCTTTTGTTTTTCTTAAAAAGCTATTTGAAGTTTCC
Source organism: Phalloptychus januarius (assembly GCA_902982915.1). Classification (NCBI taxonomy): domain Eukaryota; kingdom Metazoa; phylum Chordata; class Actinopteri; order Cyprinodontiformes; family Poeciliidae; genus Phalloptychus; species Phalloptychus januarius. Next base: position 7,701,211 of record CADWAE010000484.1, on the reverse strand, counting down.
AGGAATTTCTTCCATGCTGTATTGTTTAAGTGGGATGAATATGAAAGAAGCAACAGGGGAGTTATTCTGTCTGGCACCAACATGCAAACTGTAATCTGGGGAATGATTTATCACCCTGGCAGAGTGGATCAGTGGTTTTAGGCGAGAAGCCAAACTACACCTGAACATCAGCGACGGATTCAGAACGGCACAAACCTTTTGTCACTTCACTCCTGCATCATTGTTGTGATGTTTATATTGGATAAGGAGTTTAAAAGCTGCAGATTTTTTCTGTTCTCTGTATCTGTTTGGTTTTGAAGATGCATTTTGGCGGCAGCACATGGCTCAAATTAAAGGTTGGATTCTGAAAATTGCTCAGTGTGAAATTAAGCTACACTTCCTTACCAGAGGCCCCAGTTGATGTGAAAACCCTGTTTTTAAGGTTCGGAACAACTGAGAAGTGGGAGACACCTAGTGGTGAAATGCATTAAATCAAAAATGAAATAATCTAAACTTAAGTTTTTTTTTAACTTTCTCTAGGTGACCAAAACAATAAAACAAAACAAATCTTAACATAAATATTTTTTCAACTTTCTCGGGTTGATCAAAATAAACAAATAAAAATCTTAACCTAAAGAATTTCTTTGACTTTTTTAGGTTGATCTAAAAAATTAAAACATGGAATAAAATCTTACTGTAAATATCAACATTCTCAGTTAGACCTAGACAATAAAATTAAGTAAAATCTAAATCTGGTTTTCAGCTTTTTCAGTTTGATCTATACAATTAAATCTTAACTTAAATATTTTTTTTAGAATTTATTGGGTTAATAAATTAAACAAAACAGAATCAAATAATTAAAATTTTTTTACCTGAATATTATTTTCAACTTTTTTCAGGTTAATCAAAAAGATGAAATAGGAAAATAAATCTTGACAAGTATTTTTTTCAACTGCACAGTCCTGTTTTTAATGTCCCACGGTGAAAAACTGTCACAAAAAGAGTACACTTGACTCATATAATTATTAACAATTACACAAGTGAATTTTATTAATGCAAGCAAATTTGATCATACAGGTCAAATAAGCCACTTTTAGCTGTTGGCACATGGATGTACAAAACAGATTTCCTTTAAAGCCTGTGGTTGAGCATCTGTAGTGAAAGTACAAAAGACTAATACGAGGAGGAAGCTGAAAGCATTTTCTTTCTTATCATTACAGAGTAAGTCATGTTGGTACGAGAATCAGCTTTAAGACATGATTGAAAGCTCATCACAAACTAAATAGACAGAACTCAAAGTCTACAGTCTAATATCAGAAGGATAAGATGCAGTGAGCGTGGAAGGTTCATTACTGCACATTAAACAAAGGGTTGATCCATCAAGATGCTCTAAATTACAAAAATAAAGAAGGAAATAAACTTTTGAGTCAATAAGACTATATTGAGGAATCTCCATGCCACAAAAAACATCCACAGTAAATTCACAGTCTTTACTAACAGTACAGTTATCCAACTTTCAGTTGAACACCAAAGCGGTTACATCTAGAGAGCACAGGAAAAGTCAAGTCAGTGCATGAAACGGGGTTGTTTAAAAAAAGAAGCAGGCAATGAAGTGACAGGCTGTTTCTGCAGCCATATGGCGAAATGTGTAGGCAACACAGTCATAAAACACAAATAAAATCTGACACAGACGTTAATCACATCTTATTAATCCACCAAGGATCGACGTTACAGCAGAAACTTCTCAGCTTCAGGCTCATTCTTTTTAGTTCAGATTGATGGAGACTGGATAGGATTCTTTTCCTTAAACATAAGTGCAAAAACATAAAGATAATCTTTGATGTCACCATATTTACAGTGCAGAGTTTAGTATTCATAATGCTCTGCTTTCCGGAAATAAATTTAAATGACAAAGTTATACTCAATTAAATTTAACTTGACTCATTCCCCTTTATATTCATAATAATTTCTGTTTAGCATCGATTTGGTACTTAATATTTAATTGGTTTGCTACTTTATAATGAAAACAAACTTAATAGTTTATTGTGAAAGTGTGTCTTAATCCCTGGGAATTCTGGCAAAATTTGCATTTTTTAAGGTGTGAGATGCAAAATATTTTCAAAACTTAAACACGCATTCATTTAAAACACTCTTACACATGAAATCTCCACACACACACACACACAACATGAGAAATGTGCTTAAAAACCCTTTAAAGCCCCTGTTGACCCCCTCAGAAATCAATGAAAAAGAAATAAATTATGAATGTGAGCAAAATTACCAAATAAAAACAAAATATTTATACACAAACTCTAATAAAACTTAAAAAAGCTGAAATATTACCGCTACCTCTGATTCTACAAACTACACTAAAACTACAATCAGCACTAAACGACTCGTATTCAAGAATAATACAACTGCCATGACGATGATTAGAAAAACCCATCCACGAGAGAGGTAAAGGGGCTTTTTTTTTTCATTTAAGATGCTGCTTGTGATGAAGGAGCTTTGTGAGAAGCCCCCCCAGACCACATTGTCACATGACGCACCAGTTACATCAGCAGCGCCGAGGGCCCTAGGCGCCATCCGCCCCCCCTCGGGAGGGGATGGTAGAGAGAGACAGAGAGAAAGCAAGAGGAGAGGCGGGGGGGAGAGAGGCCGGAGTGGCAGGGCCAGGCCTCGCGCTGGACTCTATGTGTACGCGTTGAGGCGCTCCTTGGAGCGAGTGGAGTGGATGTCGTGAAGCTCCTGCTCCTCTTTGGACTTGATGTCCTCGTACTTCTGCATGCGGCAGGCGTCCTTCACGTAGGCCCAGTTGGCAGACAGAACCATCAAGTAGTGGATCTGTGAGGAAAATGGAGAAATGCAAAATAAAAAAGAGAAATGAATTAATTTGACATTGTTCACAATATAGAAGCTAATTTCTTAAATGGTGTGATGGTACAACCTCAACGTCTGTACAGCTTTTAGAGGGAACCAGTGGTATTCATTATCTACAGTAATGAAAAGACAATACTGTAGATCTGAAGTTGAATTAGTTTGACAGATGCAAAACTGTCACTTTGCTCTTACAGTGACAGCGTAGCGTAAAGGATACTCAGGTAGGTAAAGGTACTAAGGAAGCTGAGGATTGGCAACATGACGGAGCTCAAGACCGAATATGTAAGGCAAATATCTGGACGGTTCATGGAAACCTCTTAGTGTGAGGTCCTTTAGTTGTAGCTGAACTGACAGGTTTTTCTTCTATACCATTGTCATTTGATTTCTTTTTTTATTATTAATTCATTCCAAGAATACCTTTTGCTGAAATATTTATTATTAAAGTACACAGCTCAACAAGGAGGAGGAAACATGGAGTGCTGAAAAACAGAGATTTTGCCACCTTGTTTCTGTGATGTTTATGATTATTAATTTGGTGATCCACCAGGTGGCAGCATGATGCCTGGCCATGCCTTGAACCATGACGTTACCATGGTAGCAGAGATTATAATGAGTGTTTTGTGCTTTAATAAGACAGCTTCTCCTGCACCGCTCGACCTTTCCAAGACCCAGACAGCTCCTTCAGATTTACACGTTTGGTTTCAGTTGCTCCCTTTTGTCTGTGTTCCCGTTAAAGATTCTTGGCCGTGTTTGTGTGGTTCAGAACATTACCAGCATCGGTTGGAGGTTCTGTTGTGGTTTCTGTTTGGCAGAGAAACAATCAGAGGAGGGATAGAGTCCCGCCACAGTTCACGCCCTCGGTTTCTGTCTAGCAACCACTTTCTGCTTCTCAGAAAATGGCTTCGCACAAATTACTGAGTGATGTTTGCAACAATCTCTGAGCCTTTCTTTTCCCTGTTTCCATGACAACAGCATGACATGCCCGCCGCCTCCAAAAGAGGGAGGAGGGAGACAAACCCTGTCTCTTTCACTGCACCAAAATGCCTTCTTTCCTCTGTCTACCTCTTTTATCTCCCAGGGAATCACAAGGAGAAACAACTAAATGTCACCAGTTTCCCAGCGTTTTTCCTCAGGTTCCTGCAGCTAATAGGAGGAATGCACATTCTCCTTAAAACAAATGAGATTGTGCGCAAGCCAGAGGTGTTGTATTCTGCGGGTATCTCTAGAGTTCTGCGTTTGCGAGATGTCGAGGTACATTTGAAATAATGATTTAATTTTGCTGTTGGTGGCTCACCATTGCAATAACGGCGGCTCCTGCTCCGGCGAGGGCACAGATGAAGAGGTGGAACGTCATATCCAGCTGCATGGAGAAACAAATATTAATATTAATCACTGACACAGAACTGGATGATTTTAAATGTAAGATTCAGATTAGAAAGAATTAGAAAGAAATAACCATTACAATGTCAGTTAATTCTGCCTTCATCCATAAAAATCCTGTATTAAATACCAAATAATGCATAATTTTGAAGTAAATGTTTTTTTAAAAGCTTTTCAACTAAAGGTATAAAAAAGTCTGATGTGCATTTGTATTTACCCTACAAATCTGCATTTACAGCTGCAGATCTTGAGTGTTATTGTCTTTGGTTGTGATCTGCTGTGCACCTTGAACACAGTCTGCTCATCTGTGCACTGATTGTTTTATGTAGGTCTCAAAACTGATGACCTTTAGCTTCCATTAAATATCAGGATTATTTTAGTGGGCATACCTCGGTTATTTATGGCTAGGTTTGGTTCTGCCCACATGCTTCCATCACTTATGTTGAAAGACTGCAATAAATAACATCTCCTGTCACTGAATCTCTTACCTCAGTAGATCCACACATCCTGTAGAACTTCTCTGATCCAGCACACACAGTTTTTGCTTCAGCAAGCGGAACAATGCCTGAAATAAGCAGTTAGTTTTATTGTCAGGTGAGTTTTTCTTTTTTATCAGAGCACAGAAACAATGTGCAAACTGTGAAAACAGCTTCCATAAAACAATTCTCATCTGAACAAGGCGTTTCATTGTCTCTGTGGTGGCAAATTGTTGTTGACACTCAGTCGCTGTGTGAGTGCCTGCTGGTGGCTAATGGGCTGGAATATATGGCACTAGTTCTACTATCATAAGCATAATCTGATTTGAAAACATTAACAGCACTTCAGACAAACCTGGCTGTGATGAGTTGAATATTGGCTTTCATATAAGATCACTTCATATAAGTGCAGCCACTATTTAGCTATAGACGTTTCTGATCTAGAGCAGCTGTTCTGGGTGCATGATCTACACATAAACTTTAGAAGTTATGAATAAAACTCAGAGCAATGTTCAGGGTAAAGGCTGGGAGAAAAGGTTGTTACCGTATTGACGAGGGTCGAGGCACAGCGAAGCCCCCTCCAGCACAGTATCGTTTTGGCAAATATTCCAGATGTTGAAATATATAAAGACGGGAATGGAGGTGAAAGCTGTCACTCCGAGCCAGGCCAGCATGAAGATGTAAGTCAGCATGATGAACTGAAAATAAACACAGGAAACCAGATAACTACTGAAAATAATACAACATGTTAATGTAATATAAATATTGCTCTTTCCTGTTTTCAGAACTTCTGCAACAGCTGGTTTCTTTATAGATTTCTGTTGATTCCCCACTTTTGATCGCATAGAGAATGAGAATGCTGATGTGGAGATAAATTATAAATAACTGCAGATGTTGAGCACAGATTCAAGGTGTACGGAGGAAAAACCGAAGTGTATGGACAACCAAGTCTTTAACCCTGAGGGACTCCAGGTGGTGATGCTGTCAAGTTTCTTTAAACCACAGCTTCCTTTCTTTATTATATTGTCTTCTTTAAGTTATTATATCTCAAATTGTTCTTGATAGGAATCGAGCATTGGTTGCTTTTTAATCACTTTGGTTTGAGTTTTTGTAGTTTCAGACATGACATGATATCAAGAAATTCTAACCAAGATACGTTAATACAATACCAGTCTGTTGTGTTCTCTAGTTTGCTCACTATATTCTCTAACAAACCTCTCAGTCCTTGAGAATAAAGCATTTTAACTGTGTGTATCCTGAAGCGTGCAGCCCATACCCAAGCACTGACGCAGCGTCCACAGGTGGTGATCTTGAAGTCTCCGTACAGATCCTTAATGGCTCCGCTGGTGAAGAATCCCTCCACCATCAGCAGGATCCCGTAGACGAAGAAAGCCGAAGCAATGCCATAGATCACATATTTGATTATGTCAATCCTGCAGAGTAAATGTAGAAAACCATTTTGTTCTTCAAATTACTCTGTCATATAGAAATTCACAATCATTTCACACAAAGGAAAAATGGAGCAATAAATACAAACTTACACATTATTCAGCATTATTAGAATCTGATTTGAGGGATTATTTTTATCCTCAGTTTCTCTTTGCAAATTGATGTTTTTCACTCACATGGTGAAGACGTCCAGCGCATCCACTGGGCTCCTCACAACCTCAAAGTAGTTCTGGAGGATGGTGACGGTGCCTGACAGGGCTTCGTGCCCGCAGCCGCAGAACAGGGCCACGCCCGCATACAGCAGGATGGTAGCAACCAGGGACGGGTACGGGATGCCGCCCAGGCATTTGATGCAACACTCCAAGCATCCTGAAAACACAGCCAGGGTCCTCGGTTAGTTGACTGAGTCGGAGCAAAATCCAAGACTTTTCACGCCGGGAGACACGACTTTCCTGTCTGCAGGACTCTAAATAATTCAGCCTAACATCACAAATGAGGAAACGCCATCAGAAGCTTGTACACTGTGTCTCAGCTCCTGGCTGAGAATCTGCATCATTCAGAGGACAGCTGAGCAGCAGATATCCTGCATGGCCAAAGAAAAGTCCAGGACTAAATCTGATAATCGTTTTCTATGGTTTAGAAATAATCTTCTTTAGGATAACAAGGAGCATGGTAAATTCTAAAATAGATGAAACACACACACATGCACACACACGTTTATTACTACAGTCACATTGTTCTCAGTGACCCTCTGTAATATTAAAGGCCTAAATATAATTTAATTTAATGTTTGTTTTGCAATTCTGGAAAAAGAAAATGAAGAAAAATAATTTACTCTTCATCATTTCACTTTCTAAAACATAATCTGTATTTCTATTTAATTAAAGAGTCTTACTTGCATTTAGATGATATCCAATAAGAAAATCTTGCAACTTTGCAAAATGTTTTTGGTTTTTGTGGTTCAGATTTTATACTTTGGACCTGTGATTCTTTAACTGGGTTGTCTGACCCTGAGGGCAATGCTGACATTTTATATTGGATGAAATCCCATCCTGAGATTTACATAGAGATTTTGACCTTTAACCCTGTTCTCTTTGCCAGGCTTGCCCCCAGAGAACCTGTAGGTGACCAGAGACTGTTTGGCTCCGGTTCCAGTTTGGAGGAGTCCATCTTCGCCCCTGAGAGGCTGGGACAGTAAACGCTGATGCCTGCAGCTGTCATATGAATTGGTTAGATTTATGAGTCACCGCCGTGTCTTTTGGTTTGTTTGTGTTTCTGAGTCAGTCATTTTTCAGACAGACAGCAGCAAAAGCTAAACCTATTCCCCGTGCTGCAGCAGAACAAGCCTTGCAAGCCACTGCAACAAATAAAGCAGCAGACATTTTAATAACACAAACAGATGCAACTCAGGGCTCATTGGCTGTATGATCAGTGGTTAAATGTGCATGCATTCATTTGTTGGGAAAGTTGTTCTTGTAAATTATAGAACAGATAAAAAAGGAACAACTTCAGATTGTTTTCAGCATCAGACGTTAACAGCCAGTAACAGTGATCATCTCTCTCTGCAAATTAAGCCTCAGAATAACATCTCTGCTCCTCAATTCTGCTGCTGATTCTCCTGGCTGACCTGAGTGGAATACTGAGTAGCTGATCCGCCTGCCAGGCTGTGCTGAGCATTCAGACGGTTGGTAGGGCTCCAGCCTTCTCCCAGGCTTCATTATCTGCATCCTCACCCACTGCTGTGCTGTGGAATGTGTTTTCAGACACACTATTTAATTTTTAACCATTTTATCTGGGTGCACAGAGAATGTTTGCTTTTCCCAACACCTTATGCTGGTTTTTTTTTTCTTTACCCAGAATCGACCTGTGACTGTTTTCACCAACATGAAAGAATGAAGAAAAAGTCCAGTGCATTTAGCTTCTCTGCATTCTAATTGGTTTGTTGTTTGAATGATTTTGGATTAAATAAGCAGGATTTTGATGCATAAATGCTTGCTCTGAATATTTTAGTTGAAGAAACTAAATTCTTGCCATTTACACACAGCATGTTCATCTGACTTTTCTGGGTGTGAAAAGGAGTTCAGTTGTCCGGTTTGCAAGTATTTTGTGAATCTGAAGAAGACTTTATGTGGCAGTCTGTATTGCCTTGAAGCACAAACCAGTCCTTACATACAAGAGGGATGAGCGGCGTCTGCAATCCTGGCACAAAATGATTCTCCTTGCGTTAACACAGAAATGGAGAGAAGAAGAAGAGATCTGGGGACTTCAAGGACTTTGCTTTTGGTAGAAGATGTGGTTCTATTGGCCTTTACTAGTCATAGTATTCAGCATGCAGTGATCCGTCTGCAAGTTCTTCTAAGTCTGAAGCCATGGTTCTCAATGTGAGTAAAATGGACTGATTCTTCCAGGTTGAGGAATTCAAGTATCTTGTTGACTTGTTCACAAGCGATGATGGATCAGACCCAGAGATCGACAGACTGGAGCTTCTCTGCAGTAAAACAGGCGCAGCTCCTGTGGGTTGTAACAAGGAAAAAAAATACCTAAACTATTGATTCAGTGCAACATCTACATTCCAGCCTCCTCTGATAACGATGTTGACCAAATCGAGGAAATCTCAGACAAACGCAGTTTAAGTTCCTCCTTCTATCCTGACCACGATTTCTTCTGGATGCTTTTGAAGACTTTGGGGATATCCAACTGGGAGCAGACAGGACAGATCCAGGACCCACTGGAAGAACTTTTATCATTTTTAGCAATAAAAAAACTGAGGTTTTTGTTTTATTCAATAGAAAATGTGTTAGAAAGCTTTAATGTGAGAACAATTTCAGTCATAAGAGACATTTATTTTCAATTTTTGGACATTTTGGTCTGCCTGGTGTGTGTGAACAATGTGGAGAGGGATGTCTAGGTATCCAGTGGCAAGTAAAACAAAGTGGCAAGAGGTTTAGGCAAGGTGGCGATGCTGGACCTCCTGAGAAGTATCTCTGTACAATGGCAACAAAGTCTAGGTCTTTTTAGAAAAACCTCAACCATGACTAGGTTTTTCGAGGACTTAAGACTGAAATTATAATTACATATTTATGGTGAATTAATATTTAATTTGAAGGCTATAAGTTGCTTCTGGCTTTACTGAGGGGGGCAACAGCCCCCTGAACTCCTGTGTAGATCCGCCCATGTCCCTATCGGACTTTTCCCTTCTGACACAATTTTGGATAAGACAATGAATGGATGGATGGATATTATTAATGATAGTTTAGTTTTATGTTGGCTGTTCAGCATTTAAATTTATGAATCTGTTTTTAAATCTCTGCTTCCTCTTGGTGGCGTTATGCTGTTATTTCTATCAATTGTTGTTATTGTAAACATGCCTCAAACATCAGATTGTTTGAAAATCCTCCAGGACAGATGGTGAGTTTGCCACCTCTCTTCTCTCAGGATTTATTGACCCAGTGGTGACTCACATGAAGCCTGATGGATGCAGCCAATCACACTTGCTGTCCAGTCATCAGAGATTCACCAAAGCAGACATTAAATGTACAAACAAACATCTTATAGGTTTCATGTCTTACAGGTGGAGCAAAAACAGGTTTTATGGTAATAATCTCTGTCAATTATGTGGTTTTTATTTTAGACCTTTTTCTCAGCTGTTCAAATAATGGCTGTGATTTTTCTCGTCCAGCATTGATTAAAAAAACAAGACCGTGTCTCTTTACACATTTTGAAGACGAGATGTGTTGCTGCAGCCATGCAGAGATGATTTTAACATGATGGGGAAAGAGCGCTCGAATGAAAGATTTATGGCCTGGCCTCAATTGAAGTTTATTACTTTTGCATTATTTACATTCTTGCACACAGATTACACCAAGTCAAGAATCGTTCTCTCCTTCTGGTTTAATGTTGCTCATTTTCATCTGAAGCATAATCGAGTCAATTATCAATAATTCATACGGAGAAAAAACAGAAGTCTTAATTATTTTTGCTTATTAAGCTATAATTAAAATAGCCTGTTCTACATTAGTGAGAGGACATGTTTCCATGGAAACAGCAGACTGGAGCTACAGGGTTGGATGAGCGCGATGTGTGCATTAGTGAGTGGCTGTAACATGAGTGATGTTTTATTGATTCTCTGCTTTTAATTTTGTGGAATGGAGACACTTTGGATTCACTAACTACTGAAATATAAAGACAGAATGACTGTTTGATTCCCCGATAAAAATATATAAATATACATGTTGAATGAGCGAAGCAGTGAATAAATGATGGAGAGAAACAGCATTTTCTTCTCCGTCACTCTTTGCTAAGCTTAACTGACCTGAAGTTTGGGCCGATGAAGGATGAAGAGGAGCTGCTGGCTGCTTGATCCATAATTCAGGAGTGGCACAATGAAGCCACATGGAAGCCTCTCACATGACTTATTCATCCTTTTTGCTTAGCCATGGTAAAAATAAAATATCACATGCTATATTAGGGGCCAAGGAAGTTACAGTAGATTTGAAAATATATTAAAAATTTTGTTATTTTTTTAAGTATTTTCTGTGAACTTTAAGAATTTGTTCCTACTGTTTGTCTTGCAGATTGCCTTTACCGTGTGTTGCATATCCTATCAGTATCAGCTCAAAATTGATTGAGAATAGTTTACATTTAAACACATCTCAAAAAAAAATATTTTATCATTTTAATTATTATAAACAAAGAACTCTGTGGGATTTGCATAATGCATCCTCACATAAAAACACAAACAGGTGTAAAAAGTGAATGTGACCCCAAAACACCCTGTCCAATCAGCAGAAGGCGTCGGTTTAATACGAAGAGAAAGGATCACCGCCCCCCCCCCACCTCGCACCTCCCACCTCTGCTCCATCTGTCAGTGTCGTATCCAGCAGGCAGAAGAAACACACACACACACACCCAGATCCTCAGTGACCCAGTCAACTTATCGGTGCTTAAATATGTTTAATGACGTCTAGCAGAGAGAAGACGCTCAGGATGGTGGTGGGCTTCAGTAACGAGGGATTTACTGTCCCGTTGTGGCACCAGTGCATCTAAATGTTGTACAAATTGAGGATAATGCATCACTTTACATCAGTCTTGCTCATTAGTCACCTCATGCATTGGAAATTAAATGTTCACTTTAATTTCTCATACAAGAAATGATGAGTTGTATTTGAAATTCACAGCAGTATGAATAAAAATATTTACAGTCGACATTTGACTCCTGATGAGTTTAATCAGGAAGAACCAGTCAACATTTTTAAATTCATTACACCAACCATAATTTGCTGAAGCCTTTTTGGAAACCTAGAATCCAATGTGCTGAGTTTAGGCACCTTTTTGTGTGTCTCATGTTGAGTGTGTAATCGCACAGCATTAAGTGACACAAAGAATGATTAGGGTCATGGCTAAAGTTCACAGTGTGAGGAGTGAAAAGGAAAACATGAGTTTGGGTTTTATTTGTTCTCCATTTCATGAGGCCAGGCTGCTGAATCATGGAGAACTTACGAAATGTTCAGCACCATCTGGATAAATAATGCTTGCAATTATGCATTTCTACTTTAATACTTGCAAAAGTGAAAGTACGATTCAATATTTATAAATACTATAAATGTTAAAGAAGCTGTCAAAACCCAGCAGATTAAGGGATGTCAGATGTCTTTTTTCTTTAAATCTTGAAATCCAAATCTAGACTAAACTTTCTAATACTAGATCAGTTAGATGATCTTTTGACCTTTGCAGTGCACCAAACACCTGAAAAATCTAAATGTATTTGCACATTTCACCTGACTTAATTGCTTTCTTCCAAGTCCCTGTAAATTATCCGTTATGGACCGTCGGTCTAATCAAAGATTCCTGTTCCGGCAGAAGTTTTTACTTGATGAAAATCATTCAGAAGCTCAAATGTAAATAACATTTATCTGCCATTGTTGGCTATTTCAGTCTCTCTTGAGAAGAATATGATAGAAAAAAATCTGTCATATTAGCAGCCATCTAATATAACTGCAATCACACTTTACACCGATCTGCCTCGGATTGGTTGCCCAGTACTTCATGGCGTCTCGTCCAGGAAGATTCATTCTGCTCAGCTTCCTTCATGGAGCTCTTTTAAAGTTTGTCACCCATTTCCAAATCCAAAGTGAGGAATCGTTAAGCAGTGACAGAGTTCAGTATCTCTCGCCGTCTCTCCTGGCAGACAGGACTGACTGCTGCTGCAGCAGAAACCCCCCCCCCCACCCCAAGCTGAGAGGAAAGGAGGAGTCCGATTCCCCGAGACGAGACACAAACCGTGCAGGAAGAGAAATCACCGTAAATAGCTGCGTCTGACCCAAAGCAGATGCTCTGTTTTCCTCTTCAGGTCTGAGAAGACGGCATTTTAATATCTCTGCCCCTGTTTTTACCCCAATAGTCAGTTATTAGATGTTATTTTCAAGGTTCAGTTCCTTCCTAATGAAACTCAAATAACTTCTGTTGGAGTTGCAAAGCAGAATTAATTTTAAAATCCTTTCCTTTGTCATTTTTGTTTGTTTCTTTTCACTTACTGAAATTGTTAGGAAGTACAGACACATTCAGTAACTTAGAATATGTCTCAGTTGTCAGATTAAAAGTTCCTTTTGAAAATAGCCTTTAAGCAGGTATTAAACATACTTTTCATTAAGCTCATATTCCTGTTTTTAAACATGTTTTTTTTCATTGGTTCTAATTTTAAATATGTTTTCATTCGCTGTAAATGTGAAGTTTTTACCCCTTAAGAGAAATAAAGGTGCTAAAAGATCACTTTGTCTAACTTAAATAATGTTTCACTTGGTGATGGAGTTATTGAAATAAATGGACATTTCAATAATACTCTGATTTGTTCAATGTGCTGTAGGAATGTTATGTTTGGTTAATACATAAACCTTTATCTGAGAAACAATCCAGTTACTTCTTTAAACCTAAGGTGGATTTCAACAAGACTGTAAATATGAATAATCTTTACTTTATTATAGATAGTTTCCTCTTCAAGTTCTCTAATCTAAAAACATATTTTATCAGAGAAAGATCTGAAATTTGTGGGGTTACTTTTTTGTAGTAACAATGCTCCATGTTCATGTCCATGTCCATGCTCCAGGAATGCTCATTCCTTTGGAAATGAGACATTGTGTTTTTACTTCTTTGTGCTGCATTTCTATGAAAAATACATTTGTAGGTTATGCAGCAGAGGAGAGAATCTGCGCTGTGGCCAAAAAACTAATTAAATCCTCTGGTAGAAGAATGAGATGTTGTCCCACAACAGTGTGTGACCACGCCTGGTTTTCGGCTCCCATGGTTGTGTGAGGTTCTGCCATGTATTTCTGGAGTTTCAGTACGTTTAGTTCCTTCAGATTTCATGAGATCTCAATAATCCCGTCTTTTAAACAGCAACAAACGAGTCAATATCAGATTAAACTGTCTGCTAGAGAAGAATTGACAAGGCTTTCATGGGAACAACTCACATACTCAACTCTGCTGCTCAATTAAAAAGTTATTTTGCCTTACATATGTAGCACCATCTGAGGTAAAATGAAAAGGAATGCAGCTAATTACCAGGGCTTTCATTAATTGATTACAACTAATTGCATTTCGATCAATTTTGATCAATATTCACAAATTAAGCAACATTTTCAATTAAGCAACCCTTTTTTCTGCTAAATTATTAAAGCTTTTATTGCTTTTAATCAGTTATTTAGTTTATTCAACTACCAGACTTGTGCAAAATGCTCCTCTACACGTACAGCTGTCCAGTGTTTAGGAAACCCTGATCATTCTTGGATGTTGTTAGTGATCTGAGGACATTAGCGATGGGACGTCTGCTGCTGCTGCTGCTGCATGTTTAGCACTGAGATGCTTTTTGGGCTTGTTTAGCTGCACTGATAGGCTAACTCCTTTTAGCACAACTTGAACTCAATAGTGTTTTCCAGTGTTTCCTCAGATCAGCTTAGAAGCACAAATGAACCCCATTGGGTCTAGAGAAGCTTTGTTATCTATCACTGATGTTAGTGTGTCAGATTTACAGGTGTAAGAAAAATCACAGCAATATAAAGGTGTCATACCATTACATAGGGACAAAAAAGGAAGTAATTGCATTGAAATTGTATATAGGTTCAAATCTATGTAAATAGCAGAAATAAATCTGGGTAGAAATGTGAAGTCGGTGGGCATGAATGGGGAACCTGGATGTCTTCAGTTTGAAAAATCAAAAGTGATCCTTCTGGAACTTAGAGAAAAACCAGAACCATTAATGGAGAATCATGTTTGTTTCATTATGATTAGCTTGCACCACAATGCATCCAATCAGACAGGATTGCTGGTGCTCGTTATCAGAAGAGTTATGTATGGGGGGCAGGGAGGTGGCGGGTCGGTTTGCAGAGTTAAAGGGAAAGCAGGGCGGGGGGGGGATGGTGGATCTGTGTCAGTGTGAGGGTTTAACATTCTCGTCTCATTGCTTTCCTTGCTCCTTTTTATGCCGCTCCCCCTCTCGCTACACACCATTTCTCCTGTAGCAAGCGGCAAGCGCTCTTTTTCTTTCCTGCTCCCCCATCTCCTCTGCGCATGTTTAATCAACCAGTATGGTTGCCATGTCAACCCCAGCACGAAATCTGAGAATAGAGCGAGTACTTCAGAGCCATGACCCACTTTACTGTATGTCAACAAATTCAGTGGGACAATAGTGAATGAGACACACTACACACACGAGCCCTCAGGGCCAAGGGGCCGATGAGGGCCAGGTCCAAAGGACCCGCGAACAATTTCCTCTGTTTCTCCTCAGAGATACAGGAGTCTGAGAAAAACTGCATGCCTGATGGACTGGGGACCTTCTTTTGTTTTACTGCTTTCCAGGAACTAAGAAAAAAAATAAAACACTAGAGATTTGCATGAACTGAGTTTTGTGAAGGAAGAAGGAATGTAGGAATTTCATGAGAAAGCTGCAAACAAAACTTTATTCTGCTATTTAATGTTCTCAAGTTTATCTGTATGCGAGCTTTAAATCAGCAACTTAAACTTTACTAGAGCTTGATTATTATACTGCAGCATTATTACAATCATGTTTATTACCACCATTATATGGTGAATCACAGGATTTACAGTACAATCAGTTGTTTTGGCGCAATAAGAAGTCGTCATGATGTTTTCAGAGAAAAGTCTCAAAAAAGGTGGAAGGAACAATTGGAGGAAGTCCCCTGACTTCTTCAGGGCCGGACAGGTTGGGACTCCAAACAATGAGACGGGGAGGAGCGCATCCAACGACAGGACACTTTATAACACGACCAAATACTGCTGCTGACCTCAGTTTGGCCAAGTCCTCACTGCTCCACACTCTAATAGTCTGAACATTTGGCAGGAATAAAGCTTTATTGGATTTATGGATGTTCCACAAATCCTCAGATAACATGATGCTGAAGTCTCTTCAAGAGATTTTATTTATAAATCTAAAATGCTTTGACTTTACGAATCAGGATGGATTAGTTTGTGGTTATTTAAACATATTCTGACTAAATAAAAATACTGTTTTAGTGCTTAACATCAAGTTGAGCTTAACCCTTCAGAGACTCTAAAACTCACCCTAAGCTGAAAACAATTTAATAAAAATTATCATTAATATTGTGAGGCATTGTATTCTAAATTAATTAAATTTAAATTAGTTTAAAAATAATTTATTCATACTTTTTGGATTTAAAGAAAAATTACATTTAAAAGATTATTGTAAATAAACTTTATTTACTGAGCCGTAATCACAGTTCATTCATTCTTACGTTTTTCAACTTAAAAAATGCAAGTCACTTACTCAATGGTATTTCACTTATCAGATGTTATCTGAAAATAAATAAATTAATTTCTTTAAGTATAAATATTTTTTAGAAAAAGAATAAGAAATAGAATCTGGAAATTCAACCATTTTACTTACCCAATTTTCTGTTTGTCTCTTGATATAAAGATCTGTTACTAGAGAATGGCTTTATCACCTGCCTTCAGAACAATGATAAAGCCATCCTCTAGTAACAGAGGAACATACCCCTGGATGTAACACCAGGTTTCATCACTTGTACACCACATTGATTATCGTGTAGTTAAAAAGAGAAAAACCTCATCATTTGGGTCAGAACTTCAAGTTTAGGTTTTGATTTTTCATATGGTGTCTGTGATTAGCAAGTTTCCCTTTTTCTGGATTTACAAAAAGCTTTGGTCATGAACTAAAGAGAGTAAAAGGGAGATTTCGGGGTTATGGGTATTGACTGGAATGGATTTTCATATAAATCAGCTTCGCACTTTGGGTGTGGATGGAGTGCAATGCTTAGTAAAGAAGCCAATTATCTGCGAGACGTGCAGGCAGTGGCTTGTTGTTGCCATTTTGTTGAAAAACTCAGAAGTGGCAGAAACAGAGCAAATTAAAAAGATCAAAATTAGAACTTATGAAGGAAGTGATGCAGTTTTGTTTGAAGAAAGAGAAGAGAGATGAGAAGATTGAAGATTGTTGTATTGAAAACAATTTGATCCAAGATTAAAATGGAAACATTCTTAAAATTCTGCGAACCTTTCAAAAGTATAGCTAAACTCCAGGATAAAATGACATGATGTGTTTGTTTGGTAGAGTCTCTATTTTAGGCTGATAAAAATATCAATAAGGCTCTTGATGTGTTTCTGCTGCCAAGTCAGGATCCTCATCAAACCTCTGAAGCAGAAGGACAAGCTGTGCCTTGGCTCAGCCTGGCTAACAGGTGGGCTTGTCTCTGTTTTTCCATTGAGCATCAATCAGCACTGACTGGGTACATTTTCAAAACTTCAGTTTGGGTTATTCGTGAACAGTTTTACTCCTCGTGCTTTCATTTTTAAGGGGTTCCTTGGAAAACTAATCATCTTAGCCTCATGTTTGTGTTTCAAAAAGGTTGTTGGTTTGCTTCCCTGTGGTGTCTGGCCACTTTCATGAGTGGAGTGCACCCCTACTGTCGGCCAGCAGCTCAATGAGCAGAACCCACCTGGTGCATCTGACTCATAATCTGAGATTTGCAGCCTCAGAAGAGGAAGACAGAAGGGAATTAGCGGGCAGTGAGTGCACTCAGTGACACCTGCAACTCATCAAAATGGAAGCAGCAAGAAATAAAATAAATGTTTTAGAAATTAATTTTCTCTTTGTGTGGAAAACTTGGCTTAAAATAGTCAAACGTGATACTTTCAGACTCCATCTCTTGTGTCAGCAGCAACGTGAGGCTCTTGCTTGTAAGTGAGTAGTGATTGTTGGTGGATTACAGGATTTTACAGAAAGATGGGCGTGAAATCAAAGTGGACAGCCTCAGTCTTCATCTCGCCTCTTCAGTGAAGTCATTCTGATCATGTGACCTCTTCAAAGAGGATAATAAAGATATTAGAAACCTGATGCATCTGATATTAAAGTCACCGCTTTAATATCAGATGCATCAGGTTTCTAATATCTTTATTATCCAGAGGCTTATTTAGCTCATGTTTGAAAGCTGCTTTAAGTTGATATAGTAGTTCAAGTGGAAACATGATATTAAAAACTTTGAATCCCTTTTTTCTCAGAGCTTTCATAGACATGGATGTAAATCATTATTGAACACTAAACTGAATGTGTCCTTTTGTGCCATTACTCCTGGATGTCAGTCTGAAGTTGTCGAATGTAAAATAAAGAGCCAAAATCAAGACTAATAAATAAATGCCAAGATATAACACATTTTTTAATTTTGTTTTTATAATTAAATTTGATACCAAAAGATTTTGTCGTCCATCAGATTAATTTTATCACCTCAATGAACAGATTCTTGTTTTAAAAAGTAAATTAATCATAATGAGACTTTGACCTGAATAAGTAATTTCAAAGATTTGATTTGATTTTGTTTATTTTTAACTGCCATAGAAATCCATCCCTCTGAAAGAGACTTTAGCCTGAATAATAATAACTGTAATAATAATAATAATGTTTTTCAAGTAAAATGTTAAAATTATAGATGCATACAGTGAGGTGTTTCTGAGTTATTATGTTTGGGTAACAAATGTTATGTTGACTCTCAGTCTCTTGTCCAGAATTGTTCTGTTTTGATATTCCTATCATTCCTGCGACTCCTCAGGTCTTTCTGCTTTATGTTCACTCACTGTGTTCACACACACACACACACCCCTCATCCTTTATTCGCAGTGTGTTGGTTTGTTTCTGCAGCTCCCAGTCTGCCTGCCTCTCTCATTCGCAGACACAGTGAACTATTTCTGCATAACTGAACTGTAATCAGCAGGAGTGGGCGAATAGAAATCAGATGATAAGGACGGGTCTGTGGCAGCTGCTGCAGCTCGTGTGTGTGATGCAGAGGAGAGGGACTGGAGGAGGGGAGCAAAACTCAAACATATGAAGCCATGCCTGTCACATGATTTCAGGAGGGGAGGGGAAAACAAAGGTGTTTTTGATGTGACATGTCAAGATTTCCTTTGTAATACTTACATCGTTTTAAATGTTTCACTTCACAAAGCAATAAATAATCTTCTCCCATCCCTGCCTTAAAGTTTTCTGACAATTCACTAAATCATTCATGCAGGGAAAGTGGTGGGGGTTTCATGCAAAGCAAACGTTGCTCCTGTTTTAAGTGAATGAAAGAGCCAGCTCCTCCAACAGTGAGCATTGCAAAGCATTGCAACACTGGAGACAAAGAGCAGAACCAGAGGCTCGGTTTGGTTCGTGTTTTTCTCTAAGCCGTCACGACAAGCATGAAATCTTCATGGAGCACACAAAGGCAGCCCAGCCGCGGCTGCAGCCGTTCACGCCCCTCTGGCGACCCAAACAGCTCACACAGACATGATACCCAACAAAGAACGCTCCGCAAACAGCCGCCGCCTCTTCACCAGCAACACAATCACTTTTCATTTAAAATCGTACCTTTCTGGGTCTGCCCCTCGTCCAGGTCTTCTTCCATTCTGCTGCTGATTCTGTTTTAGACTAACTGAAAAATCCTGCTAGGATTGAAGACTGAAAATCTGAACTATATCAGTGATAATCCACAGAAGACCTCCTCTTTGCTTCTCTTGTATCACTTTCCCGCTCTCTCTGTGGACGCTGAGATTGGCTGTCAGCTGTGGTTTCTGTCAAGTGTCTGGATGATGCAAAGGAATCAGTGAGTCTTTGTGGTGCTGTCCACTGTGAGCCGCCGTGGCAAGTGCTGAAAACCTCCCTGGTCCCTGGTGGAGGAGGAGGAAGAGGAAGGGGGCTTGGACTGAGCAGAGGGTGGTCTTTATGAGGCAGCAGAGAGAATCTGGAACAAAAGCCTGTTTCAGAGTGAACCTGTTTCTGGAAAATGTGGAGTTAGAACATGGAGGCATGCAGAAGGTTTAGACTGCTGAGACCCTCAGCCTGTGTCATGTTCTCCGTCATGTTGAGTTTGTTTGAACATTACTTGGTTTAAGCGCCCCTGGATTTCTAGACAGAATGGTTACACCCATTATCACCCCCCCAAACACACACACACACACTGTAGCTCTGCTGCATTAACTCATTCCCACCCTAAACGAGGGAGGGGGCAACGGATTTTCAAATAGGATTCTCCTAATCTTGTTAGTCATACTGATTCAATTACACAATCACCAAGTAGGTGAACTAAGAGCGTTTTTTCAAAGAAGCATATTTTATTTTCACATTCAGTGACCTGAAGGCGAGAAGAGGCTGTTTGTTCAGCAACATTTATTCACAAGGTAAATCCAGGTTGTTTACAGGAAAAGAACAGGAACAAAGGAGAAGAAAAGGACATTTAAAACAAAAATAAAGTGCAAGTACCACATAAAGAGAGAACGATTAGCATACAAATGTATAACAAGCAAAAAAAGTTTAATGTGATAAAAATGAGGAATGAAATGATCTTTAAAGGGAACCTGCAGTCATGGTGCCAGTGCTGATTTAAAGTTGTTCATGTAACTGAGATGTTTGCTGGAATCTCTGAAATGTGGGTACAGGAAATATTTAACCCAACTGGAAGTGAGATAAAAATAAAAGTCCAGAGCATTACATGATACATGGGTCAATATTAAAACAGTCAGACAAAAAAAATCCTGTCGGAAGAATGAATGTAAAGATTTTTGTCGAAATCAAGATTTACCAAACAACCTTTTCACATTTAATAAAGAATAATTTTATTATAAAAAAGTGATATTACTGCTTATTGATTTATTTAATCAAAAATACAAAACAAAAAAAAAGATGAAATACAGATACATTATTTGAAAGTAAATAATTCTAAATTATTTTCTGTGGTTTTGAATTTATAAGTGAGCAAAAAGAAACTGAAGTGAAAGTTTCTGAATATGACAGAATCGATTTATGATGATAGCAGTTCAGGGTGAATTAAAACATTCAGGGACTGGAGAAAATTCAGGAAGCCATTGGAATGGGACAGAAAGCTGTCACTGCTAAGAGGTCAATAAAAAGCAGAACCTGGAGGCAGGAGAATCGGGCCTTTAAAATCCTCCTTCGACTTTCCCAGTAAACAGAGGAAAACACAAAAACACACAAATTACTAACTGTTTTTGTACTGCTGTAGCTATTAAAATATCTTCTCTTCAGTTCAACCTTATAAGTGGAAACACATTGTTGATGTTACCATTATAAAATAGTACTAAGTATTGGGAAAGATCAATGTGATTTTCACAGGTGATGGAGCGTTGTTTTCAGTAGCTGCTGAAAGTAACTTAGTTACTTTCCAAATCAAGTAGTCAGTAATTTAAGTTACTTTTTCAAGGAGTAATCAGTAATGTGATTTCACAGTAACTATGCCATTACTGTCTGTTGCTAAGAGACAGACGCGCAGTCCCAGCTTTTGTCCCGGATAACTACAGATCAGCTTATTGTTGCTTTGTTAATGGGGATGCGTGGAAATGGGGGAGGGCTGCGTTTCTGTGGGGGAATCCTAAGCTTTCAAAGCTCCAGAATATCCTTTTGGCCAGTCATGTTCACACACACACGCACCCCCCCCCCCCCCCACACACACACCCTCACTAACAGAGATTCTTCTACTCTGCCATGAAGCTGATAGGAAAACTCAGCAGATGGTGAAACACTTTCCGAGGGCATTTTAAGGCACTGTTGCTTTCTAACATTCAACTTGTCTTTCTCTATTTTCATCACAGATGCGATTTATTTTAATATTTTAACAGGATTTAATGCCATATTTACTGTCTTGGATTAATGTGCTTAAATATTATTTCACAATAGGCTCCTTGAAAGCCTAAGCTACTGCCTGTGCCTGTTACCAACAGAAGGAACCAAAGGACCTTGCACTAAGCTTATTAATGTGTCCTGGTCGCTCTCCAGTATGGGCTTTCCAGTTGCCATAGCAACCAGGCCTGAGCTATTGCCTGGTTGGAGAGACAAGTTGGTGCAGGATAAATATAAACCTTCTGCTGTAACTGTTGTGTGAAGCAGCTTATCCTGTTTGTCATTGTTAGTTTTCACAATATGATTATTTTCCGATTCTGGATTCTGATTTTCACCGTCCCTCATCTCCAGAAGTGAACCCTCCGTTTTAGTGCCGATGTGTGTTCACGCCCAGTCAGGCTGAGGGAAATCTAAAGGTCCTGAAAAATTAAGGAGGTCAGTTTATAGCTGCTCTGGGGGAGGCTGTGAAAAAAACACAGTGTCATTAAACCAGAATGAGTTGATGCAGATCAGATGGACAGAGAAAATCAGATATTTACGCGCACCTATAAAGCCACAGATATCCCTTCATCCTTAAATCAAACTGAACATGTGCTGTTCATGTCAGTTACCAACATAATTTTCATTTGGATTTCCAACTACTGTCAAAGTCTTTTATTACTTTAATCATATTCCAAAATATACTTTCATTAAGATTTCTTTTTATTGAAACAATATGGGACTTGAACCCTTTAAAAAGATAGTAGAGGTCAATGGAGGCACAACAGGATGTACTTTAAGATCAAAATGAATAAATAAAAAATAAATCAGGCAAAATGTCTACAGCTGCCAGTGAAAAGCTGACAACTATGAATACTTGAGATCCCTCTGAAAACAATTGTAAATGCTAATCTTAATAGTTCAAACACCTTAGCATGCTTTATACTTCCAGTGGAAACTGTCTTGGTACAACAGCAGAACCTAACATCTGGTCTTCCTTCTCATCTTGGGGTTCAACCAAATACCACCAAAGAAGACGAATGGCCCTCCTGGATGAATGGCGCACCGTAACGCCAGCCAATAACGTGTTACAGTGTTTCAGCTCACAAGCAAACTGCATTTTCTTTCAAGTATTTTAGTTATGCGGCATAAAAATCCACAAATAGGCAGAATCTGTGGAACATTAAGGGCTTAGATTGAAGATGATCAAATGTCACTCAGAATCTCATCATTATAAAGACAATGACAGAAACAATTCTGCCTGCCGACTGTTTTTTCATGATATTGGATAAATCTTGTTTAAGTGGGAATACAAAGGATGAAAGCTAAGCTAATCAGTGGACTTCAATAAATAATCATGAAATTTCTGTGACAGAATCCTAAGAGTTTGATCCAAATTATTGCGCTTTAAATGGCTTTTTTCTGTCAGTTTCAGAATGTAATGGAGTTTAAAAAAGTTCTTTCATTATTCTGCCTTTTAGAAAATAAAAACACCCTTTAAACATCTAGTTTGAATTCTATTATAAGATTATGGCTGTTTTAAAATCTCAAATTTGTGATCATTTAAAGTTAATTTTCTACAAGATGTTTGTTGGAATTCAGTTTGAATTTAATGCTGCTGCTTTGATGAAGTTTATTACTAACCAATCAGAGGCGTTTTATTTGCTTTACATTCTTGAAGTGGATGAGATGGCAGCTCAGCAGGCCTGAGTGGGACGGGCCCAGAGTCAGCTGAGGATGTGGAGATCATATCATTACAGCATTGTTCTATCTCTCTGTTGAAAGCGCGGCTCTTAGACCACAGGAGAGGCCAGGCACTCTGCCAGAAACACTTATCATCCTGACATCCATTTCTCACTGGCTTCACAGCTCAACTGTACTTTACGCCAAGCTTTCATGAGAGCTCTGAGGTTTGGGAGCAGAGAAGGCATCTTAGTCCAAGTGACTGTGAAAGGGTTTGGCACCAGAAACAGTTTAATCTGAACCAGTCAGTGTGCAGAGTGAAGCTTTTCGGCAAAAATCACACTTCTTTCTTAAAAAGCTGCGGAATCATAAATAATTTGAGTCTTGCAAATGCAGATTGATTGTATTGATTGTTTGGTGTCCACTGAGACGAAACGCCATGTCTATACACCCAGACAGAGCTTCAGTGTTTTAAAGGTATTCATTCATTCATTCACCGTACCAGAGTAAACCCTGCTGGGTCAAGAACTAGACATTTATGAAAAAAGCCACAATGCAAACTTTTTGATATTTTAAATATGTTTCTTACGTCTGTAAATCCAACCATTTTCTAACACCCTTGTCCCTTAGTGGGGCCAGGAGGTGCTGGTGCCTCTCCAGCCAACGTTCCGGGCGAGAGGTGGGGTCACCTGGACAGGTCGCCAGTCTGTCACAGACGTCTGTAAATATGAATACAATAAGCATTATTCTGCTGGATCTGTCTCATCATCACTACATGACTGAAAACACAAAAGGCTGAGATCAGACTGATTTATTTATTTATTATTGTGTAACATTAAAACATGCTTGGCTGCAACTGTATCCATGGCAGCTCTTCTCTTCAGTGTTTGTTAGCTTCTTGGTGCAGCTCCAGCTACTCTTAATGGAGCTAAAACTGTTTCATAATTCACAAATTCACAGCCTAAGATTCAGAAATGCAACAGATGCACAAATAGACAGGATGAGATTCACAGATTCACACTTGATTTGCAAGCTGCTTCTGGCCTGTGTGAGTTAGCTTTTTCTTGAGTACTATATATTTGTATTTATCTGCATTTGTTTTTCTTGAGGCATAACAATTGTTTCACTCTGTCATTTCCAGTTTGTCTGCAAATAAAGTTATAAAAACCATCTTGTGATGGTCTGCTGGGAACGTCTGGCAGAGTCTCCTGTGAGACGGAGCTTTAACTCCCATCTCCAGCAGAACTTTGAACACGTTCGGGGAATGTGAGGGACATCGAGTCTGAGTGGACCATGTTCAGTGCCTCCATTGTCGAGGCGGCTCACCGGAGCTGTGGCCGCCAGGCTGTCGGTGCCTGTAGTGGGGCAACCCTCGAGCCCGTTGGTGGTCACCTTCGGGGCTGAAGTAGGAGTCCTATCGGGCCTATTTGGCCTGTGAGACTCCAGAAGCAGCTGATGGGAACCGGCAGTCGAAGCATCATGCAGCTCGGGTGGCTGCCGAGGCAAAAACTCAGGCGTGGGAGAAGTTTGGAGAGGCCATGGAGAAAGATATGCAGATGGCTTCGAGGCGATTCTGGTCCACCATGACCATGACTGTCAGGTTAATCGGTCTCTAGATTCTCCCTTGGTAGGGGTGTGTGTGTGCATGGTTGTTTGTCCTGTCTGTCTCTGTGTTGCCCTGCGACAGACTGGTGACCTGTCCAGGGTGACCCCGCCGCTCACCCAGAACGTTGGCTGGGGAGGCACCAGCACCTCCTGGCCCCACTAGGGACAAGGGGGTTGGAAACTGGATGGATGGTGTTGGGTGAACATGTTCAATGAAACACACAGCACAGCTAACTTTTTCCAAAACTCATTTAAAATGTCCTGTAAGGAAATAAAACTCTGACATGGCAGTAATGTTATCACATTCATCATCACAATCACAATTAGGAGTTTAAATCATCGCCTTATGCGAAACTTACAGATTTTTGAGAACATTTTATTTTTGAGGGCTAAATAGCATTAAGAACTTTTTAGCCTTTACGTTCAGAGTCTGATGGTCCGTCATCCTGATTCTGGCTCTTTCAGAGATTTCTTCTTGTCTTCAATGTTTGACTGATCTGTCTTGAAAAGGGGGGAGAACTGCAAAAGAAAAAAAACAACAGTAGTGAACTCTGCTGGTTTCTGTATTTGCCATTCTATGATGTACTAAAACTAACTACACCGCATTACATTTGGTTGGAGTTTAAATGTATATGACTACACAAAGATCTCATTGTAGCAGTATATTAATGGATTTCATGGGAATTAATTGCATCAAATGGATTTGGACTGGATTGGGTGCAATTTAACATGAATTAAATTGAAACACCTTAAACCAAAAGTAAGAATTGTGCATAAGCATTATGAATATGGTTTATTTTATGGTTACTAAATAAGCAACTAGTTGGGTGGCTAAAGTGAGGGAACAATATAAAATGAACTTCAAACCATTCAGTAAATAGTTTCTGTATAAACCTGTATAAACTCCCAAGGTTCCAGAAGAACAGTGGCAGTGCAGATTCATTCATGAACTGTTTTATGCTACAGCAGCTATTAAAATGACAACACAATGCTGCCACCTACTGGTGCAAACATACAAGAGGCTCTGCACCATAAAATAAGCCACACTTCATTGTTTGTTTTTCAAACTATTTTACAACTAAAGCAATCATTCTTTGACATAGTTTTACTGAGAGATTATACTTCACCAATCAGTCCATGGATATTCACATTGTGATGCAGTGAGCGTGAAAGGTTCACCATTGAATTTCTGACAGGTTGGTTCACTTTTATCTCCTTGTAGGAAACAGGAATTCCTCTCCATGTTGACGAGACTGAAAAAACGAGAAAATATAGATATGGAACAATGAAACTAAGGATATTTTATCAATTAATTAAACACATGGAGTCCTCATTTTTATTTGACTACAAACAAACATGAACTAAGAATATCTGCAATAAATAATTGAGATTTTGCACATTTCAGAGGATGAAGGACAATCCGTGCTCAGTGCTGCAGACATTCACCATATCTTGACTCAGAATTACATGCAGATTTGTTGTTTTCATTAGACTTGTCCTTCTGACCTGTTAGGAAGACAAACATTTATTGTTTTCATCTTACTGAAACTTTGATACAGTTTGATAACAGCGTGATGATAAACATGTGATGCCTCTTAATAGGGAAAAAGTTAGCAGAAATAGTTAAATAATGTATTAATTTTAAAAAATATATAATTTCATGTTGTGCAGTTTCTCAAAACTTCAAATACCTTAAACAATTCTTGCACATTTTCTTTCCAATGTTGTGATAGAACAACAGATCAAATTGTCACCATAAAATTTTTATATACAAGTCAATTTTGGTGAAAAAAATTTTTTATATCTTAAAGTGGCTCTATCTAAATAACAAATATAACAAAACAGAGACAATCTAATAATATTAACTGTTACAAAGGTCTAAAGTCTGACTTCTTCCATCAGTGGATTACAGAAGAGATCAAACATAAATAGTTAAAGGAGAAATATCACATTTGGGGCCAATATGCCTATAAGTACTGCAGGAATTGGACATGAATAAAATCAAATCAATCTCTCTATTGTTTGTAGACAGTTTGTTCATTTTAAAATCATTTTTGCCTCAGAATAAACAGGAATGTGGAACTATGATGTAGATTATCCTGCATGTAGACTCTGTCCAGAGTGAGTCTCAGGAAAAGAATGGCAGCAGCCTGGGGAGAAACTTTAAGTCTTTGTTGTGTTCATAGTTTTTGTATTTATGCTTACAGAATACAAATAAATAAACAAATATGCAAATATGCATCCTATTAATAAACTTCCTTGATCGTAGTCGAATTGACTGTCGTCTTCTACAAGTTCATCTAAGTTGTGTGAAAACTAACTGCTGCTGCCACCTTCGTAAATCTAATCTAAAAGACCAAGAAAGACCTGATGACCCATGAATGACCCACCGGTTGGGGGAGACCCGTCTGCAGCTCTGTTCTCCGGCTGCTTGCCGCCGCTGCGGTTTTGTGCTCTCCTCTGGTTTGAACTGACGTCTGACTCGTCCATGACCCCTGCAGCTACCAAATTGTTCCCGGTGGGCTTTGGCGATGTGGGGCGGGGCTTTGGCGATGTGGGGCGAGTCGTTGAGGAGTGTTGTGACTGCTGACCCTGGACGTCTGTGACACTGAGAAGAGAGTGAATAGTTGGTCATCTGCTGTCTTTCTTCTTTACTTGACCAAAAAAGTGATTTTGTGGATCTGACAACATTAATTAGGTTTAAATATAAAACACATCAACACCTTTGTAAATTCAAAGAGCAATATCAGAAGATAAGATAACATAACTGGGTTTAACTTATCTTACTTCTGATTGGTCAGCATATTGTAAACTTCCTGCATCAACTCCTCGGCTGCTCCTGGTTCACAGTGTATGCATCCATAGATCGCTTCCTTCGATAGCTCCAGATTCTTCTTCTTCAAAAACTGGAACAATAACAATTTTGAGCACAAATACTCCATGCAAGTAATGAGTTCTCATTAAAGAATATATCTTAAGTTGTTTTATATTTATAATATTCCTATTTTAAAGGTTTGCTTGCTTGTACATTCGATCTATTTTAATCACATGCCAACTGGATGTGAAAAACAGCTTGTTATATTTTTAGATTTTAATAACTTTTACCTTCTGTATCCGGCTCCAGTTCTTCTGCTTGGAAGAAAATGATACTCCGTTGTGGTACGAGTATACTGAGATGTCATGGGGGTAATAACGAGAAAATATCTCGGCAACCAGGTAACCATTGGACAGATCCCTGGAAGAGGAGAGGACAATATTAAAATGAGTTGTGGAAGGAATTAAATGTCCATTAAAAAAATCTAAATATGAATCAAGTACATTCATTTGTAGATGCAAAATTCACTCATTACTTTTTAATAGCAATAATGAATGAGATACATGTTGCCTTTCTCTAAGCAAAAGCACAAATCTCTTATTTAGAGATAAATGTTTACTCTTACTTAGATTATTTATTTTATACTCAGATCTTCTCAGGTTAAATTCAGCTTAAAAACGGTTCTGATAATATCTGTGCACACAGGTAGGGGGACGTTTTGGAAGAAAGCAAACTATTATCCATCAAGAAGCGACTAATTTCAAATAAAGGTTAGCGTGCACTCAGGGGAAAAGTTGGTAGTATTTACATTTTATCCGCTTGAAGCTCATATTTTTATGATGTAAAGTGTAGCTACTGATATACCTTTGGAGATTCTTTGGGTGCAGTGACAGTTCCAGATCTTGGAGCCACTTGATGACTTCTCTGTCAACTCCTGTCTTATGACCCTGAGAGTAAGACATTTTCCTCAGATGAAGATGGATCAAGATGAGCTCTTGGAAACCGCTAACATTCACTCCACCACCAGTTAAATTTCCCCCGAAGCCGCCTTTTTCTGTTTTTCCGTTTCTATGGCAACCAACCTGGCCTCTCGTTCTGGGTTTACCCTCTGCTGCCATCTAGCGGATTATTAACAGTTTTGATGGGAAATACAAAGCAAAGCGTTTCTGAAGACTAAATTATATCCAAAGGTGCACGTGTTTTATTTCACCTGCAGTTGACAATGAGACGTTTCAACCCAAATGTTTATTCTTCAATCAATGTTATATAAAGGCTATTTATTAAGGCAACATAAACAGAAAATCATGAATGCACAAGAGTCAACTTTAAATCATCAAGTAGTGTTCAGTGCTTCAAATATCAAATAAAAGAAACTTGTTCATGTGTATTGTAGTGTGTTATTATTATTACATAAAAACCTCTTAAAACAATATTTTTCCATTATAAAGTGCTCATGTGGTTTTAGTTGCTTTAACTAACAAGGCATCAAACACATGTGCAGAACAGACATGAAGTGATATTTACTTTTCAGAGCATCTGGTAGTTTGACCATAATCAGACTAGGGACCCCTAAAAGTCAGCAGCAATCTCCTTAACATCCAGTAACCTTACAGTAAGCTTTATGTACATACACCTCCAGGCAGAAGTTTACATCCATGCATTGTTGATTTGAACCATGATACATTTATTTCACACACTTAAAACTTCGCAGGCGTTTTAAAAACATAAACTCGGGCCAGACATTCAAATTATTTGTGGATTTTCTGTAATCTACAGAAAATAGATGAATTTAAGCCTGAAAATTACTCATGCAGACTTAAGAATAAAGATTCACCCAAAAATGTTTGGATAAATGTTTTTTAGTAATTTGCAAGGAAACCATTAAGAAGAATCTGATGATTTTAAAAATTATTCAGCCTATTTCATGTGCTACAAAGCTGGTGCTGGTGTGTGTTTTGGGTCACTGACTCTCCCTGTTGTGTCCAATTTTCACTCTTCTCAATCACACTGCCCAGCTATAATGAAAGACACGAGTTCATGTACAGGAACAACCGACAACCAGCCTGTCATTGAATGGAAAAAGCTAAAAGACGAGTGTCACCGTACAGAGTGAAGCAGGTTTGGCCTGGACTGACCAGGAAAGAAGCCACTGCTGACTGACGGCTGTTTGGTTCTTCAAATCTACAGCTGGAGGGTCACAACGTGGACACAGTTTGCTGCTCCCACATCTACATGACACTGATTCTGATGATGGGTGGATGTAAAGTTCTGAGCTGAAGCGCATCTTTTGGTTGGTTAGTGCAGTTGGGTTCTTCCTTTGTTCAGTTTCTGCTCTGTGTTTGGTTGAAATAATCCCTCATGGTGTGTTGGGACCACAGCATTAAGGCCAAACCCGTTCCGATGTATTTTCTTAGTTAAAGGTATATTTCATAGAGTCCATTTAGGCGGTGTGTTGGTTCTGCTGGTCATTGGTACTGCAGGTAGTTCTTGAGCCTGTTGGGAAGAGGAAGGTGGGAAAGAAGGTGGAGTCTGTCGCGGCCAACGCAGCTTCTGATGCACTGACGACACAACTGGCTCAGCAGGCGCGGCGTAGCTGTAAAAAACAAACAAAAAACAGACCTGAAAATTTTTTGTAACAAATCAGGAAATAATTACATTTTCATTAGAAGTAGCCCAGATGTGAGGAATCATGAAGCCAAGTTAAAACGCAGGTCAGCAATGAGTCGCACCTTCGTAGAGCAGCAGGAAGCCCTCTGTCAGGCTGCTGGGTGGAGCCACATCTACCGGCCTCTGAAACTCTGTGTTCCTGGCATTAATATCAGCCCCAAAGTCCAGCAGCAGCTTCACCACGGCTGTGCAGTCCTTTTCTGCAGCCGCGTGGAGAGGCGAATCCAGGGACCTGCCTTTCTGAACGTTTGCACCTGCATGAAGAACAAAATAATGATTTGAACTCAGAATGAGTTCATGTACAGCTTTTTCTTCATAACCATTAAGTTCTAAGCTTCAGATTTCTGTCTTTTTATGTAAAAAAAACACACATTTCATATAAAATCCTTTAACCTGAGAACCTTTTCATCTCAGCACTTTCAAACATCTGGAAAGGGATGAACCAGACTGGTGCAGCTGCACAATTCCCAGAATGACACCAGAGACATCAGAAGTTTCAAAAGCCATGATGTCATCATTCTTCTGGGCTTACTCTCATTGTTTAAAGAGATAGTAATTATTCTTTTGATTTTGAAACAAATAAATGTCTGACATATTCTCTCTCTCATTATTGTAGAAATGAGCAAATAGACATATTTTTGGTTAGTGTAACGGACCTCAGAAAAGAGAAGTTTGCATTACTTAAAGGTGTATTTATCTTTTTATTTGGTGTATGTAAACTTCTGGTTTCAGTTGCATTAAAGTTTTGTTCAGAGTTTTCCTAGACTCTGTCAGAATGCATTTCCATAGGGTGAGGACTCATCCTAACCTTTCATATTCTACGTCTACTTGTGTGGATGCGTAGGACTTGCGTCTGTCTCTGAGGAGATGTAAATATCCACACTGTGCTCCGAGCTAACCTTCCTTCAGGAGTTTCCTGGCACACTCCAGCTCTTGGCAGACACAGGCAGTGTAGAGCGCTGTACCCAGGTGAGGAATGTCCATGTCCACATCAGCCCCCCAAGTCACCAGGGCCTCAACACAACCATAATGACCTGGAAGTAATGGAGCATGAAGATAGTAATCAGTATGCGACAATGTGAAGTGATTCTCCAAGCTGTCTTCTCCGGTCAGGTTCATTTATTTTTAAAGCTGTGGTTTTTTACACCGTAGGTCATTTAGAAAGGGTGTTGTAGCAGAGCAGGAGACATAAACACAACTTGAAATATGGGATTGAGTGTAAGCCCAGATAAGGAGAAATATTGATAGGGAAAACATTGCAGACCATCAATGAAGCCAGGCTGCTGGTTCTCAGCTAGAAAACAGAAACATTTTCTTTTTCTTTTATGACTATTTCTTTGGATGGATTGTAATCAGCTTATGACCTGCTAAAGCAGTTTTTCATCCTTTAATGTTGGCTTTAGGCTCTCCTTTCAATGCACCATTTTCTGCCATGTTATACCTTTGCTGGTCGCTTCATGTATCGGTGAAGGTTGGTATACAAGGCTCTGGGGTTTTGCTCCATTTTCCAAAAGGATTTCAGTGCAAGCCACACTACCCACCATACAGGCATTGAACAGAGGGGTGACTCCATCAATTGTAGATGCATTGACCTGTAAAAACATTTTTATTGTTATTTTTAGCCCATCTTTAACAATGCAGGTTGACTAATGGCAAACGCCAGGGGGAACAATTGAAGGAGGGGGGAACAATTTAATCGCTCTACAGTGTCCGTAGATGGAGAGCAGCACATCTCTCATTTGTTATCCCCTCCCGGAGTTTCCCATCCATGGAAATTACATTTGACCTCAGCAGAATGGCAACATTAAAGAGTCTCCAGGCCAGAATGTGACTTACATTTGCTCCTGCATCAATGAGCGCCCTGGCACAGGCAACATGGTCTGCGAGGCAAGCCTCATGAAGGGGTGTCACATGGTCTATAGTCAGAACATTCACATTATGACCCTGGAAACACAGCACAGCAGCAGCCAGAGAGGTTTAGAGGGAAAATTCATTTTAAGAAGCACCCGGCATCAGACGCTCTCTGTCAATCTCTGGTGGCGAACAATGGGAATTACACGAACATTATCAAAGCTTATCTCCTCACACAAGACAGAGCCGTCATCCTCAGTTACAACTTTAAGTGATTACTGAACTTTACTGCAAAGTCACATTTCAGCTCCACAGATTAATAAGCCTGCTAATTAAAGTGAAGATCAAACTGAAAGCTGGTTAAAATTCCAGTAATTCGCCATGTGAGCACAGTTATGTTGTCACTGATGAGTCTGATGTGAACAAAGCGTCTCAAACTTCAGGGCATGGTCTTCTGTGATGAGCAGAAGAACAAAATGAAGATTGCAGTTTTTTAATCCAGCATTTCTTTGACAATGGTGAAGATATTGTAAGTTATGTGAGGGAAATGAGAATATGTCATTTTCCATTGAGACAGTTTTAGCCTTTAGCACCCATAAACCCGAGGCCTGCAGATCCTGGGGCAACAGAACACACATCACAGTGTGTCTCAACTTCAAACAGACGTTTTGGGGTCTTTTGCAATCAACCAACTCAAAGTAGTGCACTATAAAATCGAGGGAGAAAGAAGCATCATTTTTTCAACTTTTTTATGAGCAATGGCATAAAAATGTGGCACGACTTTGTAGAAATACCTTTCACTGCAGTCACAAATCTTTTGGGTTATTTTCTTACAAAAGTTTGACATCTTGACCTGCCTTACTTGTGCAATAACTCAAACTCAGTTAGTTTTGATGGGTAACATCTGTACACGGTGACACTTTATTTGATGTCGTGTGAGTAAGGCTGCCATGTCAGAAAGTGAACATTTGAGAGCCTGTCTTAGCTTTTCTTTCAGAATTGTCCCATATTTAGCACCCCCACTGCATGATGCTTCCTCCACTATGTTTCACTGAAGGGGTGGTGTGTTTATGTTTATTTTATGCAAGTATGATTTAGGCTTGATCTGATCATAGCACCTTCTTTGACACACTTGCTAACTTTTTCCATTCTTCTGTAAAGCAAAGATGTGCAAAAGTATTAGAGTTAACAGGGCTAAAAAATATGCATGACAATTTTATAGATTGTTTTGGTTTGTCACATAAAATCTCAAAAGAATTCATTTAAGTTCATAGTTTTAATGTGCTAACAACTCCAAAAAATGTGTAGGATGTGAATATGTTTGCGAGGGACTGTGTTTGCAGCTCACTATGGCTTCTACCCCACACTTTCCACTCCTTTATCTCTTTATCAGACATCGAGTCTACAAAGGCACTGAGCGCAATTTAACAGCACCAGAGGTGGCAACAGAAGCCCAACATGCATGCATATAAGGGGACACACATTACCCTCTGAGAGATTGTGTTCCCTTCACCTGTAAAATGAGGGTCCTCAGGGCGAGGAGGCGGCCCTGGCTGGCAGCGTCGTGCAGGGGTGAGCGGTCTGCCCAGGATCCTGCGACAGGAATATAAATTCAGTGGTTGCTTCTACCCACATTTATTCCAGATTGATATGTCATGTAGCCCAGAGGAGAAACACAACCTTTAGAAACTACAATGAGGAGCAATTCAAGAACCTGTCCCTGTGATGCTTAATTCATCAAGACATATTGTTTTAGCTGTATTGGTTCTAACCTTTTGATATATATTCAAGTCACTATTGTGTAATGTGAATTGTACCCTCACATCAGACACACCTGAGTCAATATCCAGAATAACAGCTGATGCATTCCACACGCTCTCATATTCATTATTCTCCTCCCCCATTTTCCTCATAAATTATAGATAACAATCAACTGAACTCCCTCCTTTTATTCAGGCAGCATTTTTTCCTCAACTGCCGTTAATTTCAAATACAGACATACAGAGAGACATCAAACAGATTCCTCCTAACAAGGAAGACCGTATCTACAGGAGCATGACTAATATCCTGATTTGAGCTAATTGGTATTCCCTTTGAGTGATAGCTACAGATTATGTTGTTGTCGTGTCTGTCTTGCCCCAGAATGTGTCTCCGCCGCGCTTGTCCCCGAGAATGTGGAGTGTTGTTTTGGTTGCTGTGTGAGTGTGACAGGGTGCACTGCATAGCTGGGAATGGAAAGTAGGGCAGGCTGAGGGAGGGAGGGAGCGAGGATATCATGACTGGGTTCTATTATTATATTAGAGAGAGAAAGCTGCTGGGCCGATCAAGTCTTCGTTTAAAATTGAATACTTCAGTATTTATAAGTGGCTATTAAGCATAAAATGAAAGAAAAGTGGGCATTAATTCATATCCCTGCTATAAATGGCCATATAATTAATGGCTTTTATAGTAAATGGATAAGTGAAACGGTATTTATAACACAGAAATTGTGTAAATATGGTGCATGTGCCCTTGATTTATAACCAGGAGGATTTCTTACGTCTGACCTTACAGGTGATGTCAAAAGTGTCACCATGAGACTCCCTTAAATACAGACCTGTAGTTGTGTCATATTTCACATCATATTCTGCTTCAAATAACCCAGTTTTATGATAAACAGCTTCAACACAGTTATTGAAAAACTTTTCTCGCAGTACTCACTGTGTTGTTGACCATAGTCATAGAACTCTGCTGATATCCGGGCGGCTTCTTTACGGTTCCCACGGACTATATAGAAGTATGTCAGCAAGTTGAGAGAAATCTTAACAAAGAGCTTGAAGCAGAACAGTGCCAAAATGCTAAGATAGACATTGGACAACTGGACTGCGAAGGGCTTGTTGGTGAGTTCCACCGCTCGGTCTGACATTTCCTCTAAAGAGCTTTGCTTATGAAGAAGGCAGGGCCAGATGCTGCTCCAAAAGGCACAAGAGCTGCCTACTTTTCTTCCACTGTACTCTGATCGTCTGGTCCTGACAGAGCGCAGCCTGCAAAAAAATGCCCTGCAGCTGCTAGTGGGCCTGAGAGCAGCTACTGCAATGTTATTAAACACTGCCTGTGGGTGTGTGCATTCACAAGTTATGAAAATTACAGAAGTGCCTGTTTGGTCATGAGAATCTAACCTTTAGTAACAGAACCTTTTTGAAGAACCTGCATTTTATTTTTAAATCTAATAGTACATATTTTTTAATCAATCAAATTCTTAATGCGCGCTGTCTCAATAAATACTCATTAGAGGGTAAAAGTAATTAAACATATAAGGAAGATTAAGATTAAGCATAAGTAGAAGCATGCATAGTCGCACAAAGGAAAAAGACAAAATAAGAAGAGAGACTATGCAATAATACAATAACACAACTACTTTACCACTTTTAAAACTTATTTTCTTTTTTATAACAGTTATTTGAATTGAAATGTAGATTGGAGTTTGTATTTGTCTCTGTTACTGCACTTAGTATCCCATCATCAGTTCTCAGAATGTGTATCACCATTTCACAAAATTCCGTTTTCTCACCTGTCAGACATGTTTGTTTTTATCTGTAAATCACCCTCTGGCAAATAAAAGCTGCTAGACTGTCTTTTAAGGACTGATTGGTTGAATCTGGAAGAAGTGATAATGGATTTGGTTTGAATATTATCATATTTAACAGGCTGTTGTTTTTACACCACTTCTCTGGAGCGAAATTGTCAGCGTTTCCCTGGAAACGCCTCCGTAGTTCTGCGCGTGCGCGCGATGTGACCGAACACCTTTTCCGCGAACATTAAACGGCCTTTCTTCCTGTGTTTACCTCCGTGTCCGCTGTTGTTTCTTCGTCTAATGGCGGTTTTGCAAATGTTTTCGGTTATTTTAATCACTGCTGCTTGCTTTGGTGAAAGTGTTGCCAATTTAAATGGGTCTGGGATTGATTTCGACTCTTTCAGGAAGAAGTTTCACCGCTTGTATGAAGTCAACAGTGAGGAATTTAGCCATCGTCAAATCAATGTTCAGGTGAGAGATTGGTGATGAGGAGAGACAGAGAGCATTTTTATTTACGGGTTTTGGTCCTGTTTTAACTCTAGACTGTTCCAAACGAAGCGTGCAGCTGTGTGAAAGCTAAACAAACGGCTGTCTGCTTTCTAATTAGGAGAAACATAATCTGACACGTAAAGTTGTAAAAATAGCAGCACAGTTCATTTCCTGCAAAAGTTGAATACTTGAAGTCACAGTTAAATTATTTAGTGTCCTGCTAAAGTATTCATATTTACAGCCACAAGTCTTAAAGTTTTTATTAGACGTTTATGTGACAAAGCAAAACAATGTCCGTAATAGGAAGTGGATCCGTATTCATAATTCTAATATTGTGAAAATCTATAAAGTTATATTTATGTGTATATTTGGACTATTGGTCCTCTAGCACAGGGGTCAGCACTCTTTGCAAACAAGAGTCACTTTCTCCTAAATGCCAAACCCACAGAAAGAGATTTTAAAAACATGTCCAAAAATTATTAGTAGTATTATTTTTAAAGGAAATTAAATAACATTTTTGGTTTTATAACAAAATTTCTCAAAGTTTCTCTGAGGGGAAAAACATAAATTTTTCAGTAGAGTAAATCCTTTCAATAAATATGTAAAAAAATAAAATAAAGCGCATAGTGTGACTTTATAAGATTTATAGGACGCTTCACAAGGTTTTTTGTGCTTTGTCACAAAAAATCCCATGAAAACATTCAAGTTTCTAGTTGTAACACAATGTGAAACAGGCTGTGAGAAAAGCTTTGCAATCCAAATATTTTAAAATCCTTGTACCACCTGTGCCATCTATTCTAGATATTCGTTAGAAGAACTGCTAAACCCGCCCTTCTACTCTTTATAATTAATGACTTATTTGGTTTTGCAAGAACCACAGTGGAGGGGCCAAAGAGCTTTGTGGCTCTGGA
This sequence comes from Phalloptychus januarius, assembly GCA_902982915.1. Classification (NCBI taxonomy): domain Eukaryota; kingdom Metazoa; phylum Chordata; class Actinopteri; order Cyprinodontiformes; family Poeciliidae; genus Phalloptychus; species Phalloptychus januarius. The sequence goes on along the minus strand of CADWAE010000484.1, from coordinate 7,664,340 downwards.
GCCACATTGCAGACCTCTTCTTTGTTTTGCTATGTCACAAAAATCCTAATGAAAAACATTCAAGTTTCCAGTTGTAACAAAATGTGGAAAAGGTTGTGAGAGAAGCTTTGCAAGACATTACTGATGTTTAACCATCTTGTAATCTAATGTAACACAATGCAGATATTTTAAAATATGTGGTAAATGTATAATATTGTTTTGGTTGTTTTCATGCACAGTTTCACTTCACATCCATTGTTTTTCTTTTTTAATCTAATGAGAACATTTAAAACGATTTTTCTCTTTTTCTTTTTGCTCTTTTTCTTTATTCCTAGAAAATATTTCAGCATTGCTTTCTTCCTTGGTTAACGATCATCCAGCATTTGTGCTCCGTGTGTTTTTACAGAATGCTGCAGTGCGACATCTATACCTGAACTCATTTTCCGGGCAGACACAGTCTGCTACATATGGCATTAACCAGTTCTCTGACCTTTCACAGGCGGAATTTAAGGGTGAGAGGAAAATTCCTTGTGGATTTAAAGCTTGCAGAATTGAATTAGTTGCATGTGCTGAATGTTTGTAAACTTGCAAGTTAAGACATGGTGAAGAACTTTTATTAAATCTCGTCTTCTAAATGTGTTTAGTCAGGTTATCTGGCTCTGGAGGGCAGAGCCATTGTTAAAGTGGATCTTGGTATCCAGGATTGAGTCTGGACTGGATCTTTATTTGCAGATGTTTACCTTCGAGCAGAGCGCAGCAGCGCTCCTGGCTTCGTTGGATCGACCAGAGCGCGGCTCCCGGCCAAATTTGACTGGAGGGGTAAGGGAGTGGTGGCACCAGTCCAGAACCAATTAGCGGTAAGGTTAATACAAACAGATGATGGATATGCCGGATGGCTGTTACACTCAAATCACTGTCAGTAGAAATAAACAACATGGATTTGCTCATCACATTAAAATTTGCTAATGTGGGTCCTTTGGTCATAACAAAACAATAATCAAAACATTTATTTGCACCTTTCAGGAGACTGGGACAGAGGTTTGCTTTGCAACAAGATAATGACACTAGACATACAGCTAGAGCTGTGATAAAATGGGTTTCACATATATTTTTGTGCTAGAATGACCTAGTCAAAGTCTGTACCTGGATAATTGCCGTTCAGAAAATCTCCATCCAGTTTCACTAAACATTAACTTTTGTATAAAGAAGAATGGGCAAATATTGTAGTTTGAATTTGCAAAGCAGGTAGAGATGAATCCCAAGTGACCTAAAGCTGACACAGGTGGGGGATGAATACAAATGCATGCCACACCTTTCAGATTTTGTTTTTTAAGAAGATTGGAAAACTTTGACTCTTCCTTTTTCTTAGTGAGAAAGATGCACTGCTTTGTGTTTGTCACATCAGATCTCAGTGAGGTTAGTTTTAGAGTTTTGTTTTCAACTTGAAAAAATGTGAATACATTCAAGTGAATTAAAATATTTACAAATCACTTACCTTTGCAACTTCTTCATTTGCACACAAGGAAAAGTTTGATCTTTTAAACCAGACTCTAATGTAATAATACATGTGCAGTAATTGAACTCTGTTTAATTATATTATTTGGTTTTATGATTAGACTTTTCAAACAGATGGTAATAACTTCTTCACTTAACCTGGTTAATGTGGGTGGAGTGAAAGGATTTCAGTCAGAACTGGCAAAAAACCCAAGGTTGACCTTACTGAAAGCTGCCACCTGCCACATTCCTGCAGCTTCTCCACATTTCAGCAGCTGCTGTGCTCTCCACAGCTCACCGTGAACGTTGGTGGCAGCAGAGTTCAGCTCAGGGCTTCAGTGGAAAATTTCATTAGAGATTTTAGCTGCCATTCCATTTTAAATGGAAAGCATAAGTTTGAATGTTTATCATAAAATAGATCGCTTACCACGCCGCAGTTTGAAATGAAATTACGGTGCGAGAGGTTCACACATTTAGTTTCGACAATCTGGCTTCAGTTCGTCACCTCACCATCTGCCTCGCCAGCTCCTTCTGTCTCCAAAATGCAGATATATGCGGCAGGTCAGTGGTGCCGTACAGGTGCACGCATTCTCGCTTATCAAGTCTGTACTTTTGCTTCATGTGAGAAACAAGGTTGGTGTTTTTCAGCCCTGGATTTGTGCATCCACTTCAATATCAGGAGGGACAACTCATCATTCTGCAAATATCTGATTTGCAGCTACTTATAATGTTCCCAGTTACACAGTGAGGATGATGAGAGAAGGCTGGCGTTGGCTTTGATCGTTATGAGGAAGGCTGTTTTAAGGACAGTTATGCTCTTCAAAATCCTGAGTTTCTCTTAGGCTTTAATTATTTTGGTAATAGTATAAATAATTGCCAAGTATTCAAGCTGTTTAAATGAATGCATGTTGGAAACTTTCACATTTTCACACCCAAATCACCTTCCCCTCATCTTGGATATATTTAGAAGTCTCAAACTAAGATCTACAACGAGTGCACAGAGAGTTCTCCCTTCTGCAAATCAATTTTAGTCTTGGAGAGTTCAGCTGAAGGTCAAACATTCATCTGAAGTAGTAATGGACAGAATACATATTTGAGTGGCGGGGGAGTTCAATCGTTAAGGAAAAGCAATGAAACGATGACAAACCAAGCCTTTGAGACTTCAGCTCAACGAGCAGAAGGGACCTGGGCTCCAAAAGAACGAGGCTTAGTGAAATGGAGCTGTTGCATGTCCTTTATGAAGGTTCACTTTTTGCTCTTTTTGTCCTTTATCTCTTTAGTAAGTCAATTTGCTGCGGGGGATGATATTTTCACTCTAAAGCACTTCTCCTAAGGGAGGGACGTAACCTATACAGGAAAATGCTGCATGATAACATGGTGTATATTTCATCCTTTTGAGTACAGGGAAAGTTTAGTGCTCCTGGGAGAGTCTGTAAACGACCTGAGTCTCCGCACTCACCTACCTCAGCTCGCCTGCAGTTTATCTGCCCACATTTCTTATTGTCTGGCCTGTCTGTGGTCCTTCCTGGGCTGGGTTCCTACAGAAGATTAATGGATAGGCACAAGACAAAACATGATGCCATGCGCACAGACACCAAATATCAAGTCAATTACATCAGATAAACTCTTCTCTACTCAAAGTTTCCTTGTCTTGATTCCTCATTTATAGCCTGGGTGCATTTCAGTGCTCACAGATGGCTTTAATATTTTGTATGCTTGGTGCATACTTATCTCCAGTCCAGGCAATCAGGACTGAATTTAGTTTCTGTATTGATTTTAAGCCATAGAACCACTTTGATAAAAAAAAAAAAAAATAAATAAATAAATAAAGTGTTTCAGACAGCAAATGGTCCATAATATTTATGAGAATTTCTGCTGAGGGAGTGAACATGATGTAGTGATCTCCATGCGTGTGAAGAATAAAATTTGTTAAAATATTAAAGAAGGGAAGGTAAAAAAAAACTCAATTTCCCCACATAATAAGGTATTGCATGCTCTGAATGAAATAGCTACTGGTTTCTGGAAGGGAATGAAATCAACTTCTATCCATTTCTATTACAAGAATGACTTTATGCTTTATGAATATTAGAAATGATGGTCTCTCTAAAGCTTGAGTCACAGCTGGCTCTATGTATTTCTTCATCATGTTGCTAATAGATGAGAGTGGAGTTTATTCATTTAAATTTTCCCCAAGAATTTAGTTATAAAGTGTTTCTGTCAGTAGGTGGCAGCAGAAAGCAATTAGTCACAGTTCATTTGGTTCAGTCATCTCATCCATCTTTCTGATGCAATATAGCAAAAGAATTAGATTTGAAAATGCATTAATATTAATGTTAATTTATTGTAATTTAGCAAATATTTTCTGCTACAAACAGGTTCAGTTTTATTTGAACTTTATATGTGTGGGACTGATTTTTGCACCAAGGCATCACCCACCTCTACAACTCCATGGAAAATAAATGCTGTCAGACAAAATGTTTCATTGGCAATATTTTGCTCCTTACCTTATTTCACTGTTTCCTTGTTTTGTAGTGTGGGAGTTGCTGGGCGTTTAGCACAGTCGGTGCCATACAGGCCATTCATGCTATGGGAGGCTCGCAGCTGGAGCAGCTCAGTGTGCAGCAAGTTGTAGACTGCTCCTATAAAAATGAGGGCTGCAATGGAGGCTCGCCCTCCCACGCTCTCGCTTGGTTAAAACAGGTGAGGTTTGCACTGTGTTACAACTTGAACAAAAAATGACTGCTAACATGTTCCTTAAGTCCAGTAATTCATCTGTCTTTATGGCTCAAACTGACTTGTTCCTTGCAATGTAGACCGGAGTGAAGCTGGTGAGTCACTCAGAGTATCCATACAAGGCCAAAACCGGAATGTGCCACTTCTTCTCCCCGTCACATGAGGGTGTTGCTGTGAGGAACTTTTCCCTGCATAGCTTCAGGTAAGAGACAAATGTTTTAAAGGACAATGAGCAGCTGAAACTAGACACATATGGCGTTTCAAATCACACATTAATCAGACAAATAAAATTAATTATATGAATTTTAAGGCATCCTAGAGTGAGCTTACAAGAGCACCATCCCAACTGTGAAGTACAGGGTTGTACTTTATCATATTATGGGGCTGTGTTTTTTTTTTCGTTTTTTTCATTTTTGTTGCAGGAAGGTTTTGCACCTGTGAGCTATGAAGTTAAAGTTCAGGCTTAAATTTACCATCCAAATAGACAATGACCTTAAGCATACGGCCAAAGTGGCTACAAGGGGGCTAAAGACGATAAAGTCAATGTTTTGGTGTCAATGGATGCAAATTACAGCAAACTATTGTGGAAAGGTTGTGGAAGGATATCCAAGTCATCAAGTGTAAATTCTACAAATCACTGAGGGAATGTATGTAAACATCTGACTTTTAGGAAAAAGTAATTAAAACATATATAAATATTTGGTTTTAGTTATTTATAAACTAAAAGCTAAAAATGAATGTAATTATAAATTTTAACTTGGTGGTTAAAGAGGAACAGGTACAGAGGGCAGAGGGTGTAGGGTTTGTCCTGTCCAATCACAGATCACCGTGGTCAGTCTGTCAACACAGGTTCTGATGGCTCAGTAGCACAAAGGTGGTTCTGTCTGAGTCAGCTGTTATGACCAAAGAGAGGCTAAATATTTAGTTTGATTTTACTCATGATGGGAAGATGGTCTTAATTGAGCCTTTAGGTTTTATGTCGTCTGTTTCCTTTTGCACTTCTTCCTTCAACTGTAAGACTCTAAACTCTAAATATGATATTTAAAACATCACATATGCTGAATGATAATTTTCACTCACTATGTTTGAGCTCGACGTTTAAAGATGCCACTCCTTGATGAAATATGCAAAGCTATTGATGTAGACTATAAAACCCGACACATAATGGGATGCTTTTCAGTTACTGGTTACTTTTAAGGGTCCTTCAAAAGGAAATTCAGTGAAAAAGCAACAATAATAAGAACCAGTCGGCCTGGTAATAAATCTGCTAGTTGTAATCATTTCACGTGCAAAGGAGACGCATAAATCACTTGCCAGGGAAATGGGAGGATGAGTGATGACCGTGGCCAAATGCCCACTGGTTTGTGTTGCCACCAGCTGGCCTGGACTGTCATCCAGGCAAAGAGTCTTATAAGCCTCTGCTTAGCAGAACACAGCAATTGGCAGCTGAAAAAGGGAGAGTTCAAGTGTTTCACTTGAGAGCAGATTTGCGCTGCTACTGCAGGACCCTGGATCTCCATCAGATGGACGTGTTCACCTCGCATCTGTGTTCAGAAAGCAAAATGATTCTAGAAAAACTAACGGATTCTGAAAATGTGTGAGCTAGCTGTGAAAAAAATAAAAGGAATAAACATCAGAAACATGAAAGTTGTTCCGCTTTTCAAAAGGTGTGTTCTGTTAGATGTCAGAGAAATCTTTCTGCCTCCAGTCCGAGCCGTAAAACCCAGCATGAGCACAGAGACTGACGACATCGTGAAGCAACGCTCCAACTTTCCAGAATTTGTATTGATCTGTTCATAGTTCTGAGTGAAGTTCACTGTGATGTTTATCAACAGCCATGTTTGTCCAAGGAGGTCAGGATGAGCAGGACCCACAGACAGCTGGTGATGTGGAGACTTTCTCTGGCTACAAATGCAATAAACCTGCACAGGTTCCCAAAAAATGTGCTCTGCTCAGATGAGACCAAAACTGAGCTTTAGGGGGTTTAAGTGCTTTGTGCTGCAAAAACTCTGGAGCTCCAAATACAAAGACATGCCACATTTTTCAGATCTGTATTTTGAAGCATTTTGTAAACCATGCATAATTTCCCTTCTGCTCTATGATTATATCCCACTTGGTGTTGGCCTGTCACTCACATAAACACATAATAAAATATGTTAAAGTTGGTGATTTTTAACGTGACATGAGGCTGTTCAAGCGGTTTATTTGTACAGCACTTTTCCACAGCTCTGTAAGAGCCTGCCTAATAAAATAACTAAAAAGATTTAGAGATCTCAGGCTGAGAGAAGATTAAGGGAAACCAAGGTCATAATTTTCAGTAATAATTGAACTTCAGGTTCTTAAATAATAGCAGAAAATCCTTCTGAGCCCCCGATGGAATCAGACTTTAAATCAAACTCAAGCAGGGCAGAGCTGCTGCTTTCTGCTGCTATCATAAACCTTCATTAAATCTCACATTTAGCCAGTTCTCAGTGGCTGCGACTTATTTTCTAACAAAACAAAAGAGATGATTGTAGATTTTAGGAGAGACTGGGTTAGATCAAACTCTATTCCCCTCATGGGAGAGGAAGTGGGGGTGATGCAGGAGCACAAATACCTCTGTGTTCATCTGGACACAGACGAAGCTAGAGACGTAAGTGAAATGACCACAGCCATTTCTCTAAGTTTGAAGAATCTTGAATGAGTTACACTGACATTTAAGTTTCCTCTGGGATTAATAATAATAATGTTATAGGAATAATAATTAATAAGGATTTTTGTGAGAGGGTTGGAAAAACCCTTAAGGTAAAAAAAAGTCTAAAGGAACTGATTTTTATTTTAATTTAGTAGTTTGCAATTCTCTAAACATTTGTATTCATATTTCAGATCACTACCTTGTTTGTAGTTGAAGCAAGTTGGTAATGTTTCATAGGTATTGTCTTTTATTGAAATAATAGCGCAGCATTGAAGGTGTATTGTGACCTTACAACAAACAATATTGTTGTAAAAAATGTTTTTTTGTATAACTAACAAACTAACAGCTCATTATTCTCATTTTTACAGTAAGTGTGAGAGTCGAGTATGCTAACCTTTGTGTTTTGAATTCAGTCTTATTTTCTAATCCCATTTGTTGATTGTTTTTATTCCTTATGACAAATGTATCTTTGTCAATGAAACTTCCTCTGAATTTTCCGTAAGTGCAGCCTGGCCTTGTTAAACACAACTTTTAAAGCAAAGTAAAGATGATCTTCATTCGGAGTAAATGCCAATGTCATGCTACCACTTGAATTACTCGCCTTACCCTTTTCAACAATTCTCTGATCCAGCATGAAAATGTCTCTTTTGACCTGCCCCCTGTCTTCAGGAGTGGGACGTCTCTGCTGTCGTCGTCTCATCAGGAGGCCAGATCTTTACTGCAGCACAGCGAAACGCAAACACGATGACAAGTCAAAGTGGCTTTTCAGAATAGTTCGTCACATAGAAAGAGGCCCTATGGACGACATGTAATGAGCCTGGCAGCGGAGGGCATCACAGATTCCCCCAGTGGGAATCGTCTGGCGGGGTGACAGGAAGGGGCAACAGAAGGGGGCCTGCATATGTTCACTGTAGAAGAAAAGAGAATATATGTCATATTTGTTCAAAAGCAGATGTACTAATGAGAAATACGGATAGTAGATCAACTTTAATGGTGAGAAGATGGCAGAAGCATGTCCATCTTTCAGAAGTTTGAAGAATCTTTAAAGCTTTCAGCACATGTCCATGTTCAGCTCTCTGACTTTCTCATGTTCTTCAAACGGCAAGTTAATCAAAAGGCCAATGAAGCCACCCATAGAGAATATGCTTGTGTAATTTTCTTCCACAGTGGTCAAGAGGAGGCGATGATGGGTCAGCTGGTGCAGTTTGGTCCTTTGGCTGCCATCGTGGATGCTGTCAGTTGGCAGGATTACCTGGGAGGCATTATCCAGCACCACTGCTCCAGCCAATGGTCCAACCATGCTGTCCTGGTTGTTGGATACGACACGACTGGTACAAACTCCTGCACTACATGTCATGGGAACATCTATGTGGCTCTGTATTCTGCTTTAGATAATGTGGGCTGTAAAAGTAATTTACACAAATTAGTGCTGCAGGAGAACAATACGAGGCCCACTATGTCACTAAGGGGATATATTATTCAGAGATCATGGAAGTAAGATGTGAGGATTTTAGTTTCTTACGTTTGAAAATAAAGGGGATGATAAGTTTACTCTTTTATTCCTGACCAAATTTTTACGTCACTTAATTTGTTAGATTCTCTTCCAGTGTGTTGAAATGATCAACTACAGGGGCTAAAGAAAATGGAGTATGGAACCAATGTTTGTTTTTCCAGACCTCATCCAGTTCCATTATTCCTCTGGCCAGTTGATGAATTCACAGCTGAAACTAGAAATTTATGTACACAGAAAAGAAAGACTTGCACCTTTCTTTTCTCACTGTGTGAAGCGAAATCAGACCAAACTTCTCTTGTTTTAAGTCAGTTAGAATCAACAAAATTATTTTCTAAAAGCCAAAAATGAGAGAAAACAATTTGTCAGATTTATTTATCAATGTCATTAAAATAAGAAGTTTACATACTTTCTTTAGTATTTGGTGGAATTACCTTTGAACTCTGACCAGTCAGATGTTTTGGAGCACTTGTATGGAGTCATTGTCCATTGGGAAGATCCATTTGGACATGAGGCTGCCACCGCCTTACTTCACAGTTGGTATGGTTCAGGCATCCCAGTTGGCTAGTTGTGGTTCTCCTGGTGTTTTGCTTCCTCCTTTCTGAGTGGCCTTTCAGCCCATGTCAGTACAGGACTTGTTTCTTTTTCTTTCCGTCTTCAACAGTATCTTGACAAGATCTGTGACTTTTAAAGAGACAGTAATCATTCTGTATGCAAACTTCTGGTTTTGAAGACAATAAATAAATCTGATATTCTTTCATTATTGTGGCTTTTGGCAAATCGGAATAGTTTTGGTAATTCTGACTTGCCGAAAAAAAAAGAGCAGTTTGAGTTTTCTTTAACTGTAGCTATTTACCCTCATATTAAATTCCTAACATAGTGGACCCCCAACTGATTTTAATACTTCTCAGCTTGAATAATTTAACACAGTCTTATTTGCGTTGTGTTATAGAAGGAAAACAGTATTTCTGTAAAGGCGTAAACACAAACAACCTATGAAACTGATGAAATGAATGTTTTGCCTCCTAGGAGAAATACCTCACTGGATTGTGCAGAACTCCTGGGGAACGACATGGGGAGATCAGGGTTACGTTTATGTAAAAATCGGCAGCAACATCTGTGGTGAGTTCATCACCTTCATCTTTTTGCGTGTTATGATGCATTAATGCAGTCTGTTGTTCTCCTAAAGTGTTAATCACGCTTTTCTTTTTGGGTTTCTTCCCAGGTATCGCAGATTCTGTGGCAGCTGTTTTTCTTTGATGACAGTTTATATTTGAGTCAGATGGGTTTCTGTGAGTCACTGCATGCGGCTGCTTCCCGTTGGCAAAATGAAATAAGTCATCTGCTCATCTTCAGTGTCACTGTGGATAATGCTTTTATTGAAATGTAGCCATCTTGTGTCACAAAAACAAATAAATCTCCTCATATGTTTGCAGCTGTTGGATTACAACAGCAAACTGCGACACAATAAAAGGATTTTCACTATGCAAAATACATGCATCTTATTAAATACAAAACATATATAGAACTCATAATTCTTCTATACAAATATATAATGAATTAGTAGGCAAACACATTACAAAATTATGCAGAATACAATACCAAACACATCTGACAGAGCTGCATCATTAGGATTATGTAATAATTCATGGCTTCTCTTTGATATCATCAGATTTAAGCAGCGCAAATCTTCCTGCTTTAGACGTTGACATTTTTATGCTTGAGATTTCATCTTATTTACACTTTGTTTCACTGAAGGTGCATCTCGGTTTGTCTGAAGCGGCCCACTGTGACATGCTGACATGAAAGGCGTTGTGTAGAACCCAGCAGCGTTGTCCCTCCGCGCAGGTTTGATCATTCCACCCACTGATCCGCTTGCCTCCAGGTCAGTTCTTCTTCATTTACATAACAGTTATTGAGGGAGCATCTTATCAAGGAGCCGTCTGCCGCGCTGTGACTCCGAGACAAGATTAAAGTAAAATAGCTTGATTCGGTGTCATAAAATATTTAATGTCAGACATTATGTCACAAGCTCTACGACTCGTTTATTTTTATTTTTGTGGTTTATTTTTACCACGTGTTAAAGCTTAATATTTACAAGCCTAGCTATGCATTTTCTTTTTCTTTATACATTCAGTCAGTCACCCTTATATCCATTTAACTTGGTAAAAAACACTAAAGTTCATCATTTACTTACTTACATGAAGTTTACTACAATGTTTATTGGTCTTGAGTAAAGTAAAGTTGAATCAACTTTAAGTCAGAGTGATGCTCTGACTCATGCATATATTGGCCCAACACAGGGGCTGGCCTACACCTACACACTTGGCAAATAACTCCCTGGCTGTGATCTCTGTCACAGCGAAGGGAAACCATAACAGACGGCTGAGATGAACTCCTAGTCCGAGTCCTCGCTGCTGCAGTAGGAGCTGTCGCAGCACTCGGCCATGTACAGGAAGGTGTGAATGTTGGGGTTCAGTTTGGGCACCCAGTGACGAGGCACCAGGAACATTGCCAGGTTGAACAGATCCACAAACACTTTGTAGCGGTCACTAAAGAGAAAGAACATCATGTAGTTGTTCAGAAAAATGCTGCTCTTCTGAAAAGTCCAAACTTTCTGGGAAACAATATTGGAGAAATAGATTGTTCTTTGATCAGCAGAGTATCGCTGTTGTGTCCTTATCTAAATCATCTTGGATGGGCTCTGCAGAGTGATGTTTGAGTCAGGAGATTGAAGTTAAAATTAAACAATACCTGACAGTGGATCTTAAGTAGTGGTAGCCTGATGAGCCCCCTGTGCCTGCTTTGCTGCCAATCATTCGATGTACTATGCACACATGGTTGTCTTGAAGGGAGAAAAAGAAAAAAGTAAAAATCTTTGGTTTGATATAATTTGTGCTGCTGCTTCCAGTTCATTGCTAAAGTATTTATATCCCTTTAACTCTTCTGCATTTTTTCATGTTGGGTTTTATGTGATACGCCACACAAAGTGACACATAATTGAAAAGAATTACATTAGGCCAAAAGTTAATTTACAATTAAAATAAAACTATGTCATCCATTTGTATTCAGCTCCATTGATCAGGGTTTTTCTCTACCAGGTTTACACACATATGCAGACTGAGATTTTGCCTCTTCTTTGCGAAATAGAAAACTACAACATACACCAATTCTTTCAAGCTTAGTTTCCAATCTTGTATGTAACCCAAAAATAACATTTTAGCTCCATCTGACGAGAACACCACGTTTGTGTGTCTGCTGCATAGCTTGTCGAACTTCTCAAGGTTTTTCTTCATATCTTTCTTCTTGCAACTAATAAAATTTGGATTTGTTTTTACTGTACTCCCACCTCCACCCTGCTATACTGAGATTAAATTACACAGAAGTGGAATTTTCTCATTCTGTTTTCAGTTGATTGCATTGAATTTTATTAAGGTAAATTTTTATTTTTTATTAAAATGAAGAGGGCTGAATATTAATGGAAACTATATTTAATTTATTTTGTAAAAAGACACTTTGAAAACCATACACCCTTTTCCTTTTTACCTCAATATTATCCTCTTTATTGTTTTTTTACATTTCCAGGTTTATGGATATCTAATTTGAGTCACTTTTAGCGTCATATAATCTCTGTTCATCCAGTTCTGGCTTTAAACTAACTAAAACACTCTGTTGCTCATACGGTATATGCAGAAAGTCCCATAGAAATACTTACATCTCCATTTTGTCATGAGGCTGTCCATGTCCATGAGGGATGTGAGCAGCTGGAAGGGAACCTGGAACCTCGGCTCTTCCCTGAAAGGTAAAGGAAGGTTTGATGTTTTAAACATCTCATGAAAATCCTTCTAAATTTTAATGGGAGTAAAATGAGAGCAGCTGTCTCCTGTGCGCCACCAACAACCTCGGCAGTTTTGCACTAATTATCACTGTGCAGTTGCTGCCGGATGACTTTGTTAGCTCTGCTGAAGCCTTAATGAGCCTCATGTGACATTCTGTCCTTATCACATGTGTTATGCAGCTACGACACCTTTAGGAAAACCTGACAGACATGATCAGACTGTTGAAGTTTCCTCAAGACCTCCTTACTAGTGCTGTAGGTGTCGCCTGGCTGACAGGGTTTCAGAACCGGGCCTGTGATATGGAAATGTTATGGGGAGGAATTAATGAGCACCCCTGCCTCTGGAACTTGCACTGAAATGTTCTTAAGTTAGTCCCTTTGGAGGTGCCAACACCTCCCCGATATAAAAAGCAATGTATGAAGTGTAATAATACAGTGAAAATGCTGCAGTTTCACTAGAAAATTAAAGGTGAGGAAATACAAAGAAAAGCTTAGCTTACCTGTAGAAGTAAATCATCAGAGCACCTTGCAAAGCCTTGTAAGAGAGCCGCCTTTCCCCTTGGTTGCAAAAACAAAAAATATATGAATAAATTTGAAGCAACATAAATTGAGTTTATTTGTGTTGCAAAAGTTTAAACTCGACAAGACTCAGTTTTGAGGAAGCGTTGAACAAACAGCATCTCCAACAGCCTGATTAAACGGCTACCTTTGCTGACCAGGTGGTCATGACGCTTTTCATCAAACAGGGACATGAAGTGCTCTCTCTGTTTGGCGAGCTCAGCCGTCTGCTTCTCTTTCTCCTCCGACTCTGGCATTTTCTACAAAAATAAACAATGCCCGCAAACAAAAAAAAACCCAAGTTCTGTCAATCATCCATGAACTCCAGGGTGAAGCTGGAAAAGTTTGTTCTGGGAGCTGAAGTCATTTCTTACCTCGATTTTCTTCTCCTCCACATTCAGCCCGTCAAATATATTGATTTCAAGCCGTTCCCAGAAATTGAATCCATCCACTTCCAAGCCAGGCGTTCTCTCCAGCCACTCCTGAAAAGAAGGGCCCAAAGGTTTTATGCCGTTTGTTCCCTGCTCAGAGCAGGTCCAACCACACAGCTATGTGAATTAACGTGGCGGCTCTAAATCAGGGGAATCAAGAGGCAAGAGGAACTGAGACGAACCTCAACCAGCTTCAGAAGCGTTGGCTCTTGTTCTGTCTCTAGCAGCGTCTCAGTGTCATCCCCTTTAATGAAGTCCTTGTAATGCCGTCGGTTGTAAGGAATCCTCAGGTTGTCCTGCACCCCGATTTTGTTCTCCAGAAGTCGAAACTGAAGGCTTTCAAACCCAGAGGCGGTAGTCAGGTACGTCCTGCAGACACAAGATCAAATAAACATCCATAGGCAATTCATTAAAGATATAGCACCTAAATATATAGTTATTCATGAGGTTAGTTATGAGTTTACCTGAAGTCAAAGAAATCCAGCGCTGTCATTGTTTCCAGAACTGCGAATTGGTCGACCAGCAGTCTGAAGATCATCACGATCCGGTGAATCCGTGTGTTGACTTTGAGCATGTTACGTTCATCTCTGACCTGGGGGAATAAAATAACTTCACCAATAAGGACAATACAGTCTCAAAAACATCCTAAGCTCTGGTAGTGTGTCAATTTTGGGGCAATTAGACTTTCTTGTTTTTATCTGACTGAGCTCTAAATTTAAAGGTAACTAATTCAGTCAGAGACACTGAGGTCTGACTCTTGTGAACAGTTTGAAACCTTAAACACTCGAGGCTCTGAGTCAGTACAAAATGTTCTTTTCTGTGTGACTTACATGTCCACTGATGAAGATCTCCCGCACCGAGTCGATCTCAAAAAGAATCTGCTTGAACCACAGTTCATAGGCTGAAATAAAAATCAAAGCTTTAAGCATCATAAATACATCTGCATCAGATTAGGAAGTTAAGATGCTCAGCTGTCAACAGTGAAGTAGGTTATCCACTTTCAGGTAAATAATTTTCTGCTTGATTAAACACCAGTTTGAACGGTACCTTGATGGGTGACGATGAAAAGATGCTCGTCATGGATTTTATTGCCTTGCAGTTCACTTTGCAACACTTGAGCTGTGGTTATTTTGTCCAGCTGAGGTTTGGAATTAAGTAGAGCAAACAGGATTTAGTTGGTTTCTAAGTTTCTTTCTTAGAAACTTCCCAAAGATAAAATGTAAGTCTTCCTTGTTGTTTTACCTGCAGGTAGTCTCCATAGATGATTCTTCCTTTACTGTCCTGGTCTTCCCCGGCCTGCGAGGCACCCTGGCTTTCTTCAGTAGAAGGTTTATGTTTGAATAACCTGCAATATGAAAGACGGCAGCCCTCAGTCATTTGGAGTGTTTCTATCAACAGAAATGAAAAGGCTTTTACTGTGTATGTGGAAAAAAGAAATTAAAGTCCTGATAACTGAAACATACAAATGTTTCTTCTCAAAGTACGGGCATCCACTCATGGTTTATCCTAGTCTGTTGCAGCAGAGATGTGCTCTTCTTTGTTTTATCAAAATTTACTAAAACGGTCTTCAATGCGGCCTGAGGTTTTAAAGATGTAACTCATCCAATCAATCATGAGGACGCAGTCGCCATCCGACCCGCCTCTATTTACCCCATGCTGTCCGTGTTGATTCTGAACTGTTACAATCTGGACTTTGTGTTACCAAAAAAAAAGCTAAAGTTCACAGTAGCTGATTTTCTTTCATGACATCAAACTTGATTATTTTTTTTGGTTGCTGAAAACATTTAGGTTTGACATAAAAAGCTGGATAGGAAGCGATGCTCACCTTCACTGCAGCTGAGAGGAGAAAGTCGTCTGCAGCAGAAGCCAAAAGGTAGCTCTGATTTTTTCATTCTGTTGCTCTTTCAGCTCTTTCTTCCTTCATCTTCCTTGAACAGGAGGTCTAGAACCTCCTGCCTGTTTAACCAGATGAGCCAAAACCCATCTGCTGATGGGTTTTGGCTCCTAATGAAGGAAAAAACCCATCATTTACAGAACCAGTAGAACGTATTGACCCCCCTTCACTTTGACATTTTTTACCTTTTAATCTTATTCTAGAACCAGTTTGTGTAAAGTTTTCTTTAAAAAAAGATTAGGCTCAAAACTGTTTTGATTGACATGTTCAAGATGTGTTTGTTAGTAACTCCACAGAAACGAGCGCTCCTTCCAGGAGGCCAGTCAGGCCTTAGTGGCCACATCGAAGCTACTTATAGCTTCAGTTCAGTTGGTTCTGCTGGAGGTTTCTTCCTGTTAAAGGGAGGTTTTTCTCTCCTCTGTCGCTGTGTGTATGCTCAGGATGAGGAATTACTGCAAAGTCAATGAGTTTGCAAGTGTCTGTCTATTGTTGCTTCATACTACTACAGGATTAATGAATCCTGCAAGTCAGCGATTCGATGCAGTCTGCTGGGTTTCCTTAGAAAGAAAACAAAATAATTAAAACAAATCTTTAAAGTGCCTCAAGCAGTGTGTGTTGTGAATTGGCTCTATGTAAATAAACAGAATTGAATTGTCCCTGAGTGACCTTAGAGTGAATCTAAACATGGCTGTGACCAACCAGCCTGACTCAGCTTGAAAGGTTCTGCAGAGAAGAACGGGAGGAAAATACTCAACAGGTTTACTAAGCATTAGTAAAGCAGGTATTTCTGCACTAAGCATGTGAAGATACACCTGAGATATACCTGAAGATATATATCGTCACATGCTTAGTGCAGAAATACCTGAGATGACTTGAAGGTGTGATTGCAACCCAGGGTACCTCAACAATATGAGTTTAAGATATAATGAGATATAATGTGTAGATTGCTGAGAAAAAGAGGCTCAAATCTGTTTTCTTCCATTTTCTTTTCTAATCTTATGCAAACATTTTATCATATTTTTAAAATGTCTTTACACTTTCACCAGAAACAATTTTTTTGATATTCAGTCTCATGAACAGTTTTCTGATCAAGATAACAGAAAGAAAAATAACAACTCTGGTTGCTTTAATAAAGTAACATCAAACATCTTTAGAAACTTAAACCAGAGTCATGAGCAATAATCCAACTATCAGCTAAACCATCAACTGAAACATTTTCTTCTAGATTTATGAGTTTTTAAAGTTTTTAATTTATTTAGTAAAATAAAAACCATTTAAATTTAAAATCTTTGGCTTTTTAAAATTCTTGAGAATGTCTTGGATTATCACAATTATTGTTAGTAACATAAGATTGTGAGTGTTTTACAATAAGCTGTGGTCAAAGGTCGTCTTTACTTATTTTTGCGGTGAGTCAAACAAGCTGATGTTGATAACAGAGCCAGCTGCTCTGTTTGCACAGAACGACCTGCTGCCCTGCACTGACGTGGACTTTACAGAAAAGTCTGTCTGCAGATTCATGATGATCAAAGTATTTCTTGGAAAAAATAAAATTTTTAAAATCATTTTAATTCGAGGCTAAATAATGAAATAGATGCAATTTTAAAGGTTTTTTCTGCATGTGTGTTAAATGTTTTATGAACACATTCACATGCTTTTTGGAAATCACTGCTGCCAGTCTGCAGGTCATTCATCTGTAAATATTTGCACTTTGGTTAATATTTCATTCGGCTCATTACTGCATCTCAGTGGCTGTAAGAGTATTCTGTGAAACGCTCCGACAGTTTCCAGAGAAAAAGCTTCTTTGTTTTGTAGAAAGTGTGTTGAGAGCTGCTGAGGACAGCATGTTGGAAACGCAGCCTTGTTACACCTGCAATATCAGCTGTCACACAAAGTTCATGGGAACTGTTTGTTTGCTTTGGGTCTCAGGTGGCAGGTTCTGTAGAAAATAATGACAAGCTGGATGGCCTCCACCACAACACGCCGTCAGTCACAGCAGCAGTTTAGCAGAACCGTTGAGCCGGTTTCATCAGAGAAAAACTCAGATTTCATAGTCCGCCCTGTGAACCTCCCAGATCATTAGCTTTGTGTTTTTTTGTTGATCTTTGTGCTCTTAGCCAAGTTGAGTCCCATCAACACGTGCAGCAGTCCTAAGAAGATCAGAGGGATGGTAATAAGCAGCTATTTCTGAATTGGGACAAGGTACGAGCCCAGCATGAGGAGCAGCGGCGGACCCACACAGCTTTGTTCTTGTTCCCATTTAGCTGGGATAAATGGGACTCTAGTGGAGACGGGTTATGATAGATGAAGTCTTTGAGATGACATGAAGCCATCACTGTAGATTTTCTGAGCCTTAACAAACCCGTCCATCACGCTGGAAGGACACAGGTGTCTTTCTGAGTCATCTCGGAGGTCTGAGTTCGAGGAGGATTAGAAAGGAAGCGGGGAAGTGTCCTGTTTTTGTTCTGGCTGCCATGTGAACCCTTCCTGTGAAAGTTTACTCGTATAACTGTCTCCCTCCATGTCTTTGAACTCTGCAGTCATAATTTCCTGCTGCGGGGATGTTTTTATCAAGCAGCGCGCCTTGCCTCCAGCTATGATTTGTGATCTTAATATAACTTTTAATCATTTTTTAGCTCTCAGCCCATCATTTTAAATGTCAACATTCTTATCCGTGAAAAGTGTTCAAAATCAAACAGGGAAAAAATAAAACAACAAACGTGTCGGCGTGTGACCTGCATGTTCATTCTGCAGGTTTTCCACCCAGTTAGGACTAATTATTCGGAAGCTACATCTGGCTTTATGCAAAAGTATTTACTCCCTGTTTTACTGTTCTGTTTTTGCTTTTTTAATTCCATTAAAATGTAAATTTAAATGGACTCTGTAAAAAGTAGTTGAAATGTGTAAAGAGTTTCAATAATTACTCTTTGGTAATAACTGCTTTACACCATTTTAAGAAATTTTCAGTTTTAGTTCTGTGAAAGTATGTTTGACCAGGAAAAAGACGGACCAAAAGAAGAATAAAGTTGGTAATTCAGGATTTTCTGTTAGAAAGTAAATTGTTCCCTCAGTTCGGGGAAGCCCAGACCATCAAGCTGCCACCACCATGTTTGACTAATGTTCATTGTCTGAAATGCTGTGTGAGCTCTCTGGTTGGTGGATGCAACACATACTATCTTCCAGCTGTCTCAGTGATCATGGAGGTGATTTTAGGCAAATGAGAGAAAGTTTTGCTTTTGTTCAGCAGTGGTGTTAGTCAGACGTCCTGTACGTGTTCTTTATGTTCTCTTGGAGTAATTTTGGCTGGCTGGCCTCTCCTGTTTTCCAGTTTGTGGACTTAGAAATAAATCTGGAAGCTTTTCCAGGCGGATGGATTTCGGTCACCTTGTTTCTCGTCTGTTTTAAGATCACAACGTGGTGTAAAATGTTTTTGTAAAATGCTTCGTGTTTTTTCTATCGAAGTGATTTATTGAATCTCCAGGGCAGGTATTAATCAGACGGAGTGGGGCTATTGAAGTTGGACTCAACCTTCCGAAAAATATGATTAATCACAGGTAATAAAAGATTTAACCAGAATATCAATTAGTGGGGCCCAGTTGGTTTGGACAGCGTTTTCCTCATCATCATTTGAAAACTGCTTTTGGCTTAAATTATGATTAGAAGAAATCTGTAAGAGTTAAAATACTGTTCCATTGTTTTGGAGTACAGGAATCTGCCAGTTATGATAATATTATTTTTTCCTAAATAAGATGTTCAGGCTAGCCTCTTTTTAAGGTTTAATTCTCCATGACTCTATTCTATAAAAGTATAATGTTATCTTGCCATGTGGGGAACAAAGACTAACAGAAAGCTTGTGATCACAAGTGAACAAAGCCGGATTTTCTCTGAACATCTGTTGTTCACACACTGTCTGTGCACCAAGAGCTGCTTTTATCCCGCATTTTGTCACCTCTTCGGAAAACATTTGCAAATAGAAATAGTGGGTGTAGCTCTGTGGCTAGCTTTCTTTTAAGTGGGCAAATGAAGCTAAATAGTTCCCATATTTTTTAAAAACTTTTGCACAATTTTTTTACACCTCTAAATGAATACTTACTTCCAGGTCTGTGTAAAGCAGTGGGTCCACAATCTGTCCCATAAAACTGAATGAACAATGAATTCACACTTGCATTGGCTGCTTGTTGAACTGTAACACATCAGCTGTAAACAGAAATCTAACACAATAAGTGAATAAAGCTGTCACATAAATACCATAGAGCTCTACTAAACATGCATTAAGCAGAGAGTCTGAAGGGATTTGGATAATTTTATTGTGTATTTTCTTTGTTTTATTAAAAATCTGGAGATTTTCTCCGTCTGATACGATCCTTCCAGCTTCACATTAATTAGTACATCTCCAATGGCATCTTCATTTTAAATAACTGGAGTTTCATGTCTTACAGTATTAATTTTTGACAGCTTATAATTAGAGCTTCCATTTTTAGTCCTTATCTTCAAAATAAAAAAATTAATTGCTGCAAAAAATCAAACCTGACTTGCTTCTAACACTGCGACCAACCCATCAAAAGCTGAATGAATCCAAGCGTTTTATCTTTAGAACAAAGACTTTCTAACACAATCTCCACCTCCAGTCCTGTGCCAAATCTACAAAATCAAAAGATGTAAAATGATTTTCATGATCAGAAGCGTGATTCTATATGGATGCTCTTTATCTAAAGGAGAAGCTCAGCTGAAGCATGGAAACTGCTTGATTTTTTTCCAGTTCTCTGCTGTGGTTGTTGCACAATTCTCTTGGTTCTTTGATGTTTTTGCAAAGAAGTGCCATCCCTTTTATATCAACCTTTGAAGTCGATCTAGTTGCAGTGCATAGTGATACATAGCACGCTGTTTCTTGGCTGTTCTTAGTGTGGTCACAGTGAGATACTGCAGCAGCACTGCGGTTTATTCTAATATCACTGGCTTAGCTATTCCATTTGATGTCTCTTTAAATTAACCTGCAGTTTCCAGAAGTGATTGTTTAGCTCCCAACATCTGGCTCTTTAATCACAAGAAGTTGACATGATTGTTTGAAGTTGGAGCTCAAAGCGGCGCCGTTTTCTGACCTTTCTGGCGGAGCGGCATCGGCAGCCAATACAGGTGAGCCGGGACGGGAGACAGAATCCGCTGGATGACTCTGATCTATGCACTTTGTACCACTAGAGAGCATCAGAGGGCAAAGAAATATATGAGGCCTTCTCTGAGGGGGGTTGGTGTAAATTAAAAGGTGCCATGCTAAATCTAATATTCCTTAAATCTTTTCAGATTATGTCTGGCTACAGCACCAAACTTTGGTAGTTTAGCAGGTCTACACAATAATGCACAATTATGACGTGGGAGGAAAATTATTTAAATGCATTCAATGTCTTTTTTTCTTTTCTATAATCCATTTTAACTACCACTGGATTTTTTTTAATGTAATTTTCAAAAATCAACGTGAATTCATTTCAATCGTTTTTTTTATATATAGCACCAGTTCGCAACACTGGCCTTTCAGCAGTAAAACACTGGCCTCCAATCCAGACCAAGGGTCTGGAGGCTCCGGAGCCACAAGTGGATCTCTGGAGTTTCCACAGTGGCTCACTTTGAACTAACATAACAAAGAACATACTGTTTTTTTTTTTTACATTATTCTAAGGAGATGTAAACATCCCATAGAAGCAAATACATTTATTCTTTTTTTTCCCCACAAAGTTTATTCTAAAAACTAAAATAAAATGGTGATTCTTCAAAAATGAGCTACTTTGTCTAGTAGACATTTATAAAAAAAATCTAAGTTATATTATTTTAAAAGATCAGGTATCATTTAAACACCTAGACAAGTTTTATTTAGCTGACTGAGGGTAAAATTGCCTCTTTAGATGAATAAGCCCTAAATCTCATTAGAAATTCTTGAAAATTCTCTTTTTGTCTGGTCTGAAATTTAAGCTGTTTTATAAAGAAGGAGGAGCAAAGTTTTCTATCTCATGAATCATGATGTGCACCACATTTCACAAATATTATTGAAAGGAAAAGTTAGAAATTTTGCTTGTTTTTCTTCCATTTCTCAATGCCTTTTCTGATGTTTGTTTTGTTTAGTAGTTTTATAAAAAAAAATTTATGAATACAAAAAGAGACTAATATAAGTTAATTGTTATTATAATGTGATGGAACCATAAATATAGCATTTCTTCACATTATTTAGTTTGATAAGAAGCAGATTATGTCAACATTTTTAAATCGGTTCTAATATTCAGATATTCTTGGGGACTCGAAGAGAAGGTCAAACAGCAGCAGCAGGAAGCAGCTTGTGTGCAGAAAATGTTCGGCTCCCATTTGGTTTGGGATGCTGTTTGAAGTTTGCCACGAAACAGAGACGCTTTATTATGAAGGGCTTGTTTTCAGAATTATGCATTCCATCACAGGAACCCTTCTGTACTTTGATGAGCAGCACTTGGCGATCAGTGGGAATCCTGATCACAAAGCAAATGTCATTTAGAAGCAATTAAACAATCAAAGATGCACATAAACCCGAACCTAAACATTTGAGTGTGACCCTTGGTGAGCTCGCGGTTTTCAGTCAACAGCCTCGTTTTCAGGTAAATTACACCCAGAATCCCTTCAGCTACGGTTCACACTTCAGATGAGAACAGCTTCAAGCAGCTGACTTCAAAGTCAGACTGCATTTGTCTTCTTTGGCTTTGTAGCTCAAAGGATGTATTTTCAATCATTAATGCAATTTGTGGTGTTTATTTTTTATTTAAAAACCTCTTGCTATTCATACATCACCAGTTTGGAAGACTTCCTTTGATGATTTTCAAATTAGTGACTGATTAACGCTTGCTTAAGTTGTTTTCCTCTCGTTTTGAAAAATGTTTCAAAGTGGACGAAAAACCACAGCATCCAAAATAAATAATTTTTAATTCTAAACGTCGTTCTGCCAACCTCTGTTTGGATTTGTTTATGTAAGATGACTTCATGAAAGATTTGTGTTGCTGAAATATTTATTGTTGGACAGGAAGCCATGTCAAAAGCATTATGCCCAGTAAATGTTAAATTTAGTGGAAGTGATAGTTGACTTTGTGTTAGAGATACATCACCGTTTATGAATATGTTTTACTGACAGTGTGTCAAAGCATCCGGGTTCCTGCAGTATGGAAAACTTTTCCAGGTCTGAACATTTATTTACTGTCTCAAAATGAATGGAAAAGTGAATCTATATAAAATTTCCCTAATTTGGTTTTTGTTTGCCACTTCTCTGCTGGATTGCTTGTCATACTTGTTTGGTTTTAAATAGTTTTCTTACAAATATGTATTTTTTATACATGGGAACTTCATCTCTCATGTAAGAACCATGAGTAGTAGTGGTGCACCCCAGGGGTGTGTTCTCTCCCCATGCAGCTTCTCCCCAATACTACACATATTTGCAATAATTCAGTCTTGTTTTACACTTTATAAAAACACTAAATACACACATATTACAAGAAAGGAAAAAAAAAGATTTGATATATTTATATTTTGAATGTTGCTACTGAGCCTGCACTGTGGCACAATTGGTAGAACTGTTGCCTGGCAGCAAGAAGATTCTGCATTCGATTCCGGCTCGGGTCTTTTTGCATGAAGTTTGCATGTTCTCCCTGTGCATGCGTGGGTTCTCTCCGGATACTCCGGCTTCCTCCCACAGTCCAAAAACATGACTGTCAGGTTAATTGGCCTCTCTAAATTGTCCCTAGGTGTGAGTGTGTGTGTGCATGGTTGGTTTTCCTGTGTCTGACTGGCGACCTGTCCAGGTGGAGAGGCACCTGGATATCCACTAAGGGTCAAGGGTGTTAGAAAATGGATGGATGATATATTTATATTTTGAATGTTGTTACTGACAGCAAAGAGTCAAATGTTTTGCTTGTGAGAACAAATAAGTATTGATTGTGATTTTGAGAAAAGGTATCAGAAACATAACACGTATTTGAAGATAAAATTAATATTATAGATTTCTAATTTAAGTTGTCAAAAAAACTGTTTAGAAGTTTAAAGGCTAAACTCAGCATCTTGTTTTCAGGATTTATAAACCATAAATGTAATAAAAAACCCAAATAAATCTGAAAAAGTCTGCAGAATTAAATGTGTTGGAAGAATGTTGGAAACCTGAACCTCAGTAAGAAAAACTCTGTAATTTGTGAACAGACTGAAAACAAAAAAATCCCAAAATATATCAAGAATGAAATTAAAACCAGCTTGACTTTATTTATGTATAAACACAACATAAATTACTGTTAATGACTTGTACAGACATTGATTCAGTTTCTTAAAAAGAAACAAAAAAACTGCATAAAACTCTTGGATCATTTACAAAAGATGGTGTCCCTGTGATATCCAAGACACACCTGTGCTGCTCCACATCCTCAACAAAGTTCACCACAACTTCGCTGCACTTTTTTTCTCCCACAATTACTATTTTAGGTATTGAAACATCTTTTTTTCCATTTAAAAGCATTTTAAAGAGAATATGACATATTGATGTTTTACAGTGCTAAATCTGGTATACATAGTGGTTGTCTGGTGAGAATAACATCAGAAGTCTCTTGGTTTTAAAAACAAATATTTGCTTGAGAACGCTGCTCGCTCTAGGAACGTGGATCCATGAGCCCGGTACTTCTAGAGAAGTGCAGGTATGCATAATGTAAACATTTCCTCTGTTCTATTGACACTTTGTTCAACCACACGTTTCCAGATGAAAACATAAAAAAATCAAACATAAAACACCTACATAAGCTCAGCGTCTGGTTAAAAACATCCAGGTTCCTCTGCTTTGGTGTCCCGAGTCCAAAAGGCTTGTGCTGCAGAGGAACTGACCTGTAATTGCCATGTTAAGGCTTCGTGTAGTTGTACATTTACTCTGAAGTCTGTAGGTCACAATGCACAGCATCGCTTTTGACCCCTTTTTCTCCTTCTTTTTTACTTGTTTCTTTTTTTTGTTTTATTTTTTACAAAACAAAGCCACACTCTGTACATAACAGCAGCCGTTTCATTTCTTCCTCATTGATTTCTCTACCAAAACTGAGTTTCTTTGGCAGGTAATGCACCTCGAATTGTTACCTTTTCCCAATCTCACTTTGCCGCAGGAAATGGATGTTGTTGGCGTTATCTGCTAATTCTGGGTACTGCTCGATGGGAAGCACGTAGTACCCGTCGTATCCCAACACTTTCCCACCGCTCAGCAGCTGCCTCTTCTCCCCCTCTGTCCAGGGGCGAACCCCCTCCTCGCCGTCACGCACACGCTGCTGCTCTCGGGCCCAGGCCCCCGCCAGGGCGCGCTGCCGTGCGAGCTCAACCACCCGCACTTTCTCCTCGTCCACCGTGGAGCCGTAGCGGATGTGAAAAGCCAGAGCCCCGGCGCGGATCTCCACGTCTGCGAAGCGGCGAGTCCTGCTGTCCATGACGGTGGTGGACTGAGACACCGTCACGTTGATGCCATTCTCCAGGGTCTTGTGTCCGCTGGTCAGGTGCAGCGCGGCAAGGTCGGCGTCTGGGAGGCCCGGCTTCACAAAGAAGTGAGTGTCCCGTCCTTCTATGGTGAAGTGGAGGTCCTCCAGGTAGAAAGCGTTATTGAGGATTGTCGCAACCTTGATGCAGTCCTCACTCGCCACGTTGAGCGTGTTCGTGTGGACGCTGCCTTTATATATGGCAAACATAACAGCTCTTCCGATGGGAGACTTTGCAGCCGAGAACCACAGCCAAGGCTTTTCACCTCTTCGACCTCGGCTGAGATGGACCTCTGGCAGCCGCTCGAATGACAAGAGAGAATGTGCTTGTCTGGTTACTTCCTGCTGGACCCCAGAGATAGACTGTAGGAAAAGTGCAGTGAAACGTTAACGCCTGAACATGGCAGAACCTGACTCTCTAGGCCATTTAGAACCAGCTACTGCTTGGCTTCACAGAGCTGCTTTTTCTTACCCCTATTTGAGGCGGTGGTATTTTTAAGCCATGTTCTTAAGTCTAATGTAGATAAATCCCTGATGATTTCCTTTATGTGAGTGTTAAGATTTTAGACTAAGGATTTCTTGCATAAATAGCATCAAAGACTGTTTTAACAGCAGCATTTCATATAAAATTAGACAGCATGAACACATTTCAACTGTTAGCTGAAGGTAGGCGGAAGAAAACACTTTCTAGTTATATTATAGTTATTATTCAAAAATAGACCAATTAAGGTGGATATTCCATGAAATACATGGCAGTCTGATTAAGGGTTGGCACCTTCAAGATACTGAGGTAAACAAAGTATTTTTTTCTGTATTAGCTGCAGTTTCTATTTATTTGCTCAGTAATAATAGAGCTTGGCGTTTTACCCACCGGCAGATCATCCCACAGCTGACTCTTCCTCAGCTCATAGGAGGGCATGCTCAGATCAAACTTTGGAACGGGAAACCCGGGAATGGTGTTGTGAAGATGAAACCCAAACGTTACAAGCCAACTGTTCACATCTGCAAAATCAAAAGAAGACTTCATAAACTCATGGCTCCCATCCTAAGGCTTTAGGACTCTAGAAAACCACAGAAAGAGCCAATTATTCACAAATGGAAACACATGGAGCAGTGGAGAACCTTTCCAGGTGTAGTTTACCTTGCAAAAATGACTCCAAAAGCACATTAATGAGTCATCCAGAAGATCACATAGTAACCGAGACCAAAGCTAACGCTCTGCAAACCTCCCTGTCTCCAGGTAAGACTAAGAGGAGTTCATGAGGTCGCGCAGATTTCTAAGCAACTTAGTCAATGTTCAGACTCAAATCTAATTGAGATGCAGAGGAAAGACCTGAAAGGCCATTTGGTCTCCACTAATACAACAAAACGTATTCTGCAAAGAGAGTCAAAATTCCTGCAAAGTGATATAAAACACCCCTAGTTATCAAATAACTACATATTTATAATACATGCATACTGTTATACTTAATGGTATTTATTGCCAGTTAATTTGGTTTCAGGGGGTAGTTACTTTTTCACAAACTTTTATGATTTGCTTTTTCCCTTAATAAATTCATTTTTCTCAGGTTGTCTTTGATGATTACGTTTGTTTGATGATCTGAAATATTTAAATGTGACAAAAAGTTCAAACACAAAACAACCATACTGGTGTGAAAACTTAAATTCAGCACCATGCATCTGAAAAATACATAAATCATCCTCATCATAGTGAGGATTATTTATCCTCATTTTAGTGTTGACAAACCAATTAATTAATAGCTAGTCTGAGCAAACTACCCAGTGTTTTTGTTGACTGGAGAACATAAAGATAAAGATGAAAAAAATACAGTGATCAAATTTATCTGCTTTAAGAAGAAGAAATCTTACCTGCAACATACTCTTTCAGTTCATGGACTTTGCTGATAGGATTATTATTTCTGAACATGTACAAGTTAAAGGGAGCCGGCTCTTTGGCAACCTTTTTCCAAGCAGAGATATCTGGAATCGTCCACCTGCCAGACATGATGTCATAATCCTGCTCTCCAAAGTGCAGCAGTTTGGTCAGAGGATCATACAGTCCACCATGAAAGCCCAGCACCAGCTGAAAGTCAGGGTTAGAGTCAAAGTAGATCTCGCCGTACGCGGTGTACTGAAGCTGTTTGACCAGAAGGCCGTTGCTGGTGAAGACGGCCAGAGGTGTGCCAGTGTTATCACAAGCAATGTAGAACTCTTCTCCACTGCTGATCTCCATAGCAAAGAGATGACCTTGGAGGTCGTAGTAGAAGGAGGTGATCTCCGAGCTGGAGTGGTTGTACACATGGGTTATCCTCTCTGGGTAGCTCAGATCTGCGTAGAAGTACTGCAGGTGCTGGCCCAGACTGGTCTTGGTTGAGACTCTGCGTCCGAGGCCGTCGTAGCGATACTGGATTGTCCAGCCGCTACTTTTGCTGTAGACCCGCACCAGGAGTCCTTTGGAGTTGTACTCGAAGATTTCTGCTCCTCTCTGACGGAGGAAGCCGTCTTCGTCCATCCTGTACTGAATGTCTCCGAGGCGGGTGATGCGGTCTCGCAGGTCGTAGCGCAGAGGCAGGAGCCGGCCGCTGTTTCCAGCATTCAGCAGGTGCAGATTTCCATTCAGGTCGTATGTGTATCGCCACACCACTTTGTCATTTAGAAACACGGTCTGCAGCTGGCCGTCCACATCGTACTCATAGCTGTATTTGGTGGTGTTGGCAAAGGGACCGATCTTGAGTTCTCTCTTCGTGACTCTCCCCACATCGTCGTACTGGAAAGTAATCCAGTACATCAGTGAACGAAATATCTCATACTGGATCTCCTTGATGCGTCCGTGTGCATCAAAGTGTTTTGTGTACGTCATGACCGCGGTGGAAATGATCTGATTTATGTCATAGTAGATGACACCAAACTTCCCAAACTGCTCGATCTTCCCTGAGATGTCGTCAAACTGGTACAGGTCGATGGGTAGCGGCGTTTCGTTGATGACGCCTTGGACGCTGGTGACACGCAGGCTGCTGTCATACGTGTAATCGAAGCGTGCATTCACCATGCCATCTTCGCTGAAGCGAAATATCTGCCGGTCCACCAGGGGACCAACTTGGCGATAACGGATGGAGCAGATGAAGCCCTCGTTCTGCAGGTTAACCGTCTTCAGGACGCCTGCCGTCTCGTCGTAGGTGAAGCTGACTCTCGTGCTGTCGTACAAGATCTCAGAAATCTTGTTCTGCCGGCGGTATCTGTACAGAACTCTACGGCCGGTACCGAGGTGAGCTACTCTCAGCAGGAGGCCGTCTTCGCTGTAATCCACAGCCACCGAGGCGTTGCTCTCAGGTGGGTGATAAAGGTTCCTGTAGTAGCCCACTGAACGGGTGGTCTGCATGGTGTAGCGGGCCACGCTTGGCATGGTGACAGCAGAAAGGCGCTCGAGAGAGTCGAACTCAAATATGTACTGCCGTTGACTGTGAAGCAGGAGAACCATAGACTGAGGGGAAGAGAGCAAAACACAGAGTTCTTTTTTTAGCCGCTTGCCTGCAGAATATATTTTCAAAGCAAGGCAGAAAGTGGACATTTTCTGGTTTCAGGAAAGGTGAAACCTTGTGCATGAAAAATGTAGAACTGTGACACTTGTGAGATCTGACCTACCTGAGATGCACATTAACAAATCAATGCAAAACTAAGAGAAAAAGGGACATCTAGTGTGCTAGGTCAGAACCTAGCTAAAAGCATTTAAATGAGATACAGTCTGATTTAAATGTAATTCTCAGACTTGCATACATATACATATCTATCAGCAGTTTATTAACTCCTGGTATCCAGACAGCCTGCTTAATCAATTCAAAGAATATGCATTTTTTAGAGTGTGCTCTGACTCCCGAAGTCTCTCTGTTAAAATGTCATGCCCAGTCATCCGTCGCTACACTGAGGTTTCCTCAGCCCCTTGTGCTGCCAGTGTCAGTGTTGACATGGCCTTTCTAGGTCATGCAATGACAAGATGGAGCCAGAAGTGACTGGAGAAAAAAAATATATGTATTTGCATGTTTTTGTTGCTGATCATGCCTGCGCAAATTTAAACACAGTCTACAAGAGACGAGGGGAAGAGTACATCCGAGAGCTGCAGTTTGACCTGGAACAGCAAAATGCACAGATCATCAATGTAATTAGCTTTTATTTATTTATATGCATCTTAAATGAGGATTGAAATATTTAATATAGTTGATGTATGCAGGTGAAATACGCAGCAAAAACTGGAAAAGAGCCAAACATGAAGCAATCAAAACATCCTGAGTTATAATATTAACATGCACCTATTAACAAAATCAATACATTAAAAATATTTGTTACAAATATTGACCAAAACAACATTTTCTGCTGCTGTCATTAATCACACACATTATTTTACAGTTTTTTATACAACCAAAAAGCTCCTTGAACTCAAATAGCATTTTATTATATGTCTTATTTGTGATCTGAAATCCATGTTTTGACTAGTTTTGCCAAAGTGCCTTTAACTTATTCAACTAAATGAAAAACAAATTTCATAGAAACAATAAACAAACAAGCGTCTTATGCATATTTAATGCTGCTGCTGTTTGTCAGGAGGCGACGCCTTGACTGGACCGGCTGAGAGACATTTGATCATTTTCCTTAATGTCTCATCTGAAGAATTTGGCGTGTTAAGCCAAAGACGATATTTTGGGAGCATTAGTTCCTCCCAAAATATTCTGAATATAGGGGTGAAGTCTGAAGTTTACATACAGCAAATAAAAAGAGACATCCATCCTTTTCCCTCAGTTACTGAAGGGAAATCAGATCATCCTCTCATTCTCCCAAATGAGAGAATGAATGAATCAGATTTTTGTTTACGTCTTCAAGATCAGATGTTTACATACATGACTGCAAATACTGAGGAAATAAATGTCGAATTCTGATTTTGAAGACATTAATTCGTAAATCTCTGACATTCTTTTTCTTGTTATTGGGATTTTTTGCAGATACTTTTGGTCATTTTAACTGACCGTAAACAAGAAAAGTTTGATGTGATTTAACTTAAATGGTTTTGAGTCTTTCTTTTTGGTGTATGTAAACTTCTGCTGTCAGCTGCATGAGTCTGCAGTGTTTTGGGTGGAGATGCTGTGTTTAAAAGAGTTTATGGCTGTGCAGCACATTTAGTCCATTTTCCACAATGAGCAATGCATTCTGAGGTAGAGCATCCTGCTGCGCTGCTGCTGCTCACTGCCTCACACAAATGTTGAGAACAAATGTAATTGTAGCAGTGGCAATTAGCCTTACTGTTTAAATCATGTTGAGGCCTCCTGAACTTAATTAACCCTGACATATATCAGAGAAGCAGCAGGGAAACTTAAGGTCCACATTTATCTTCTGGGGTAAAACTATTCTGCTGCACAATAAATCTTTCTTATTATTTCTGCTGGTGATGCGATTTTCTCACCTGCTCAAGGTAGGTGTAGCTCCATATCTTCCCATCTGCAAACACCTTGGAAATCAGGCGGCCTTGGCTATCGTACTCCAGTCTCTCGGTGGTGGGGCCTCTCTGTAGGGCACTGATTTGCCCGGTGCTTGTGCGGCTCACATTAACTGGTAGTAGCTTACTGCTGGGCACCCACAGGACCGGGTGGCCCGCAGTGTCATATATAATCTTTAACAGGAACTTCCTGTGGTCGTCGTAAATCTTCTCAGTCCTCAGGGTGCGATCGTAATCAACAGAGAGAATGTTCCGTCCATTCACCTGTGGGTAAAATTTAACAGTTGGTTAGATAAAAACTGCAGCCAGGATCCTGTTTTAACCGCAAGCTCTTTAAAATGTACAGTTAAACAGGAAATAAAATCCGTATATAATTCAAATATTACTGCTTTCTGTAAAAGAGAACATATCACAAAGAGGAGCCCTTCAAACACAAAGACACTGTAAACTGTTCAGGCAGACTTAAGTTAAACGTCTTAAATCTGGTGGTGACAAAAATCACAGAGCGTTGACGTTGCCATCCAAGAGAAGTTCATGAAGGACTGTAAGTCATAAATCTGCGTCAGAAAGATTTCCCTGCGTCGAGGAAGAAGGAGCAGGAAGAGATGGGCTGGACTCGGCTCTGGAATATTAATGATCTCCTGAGGCAACGAAGGTTAGACTTATAGCCACAGACACGGTGATGTGTCCTAAAACCAGAGGTGGGACTCCATTACACATTTGAATAGAGTTAATTGCAGGGTCTGTTATTAATTACTTACAACAAATAAAAAACAATTTAAATGGACAAAATAATTTTCAATAAAATAAATTTTTTTTGGCTGCCAATTTATTGAATATGAATGGACTCAACAAATATAATTATTGATTTCAATCTGTTTTTCAACCATCAGACTGGAGAAAATCCAGCTTTCCAGAGTTTTATCCCTTCAGAAATGTGAACTGGGGATGTCTGCACTGCTGCAGCATGGTTAGCATTGAGATGCTACTTCAGGCTTCACTGATAGGCTAACTCCTCTCAACACAACTGGAACACAACAACAGACTTTTCCAGGGTCCTATATGAGAAGCAGAAATGAAGCCCCAGGGCCGAGAGAAGCAGCTTCGTCGTCCATCACTGTTGTTAGCGAATGTTGTCTGTGTGTCAGATTTATGGGCGTACCAGAAACGAGCGAATACAAAGGTTCTGGCCAGAAACTCTGCATGTAAAAACATAAGCAAATTCATTAATAGAGTTAAAATTTTGGACGCTTTAAAAGCTGCGTTGTTAATTAGTCAAAATGAATGTGTTAAAGCGTTTTCATTTAAAATAGCATATTTGCATATCAGCAGATATGTTTCATGTTTCAGTTTGATATCAGCAACATCTAAAAACCAAATGTTAGTGGTTTAGAAAGACCTGTGAGGCTTTTGTTGGATCACTGGAAATTTGTTTGGGAATAAATGTTAACCAATCAAACACATGACAAATAACCTGGACGTTTAGTGTTTGATGTCAAACATTAAACATCAGAACTTTTTAATCTCTTTTTCAAACATCAAATCTCTTTATTTTACAGGACTTATTGTTTTTTTCTACTGATTTCTAAACCAACTAACTGTTGCAAAGCTGATCCTCCTCCTTTGTTGTGGTTTAAATTATTTATTTCACATAAAAACATTTATGACATTTTTTTTAACTCTTAAATAAAATGTTATTGTTTTTATTCAGAAAATGTATCGTCCATTAAAAACATTAAGTCTTGGTATATTTTAATGATGCTGGAAATAATAAAAGGTTGAGAACATCCTGTAATGAAGCTCCCTCCTGTTTATCTGGCTTTCAGTATAATTAGCTTCTTACAAAAAGCAGCACAATCAGTTTCCTGATTAGCCTGGAGCACAAACTGCAACAGCACAGACGGCGATGCCAGAAACACGCAACAGGTGCCAAGCCACGAGCGACACAGCTGCTGCTCATCAGCCTTTTAGAGGTTTAGTTTCACTATCTGGCCTGAAGGGCGTCATGTTCACGCTTATCTAGTTATTCTAGCATTTAGAGCTGCGGTTACAGACAAATGGATTAGATTTTTGTGGTCGATTTCTGATTCCTGGATTTGACTTGGCAGCATAAATACTGAGTTATTATTCCTTAATAACTACAATTTAGAAAGATATAAGAACAGCAATCCAAATATTTTTGAGCCTGTTATGAACAGGGTTTTTAATCTGTTAAATGAAATTAGCAACAACTGAGTCATCTTCACTCAGTAATGGCGTTCATACCAAAGAGTGTTGTTGTCAGCACAACAGTAACTTGTACTTTCATTGCACGACGTCACTTAACTGTCTTAACTTCACTGCTTATTTCCATAAGTGTCACATGCAGAAATGATGTCTTTTTATTTGTATTTAATGTATTTACTGTTTTTTTTATTATTTCTTTATGTAATTATTAAATGTTTAGTGACACAGGGCAACACATTTGGATTTTATAAACTATTATTTGTTCAATGCTTGCAAAGTGGAAATAATTTCAGATCTGACAACAGAATCTTGTTTTTGCAGAAAAGTTGTGGAAACTGAGATTTTTACTTGTTTGTTCATAATGTATTTACTCCACTATGGAGTCAGATAATAAAATAACCCAAATTATTAGCAATCATTTCTTTTACTCATATTTCACACCGTTTCATTTCTTAGGAGGCTTTTTATCTCCAGATTATTGTGAAATGTTCATCGCTTGCATATTGGCTTGGACATCATCTGCTGCTTGTTTAATAGAAAGTGCTACTGGCAGCAACAGTGAATGTGTCGTCTTTATTTTAGGAGAAACTCTAGTTTTTAAACAATCTGCCCAGAATAACCTTCTGTTTGCAGAACCAGTTCACAGTTTTACAGCCTCTTTTGTTTTTTCCCATGCTATTAGTGCTGCGTGTGCCACAGAGGGGAAAAGACAGGGATTTAAACCGGATCCAGACTTACCCTCAGCTTTCGCCCAAACACGATAACTTTCCCTCTGGCCTGTTCTTTGCGAAAGCGCCACTCCACCAAGTTTTGCCCAACCTCTCCTGGCAGACTCATGTTGCGCCTGGCGACAGTCGGGTTGGCAGCTCCAGTCAGGATGTGGGGCTCTGTCTGGTAGTGGGTGTCCATCCCGTTGGCGTAGGTAATCCTCAGCGAGTTGTCGTAGCCCACTTGGTAGCTGCTTCTACACTGGTCTGTTGGTGGAGAACAATTGTTTAGCATCTCAGATCTTATTTGAAATTGAAAAGAAGAGTGATGTGAGGGAATAACGGGTCCATCTGGTTGTGGAAGAGAGGAGAAAGCACTTAGTAACAAGGTTGGTGTGTCTCCCTGACATCCCAGCCCACACTCCCACAGAGCAATCATTTACACTGCCGGACCCTCTGAGTCATAATGATACACGACTCAGGCTTACTCAACATTGCCCTGCAGACCCTTGAAACAATGATAAATAACAGCTGCTGTGCTCCAGAGCCCGGCGACGAAGCCTTACCCTGAGCCAGAGTGTAGAAGGCTCGGATGGTGGAGGCGTTGGTGGTGATGCTGATCTCCTCCTCTGTCAGGGAGCTTTCGATGTCCACCATCAGAGCGCTGTATATGTCTGTGTACAGGTTATTCACCATTCCCGTGGGGAACGTCACGTTCATTAGGCGGCCTTCACTGTCATAGCTGTTTGACAAAAGGAAACATCAAAAATGACAAAGCATTTATATGTATGAGGCCTCCCAGGCTACAATGCATTTCAATTATCAGCTGCTTCATACTTGGGTGAGACGGCTGACTTTCTTGTAATTAAAATGTCACATTTTCATTCCCGGATATCTCCCACTTCTGGAGCAGAAGAGGAAGGATGTCTGTAAAAGTGGCTCAGGCGTGATCCGCACACAGTGCGGGTGAGTGACACATCTCAGCTACCAGCAAGATTAAATAAAACCACACAGTCTTATAATGAGTTTTATTACATTGATTTAGAGTGATTGATGTGTCATAATCGTGATTGGCTGTTTTTGTTGTAGTCAGGGTATCATGTGCAGCTTAATGTCATGCAACAAAAAAATGACGCTGAGGCTTTGCTTCCAAAACAAATTGGATTATGATAAAAAATCTAAGTGGCTTATTTTAATTGAATACAATTATTTATTTTATTGAAGCTCTCATTTACACTTGTGACTGCTCTAATAGCACTGGTTAATAAAAAATAAAATAAATAAAAGACAATTGTAACTCACTTTGTGGGGTTATTGAGGTCTAACTATCTTACACATCTGAGGGACATTTTATAATTAGATTTCAATTAATTCTGCACCCTTGGTAATTTGCAAGTAGGAATGAGTCACCACTTATAGAATAACTGTGTGACAGATTCATGGAACATGCATCACAAAAATTCCTGCAACAAAAAGATCGACAACATGGCCATATTTTAAAAACATTTTAATAGGGATCATGGGCATAAAATTAGCTATTTTAAACAGACAAATACCTAGGAAACTTTAAATCTGCCTTATGTTTCTACATGTGTTCTATATTGTTTTAATGTGCAAATATATACAGTGGGGAAAAATGTATCTGACCCCCTTACAGCCTGGATTTAAATCTCCTAACAAAACTAATTCATTTTTATTTAGGTCGGCTAGATATTTGTACAAATTAGTGAGAGCATCACAGACAGCAGAAGGTGGTTAATAGCACCATATAACTGTGAAATGCTTAGTGAATTCAATTTTCAAGGCTAGTAACTCATATTGTTTTGGAATGGATACAGAAGATATAAGTGTAACGTGGAAATTTCCTTCTTATTTTGCTTTTTTGTAAATAAGTAGAATTAATTTATATTCTGCTTCTCAGAAGACTCACAAAGTTCCCTACAAGTTAAACTAGATGTTCACTTACAATATGAACAAAAAAATACTGCAAAGAAATACAATAATTCAAATAAAGTTTGCATATAGGAACGGCTGTGAAAAATGTCGGATTTGGTTTAAGGTCAAACCCAGATCAGCTGACCTTAGCAAGCAGCTGAGGCCAGTCAGGCATTATAAAGGTCCCTGGTCATGCAGGGCTCCATAAGTAACGAAGGGAACTTCACACTGGACCCTAAAGCCGACTGGAAGCCGGTGAAAAATGCCAAGGCAAGAATTATGTGGCAGAATGGACCAGATCTTATCACAAGGCTGGCTGCAGCACTCTGGACCAGCTGAAGGCGCTCTATACATCATCATCATCATCATCATCAGGTCAGAATGGTACATTAGAGATCTGAATCACTATTAAGGTTAAAGAAACAGGAGCGATTTAATATTCTCACTTTAAAACCTGGAAGTCAGATCACAGCTTAGGATTAAAGGACCAACACAGGTGACCCGTTAGCAACAGAGACAATAAAAGCTCCTGTCTTCATCTTGCAACACATAAATAGGAAAGAAAAGAGGCGGATTTAAATAAACTTCAGTGTTTTTATGGACAAATATTCACTTTAACCTACCACACAGTCTAACATAAAAACACGCCTTCATTAAAAATGTTTATGTGCAGATGTCTTTGATATTAAAACTTTAGTAGAGTTGCAGTTTATTAATAATGACAGAAGGTAACATCCAAAATAAATGAATAAACCTTCCAATTACATGACGGTTAATGGTTCCTTCTGATCCCAGAGATGCAGGGTGCGCCGTTTCATTCCCATCATAATCTTACCTGCCAAAGAGCAAATCCCATCCATTTACACCATGTTTATTAGCATGCACAAAGTGGAAGGTGTATTCTAAATTGTACTGTGAGCTGCTTCCTTCATTTGAAAGCTAAACCAATCAGACTGTGCAAATGATTCCCAGTATTTCTACTCACTCATAGAAAGTTGTCCAGCCGATCTCTGACGTCTTTGTGGCCAGCAGGCCGTTGTTCCCGTGGTACGTGAGCAGCACCAGCTCCTGACCCTGCGCGGTCAATGTTTTCAAGCCACCGTTGGTGCCCATCGTCAGCCAAATCACCTGGTTGTCAGGGGCGACGATCCGCACCGGCATGCGGTTGGCGTCCCTCCGGATCCTCAGCGTGTTCCCGCTGCTGTCGGTAGCAGCTGTGATGTCGTTCTCTGTGCTGTAGCTGAACGTGTACTTCAGGTCTCCGGTGAGCAAGCTGGCAGTGTGTTGGTGGGTGCCGTTGCTGTCGAACATGTAGACCTCCTGAGCGTCGGGGGAAGCCACCTCATAAGCACCGCCATTGGAAGTCAAAGTTGGCCCGTTTCGAGAGATAGCGCGGATGCGGATGTTCCCCAGGTCTGCCACATAGAGCGTTCCATCTGGAGCCGCCACTAATGAAGAAGGACCATTCAGCCTCGCATCTTTGGCATAGCCGTCTCCTGTCTGATAGCAGTCGCAGTTGGCATCGTTCTTGCAGTCGCAGTCGGACGGAGCTCCGGCCAAATGTGTTATCTCCCCATCCACAGAAACCTTCCGGATCCTGCTCATCTTCCTCTCATCTGTCTCTGCGACGTAGATGGCACCGTGGTAGGATATGGCGATGGAAACGGCCGACTCTAGAGGGGTTAAATGAGCTCTTTGTCCACCAGCTACGCCTCTCTCCAGTCCAGCCAGCGGGCAGTGGACGGGTCGGCCCGCTGCAATGCTGACTTGACCGTTCTCAGTGATGCGAAGCACGATGTTGTTGTCCAGAACATACAGAGAGTTGTCCATCGGGCTGACTGCTAGATCTGTGGCCCATTCCAAGATCACCTGCAAACACAAAATACAATACGTGTAATTCCAACTCTAAATTAGTGGAGAAAAAAGCCAAGTATTTCATTCAGTCATATCTTCTTTCAGCAAGAAGAAGTGCTCCATGAAGTTATTTTTATAAACTTTTATCACACACACACACTCACAATGTGTCAGTAAACATAGCCAAAAGGCAGACGAATCTGCGCAGACTGAATCAGAAAAGTGACAGATGTTATTGTGTCAAGAAAAATAAGAGCCAGAAAGAATTACAAACCCTGGCCTGCTCCTAACCTCCACAAAGCTCGCTGTGAATGGCAGATTGTCAGTGTCAGAGTGATAGAAGAAGCTTCACACTCAAATCTGGAAATCTTTTGTATGGAATATATCAAGAAGGAGCATTTTCTGAAGCACGATATTAACATCCTGACACACTGTGCCTCACAAACGTCTTCATAGCCGTTTGAATTTTGTTGCGTTACAAACACAAACTGTAATGTAGGTTCTGTATGATGGAGCAACGCAAAGAAATACATTTAGTAACGTGGGAAGAAAATTATAAATGATTTTCTGTTTTTTCCACTAAAAATCTGAAAAGTGTGGCATACACTTTTTTTTAGCACGTCCATAATTTTCACTGCAGTGACAGCTGCAGGAGTCTCTTACAGTTCTGCTCATGTAGAGACTGAATTTTTCACCAATCTTTCTTGACAAAACAGTTTAAGTTCAGATCAAAATTTATTGCCACAGAATCACAATTGGATTTAGGTGTGGACTTCAACTAGGCCATTCTGACAGTTTTTTCCCAGGACTTTTATGTATGTTCCTCCATCTGCCTTTCTGTAAACTCTTAGCTACTTTTCTGTTACTTCTGTTGAAAAGCATGATGCTGCCACTAGCATGTGTAACTGCAGCAGTCGTGATGGTATCATAAGTTGGGTAAAATTGTTATCACAAAAAGCTTTTTTCTAACTTCAAAAACATTTAGCACACTTAGCTTCCCATAAACAATTATGAATATGAAACTATGAGTGAAAGGTCTGTCCTAGAAAAAAATCACTCCCTGAAATGCAACATTGTGGAATAAAAAATGATGCATTCTGGTCGAATGTGGTGCGCTAGCACTTGCTCCTGCTAAATACAATATAGCACCGCAACATTAGTCATACTGTTAATGATTAGTGCTTTAGCACAACTAGTTTATCTTACTGTACTAGTTTATTTAACAGGGACAATGTGCAAAAAATATTAATAAAAGATGCTTTGCACCAGATTTAGCTTAAAGCTGCTTTCTATGAGAAGTTGGTTCATTCAGTCTGAAATTACATGACATGCAAAGGCCACAGATACAATCACAGTTCAAAGTTATATAAAATTACCACAATTAAAACAGCACAAAATGCCAAACTTCTGTTCTGCAGTCATAACTTAAAGGTTAGTTGGTCTATAATATAAGATCCAATAAAAAACACTGAGGCTTGTTGCAACATTTTGAAATCAAAATATATCTGGGAGGAACTGTAAAAGAAAATGTTTTATTTATTTGGCCTTTATTTATACAAGTTTGCTCACTGAGTTCCAATATTTAATTTACAAGAGAGACAATTAAGCCAACCAATTAGAGGAAAACAATGCATGGAGTTAAGAAAGTCAGAAATGTATTGTCTGGACATCGTTCCAACTTTTCTCCAAATGCAGTTGTTGCATCACAATCAACAGCTTTAATCCAGTTTCTGGGCTATTGTTGCATATTTGAATACAAGCAGGTCTACCTGGAGGAGATTAAGTCCAACACTGAATTTAAATGTTTCACCTGCAGGATTGTCTTTTGTTTACCAAAGCTGGAATAACAGATTTTAAAGAGCAAGGAGGAACTCTGTAAATGTTGATCCTACAAGCTCATAACTGGGTTGTTTTGTTGTGTGGATGGCATATAAAGCAGATGGACTCCCTTCTCAACAATGAAACCTGAACCATATTCCTGTGATGACCTGCAGTAGGTGGCTCCCTTAGGGAAGACACAGAAGCAGATAGTTGGTAAATCCACTTCTTTCTGACCAATAAACAGGTGATCATGTCTCAGTCAACATTGTTTCTGTGGCTGATTTAAACGACTTCTACACCCACA
The DNA here is from genome assembly GCA_902982915.1 of Phalloptychus januarius. Lineage (NCBI taxonomy): Eukaryota > Metazoa > Chordata > Actinopteri > Cyprinodontiformes > Poeciliidae > Phalloptychus > Phalloptychus januarius. Next base: position 7,625,412 of record CADWAE010000484.1, on the reverse strand, counting down.
TGTCTGAACTGGATATTTTAGAGTATTGAAGTAAATGTCTGTTTTTTTATTTTTTAGAAATTAGAAAAATGATTTCCCTTCTATTTCATGATTGCCAATAAAAGTGGGTTTATTTTACTAAACAACAGCATCTAGTTTTACTCAGTTGTGCTATCCAGCAGCTGAATGTTCATCTCTTCCAAAAAGTCTAAGATCTTTGACTGTTTTACATGTTTTGGATAACTAATCTGTTCATTTTACTGATTTTAATCTTGATGGTGTTACATTTTTAGAGGACTTCAACCTAAGTAAATGAGCATGTCTTATACAAGAACATTAAGCATGCAATTAACGCCTTCCTGCTCCATTAAAGCTGCGCGACTTGGTGGTATAACCTGAAAGAAAAGCTTCACATGGTGATCAATGACATATATCAGAATAAATCAAAATGACATGAAAGAAAAGTCTCCTGCATTTAAAGTGATGAGATAATTAATCACAACTTGTAGAACATTAAGAGAGCCAAAGCCAAAATCTTTACAGCCGGAGTTTCTAACAGACTTTCATTTAGTGGATAAAAAGCTGAAAAATGACTAACCTGGCCTTGAGAAACAACACTGTGTCATTAAAACTGTCCAAACATCCCTAATTTGTGTTTTTCCACTTGGTGATTAACAATTTAAAGACAATGCCTCTAAGGCTTGCACTAGTTAAATGGCAGCACTGCAGCCGGAGGATCACACAGTTGTGCCGATGCCTTGTCTTGGTTGCTTTGCACCAAATGAGTTGGTTAATAAGGAAAAAGTAACAAGCTTAATGCTTCCTGTTCATGTTCTCTCATGTTCTTCCTCTCAGCACACCACCCACTCAAACACACAAATACTGATTGCTTTCTGTTCTGTTCACAAGGAAAATACTCCCAAACATCAACTGAAATGAAAGCTTATTATACATTTATTGCACTTGTAAAGCAAAAGAAAGAAATCATTTGTGAAATCTGCTTTTGTCACGTAATATTACATAACGTGTGTGTAGACCTCATGCATTATGTGAGTGTGTGAAGTCAGGCCACCTCAGTAGGAGTAACAGCTTATTCTTAAAAGCTTTTCTTGAGCTCTGAAGAAACAATTTCCCTAATTTAGCATTTTCAGAACTTTAACATGTCCTGAATTACTTTATCTATTTAGAACACATTTTATGGACTAATTATTATTGAAAAAGTTATATCCATGTAAAACAATGAAGAAAAATCCCATTTGACACACTGTTCTTCTCACAATAGGAATAACAGAAAGCTGCTTGTTTCATTTAAAATATTTCTTAGTTTGAGTTCTTCCCTTTCATGGTTTGTGAGAAGATTGCAGATTTGAACATTAAAAAGAAATCACACTAATCTAGTTAGACTTAAATGAAATAATTATGTCAAATTACTGATTCAAAAGACAGATTTGATTCTTTGTACACAAAACCAGATTTTCTGATCATGCATCCACTCAGTTTTAATGTCTTTTTGATCTTTGGAGTTTAAATTAAAAACAAAACAGTTTTACATTTAGAGGTCCTCACTGGAGATAACAGTCTGAAACCTTTAAAATACAAAGAATTATTTTTCCCTCATTTCAGCTACATGAACTTAGTTTAGATTTGCTAATGTTATCTCCTGAGAACATTTGTTATAATATTTTAAAGAACCACTATTTTCTTCTGTTTCTAGGTTTTAAAATAAAATGTTTGCAAGAATAGGATAGAAATATATTTTCTTTCCAATGGGATTTATGGAACATTATGAAAATAGCACAGAGTTTGATATATGACTGGACAACAGAACTGGTGCCGTTCTGTTTAAAAATTACATTTATATATTTTATGAAAAACATGAAAAGCAGCTGGTTTCATCTCATTTTAGCCAAAGTTATTAAGGACCATTGTTGAAGGTCTGGGGAGCCACCTGTGACTCCAGAGCCACATGTTGACTCACCCAGCCTGAGGTAAGTGACAGCAGCCATGGCGTAAAAACTCACACAGAGATGAAAACATCATGATGGCAGAAAAAAACACTGAGGGAAACAGGGACTTATTGTAATAGATGTTTTTCCAAAGTCCCAGTTTAATTCACAGACAAAATGTTCAAATTCAGAAGTTTTACATCAAATGTTTAACTTTTTTGATGTAAAGTTTTTAGAGGTTTTAAATATCATTATAAAACTCATTAGGCTTTCTTGAGTTTTTTCTCCTCACCTTGATAACACAGAAGGTTTTATCAAAGTATTTTGTTTTTCAGTCTATATTTTGTCATAATTAAAAATATCCCCAAATAACAGAATTAGTGTGTAGAAAAATGTTACCAAGTAATTTGTCACGCTTGTTTTTGTTTAGATGCCTTAAATAACCCTGATACTATTTATTGTTTTAATAAAATGTGACATATGCGTTCCATTTAGTCTCCCCCTACGTTTATATATAGATATTTCTATATCTCAGAGTTAATTTGTAAGGATGAATGGGTCTGAGTTGGGTCATTTCTATATTTGTACGTTAGCATCCGCCTCTGTTTTTCCAGGATGATAATTCATTCGTTTGGTGTTAGTTTCAAACAGTACTGCTTTGTCTCCTGCACAAAGTGGGAGGAATGGAAACAACTTTATTTCCAACAGCAGAAGCAGTGAAACGAATCCTGGTGTGAATGTTTTCACTGTAGTGTGATAAAAGTCTGTTTTCTTGCCCTTTTTTCTTCATTATTCATCTGAAATCAGCTCACTAAACTCTCACCGTGTGCAGCAGCAGAGACGGATCTGGACGTTGAAGACTCTATTTAGCGTCCCGGTTTCTGAATCGTTTCTTGTCCTCCGTTAGGAGAGGATCGAGTTTTCATGTAACCTTAGTCTGAGGTAGAAGACTGAAGCGTTCTTGGGCAAAGCTGTCAGCAGTCGTGCTCCGCCAAGTAAAAAAGGTTTTATGTGCTCAACAAGTTACGACTACTGAGCGCTCCCTTATTATCATGTGCGGTGCAGTAAACACTAATTCAGCTGCGGCTGCAAGCGAACACGCCCCCCCAAACTCAGTCATTATTCTTTCCTCCTTATAATTGGCTCTGAGATGAAAACTCGTCTCTTTTTGAACCTGAAGTCGCTTAGTGGTGTAAAAACCTCCCACTAATGTTTACATCACCTTTATTACACTGCATTCTATAGTGTAGTGACCATAAATATGTAAAATCCGTCACACAAAATTCACCCTGGTTATGAAAAATAACCTTGATTAGCCTATTAGCCAAATAGCATTTTAAATAGATTTTTGACCCTGAAATATGATCTCAAGTTTCTTCTGAATGGCAATGTGTCAAAATATCTAATATGAATGAATTTATTTTATTCATTTCAGAAAAATGGTGATCAATCAATTACATTTAGTAAAAAAAGCTCATCTTTTCACAGTTTCCCCTCTAAAATCCTGATATTTGCTCAGAAATTTCTCAATTTCTTTTCTGCATATCACTCTGGGCATTTGGGGACAAATGATTAACATTGATGTTAAAGGGCCATGCACAGATTTATTTTAGTATTTGGACTAACTTTGACAAACTTCAATTCAAAATGTATAATTATGACTTGACAGGGAAGGAATGGAGAATCTCAGGCTGAATATAAATCCTATAAATCACAGCTTGTGTACATTGGCACCTTTATTTTGTTTATAAACATATAAAAATGATATTGTTTGGAGTTTTAGACCCAGTTTAAGGCCAGACATCCAGTTAAGCCTGGATTGTTGTCTAGTGACCACTATGATGAATCAGTCAGACTGATGGATGAAATGTTGAAGTCAAGGTGTAAAGTGCCAAGTTAAAGTTATAAATCAGTGTGGATATTACCGTGTTTGCAAGTCATTATATTTTTGTCCTTCAAAATATAAAAGAAGAAAAAAGCTAGAAAATTAAACCTTTTTTCACTTGAAAAAAAATATAAAAGCTCATTTCTGTAAACTTCCCAAGGCTGTGGAAGAACCCTGATGCAATGAATCTGGAATAGGATTGCAGCTCCACACTGACGTATTTATCTACAAGTTCACTGCTTATATATTCTTTTATTTCTTTAGTTTAAACTATGTTGAAGGAAAATATTTTCCAATTTTGTCATTGGATGGAAAATTTTGTAAGTTCTGTAGAAGATCCATATTTTTTACTTTCCCCAAATTGTTCCTGTCATTTACTGTTACAAATTAAATATTATAACTCAGAATTAGACCACAAGCCACAAACCTTCCCCTCTTAAAAATCGTTGCTTACAGAATAGGTGTTTGTGTCTTTGTCTTATTTTGCTTGAACATTTTTTTTTATTTTGTAAATCACAAGGGAGTACACATTATTGTGATTAATAGGATGATTAATCCTTCTATCCAATTTAACTGATGAAAAACATCCTACTTTGGAAATAACCAGAACCTCCTCGCTTATTTAAATCTGTACAAGCGATTGCTCAATGGGGAGGAACCAATTATTCCTACAGAATGGATTCCTAGTACATTATGAGAATGATTAAGAATAATTATAAAATACATGAATGTAATTCAAAAGCAGCATGAAATCTTCTCCAATAATTGCATCTTTAAAAAAAATCACAACAAATGTCGTCTGAAGGCAAATGAGAGTTTTTAAATAATGAATTAAATGGACTGGTGGAGAATCCAGGGCGGTCCTGCCTGTGGTCCAGTGACACACGGTGATGATAATTACCTCAGATTAACTCTGCCTTCAAGAGCTTCTGTGTTGCGACAAACATTTTTCACATCATGAGGGAAATTCCAAAAAAGTATCCAGGGTTTTCAGAAATTCAACCCGTTTTTTAGGCCAATTAAAACTATTAGCATAAATAAGTAAGACTGATTTTGAAATAACTGAATATTAAGTGTATTTAATTTAACTATCCAGATTTCAATATGCTAACAAATATCTTCTGGCAGAAAGCAATCACACTTTCTGAGGCAAAAGTTTCAATTTTCAGAGAGAGCAGTTTTCCTATTCCAGCAGCATCCAAAAAATCAAAATTACCAAATAATTTGGAAACTCCTAGTAATACTAAAGCCAGTGAAGCGTGGAAAAAAGCATCTTGCATGTGTTGCTTTTCCCTTATAAACCAACTGTGTGTGTGTGTGTGTGTGTCAGTAACCACATCTCACTGTGGAGGGATGGCTTGAAATGGGGTTACAGAGCACAAGGTGGCACTGTGACACACTGTGCAGAAGTGTTAACAGCTTTCTGGCACTTCTTTGTTTAAGTCACCTGATTGATGTCCATGCTGCTGTCACAGGTCAGGGGACGAGCCGATGTCAGATCGTTGGAGCCCAGGAAAGTGGAGATGATGCCGTTCTGGTCCACCTTTCTGATCGTGCTGCCGTCGACGAAATAAATCAGCCCGTTCTTGTTCACGGCGATGCCTGTTGAAGGCGGGTGGGAGTTGGCAGCACGGTGGTGAGGGGGGGATGAGAGAAACGGAGGGAAAACAGGGGGGAAAAGAGCTTGTGATAACAGGCAAACATGGTAGAGATGCCACATCTCTGCTTGCATGACTCAGTGGACAGAACACGATGGATACATGTGTCAAGCTCCCCTTCCCATTATTCAGGTCACTGCAAAAAGCACAGCCATCAATAATTCACAGGCTGCTTTTCTGCTATTAAATAATTTCTCAGGCAGAAGTGGGAAAGGCTGTATTCATACGGTATATATATATATATGCACTTGCCTCGCCTTGTCACCCCCTCTGTCTAAAGACGACCTCAGCAGGCGGGGGCTGCCAACGGCTGCTGCTTTGTGGAGATTCTTTGACTTCCGCAATCATCACGATCTGCTCATCATTTGACAAACAAATAAGCGAGGGGAATACAACCGACAGCTGCTGACAATTTTTCTTGAAAGGGGTTAAAGATGCACAGTTGCCTTGGTGACAAGTGAGGGCTAAATTGTCTCAGTGATTGACTGTTAGCTCAAATCTCTACGCCAAAGCAAAGCCGAGCCAGTGTGGGTTTGCAATAACCAGATGTCCCAAACTGGGAAAATACATTAGCGGTGTGCAGTGGCTTCTGCATCACTCTCCGTGTCACTGTGCTGCTTAATAGAGATCACTGCCTTTGGGAATTCAGCCATACTTCATAACCAGGACGGCTGTTTTCTATCCGTACCGGTTTTAACTGGCTGCGGTTCGGGATTTCATTTCAAATAGCCGCTGATCCCAGGAAGTACAGTGGAGGACGACACTCTAGTTTTCCAAAGATTTTAACTGTTCTGAATGTGCTATAACTTTATTCTTACCTCCAGAGAATTTCTTCTTCAATGAAGTCTTTAAAAGCTTCTATGGAAGGTTAGTGGTTTGGTTTGACCTGTGGGCTAGGGCTACACAAGATTGCTTTCTGCTAAAACATTGACGAGCTGTGGGAGCTGGCGGTGAATCCTTGGGAGCTGGCTATCTGACAGCCTGAGATTCTCAGACAGATGAAATGTGTCACATTTGAGCAGAGTTCAGCAAATGTCTGAGGAGAGAAAAAGGAAGAAAAAATGGAGCCATCTGCTGTTTCTTCTCTTGTCTCGGCTTCCACCCACTCCATCATTAGAGTCGTTCCCTCAGATTGCCTTCACTCAAGCCTTTATCACCTAGCCGAAGCTTAGCTATTGCAGTCGGCACTCAAAAGACGACAGCAACGAGCGCAAAACAATTCATCCTCGCCTTTTATTCCGAAAGAATCTATGGACAAGGCGGCGATTTTGCCACAAATGACCCTCTGCTATCTGAATGTGGACAACAGGTTGTGCAAAGCACTTATCGGTTTGTGGGCAGCAGTTATTTCACAAGAAGCATTAAAAGCCAGGAAACTTGACGTTTACAGTGCTTTGCAGAAGCATCCAAAGCTCTTTCAAAGATGTTTTATCACGTTACAAACACAAACTTCAATGTATGTTATTAGGATTTGATACACCAACACAAAGTAGTGCAGAACTGTGAAGTGGAAGAAAAATGCTGCAGTTTTCAAACTTTTTGTAGTTTACAAATAAAAATCTGAAAAGTTTGGCATCAATTTTCAAGTCTTGCTGCATATACCTAATTGTATTTGTGTCTGGACTTTGACTAGAGTCTATGGCTGTCCAGCCCAGTCTAACAGATTTTCTTCAGCTCCATCCATCTTCCTCTCAGCTCTGCCCCCTGCATGATGCTGCCACCGATATATGGGCTTGTGGTACTGTGTTCACTGTGATCTACAGCTTCAATGTTCTGTCATTCATCGTGGTTTAAATCTGGAGAGAACCTTCTTCCACATATTGCCACACCCCCTGCTGCCCCTGGGGGCAAACTGGGAACAAGACAAGTTCTTTCCATTTAGGACACTAATTTATTGATTTGTAAATGATTTCCCCCTCATAAACTGATCCTGGCAGGTTTGCAAAAACACAAAATCTTACTAAATATTTCTAATCAAATATCTCAGACAAAATAACTTACAAGCACCTTTTCAGCAAAATATAGCAGCTTGTTTTAAGTTCGTACCTCCTTAATACTAATGAAAAAGTTCTAGTTTAACTGGCAAATTATATTAGTAATATCATGGGGAAAATATACTTAAACAAAATATTGAAAACCTTGCATCAGTTTCCTTTTGCTCTACTTTGTGTGGATGTAATGAGACAAAATGGGAAAAGGTTCAGGTTGTGTGAATACGTTTTCATGTAAAAGAGCAAGAGAAACATTTTACATTAATAACATCAACACTTGGAATAATAATCCACAGGAATATCCTCAGATGTAAACTAAAGTATAATTTGCATTTCTGGAGGTAACAACTTTTTAACAGGGAACAGAAAATTGCTTTAATTGCTGAAGTATCAATGTTTTCTTAGCAGCCTCGCCTGTTTGCTTTGAATTTTACATGAGAACCACAACCAAAATTAATTAATTACAAACGAGTAAGCCGTCATTTGGCACGGCGCCAAAGCGCGCATAAATTCACATCTAGCAGGTGCCACTTCAGAATGAGAAATCCATCACGGCGATCCGCCCCTCCATTGAGCAGAACATCTTCATCAAGTGCAAATGATACCTTTGGGTCCGGTGAGGGAGGCCTCCGGAGCTTTCCCGCCGTCGCCGCAGTGGTTCTCATCGAAGGGCAAACAGTGCTCTCCGGTTCCTGCCACCACCTCGGTGTTGGACTGGAGCTCCTTGGTTCCGCCCAGGATCCTGGGTCGGTAGATGCGGCGGGAGTTTGTGTCCGACACGTACAGCTGGCCGCTCACCGGGTCAGTTGCCAGGTAATACCGGTGGGCTGGGTTGTTGCTGCGTTCAAGGAGATAACTCGGAGTGAACTAAAGCTGCAGACAGCATTTATCTCTAAAAGCTCCTTCTTTACACTAGAGATGGAGCCTTAATGCTTCAAATCCATCAGTGAGAACCCATTCATTAATCTCTATAATGGATTAGAAACTACATTCAACCAGACTTCTTCAGTAGAAGCTGACCAGCAGGTTATTCCTGCTTATTGCAACCTTTCACTCTGACGCTCTGAACCATGACAGAGCTCTTCTGGGGATTAAATACAATACATACATGCCTGCATGCATTTCTATACCTTCCTTTTATCAAGGTGTACCACAACACGATTTTCCTTCAGGGTTTATTAAAGTAGTTTTCAACTCGGTTCTGTTTTAATTAAATTCCATTCATACACAAAGTGAGCACTGATAAAATTAAGCCTGTACCATCTGGGACTCACTCAGGATTCTCTGGTTAGAAAATGTCCCGCAGTAAATACCCAAAAAAACAAAAAACAGGTTTACTACAAATGTACTATTCATTCTGGAGATAAACACACAAAAATGAAGCAGCACAAACAAGCATAAACACACAAATACCAACATGCACAGAGCAGGTCACGTCCGCTGCCTGCTAGCTGGAGGATCTTTGCTATTTACTGCTGATTTGTTCTTTCTTGGGTTGATTCCTTGCATGTTTGGACAATTATTTCCTGTGGTTCTGGATGCTGTGCAGCTGGAACGAGTTCTGCTCTTGCTTTTTTACTTTCAGAGAATTGCTACGATGTGTAACCGTGGCAACATGCTATTCTTTTGAGTACATTTGATTAACATCTCAAAAGCTCAAATAGAAACCTGAACTACGACCCCAAATCCAAGAGGAGTTTAAAAAGACGCAGACTGTCGGCACAGACTCATAATGTCATAATGTGACACGGAGGCTCATATCTGTTAGCCGCCAGCCGCTGAACTGAAAGAGGATCCACATTTATTTCAGCCAAAATCAAGAGTTTGCTTCCTGCCACTATGTTCTCTGATCAGAGGACTAAAAGGTTTCGTTTTTTGGCCATAAACCCTCCAGGTGGGCTACACACGAAACAAAGGATGTCTACATCCTGCCTACAGTTAGGCATGTTGGAGGATCTGTTATCCTGTGGGCCAAGGACTGAGTTTGAAATGAACCTGCGGCTAGCAAAGCTACAGGCAAAACAACAATGACTTTGTTTTTATCATGTAACATGGTTTACTGTGCTGCCCTTGATTAAATAAACCTGAATTGAATCGAGCCTGTTGTAATTCATCACTGATCAGCGATGCACCAGGACAGGAGAAATAAACAGTCGTATGTTTGAAAATGAGTTGTTGATCGGTTGTTCAGCAGAATAATGATCTAAAACATGAGGCCAATCCACAAATGGATAACCAGACACAAAACCAGGCGTCTTAACTGGCCATCACATCCCAGACCTAAACCCATTAGAAAAACCTGAGGGTGAGCTCAGAGTCGGAGGATAAGAGAAAATCCAGGACTCTGAATCATCTCGAGCGATTGTGCAAAGAGGATTGACTAAAGCACCCTAACTCTGTGTGCTCCAACTTTGCTAAGTGTCACAGGAAAAGATGAGGTCTGTTGGTTGGAAAGATCCCAGGAAATGTGTACAATGTGGGTTTTTTTGGTTTGCAATGATGCGCCTGCAAAAAGGGATGAGTTGGAATTTACTGTTGCTCATGTTTACACATCTTATTTGCAATCTCTACTTCATCATCCTGAATCCACAGAGATTCCTAAATCTTCCAGGCTAATAAAGCCTGGAATGGGCCTGGGTGGCACTTTGAGCAGCGGGTTAATCGCCTGAACTAAAACATCCTGCAGACACAGGAACTGACATGTTCAAAGTGCTTTATAAAATTCACAATTCTACTCCTCAGTTTGTTAAACAATTTGAGCACAAAATAACTTTGACTGTTAAGAGTTTACAGGGGGTATATCTATAGCAATAAAACAACCAACTCTGGTAAATATTACACTCTGTGTCAATCTCAGCAGTAACGCCGTCTATAATCACAATCCATCTGAAGGCAAAATTATAGATCTGCTCCTTCTGGCTAGGTGAGCTAGGTGAGCAAATCCAGTCTGAACAGGAAATATATCTGCAGTCCAGCGAAGCCAAAGGACCTGCAGCTCGGAAAAAATGCAGCTGTGTGGCTCTGTGTGGCCTCCTTTATGCTGAAATACATAAGCCACCTATAATGCTATTATAGCTGATAATATAAAAAGGCCCTTTCATTTACCACAAAACCTTGACTCTGAGGTTTTCTCCTTGGCTGCAGACAATGACTATAAAGAAATCTGCAACAATAAAAATAACTGAAGCTCCACATAACAGCAAATATAAAAGAAGAGTAATAAAGCAAACACAGGCATGATGGAATAAATCACTGCATGTTAAAACTAACCTATGGAAAATGATTACAGCCCGTCTTTCTGGGTCGTTGTCATTCAGCATGTTATTTTGCGAATCCTGCGCTCTAAACCACTAATTAACAGAAACTTCTTTGTAGTTACACAGATGCTGCTTAAAATCCAGAGCACATTATCAACTTTAAATTAGAAGCAACATTGTCATGTGAACCGATAATGAACTTAATTTGTGAATTTTTAATGCTGCAATGAAGCTCTATAAATAATCCCAACAGCTGGGGAAAAAAACAAACAGTGGTTGAACCTTTGAGGATGAAAAGAAAAACTGGAAAACAGAAGGTTGCAACAAGGAACTGGGACTAAATTTAAGCGGATACAACCACGACGGGGTTCCAGTTTGCAAAGCAGAAATGACAACTTATGTGCCAGATCATTTCATCTGTTATGAGACTCCTGTGGGGAGAAGCCTTTGGAAATTACAGAAATGACTGGCTTATGTTGACAAAGCACAACAATTAATGGCATCTCTTTCTGCTTAATTTGCCTTATTTACAGTTAAACCACCTTCTGCAGTGTAAATATGGATATATCATGGAGCACATGACTGATATATTTTATCTGCATAATAACCAAGCATGCAAACTAATTGTGTACGACATTGGATTTCAACAATCTAGATGTATTCAAAAACAACTGACCTCCGGCTAAACTAGCAGGTACTCGAGGAAAATTAAAGAGCTCAAAGCAGAGGCCATAAAAATGAAATCAGCTTGCTTCACTGTGCAGTTGTAAATGTTTCTTCTCCGGTTGTACTGAAGCCTAATGGCACCTCAGTCGATCTTCAGCCCTGGATCTGGATAATGTGGCGGCGAAATAAATGTGGCTATGAAACATCTTTGTAAAATGATAAAGATGTGGTCATAAAACTTGACGGCCATCATAAGTCCAAGTAAATGTTCAAAATAGGTGGGCACTATTTGAGATCTTATAAAAAATTCAGTAAGCCAAACATTAGTAACTCCTTATTTTACAGTCAACCTGCAGGGTGTTGGACATAATAAATGAGACACCTAGCTCCTGTGTTTTACGGTTCAATGAAACATTTATGCAACAAATATTACCTTTGTGCACTTTTCTGATGGTAAAACACATGGAAGTTTAAAGAGAAATTTTACAAAGTCTTGAAATTACTAACAGGCTTTTTTGTTCCTTTGAAAATCTATTTTTTTGTTCCTGAAGTTTCCTGCATTTTTTCAGCACATCTCAGCAGTGTGACCAAACCTGTCACAGGCGCTAACACAGGTGTCAGTCACCTCCTGGTCAGGCAATCACAGAGTCCTGGAAGCTGGCATTGGCCTGCAGGGATTCAGAAACCTCTGACTGATCTGGAATTCAGCAGCTCTCAAAGCATCAAGCTGCTGCATGTCACTCTGTCTCCAAGCTGCACACACTGCTGCTTTACTTGTGCTGCACATAAACAGCACAGAACTCTCTCAGTATATCTCTAGATTCTCTTTCCAAAGAGACAAACTTTCTTCTAATATTTTAAAATTACCTTTTGCTTCAAATGATCTTTAATCTTCAGTTTCCACCAATAAGAATTTCAGATTAGGCTCCAGAACGCCTTAGCAGACTTTTAGATTTGCCACGAAAAAAGCAAAGAATAAAGAAATTAGGGCCAGTTTAAAAACCTTTAGGCAGCACATGTCAGCATTCCTTTCATCCAGTGTTGGGTTTTACACCTTTTTAAACCTATCTTTGTGTCTAATTAACACATGGGAGTGTAGAATTCATTAGGCCCGAAAGCCGTTTCATTCAGCTGAGTGTTTGAAATCTGAGTTCACTGCATGAATCAGGCAAATTAGATTTGAAATTCACACAAAGGTCCCTCATCCATTTCCCATAATCTGGTCATCTCACCAGAGGCGTTGCCGTGACAGCCAGCTTAATAAAGTTACAGCAGTTTTGCTGTCTGGAGCACCTCTTGCTCTTGTCATGTTAATCACTGGGAGAAGCTAATTGCTACCAAGAAGCATCTTCACTTGATGCAGTGATGTTGTTCATGAATACAGAGCAGTGGTGCAAGGCCCTCCGGATGAGAACATCTGCCAAACACCATCAGTAGAAATGTAATTACAAGCTTTGCAATGATACTGAACTTTATTTCAGAGCTCTGATGTTGGACATGTAGGCGTCTCTTTGCATTTCTGCATAATTTTTCAAATCGGTTAAGTCTCATGCATGTTTCCCTCTTTTACATAAAGCAGATGTACTAATTCTGAAAGTCTGTGTGCTTTCCCTCGTGTTTAGATGTAATCAAACCATCACTGATTTGCTATGATTACAAAAGTCAATTACCGGTGCTTAAACGAGTGTAAAAGGCAAGTAAAATGTATTTGTGTGGCGCCATTCATAGACAAATCTATGTAAAAACTTTGCAATTACAGTAAAGGACAAAAATGTAAAGGAAATTGCATTTAAAAACAGAAATCATCTATTCACAAATGTTAAAATGTACATTTTTAAAAATAAATAGTTAGACTGAAACATTTTGAAAATGAACTGATGAGCTAATTGTTGACTTTTATATGGAAGCTGAAGAAAAAAGGAGATGACATGTTGAAGATTTTTAGAGTCTGTTACTGCTAATTAATTCATAGTATAAGGACCAATACTATGAAGTGCTTTATTAGATCAATTATATATTTAAATGAATTCTTTACAAACAAGTAGCCTGGGAAATAATCACAATTTTCAATGATTCAAACTGAAAATGAAAGTATGAAGAACTTTCTCTGTATCCTATTTAGACAGGAAACCTTTTATTCTAGCATTTTCATTTCATCTCAGTCCATCAGAGCCAATGTTTCTTTGCTTTTTCTGTGTTATTTTGTCTAACTGACTCTATTTGATTGCTGATCTCCAGCATTGCATTTTAGAGCCCAAAACAATAACTTTACATAATACAAAAGCTCCACATATTTTATATAATGGGGACATTTACATTTTGAAATAAAGTGGGGTAAGAATGGAGCCTTGAGGAACCCCACATATAATCGTTGTTCCTCAGATTCATAACTGGAAATTGTCACAAAGTATCCGTGTATAAAATAAAATCTAATCAATGTATCACAGCCCAGTCAATGCTTCTCACTGTGATCCAGCAGCAACAGGTCGAGTAATTCAAGTATTTTCAGAGACAGTGACATGCAGAAAGGACAGAATAAAACATGCACTAGAACAATTTACCTACCTGTGTCTAAAGTCTTTATTTCTATGACAGCATGCAGTGGAAGCAGCAGAAAAAGAGGAAAGAGAATAAAGACAATGAAACATTTTATTTGGACATTTTCTGTTAGTATTTATATGGCTCAATTTTGCCATTTCTTTGATTTATGGATGCCTCCAGTAGATTTTTCATTATTTATGTTTAAACTTTACAAGAGTTGTGAGATCTCAGCAAAACTCATGTAAAATGGGCAAACAAGAGCTTGTGAAGAAAGTAAGAAAGTCAAAGTCGTCCCCTTGAAGAATCAACACAGCCAGCAGAGAAGGTCACATGCAATGACAGGCTGTTTGGCAGACGGCGCAGAGGTGGAGTTATTACCCACAGAGAGGGAAACATGTCCTCCTGTGTTCATGAAGTACCATCCGGTATTACCGCTGCTATTCTCAATTTGACCGCTCATATTGAAATATTGATTCAGCCATTTGCTACATTGACCACTGAAGCCAGAATATAAACACAGGCTTAAAGCGAACAGTGGCTGAAGGAGGTTCAGGGTGTTTCCATTTGTGCAAGGCAGCATGACTGAAACCAAGCGCATGTTTGCTCTAAAGCCATCGATTTCTGACACAACATTCTCTGTAAAACTGTTGGACTTTTTCTACAGTGTGACGCGAAGAGATTTGGTTGCTTTTTTAGAATTGAATTTAACAAAGCTAACATGAGTTCTTAGCCTCTTGTTCTTGTAAAAGAGCTGCTTGGAGATGTAAACCATTATTCATGCGTGTTGGTTTATAGCGGCGCCCTGCTTTTCATCCACACCGCTACATCATTTCCAACATCCGTTATGTAGAGGCGGATGCCTGTGCAGGTGCATTAGCAGGTTTCCAGGGCGGATTAGCATGTTCGCCTTCCAATTCAGATTTGCTCTAAACATTCACCCATTTAATCCTGATATTAACTCTCATAACCAGAGAACAGACAGCCAACAGTGCAGTGACCTCCATCATTTCAAGGCGATTTTCATGTTATTTTTGTCATGTTTGCGTCTCGCGGAGGGTGAAGGCCCAACGTACATTTAATCAACATCTGCCACTTTAAAATAAGCCAACTGGCCGAATCAGAGTCATTGCAGAGAGAAGCCAACTTGGCATGAGGATGTAAATCATCCCAATTACACGCTGAAGACAGGATGTCTTTCCTAATTATGGAGATGGATGGGGAAAAGATTTCAACTTTCTATGAGGAGTGGAAAGATGTGTGTGAATTAAAGTCTGCCCACCGTGCCATTTTAGTTTCCCCTCACCATCTCCACAGCAATGACAAGAGAGATCCTTCATTACATCATCATTTAAGGGTCAGAGAAAGTGCATTGTGTAATTCTTCCCCCTTTTCATTGTCTTGTAATTCATAAATACACTTTACCAATGTATTCTTTCTGATTATATGTTAGAAAAAGCAAACTACATGCATAAAAATACTGAGCTGCAGCTAAATATTTACACCGTTAGCTAAGTATTATATTGTATGTGTAGCTAAATTTGTACATACATATATTATATGTAGCTAATTACTTAAGCAACACATACATTTTGTTGAAATGTAAATATTAGGTAAATATTTTAGCTAAACTATTTTGCTAAATTAATATGTTATTTAGCTAAATGTCATGTTAACTAATGTTCAGTTTTATAACTGGATAAATACTTAGACATTAACTAAATATTGAGATAGCTAAATATTCAGCTATACACAATATTAAGTTGTAGCTAAATGTGAAGTTTTATAACTGATAATTATCAGCTAAATGTTTAACTTTCTGTTTTGTTTCACCTCAATATTCATACATTTGATGAAATGTTTAGCTGTAGATAGTTTGTTTATATGAATGACCTCTGAGTGTGTGACTTTACAAACGCTGCACCGTTTTTCTCCTACCTGAGCTCCATGATGCTCGTCACGTTCCCAGATGGGTAGATGCGGCGGATGAAATTGAAATCGCCGACGTAAAGGCTTCCATCGACGCCCCAGGCCAGAGCCACTGGCGCCAGCAGCTTGTTGCCCTGAGCTTGCCCGTTACAGCTGGGACATGAGATGCTCCTGCGCCGTCCGTTCCCCATCACCGTGGAAATCACTGGGGGCTGGAGAGAGATGAACTGGTTCTCGCCGCTGCCCTTATAAAGGATTCCTGGGAAACAGCACAGCAGTTATTCACTGGTGTGAAAGGATGGCTGCTGTTTATTACTGGCACCACATAACTGGACTCATTATCCAGTTATCTAATCAGAGGATGTGATGAGAGGTAGAAAAGACGAACTAAATGAACTGAACAGCAGCACATTTGTTTATTACAAGAAAAGGCTGAACAAATGGTTTGGTTTAAGGTTTCAGTTCTAGTAATGAAATTGTATTCATGGTGCACTTGGTACAAAAATATAAGGATGAATTTGAATGACCATAAAAAAGCTACCCACTGACAGCTGAAGACAATTACCTTTGTGTGTTTTTGGTCTCCAGCATTAATTATTCTCATGGATTTCGTCCCTTTTAATGTTCCTATAACTTTTCACTTAGGTTTTAGTGATGGACCAGGACAGAGACAAATAAGACACATCTGTCCATCCAGCTGTCCATTCCTGTCAGGAATAAACCTGGTGCCAGGAAGTTCACTTGCGTGGACAGATATTTATGTCAAACTTCTTTTAAGATGCACATTAAATATAAAGTCTGTTTTCCATGTACAAATGCAAACTCAAATCTCTACTTTGGCCTTAAATGTTATAAATAATCATTTTTTAGTGATATGTATTTGTTTTTCTAGATAGTCCTTCTAGGAATTGACACAGCTGATTCCACATTTCCCTCATTTTGATCCTCTGTGTCAGGATTTCTTTCAGACTCTACCTAGAGTTCATGACCATCTCTCTTTTCATCACGACAGAACGCTGCACCAATCTGCCTGTCAATATCCTGCCCTATTTTTCACTCATTCATAAACAAGACACAGGACATAACAACAATACACAAATCTCTACAAATTTACCAATAAGATATGAAACACGCCTTCAGCTTATAACCATTTTACCACTAAATAATATCAAGGAAATTAATGCAATGTTTGTGTCCTTGATGCTCCTCAGAGACAAATTATTCAAATGGAAAGAAAGAAATATAATTATCTGAGAATACTGTTATTGTTTATTGAAGTTACCAGCTGGATGTCTGTAAAAGTTTAGGAAAATATGAAATTTACATTATTCAAGCGTCAAATGGGTCTTATGTCTCCCTCAGTCTTTATCTGGAGTCCCATTTCTGAACAGTTTTTTTCTACAGCAGGTGAGACACTGGCTACTCACAGCTAATCCACATAACCTCCTGCTCAGACAATAATGTGATTTAAATAGGTGAGAGACCAGAGCTACACATGCTGACCATCAGCATGGCAGAGCCGGGGCCCCGCCTCAGCGGATTCCTGAAAACCCTCCATGAAGCTGCATCATATTTTATATGAAATGATGTTCTTCTAACTTGACAGGGCGAGCGCGTCCCCCAAGCCACAGAGAGGCAGTAAACATAAACAGGGAGATGTGGACACTGCCTTAATGACGGCCCATACGTTACGCCGAGGACTCACTAAATGTGGTGAGTCATAACAGATTAATATTTTAACAAGGAGCTGATATAACAGGCTTTCTTCAGAGCGAGGGTTTGGGGGGGGGGACATTCTTCAAAGTGGGAAAAAAACACATCAAAGGGAAGAAGTGCATGCTTGGAGCACTTAATTATTCACATCCAGCAACTTGTGTGATTTCACTCTGCCTCTGTCCTAATGAGTGGATCTATGACACCACTGAACGGCCACATCATGCTGTACTCCACAGAGCCACACCGCGAGCCACACCAGCCCTCAATATATGTGAAATTAAGTGTGCAGCTTGTCCCTCCTCTGATTAGTTCCTCTCATTGATTTAGCTGATTGAAGGGCAAATTCAAATGAAGACGCAGACCAGTGAGACTCCTGATGATCTGACCAATTCGTCTTCTGTACCCGACAGCATTATACATGAGCCTCTAACCAAGACAAATAGGTCCAGGACGAGGCTCTCCGCGCAGCGCCTGGAAACGTGTGACCTTGGGACTTTAATTGAACCGTGATCCATTTGTCGGCACATTGCAAAGAACACACACGGCGCGATGAAAACACTCGGTGAGCTGAAGGGTGGAGGCTGAGCCCGGGAAAAAATGAACACATCAGAAGTGACAAATAAGCTGTATAATTTGATCTGAATTTTAATGTCTGTTTGCGTAATGACTTCTTAACATTCACGTGGAAGACAGCAATGTTGCTAATATGCAGGATGCAGCTGGGTGTGTAGGACATGGATGAGTGTCAACGTTGCAGTCGTCTCACAGTTTGGCAGACGTTCAGCTTAAAAATATTCAAAAAAGAAGGATGCTGAAGTCATCCTGGCAAGTCACTCCCGTTCTTTCCATTTACACTTCCATCACAGTTTACTGTACACACAAGTCTTCCCATAGGCTATTAGACGGTATAATGGAATAGATTAAATACTGCTATCAATCACCAGCAACCCCCCACCATTACACCCACACTTACTATTGACACTGTACTCTCTTACTTTGATTTTTCTCTCTCACACAATGTCTTCTGCCAGCTTAGTGTGAGAGAGCAGATTAAGGTTCAGCTTCCCTCCCCCAAGGACACTTGGCCATGACACATTACTGCTGATGATTGTTGTGAGGATCAAGCTTGCGATGTCTCAGCTGGAGAGCTCCACTGATGGGAATTTGGCTTGTGACTATCCGAAGCTCCAGGCTGTAGGAGGTGGTGCTAATGTGGGGGTGGGGGGGGGGGACTCCTACGGTGTCTCCACTAAAAAAGGGTTTTGGATTCCACAAACATGCATCCAGAACTATTTTGCACTTCTAAGTCTGGATGAGAACTCGGAGAACTGTGATATGATTTCCCAAAAGTGAGATCCGGTAAAACAATTTATTCACAAAGTCCTGCGTTGCTGCACAGGCTGCAGCAACGTCCCCCGACAGATTCTGCAGAGGAGAAGTCAAAGAACAAGCATGGCAGCTGAATGGATCAGCCGCTCGGGACGAGCCTGCTCATCGATTAGAAATATGAACGGGTGGAGGCAGCTTCAAAATCTGGGAGAAGTTACTTGCTCAGAGACAATGGATGGCTTCTCTGCTCATGGTGAATAAACAGAACCGGAGAGTCTCACTGCATGGAAACCTCAAAGATACCCAGATTTACAATGTGATGCTCTTCAGAGAACCATTTCAAATACAGAGGGAAACAGGATGTCACTGGTTAAAACAGAGAGCAACAGCTGTCCCTACGACTGCTCCAATTATTTAGTACATTAATTATTGCAGCAGATAATATCTGGGTTTCTAAGCATTTGCATGAAAAATAGAAAGAAAAAAGAAAATGAGCTTGGATACATGGACTGAAGAAAAATGAAAAAGAGAAAAGGACACAAAAAAGAGACAAAAAGGAAAGAACAGAAAAATATACAACACAAAGGGTAAGGGAAAAGGACACAAGGAAAAAGGAAAAGCAGGAAAGATGAAAGGAAATATCGAAAGAAAAGGAACGAAAAAGGAAAGATACAAAGAAGCCAGGCGGTAGGAGGTCAAATGTAAGAAATAAAATCCTAATTAAAAATAGTAAAATCAGATTCACACTGAAGTGTCTCTTTTTTAACATTAAAACGTTGGCAGCTGCACTGATGACGTCGTTTTAGTTTCCACTCATCAGTCATTATAATTCGCAGCTGGTAATATTTGCAAACAGCCAAATTTGTCTTTCACTTAAATTAAAGAAAGGTCTGGCCTTCTTCTTTCAGCCAGCTGACCAGCAGTGGCGCTTCCTCCGGCACTCGTTAAAAGAGCTTTAAATTGCAGGAACAGTCTAACGGATCATTATTTTTTTGTTGCTTGTTATCGGCCGTGGCCGTGAGTCTAACTCAGCCAGCGGAACCTGCAGAGACTCAAACAATGACAGAAAGACAGTCAAACAGTCCAAATATAACTGTCCATAAAACTGATGGTGAAAGAGACACTGAGGAGGCCATGAAAATAGAAAACCAGAGGAGGAGTCATTACATGAATTATTGAACAAGGGCCAAGATGTCATCTGCACAAACTCTGCCGCTGCCTCCATATAGAAATCATAATTCCTGAGTGCGCTGCCCAACACGAATCCACTGCTACCTGGGAGACATTACACCAGGTAATAATTTGTTTGATAAAAGGCTAATTTGAATCATGTGGGGGGAAATAAAAAAACGTCTTTCATGTTGACATCACAGCTTCTGAGATGATTAATGGCGCCAGCGCAGGGCCGAGCCTCCATATGTGATAAAAAACGGGAGCGCCCTGAGCAATGTCACCTTGGTGACACACGGCGAGCGCAGAGAGTGGTAGGGGACGAAAGGGAGTGTGTCTTAATTGCACCCTGTCCTTCTTTGTTCCTCTTTGCTGTCTTTCTTCATCGTGCCACCCGGCGCCCCACTGATCCTGTGTGGGGCGACCAGCAGGCAGCAGACCTCTGATTCCTTAAAATGCAGCATGTGTGGGAGCCATACAGTGCTTACTCTCACTAATACAGCCTTTCTGAACCCTGGCTGTGTCCAATAAGCATCGGCTATGTTACCCAAGATAGAGACAAGCTGCAGATTGAGGGGAAGGCATATCCACTTGTAACGAAGAAACGAGGGGCAGGAGGACACGACTACAGTGCAGACACCAGCAATTTGCCTTATCTGGTTTGACAGGCTCTGGAGTCGAGGCGGGGGGAGAGGAGGCTTCTGCTCAGGCCTTACGCCACAAACGATGAGAGGAAAAACTCCTCAGATGTTCCAAGTGGAGCAAATATGAAGCAAGAATCACAACAAAGCGAGATAGCAAATGTTTGGAGATAAACTGCAGTGCAGCGGCAGGACCACCACTTGCTCACATGTCTGGTAAGGACATTAGTCAAGCCGTAGAGCATTAAAGAATCAATACTCGAGCAGCAACGAAGGCAAGCGGTGATATTTGGATTCATCTTCTTGTCGACTGAGAATATCGAGCTGAATCTCCCTCCCAACACTGAACCCGCTGCGGGAGTTCGGCCTGATTCCTCACTGGATCCTTCAATGTGGAATGAAACAATGCAAGAAATCAAATTTGGGTGAATTAAAAAACAAAACAAAAAAGAAGAAAACATTAAAACCTTTCCACACACACACGCACACACACACTCAAAGGCCATTTATTTTTGGACGGTGAGAAAACTGGAGTAGAACATGCAACATTTTTGCTGCAAGGCATCAGTGGCACCAACTACACCAACATGTTGCCCCTGAGCGTAAATTAGAACCTTTAATTATTCATATTCTGGGATATTTCATTCAGATTTTAAATTATTTTAATTTACAAAATACATTTATTACAGACAGGATATGAGACAAGAATCGACTGGAATATAAAAGAATTTTTATTTTTAACTAAAATATAGAAAAATATTAATACTGTATCAGAACTTCTTTATTTGCAAGATAGTGATAAAACCTTCCTGCTGCTGAACAGCATTTTGCAGGTTTTTGAGAACATGAGGCCTTCATTGCCATCATCCTAATCTTTAAATTCCCATATTTTCAATTTGTCCACTTTACACTGTGTGAATAGAAAACTAATGCTACTTTCACTCAAACAGTTTGTTTGTATTTCCTTTTAATTCCTGTGAAACACTTTGTATTGCCTTGTTGCTATATAAAGAAAATGATCTCACCTTGTGAAACAATAAAAGATTCATTTAAATCTACCAGGACGTTCAGCTGCAGTTTGGCACAAGTTTTGTAGAAGAGTCTTCATCCATTTCCTTATGCTTTCTGTTGAGAGTGGTTTTAATTTCCATTTCATTTATTGTTTATGGTCGTTTTGTTTATTTATTTTGGATGTTTGAAATATCTGCAGCTCCAGTGTTAAAGTGTTCTCTGCAAAATTAAAGTTTATTGATCTTTGAGACGGTGAACTGGCATTGCTCAGCCATTATCATATTATTTGCAAATGGTCTCAGACAATAACTTGATCATTTATCACATTTATATCTGGGACAATTTATCATCCAGCAAAGTCATGCAGGTCTTATTTAGACATATTTATCACAAGATCTTACTGATCTATATCCATTTTACAATTAATCATTTTCAGTTTTTCTGTAGCATAACTGTATTTATGTTGCCTTCATTTACCCAGGTGACTCAAAGAGAACATATTCTAATTGATTTCAGAATCTGTAAAAACCATAAATAATCATTTAGCCTTTTTCCACCTGCTTCACAATTTATGTTGGTGAATAAATTAAAATCTCAATGAATTGAGGATACTTATGCACAGCGCTGCACAAACTGTCACAAACACAGCTGAGATTATTTCAGACTGCTGTCTAGCAGTAAAGACAGGATGGTGAACTTTTCCTAAACTGTCTTGCCAAAGTTCTGGATAAAAAACATCCAGTCCTACCAAGCGTGCTGTGTTGGCTGAGCTGACAGGACTGCAGAGTGAAACTATTCTGCACCGATATTAAGCCCCTGTCAAACAGAGGTAGTAATTTAGACAGAAAGCCACAAGTCTGCTGAACTATTTTTGTTCATTTTAAATTTAGACAGACTTTGCAGTGATTTTTTTTCATAACGGGACAAGTGAAAAATGTGAGGATATGGAGCCTTGGGGAGACTGCAACATTTAGTGCACAGGAAACGCGCCGCGCCATCTGGTCTGTGCTTTATTTCTGTAATCGCTTCTCCCATGTACAACAACAAGCCCTCAGCATGACGGTTCTTAAAGCAGGGCGACGTTTGGTTTTCTGACATCTTCCGACGCAGTACGGCTCAATCTAATAAAGGATGCAGCAAAGTATTTGCATATCACATGCTGCAGCTATCTGTTGATCATGAATGCAACTCACAACAACTCCAACGGAGACGCTGCCGCCGCGAAGGCTTTGGAGTCGGTGCGCTCTACTTTGAGACGGCTCGGATGAAACGAGGACGCACCGCCAGAACACGAGCTACAAGCATATTCTTGTTTTCTTTCACTCACTTCACAAACTTTGGGTTCTGAATGGCTTGACAGTTCGGGTTTGGAGATGAGCCTGGAATTCTGTTCTTTTGTTGCTTGACAAGATGCAGGACAAAATGGAAGAAACAGTCTCTCTTTTCTACAATCCTATCTGATGAAAAACACATTTTTCTTTATTCTCTGCAACGTTATGCATGTAGTACAGATGTTTAGCATTAAAGGATGAACAGGAGTGTATCTGTTAATGCTCTTGAGAAGGTTTAAAAATAAAACTACACTGAGGGAATATGCAACATAAACATGCCTCCTTATATCCAGAGCTCCACTCGGTGTTGAAATATCAACTCACAAAAATTATTTCAGCATTTTTTACCTAAACTTTGTCGAATCTTGCCTAAATGAAATAAGTAAGAGGCAGATTTATAGTTGTGTGTCTGGAGGCTGCAGAGGATTTGTAAGGAGCCTCTAGAGCCAGTGAGCACATCCTCTTAAAACCGACGCTACATCACAGCTGAGAGAAACTCCTCAGGGTCTTTAAGAACTAAGACTGCTTGTTTATTTTAAACTTTAATCATCAGCAAACCTTTTTTAAGTACTCAAAACATTTATCTGCAGCATCCATGATGTGCAGTGCAGGTTACGGCCTGTAGGAACCTTTAGCAGCATCTGGGAGCCGAGCAGAACAAAGAACACCTCGTACTTTAAACTGCTTCAACTATGAGACACGTTCACCGTGTCCCAGCAGCTTCTGGAGGCTAAAAGCTTTACTGAAGTACAATTTATCCATCTTTGTTCTCTGAAGAAAATTCCTTCGAAGATGCAGCTCTGCAAAGAGCAGTAAATCAGAAAAGTGCAATATTCCTATGCTGAATTACACTTAGAGTGTGTGACCTCGAACAGGGAGAACACAACCGCACAGAGCGGAGAACCTCATGTTTCACTTTTCCATTCTACCTGATCGGAAGTGTTGGTAAATACTGACACCTCATGCTGCAGGTTTACCCTAAACCCTCGTTTCCAATAATGTTCTCACTCCTCTTCTCTCCAGAATACACAGTTAGACCAGTGAGTCTGTGGTTTGCTGGAGGTTTGCTCTGATAAAGACAAGTCATTCTTTTTAACATACTAGTTCAGTATGAGGGGTTGTCAGTGACTCAGTGAATCTGAGCTCCTTTTCCCTGCCATATGTGTATAAAGTCAAACCCAATGCTATTCTTACCCTTTCAGATTAAGATGTCAAATTATTTTCATTCAACCAAGAAGTTTGTTTCTGATAGAAAAAGTTGAAGCCAAACAATTTAAAAGATCTGCTTTGAAAAAAATGCTTTATTTAGTGAGACCTGAATGAAGAAAGAAGTTTAAAATTAAATCTTTTGAAAATAACAAGCAATTACAATAAGTCATGAGTTGGGAAATAAAGTCTGACAGAAAACTATGTTTTAGCACCCAGAGTCGCTCCAGCTCTGTGATCTGTAAGACAAACCTAACCCAGAGGAGGAGATGAGGACTTTGTTTGATATCTTTGCTGAAATCGTTTCAGACACTGTTTATCTGCAGTAGTAGTTTATTTTTCAAGTCTGACACTTCTTTTTTCCAGTGGGATTATCCACTTTCATATTTTTTTTAAGGACACAGCATGCTTTCATGGTCATGGACAAGGATGGACAGAAAATGCATTAAAAAGGGTCAAAGAGCAGGGAAAAGATTCAGAAAGCATCATGAACTATAGATCCAAACCACTTCAAAACTTCTTGGAAACAGCACACACACCCACACACACACAAAATATAACTACAGCTGTAATGCATTAGTTATTCAAGCTCACCAACATATTGAAATCAACATGAAGTAGACACATGAAGAATACTTTATATTTGATTCATTCCTGTCATTTTTTGTTTTTATTCCCTCATAAATCATTTTTAATAGAAAATCTACCACGGAGCAGAAAGAAATAAGCCAACACTGCTGTTTAACAATCATAAGCACTAAAACAAAACCCTCATGAATCATAGGCAGCCCAGTCAATGAAAGACAAACCAGAAATGCTCCAATCTGACTACAGAGCCAGGCTGAATATTTTTCAGATGAAAAGGAAAGCAAATTGCGGCGGACAACTGGAACAACAATTGTGCACCGTAGAGGTTTTAATGTCAAAACAGCGGTCTGGCAAACTGACAACAGACAGCAGCCTGAGGCCCAGAGGCAGACTCCTCAGAAGTGCCTCCGAACTGCCGCCTTCCCTGCAGCCGCGCTCTCAAAGCCTTGAACAGTGTGCTGACTGAATTCCTCGAGTGTGACCTCCATGATGCTGTAACCCAGCGGTGACACTTCTGTTTTCATACTTGATTGTTTCATTTCGCCTGTTAGGCTCTCACATGTCTCTGGCAGCAGCTCGACAGAGACCGGCTACTTTGTCACGTCCGTCATCAGACTAATCACCATGCAGGAATTAACTTTGTTTACTGAAATGATGTGAGAATCAAACCTGATGCCTGTTCGTCAGAAGAGTGAGCAGAAAAAGCTGTTTTCTTCCTAAAATAGCTGAGTGGTGTTGAATCGTGGCGAGCCCTGCGCCCTGCTGACTTACACACTGATTTATTCAGTCATTACTGTGAGTGATCGGCCCTTCAAAACTCTCCTCTATTATCTCCAGATGGGATGACGAACCATATTTCATTCTGATTTGAGTCTTTACTGCGGTGATTCGGGGTAAAGACCACCTGCCTGTAAGCCACAGAGGTACCTATCTCTGCCCCACAGCCACACACACTCACACACACACTGCAGGTAATGAACGTTTCTTACCATTTTGGATGTCCAGGATATGATGTTTGTCTAACATCCAACCTCCCATGTTGGAGGCATCCAGTTCGTAGCCCTGGATCACCGCCGTCCTCTTCTCCCACAGCACCACATCAAGGCACGACTCGTATTCATATCCCACTGACACTGAAAATAATGGCAGGAGACGCCGACGGTGAGCTGGGCTGCAACCTTTTTACTTGACACTTATAGCAGCAATGAGGCTTGTAGCTCGGCAGACACTGAGCATGTTGTGGCTGTTTTAAGTGTCCTCTGGCTCTTTGGCTGTGCACTTCTCCCCAGCTGGGTTGATTTTAAAAGACCTGCGGGGTTTCCGTATCTCACCTGCTCTGTTTGAATTTTATGTGCTCTCCTCTTATTTATCTTGTGTAAATGCAAATGAAGCAGAACGCAGACCTGCGTGTGAAGGCGGGGTGAGTCTCTTTAACAATAAAGGCTCAACGGAGCCCATTAAAGTAAACATGATAATCACTGCGATGTGGTTAAAAACACGAGCGATGCATGAAGAAGTCGGATTCTTATCTTGTAAGAGGTTTTTCTGTTTTTTGGAAACTTTGAGAATCAGGGATGAGCAGTGAGATGGTGTTAAGTTACACTAGACTATTAAAAAAACTGTTTTACTTATTGAACAGAATCTTTAAAAACTTCTAAAATTTACTTCTTTAAGTGAATTTGGTAACTGCACATATAAATATGATGGTTGATTTGTATTCAGCCATATTTAAAATAGTAATCTGGTTAAAAAACTGTTCCACATTATCTGTTTTCTACTTGCTCCATGCAGATTTTTTAAGGCCACTGCCTCATAGGCAATATTTTCATTCTTGCACAGCTGCTGAAATATCATACATGCAAAATAAACAAGTCAGCAGAAAAAGCGTCGGCCTTCAAAAAAAATGCCGCACGGAGGGATTTGAGGATTTCACACCAACTGCTACGTCTTTATTGCTCATGGTAACCAAAGCAGTCCCTGGCCAAATAATCTTCAATTGAAAAACAAGTAAAATCAATCTCTAAAAGTTCAAGCGAGGTTCAGCGCCTGAGGGCGTCTGACAGCGAACTTCTGCTTGCACAACATCTTTAGTGGGCAGCTTCACAGCAGGAACTCACCCACAGCCTCTGCCAGGCCGAAGACCTTCTGATTGTAGGCGTCTGTTTTATCCCAGATGAAGGTGTAGGAGAGGTCGGGAAAGGCTGGGAAAGACTTCTGGAACTGACGGCCCATGACGGCCACCATCAGGTGGACTTTCATCAGGCCAAAGGGGAGGCGGTCCTGGGTCAGAAGCACCTTGAGGATGGGCTTGTAGCCAGCTGCCCTGGAGCTCAGGTAGACCAGGTTGAGGTCACTGCCTGGTATGGCCACTTGCTCATGAAGCACCTATGATTTTAATTAGCAGTCAGACTGGTGCCAAAAGCACAGTGTGAAGACCAGACATTCAAAAAAAACTCACACACAGCTAACGAGAGCA
This sequence comes from Phalloptychus januarius, assembly GCA_902982915.1. Lineage (NCBI taxonomy): Eukaryota > Metazoa > Chordata > Actinopteri > Cyprinodontiformes > Poeciliidae > Phalloptychus > Phalloptychus januarius. Next base: position 7,598,095 of record CADWAE010000484.1, on the reverse strand, counting down.
ATGGGAGTCTGTATTTAACTTAGAGAAAGGCCCTAATTACAGTTTATAAAGTTACTGTGCAATCTGCAAACTCTGTGCAGATTACAGTGGTGTGCTAGAAAATGGCTTCACCCCAAAGGCAGCAGATGAGTTCTTAAGTATCAGTAAGCAGAATAAAAATCAAATACTGGATGACTAATAACAGAAACTGTCTTTTTAGGGTGTCTCAGTTTGCACCTGAATCTGCTATCATGCAAAAAAAACACACACACACACAGCAGTTTGCATTTCTCAGCTGAACCCTGGCACAGATAGATGCGGTCCCGACAGAGAAAGTAAAGGCTGCAGTCACATTTCGCAGCGAGGGATTTCTTTGTACCGGCCACAGACTAAACATATTAATCTGTGCTGCTGGGAGACAATTTATTGCTTTGTATTTGGGGAGATACTCTTCCATAAAGACCCAAAAGGCAGGCTGAAAGGCAGATGAGACCCTGTGTGAAATGAGCAAGACAAGCCGCTGTGAAACGAAGATAACATAATCAGAGCTGCAGCCTGTAATGCTCGGATCATTCCTGAGTGAAAATACAGCAGTCATTCAAAAGCAATCAGATATGAGGGGAATTTGAAATTGGCTATAAAAACAATGAGAGGTGGTGCTTCTGAGTCACCTCGGCGCTGTCCGCTCACCTGGGTCTCAGGGATGATGGGGTTGTCCTCTGGGAACGTTTTGTAGAGGGTGGAAAGCGGCGAAGCCAGTATGTACGGGTTGGGCCTGACCAGGCCGGTCAGGTAGCAGCTGGGGATGTCGTTCTCTTCCCGCTTCATCACCACCGTGTCCATCACATGGAAGACGTTCCAGGGGAGCCACACGGTGCGCTGCAGCGTGGGGAACGGCGCTCGCTCATAACTCAGGGTCAGGCTGGCGCCGCCGTTTGCCAAGAGGTCAAACCTTCACAGGACAGAAATATGTGGAAAACACTGAGTACTACTGAACTGTATCTATTGCACACTAGCTCGTTGTTTCAATGCATCACTAAACCATCTTCACTGCATTTAAAATCATTTACAATACAGATTATCAACTATTCACATTCACAGATTTTTCTGTGGATGTTAAACTGAGATTCTGTATCTTGATGCAATGCTACCTGACATGCTAAAGGCTGCAAAGCAACCGTTCATTTTCCCTGCCCCTGATGGGCTCTACCTCCGAGAGCAGAGATTCAGAAGACTCTTACTGTTAGACTGCAAGATGGTTTCCACCGTGCATATTAATGTATATTTGTTGTTTGAAATACTAAAATACTTAAGACTTCCACTAAAATGTATATTATTGGCTATTTTAACAGTTCAAACACCAAAAATACCATAAAATTCATTCATACTAAGAGTGGAAACCAGCTGAGCTGTTCTGTAGAAGCTAAGATTTACACTCTGCCTTACAGCCAATCAGCGCCCAGGAACATAAATGGCACTTATCACTTTAGCATTATGTGCTAATAAGACATACATTTTATTTTCATACATTCTTACCAGAGGTGTCAAGTTTGTCTATGAAACTGCTTATATTGTAAATCAGTATTTTTCTAAGAGGCTGTAAAATAAATGTAGCTAAATTTAGAGATTTTTTGGACTAATATTTTTTCTTCTAAAGTGAGGGATTTGCGGAATTAATAAAGTGAAACCTAAACACAGAATTTGGGTAAAAGATCTTTTTAGTTTGATTTCTGATGAGAGCTGTGGCCAGGGAATCTTTTTTCCAGACCACCAAAGCAGAGAAACTTTTTCAAACAAGTCCCAACCATTCAGCCTCCATTTAACATTCTCATTCACTGAATCTAATTTATTACTTCTGTTCAGCCAGGCATGGCGGTGGCAGGAACGTTATGGCTGAATTTGGTTTGGAGCGGGGGCGTCGGGGGGGCGGAGTCTGGGGAGTTTCCTCTGGTGAACTGGTGTTAATTAGCACGACGTTACTGAGGGAAAGTTACTGGTTTGGAAATGAAGGGCGAGTCTTTGAAGTGCTGCTCTATATAGTCGCTGAGCTTCACACCCAGGGGGCGCAGCATCTGTGTGGTGACATCGCATGCATTTTCATGCACAAAGACACACTTGCAGGTTTCAGTGCATATGCACTTCTCTCATGCACGCCACCCATACCCAGAGTGACACACACACACACACACACACACATGCATAGGCGCCAACAGCCAAGCTGTGCAGCTGACCTAAAACAGCTTCCTTCTCAAGCTCTCTCCTCTTTTGGGCAGTGGGGAGCTCACAGCTGCAAGAGGCCATGCTTTGATGCTGCCCCCCGCCCCTCGCTTCTTAACACACTGAGCGGATCTGTTGGCTAACCAAGTGTGATTATCCCCTACCATTTATCACGCTTCTTGTCAGAGAGTTACAGGGCGGAATATCTGAAGAAATCAGCTAATCCTCAGCCATACGGGGACCCAGGGACCGCGATTCATAACAGCAGCTGTACAACTCCCTGCCACTCAAAAAGCCTTTTTGTTCCACACTGGCAACACATAAACATGGCCTTTATGCGTTGAATTGGAACCAAAAGTCTGGTTCATAATTTTGACAAACGGTCATGCGTGTCAGCGCTCCTCCCTCAGCCTTCCTGTGAGATATGCAACATACGCTTTCCTTGTATGTGTTTGCACTCCCATTATTAAGAACCTATCTGTGGTAATAGCAGGAGAAGGTCAGACAGTAATCCCATGTTTTACTACTCCGCGGGCAGATTGATTCTACCCTCGCTGATTCAATGCATTTTAAACAGCCTGCTTCAGAATGGCCTCCACCATGGCGGCATTTGCATGAGGAATTGTTCTAAGGCACAATGTGATGCTTTTGTTTTGGGAAGCTTTTTGCTCAACCACCAGGACACCTGTCCCACCGTTAGACGCCTTTTACTGCGACGTGCAGCCCAACGAGAAACCTGAGGAAAAGCATGACCTCCCCATTTCCTTACAAGCAGCACCTTTTGATGTTTGTGAAAACAGGGAATTGCTTACATGCCGTCCTGCCGGGTGATGGTGTAACCATAATGTGGGTAGTGCAGGAAAGACACGTTGACTCCAATCAGTGGCGTCCCGTCTCCCGTTAGGACCTGACCCCGGACGACTGATACCAAGCTGTGGAAGGAAACAAACAGAAAATGAGCTGAGCAAACAAGCAGCCGCTGCTTCACCACGGATCACAACTGCCACATGTTGGCCAGCGGCATGAAGAGAGGAATGATTCACTGACTGCTACCAACACACACAGCAGCTGCTAGTCATGAAAAAGCTACCTTACAGAGTCACTGTGTCTGTTTATTGCTTTAAAAAGCCATAATTTATACAAATAAGAGCTTTTGTTAACATCATGCGGTATCTTGCACCTCTATTGCAGCATTTATTATTCAAGAGAATGCAAAGAAAAAAGCCTAGTTATGTATGAGTAAGCCTCCTTTCCTGACAGGTTGCAGCACACAACACCATTACAGTTCCTAAGGGTAGTCATCTCATTTATGAGGATATAACAGTGAATAAAAATTCAATGAGCACAAATGGAGTACATTTACAGATTACATTTTTCTGATGTCTATGAATAATTTCATAAGGGTGTGCTATATGTTATACACAGAGCCTTGCAGAAGAATTCACATCTCTAGTTTACACTTTTTAAAACTTTAGTGTTTTTGTTGAGGTTTTTAAAGAAAGAGCAGCTAAGTAAAATATAACTGTGAACCTGGTTTTCAGGTTTTTAAATAAAAATGAAACAAACCTGCCGTGCATTTTAATCATCTGTATTCAATAACAAAACCGTCTCTTGCAGCAGCTGCAACTGGAAGGCAAGCTTTAAAACAAAAAAAAGCTCAAGTTCAGCCAGACTGGATGGAAAGTCTCTGAAAATCATTGTTCAACTCTTTTCACAGGTTCATTGGATTTACAGATCTGTACTTTGACTGGGCCATTTTAACCCAGTGAACCACTCCACTCTCTGTATGTTTCGTTTTTTTGTCCTGCTGGAACCTCTTTTCCAATCAAAAGCTCTTTCCTTCAATCAGATTCCCTGCCACTTCTGGAGAGGATACCCAAAGCATGATGCTGCCACCGCCAGGTGTCATTAACAAGGTAGGTTTGGTTTTTTGGAGAGCATAATGTAAATGTGGCCTTTCTAATTTGTTCTTGGGAAGGTTCTGCCTGCTAGAACATTAGTTTAATAAAACATAACGTGCAGTTGAGTGGAAATACCATTTTCACTCTTTTGCAGATCAAATCTGCCCCTGACACTGCAGGGCAACCGGCCCACACCTGTTCCCATGATGCCAGGACAGAACACAAAGATAACAGGACTCTGTTAGAGAATTGTGTGAATGTCTGGCTGTGTTGTTGCTTTATGCGCTGAATCTGCTACGCAACACACTAAGACAAAGGTTAATGATGCATCGGTCAATTGGCCAGTGATCAATATTGGCCATTTTCTTTCCTTGATCGGCTTTGACCATGGATCTGAAGGTCAAATACTGAAAAATCTGATTTTTTCCCCCCCATTCATTAAATCATGAACCATGTATCACCAACCATGTTCTTTAATGGACTATTTGTTTTTGATTTCAGTAAGTATTATATGAAAGTTACAGGCTTTGATGTAACCAAAGAGATAATTTCTAAGGCGAATTTAAAACTCTCCGTCAGAGACATTTTTCTTCTTCTATTTCAAGGATTAAAACTGAATTTACAGAAACGACTGTTATAATCCTTAGAAAGAAAAGTTTAAATTTGTATGACAGACAGAGAAAAGTTGAAAAGCCTGATTGGTGTGCCTCCAGTGAAGGTGAAACCTGAGATGTATAACAACCGAACAAGATTGGCAGTCAGATGCTCAGACGGCAGCAGCTGTAACGTCTGTGTGCTTAATGAAAGCAAAAACACGTCTGACAATGAATATTCTTATTGGTCTGATGCTGCTTAAGGAAAATGTTTCTCTGAATTGCAACTGAAAGGATGGTGACTCACGATTATTGAGAGAAGCATGTTTGGTCTTAAAAAGCTCCTTTTTCCTGTGTCATACCAGAGTTTAATATATATCTAAAAATATCAGTGGTAATACTCATGATGACAGATATTACATCGACAGGAACAGTGTTACAAGCTTGGTGGCTCTGTTACAGATACACTCTTGATGTATGAAGCCAAAATGCTTGTTGGCTGACGTGTCAAGAGACATTTTATAGCAATTCAGAACAACGAAATACAACGCCGGAGGCAAAGTGTCGCAAAAGACAAAAACAACAAGGCTTCCTAAAAGGGAAAGCACTGCTGCAAAACAAAGCAGGATAACCAAGAAAAGGTTTCGAAAGGTGAACTCAGAAGTGAAGATGTGAAAGAAAGATGCAATTTATATTCAGAAAACACAAAATGTTCAGCCCTGAAAATGTCAAAATATGAAGGTTTCCTGTTTTGAAAAAAAAAATGTCCTATTTTCAAATAAGCACAAGAGATTTCTGTGAAAAAAACATTTTCAACGAGTACTTTTGCCAACATCCACACCCTGGGGTTGCTTTGTACAACCCACCTCCCACTGCTGACCAAACACGAATGCCTCTGGAGCAGATAGGGGGGTTAAATACTTCACTTCAGGACACCGCAGTGGTAGTTAGTCTTCTGTATGGGAGGGCATTATTCATTCACCAGCCCCTCTCATATTATTCCTGCTGGTAAATGGATTTGCTTCTGGTCAAAAAGCTTTCCACCAGCAGTTTCTTTTTTCCCCACTTTCACCTGGAAAAAAAACTATTTTTTTTCCTTTTTTTATGCATTTGCTTTATAAATCACAAACGCAGAAGATTCATACATGATTTAAGCTCCTGGTATCCTTGACCATTTTTCAACATGACTGCGAGGTCTTCAGGTAGAACTTGTGTAACACTGATTCTCATTCCTAAATTCATGCTTGTGGGGTAATTTGTTAGGTCCGACCTGCGTTTGAAGGTAAAACGGAGCCAGACAATGTAATATTTCTCCATCAACATTTACTCATTTGCCATATCTGAACTGCAGAGGGGAATTTTAAAGGCGTTCCTGCTGCATTTGTCATTGGTGAGTAAAAAGTGCTCATTTGGCCGCTTTATCTGCAGGTCATTACATATATGAGACAGGAATGATCAACAGCATGAGCCCCTCTCTTACTCCTCTCCTTGCATGACTGTGTGCTGTCGTTTATTTGCGGGTTTTTAAAAAAAAGAAAAGAAAACAAAAAAAGACCAGTTAAGAGCTCCAGCAAAGGCTCCCTCTTTCTTCCCCATGTCTCTATTAATCTTTGGAGAGGCAGACGGATGATGCGGGAACTGAAGCCCATAAACAAACGCAAAGCAACACCACCTGCTGAAACTCCAGAAATGAATCATAAAGTACATGCATTCTTATCTGTCACTGTCCTACACTGGCTGCAGAAAAACACCATCTGAAAACCCAGTGGGAGGCTTGTGTGGGGACATGCGATACGGCTGGGGAGCCATTGTGGAGGAGACGGCTGGGACGGGGGGCCGGCGCTACACCACAACACATGTTTATTCTCTCTGCTGTGCAAGAGACAAGTTTACTGCCGAGTTCTGAAACCAGACCGCACACTGGAACCGGCTCCCCTTCTGTCAGATCACAACAGCTTTTTGGAAGAAAATAGAAGGAGACAAATGACCTCTAAGTATTTCCAATCTCTCTTCTGTCCCACATCAAGCACTCTGTGACTAACAGCCGCCGCTGCTGAGGAAAGTCTTCTTTATCGCCATTGTTGCAGAGATTCAGATGCTTCTTTATGAAGCAAACTTCACTTCATGACAAGAAATGTTATCAAAAAGAGCTTTGAAACAAACGAACACCAAGTTCTACTTTTAGTGTTAAAAAGCATTCATGCATAAAGTTGAGTTTTTCCACAGCAGCAGTAATGTGGGAGAAAAAACAAATTAATTGTCACATTTAGCAGCAAGCATGTTTGCTAAAATACTGTTTTTACTATGAAGCTGACTTTGGAGAAAAGATAAAAAGAAAAATGAATTTTTTGAGAAATAGAGCTAATGCCACAGCCAGACATGAAATCGACAGTAAGCTCAAGACAATGAGGACGAGGATTACTGAGAACCCAGCTGAGGGGAATTGCCTCATTCTATATTTTCAGTAAAGCACGCTATTTACATAAGGATTACTTTAAACTGTTGGATGAAATAATCCCAAAGCCTTCAGCACACAGTTGGTAATCATTTCCCTCTCCATCAGTCCCCCAAAAACTTGCTTCTGTGCAAATGTGAACGCAAAAAGTTCCTGTTTAATTAAAAAAAAAATCCTGCTTCACACCTTGAACCACAAATTATATTCTATTCTGTCCTTTACATCAAACATTTCTATCAGTTCCTTTAACTTTGACAGATCTGACAGTGAAGTTCCACATTCATATTTATATCAAGGTGAATATAAATATGTCTGGATATAAAAATGGTTCGAATTAAAATTGTATAAAATACACAATAAATAAATGCTAGATAATTAAATAGAAACTAAAAAATTAATTAATAAGAAGATATTTGAATAAATAAATGAAACAATAAATAAATGTTTAAATTACCTTGCACCAGGCTGTCAGTGACAGCCTGATAAAAACATGAATATCTTTTATTTTGTCCTTATAATGTAAATCAGCAACAAGTAAGCAACAAAAATCCTTAACTTTAGTTTATGATTTATAAACTAAAGGAAAAAAACTCAACACTAAAATGGAAACTGTGTCGACTTGCACACAATAAAGCCCACATGTGGACTTTTAATACATTTTTCATACCGAGATAACTAACGGAATAAGGTCTGGCTGCGTTTGATGTTCTTTTGTTGGAGGAACAGTTTCAAGCAAGCAACGCCTTCTCGCTAATATCAAAGATTTGTCTTGTATCTAAGAGTTGCAGCTTCAGATCTACAAATCTGTGATGGTTGCCCCACTGATGATAAAATATGTATATAAAGATTTCTAAAACTGTTATCTGGCACATTGCACACTGTTTTTTCCTTTTTAATGTATAAAATATTCTTGTTCACTTAATGTAAGCAAAGGGTGTCCAAACCTTTAGCCAAGGGGGCGTAATTAAAGTGCTCGGGGGCAATGTTTATTAAAATAGCTTTTTTCCATTTTTATCCAATAAACTAAACTATTTTAATGCAACAATAAAAGCAGTCTGACTGCAGCACCTGAAGTTGGGTAACCAAACCTGTGATGGTTTTGAGTCGTGTTTTTCTGCCATGAGGACTATAAACAGAGAACAAGCTCCTCCTGAGTTACTTGTCACTTCTGGCAGCTAAACTGCTGTAAACAAACTCGTCATCTTGACTCCAAAGACAAATACGTGTGGCACTTGTGACGGTTCGACTGCACGACCGCAGGTGCCTTCCTCACACAGGTAATTAGACAGCAAACAGTCAGCGTGAGCCAAATAATTAAGCAGGTGTCGGTGGCGCGTAAAGCTGCTTACCTGCTGTTGAAAGGGTTATCCCCGGGTATCACATGGCTGCCACTGGGGCCGATCAGGAAGCTGACCCGGTCATAAAAACTTTTAGACGAGGGTTGGGCGGTGGCGGCGGCACCGGCTGCGGCCGGGTCAGCAGAACCACGACAGAAGGTCTGACCCTGGCAGGAGATCTGAGTGCAGCAGTCAGGATCCATGCAGTCAACAAGGCCATCTGAGAAAAAACACCAGGGAGGCAGGGGGGACAGGCAGACCTGATGACCTGGAAAAATCTGGGCTGAAAACCTCTGATGCTGCTCTGAGTGCTGATGACTTTTTAGATGAACTTCAAGTAAGAGCAGAGATGCTGACTTGACACAAAGTAAATTTTTTAAAGTGTCCCTGAGGAATTGTGAAAGTTCTGGGGCTTGTAATCGGGCAAATAAGCGTTTCATTGGAAATCCAGCCTGTGGAGCATTTATGCTATAATCTCAACCTCTCTTTCTAATTGATCTACTTTATATTTTAGAGCATGCTGCTTAACAATCTGCACTGCTGCTGCTGAATTTGCATATTCTTCTCACTGATGTTTTATGTATGATTGATTTGTTTTGTTTGTTTTCTGTGCCACTAAGGAGCCGGATCAAAAGCCGTTTTCCTGTCTGGTGCAATAACGGTTCCCGGTTAAGTTCTTTCTTCTCAGACGATTTGTACTCTACGTTCGTTTCTTCCTACCTCCCTCGTTATCCTTGCCGTCGGAGCAGAGCGTCTCCGTGGCGACGTCGCAGCCGAGGCCTCTCCATCCGGACTGGCAGATGCAGTGCCAGACGTTCTGATCCAGGACGCACCTCCCGTTGTTGTTGCACAACCCGGGGCAGCCGTCTGTCAAAGCATTGTGGCCGAGTGGACGAGGGAGAGAAGGAGAGAGGAGAGGAAGGAGTGAGGAGACAAGAGCAGAAGAGGGCACGTGAGAGTGGAAACGGGGGAAGAAGAGAGGTAAAAATGATAGAAGACAGAAGTGAGTGAACATACAGAACGATACACCTCTGACGGGACTGGGGATGGGGGTGGGGGTGTGAGAAGTTACGGTCGTTTCACATGAGTTGAAGGGGCAACGACTGAGAAAAGTGAAATATAAAAGAGTAAAGAGGGTGAAATCTTTCACTTGCTGTTAGAATAATGGGAGTGAGAGAAAAACGGAGATTCTTTAGATAGATTCCACCTGAATCAGTAGCATAACTATTAATAATAATAATAATAATAATAATAATAATAATAATATATTTTTATTTATTTATTCGGTGATTGTCTGGTTTAAAAATGTACACAGAGTTCCTGCACAGTTTTATATATAAAACTACTTTTCAAACTTATTGTCTATAATTATCTGAGCTGTTTTCAAATTCAAAACTTTTCTATGAATAGAATATTTTCATAATTTATATATGTTGAAATGGATGGATGATGATGATGTGATGGATATGGATGATGGATGGATGGATGATGATGAATGATGGATTGTGGATGATGTTGATGGATGGATGGATGGATGGATGGATGGATGGATGGATGGTTGGATGGATGGATGGATGGATGGTTGGATGGATGGATGGATGGATGGATGGATGGTTGGATGGATGGATAGGTTAAAGGATGGCTGGAAATGTCACTATTTTGTCTGGTTTGTTTCGTTCTATGTATCGTTATAGTTTAGTAACTTTCAGACTCTTCCTCTCGTCTCCAGACTGCGGAGGAACTCTGTGCACCGTTCAGATCGGAGAGGCTGGCAATCCTTCACTCCGGGTTCCATCGACTTCGCCTGCAAATAATTAGCAGGAGCCGCTCGCTGCAGATGTTGGAAACACTCATGTGAAGTAACAGCAACATCAAAGGGAGGAGGAAGTATATATGTAAATAGGGGGAAGTAGGAGAAGAAAAGGAGGGGGGGTCAAGAGTCTCCACATTTACAGAAAACAGTGCACTTGCTGCCAGATCGCATTCCTTCTAATGGAGGGTGAAGACAGGGAGCTGAAACATGACTAAACCACACCAGTTCTGGGCGTTTAATCTGGCAGACACAGGGAGTAACGACAGTGGTGGGGAGGGGGGTGGAGAGGGGACGCACCGTGGAGCTCATGTGAGGCTGGTTCAGACGGACAGGAGATGAGGGGACAGATCGTGTGGGGGAGGGGGGGGTGTGTGGGGGAGCAGGATCACAGCAGAAACATTATGATCGACTTGGACATAAAACAGGTGTATATACGCCGTGCTAGGAGAGACAGAGAGCAGGGAGGGATTGTTCATGACAATCTCCCTTGTGGGGGTAGTGGTTCAATTTACCTTTATATCCTATCTTGACTGCTCCTATTACACATCCGAGGAAAGGGAAACATTTGGAAAAGAAAATTACTTATCTCTGCGGTGGCAGTGTGCTAAGACTGGCAAACACATTTACTTAGAGTATGTTGCAGAAGAAAAAGTGGAAGCGGTGTCTGGAACACGGCTGCCTGCAAACGTAGCTTAAATATCTAGAGAAGAGGTTCTGCAGGTCGTTGTTTTCACCGCCTTTTAGCTGGACTCTAAATTCAACCGCTCCACTGTGGAACGCAAGTCAAAATACTCATGATGTTTGTTAATACTAAGCTAGAGTGACAGCATACAGGTGCATCTCAATAAATTAGAATATCGTTGAAAACTTTATTTCAAAAACATTTTTTTTAATGCATTCAGTTTTATTACAGACATATTTTAAAAACATTTTTATAATTATGGCTTGCAGGTAATTAAAAACAAATTTCATTTTCTCAGAAAATTTGAATATTACATAAGATAAATAAGAAAACTTTAATTTTTAATTGAGGTAATTGCAGGATCTGTAATTAATCACAAATAATCACATTTTAATGGAAAACATTATATTAGCAAGATAAACAACATTTTCAATTTTTCAATTAATTGCTGATAAATTAATTATCTTTTTTGCACAACTTGTACACAACAATAATCTTTTCCAGCGTCCATCAGATTGTTTTTGAAGCAAAATTTAACCCCCATCGAGCCAAAAGACGGAATTTTGTTGCGCATCAGATGTATGGATGTGACAGAAACACACAAGCACAAAGGTTCCAGCCGGAACTGTCGTATGTAAAAATAAATAAATAAAGTGATTGTGATACAATTTTTAACAAGTTAAAATCTATGCATATAATTAATTAAAATTAACAAATTAAAATAAGTTAAACTAATTTACATTTTGGGCCAGTTGTGGCTGAATATAATGATAAACCCATAAAGACACTAAGATATGAAAAAATAACTGTATCTGTATTCAATGAGTAATTCTTAAAATTAAATAATATGGAACATTCTATTGCTTTAATATAATTTGGCAGTATTCAACAGATAAAAAATATTGAAGCACATAACCTTCATTTGAAAGTCATATTTATGTCCCAAACATAAGTCGTCTTGAATGGAAAGTTTAGAGGAAGGAAAACGTGTGGTAGAAGAACCACGACATTTAAAGGATTTAAGAGTTTAGGAAAGATTTAAATACTCTTTTGGAAAGAAAATCAAATAAAAAAAAGAAAATCAAGAAAATATTATATTTGAGTTACAAATCCAGGTAAAGAGCCACAGAATCAAAGCTGCTTCATGTCTAAAGTGAAGTTTCAGATTCAGGAATTCAGGAATGCTTTCGGGGACCATGTAATCAGCGCTGCCGTCTACCAGGACATTTTGGAGCAGGTCATGCTTCCCTCTGCTGACAGGCTCTATGGAGTTCCTCGTTTCATTCTCCAACAGGACTTGGCAGCTGCTCACACCGCCAAAAGTACAAATATCTCCCACAGCATCTAAGCACTAATGCATCCAAGATCAGACCCGATCGAGTACTGAGTGCATGGACTGAACAGCACATGCTCACACTTTTCAATAAGTTATTCATTAAAAATCCCTGTTTATTCCTATTGTACAATATTTTATTTTCTTAGAAACTGAATTTTGTTTTTCTATTAGGTGTGAGACATAATTATCAAAATTAAAGGGAATAAACATTTAATTTGATAATTAAAATAATTTACTTTAAATGACAATATAATTTATTGAGAATGACCTGTATGACTAGTGTCAATGAAAGAGAGGGAAGATGCAAGTTCACCAAATTTCTGATTTAAAGTGTTTGCATTTTGCAGCAAAACATGGTTTCAGTTTGATTAGAAGCACAGAAAAAATATTTATATAAAGATAAAAGTTTTGAACAAAGGGAAAAGTATTTTTACCTGAGACTCTGGAATCCAAGGCTACATGTGTAAGCCGAGACGGAGTCGGAAAGAGACAGAGAGGGAGGCAGACAGGCATAGAAACAGGGAATAAAGAAGAGAATGGATATCAGAAAGAGTTAGGTAAAGGAATGCAGAGGAAGAAACAAACAGAAAATCTATTGAAGAAATGGACAGAAGTAACAGCAGCTACAGTTACAGAAGTTTCTTTCTAGCTCAGTGAAAGGAGTAAAAACGTTTAAAATGAAGTTGGAGTGATTAATCACAATACTAAATGTCCCAATGGGTAAAAGAGCCTTGATTTGTGGATATATTTCTGTTTATAAAACCAATTTGAATTAATGCTGCAGCTTGTCTTGGGTAAAGTGAAGCCTTTGTTAACACTCTCCATCTGCTTTTTCTAATTTAAAACGTGCACAGTTTGTCTTTTCTTTGTTTTCAGACCATCTGAATCAGTTTCATCCCGGTCTGCATCAAAACATTTCTCTTTTGTCAGGATGTGTACGGCCTCAACTTCCAGTGTGAATGGATCAGGAAGCAGAGTTCTCTGCTTCTGTGCTTTTATTTATTTTTATTTTTTTACATCTTTTCATCATCTCCACTTCAGTGATTTTACGCTGAGACAAATCAAAAACACCTTCGCAGCAAACCGCGGTGCTGAGAAAGCAATTGACAATAGGGTAAGCCTTGCATATAAAACAGGATCTAGATGCTTGTGAAAAAGAATGACCAAGGAAGTGCTCCATTCAGCCGCTGACCATGTAATGTGATTAAAAGGCGCTTTGTGCAAATGGCAGTTATTCAGAGTTTGAAAGACAAAATAAGCTCCCAGTTCCTTTAAGAAAAGGTAACGCACTGCCTATTCATGGGAGTCCAAAGCATGGAGTTACTTTCCTGACGGGAGCCTCGAACAGAAGAAAAGAAAGAGAAAATGGACGACGTGCAGAGGCGGCCCCCGAGGAGGGAAAGATTAATAAGATCAGGAATGTGACCCTTCCAACAACTCCCTCACTGCAATCTCCTCTCGCCTCAGAGGTGGACCCGGGCTGCAGAGAGGGGATTGCTTGAGAGAGAACCTGTAAATACGTAATTAGGACTCGAGAGTTTTGGAGGGTCGGATCTTTTTGTTTCGCGGCTAATGTGCCGCCATGGAGAGGCAGGAGGATGACACTTGGGAGAACGGTGTTTGAGGCTGGGTGTCAAGGTTTAACTACGGGACCTTTGGCAGAGGGGAAGATGTGGAGGGAGTCTGAAGTAAAGGTCAATAAGAAGTGGCATCTCAGAACTCATTATCCTCATTAATGCCAGGTGAAGCGCTGCTATTTTGGAAAAAAATGATATTCCAAAGGGGCCTTCCATTGGTTCCCTGGCTCCCTCAATACCTGCCCTTGACTCACTAATACAGAAGACCCACTTCAGCAGTTTAAAAGGTGGAATATATTAATTTTTATATAAATTACAAAGTTAATATGTGGTTCTTTTGAAGGGAGAATATGTACAGTGGCAAAAAAGAGCAACAGATGACAGAAAAAGCAACATTCAAAATTTTTACAAAATTCAGTTTTTCAGCAATCTGTTCTGCAAAAGATTGAAATATTTCCGTTCACATCAGTTTCTTTATAACTCTTGCAGATGGAGGAAAACATTTCCATTCGGCTCAGCAGGTCATTGCCTGTAGAATAACAAAGATTTGCTGCTAATATGATTTTAATAAATAAAACAGCCTGGGTGAAGGTGAAGGTCCAACCCAAAGCTGCTGAAGGAGAAATTAATCAAATCTAAACTTGAACAAGAACACAGAGCAGCACGTCGTTCTCACTGAAGAGGTTTTTTATGAGTGAAATGGCTCTTCATCCAGGGCGCCTCTGTGTTAGGTGGAGACACAAGCTTTAAAAAATTATACATGAAATTTACAGCTAAATTAGATTTTATTTCTTAGTTGTTTAGTGAGTGAGGAGTGTGCACAGTTTGGCCATTTACAGGCAAATAATGCTTCATTTATTCATCTCTACAGAACTGGATTCATTTGAACTGGATTATTCTAGACTTTGCTGTTTTATTAATCAACCTTAGACTTATTGTAGCATGAAAAAAAAAAATTATTTAAATCCCAGTTTGGATTTATAAAAATTATTTGTAAAAATAAAGCATAAGAACCAGATTTCCCATGTTTGGGAACCAGTGCTTTACCGGTTCTCAGTAAGTCTGACAGAGCGCCTCCTGGCTGCTCTGATAGTTTCAGTTTGCTGTGGAAACTGGGCTCCAGCCAGCAGAGGTTGAGCTGTGCACCCTGACAACATCACTAACAACTCCTGACTAGTTTGTGGTGGTTGTTAGGAGAGCGTGGGCAGCAACAGAAGTATAAAATGATCTAATGCCTCAAACCCTTTCTGAAAATACCAGCGTTCACACTCCTGCGTTGCCCTTTTATGCCTGCCAATAGATGAGTTCCCTCTGGGGCCTGGGTCTCTCTGGGAAGCGTGTGTAGGTGCGTGTGTCGCCGTGGCTCACCGATGGTGCAGTGCTCTCCCGTCCAGCCCTGGTGGCAGTCACACTTGCCCTCCCGGCAGACTCCATGGTCGATGCAGCGTGGGTGACAGTCCCTTTGCTCGCATTCTGGTCCCGTCCAGCCTTCCTCGCAGTGACACGCACCACCGATGCAGGAGCCGTGGGAACCGCAGTCCACCACACACACCTCTGTTGCAGAAACAAGAGAGCTGCTGAAACATGCATCTTCTGTTCTGTGAAAGCCCTCAACCCCCTTCTGCATCTGCCACTAAAAAACAAGAAAGAAACCCTCTCCGATGTTTGCTCAGAAGAGTCAAACTGGGCCAAAAAGTTACACAGTAAACAAAATTTGTTTGCAAAACTTTCTCTGTCGTGGGGCTAAATGCTGCAACCACTGAAATGCCTGATAACATTTAATGTGACCAGTAATTATTAGTTTGCTAGATTGTTATTGCAGTATTTTACATGAAAGACTTCAGATCCTGACTCTCACAGGAACGTTTGATCTCAGAGGATTAGTAACATTTTTTTCCTGCAGAAATGGAGTGCAGCAAACACATTCAGACACCTTGAACTTCCTCAAATGTATGTGAAAGGCCAGCAAAAAGAAGCTACTATTATTAAGGGTAAAGGAAAGCATGTGTGATTCTTTTTTCAAACAAGTTTATAAGAAACACAAATTTGTAATCCTATAAGTATTAAACCCCTTTATTGTGATGCTCCTCAAGGAGGCTGAATGCAAATACATGCCACACTTCTAAGGTTTTTATTTGGTAAAACCCTGGAGAACCATCTGTACATTTGTTTCCACTGAACAACTATGTGCAACTTTTAGTTGATTTATAGTATAAAAATCCATGGAGCTTTGGATACTTATCTAAGCATCACCCCAAATATGATAAATGTGATGCTTGCATATTAGAACTTAGTTGTAACTTAACTGCATAATTTTTGCTCCAAAGAGTGAAAATATTTGCCAAAAAATATATTTCCATCAATCTCCACAGCCTGGAAACATCAAGACATTTCTGCAGCACATTGAAGCAAAATTAAAAGTGACTATTTTACATCTTAAGTGTTAAATAGAAACATATAGTTTTCTAAAAATGCAAGAAGGAAGCTTTCAGAGTCAGATCAGATCAACTTAATCCTGTTTCCTTCAGCTGAAAATTTTTGAGGGCTGAAATTATCTTATCAGCAAACGGCTTGAATCCCTCTAACAAGTGGCTGTCATCAGGAAGTGTTTACAACATACATTAAGCAATTGTCTCAATAACTACCTTGGAATGAAAGAAATAAAAACAGACTTTTGTTTGTGATGCTTTCACAGTTTAATGCTCCACTATTTTCATGGATTGCATTATTTATCTGTGCGGCTCTATTAAAATGAAACAAAACCTGTCTATGTCTAAAAAGCTTGTAAGAATAAAGATCTGCAATTACTGTATGTGGAAAAACTTCCAAAATAAGCACTTTGGCAAATGATGAAGCCGCGCTTGCCTCGTCTTAGACTGAAGCTGGGTTCTTTTGTCTCGACTCAGAGATGTGTAACGAACATGCTTTCTTATAGTACTGCAAACAGAAGAGCAGCTGTTGCAGATATGTGTTGTCTTCAGAAAACTAACACGATTGGATGTGTTGTTGGTGAGGAATCGGAGTTTTTCATGTTAAAGATAATGCTCAACAAGCTGCTTCTGCTCCTGCGGGAGATGGAGACGTGCAGATTTTACAGAAAACAAGAGCTACTATCAAATCTTGTGAGAGAATACGTTAAGAAAAGTAACTTTTTTAAGGCTTTGAGACTCCAGGGAACCATAATGAGAAATGTTATCCACAAGAGGAGAAAGCATGGATCAGTGGCAAACCAAGCAAATATTCTCATCAAAAACTCAAACAGGTGGTCACAAGAGAACCCAGAACAATTATCACAGTTAAGGTCAAAGGTCATGATTCAGCCATTGAGTGTTTTTGACACAGTAACTACCATTGTTACTATGGATTTGAAATTAATAGTAATTGCATTTAATTTGGCCATTTTAATGCTGTTTATCAGCTGTTTGTCATTTTGAATGACTCTTTGCAGAATTTTGGTTTCATTGTTTATTTTGTATTTCTGTCTGTCCTGTTGGATGGATTATATATGCTGTGTGTTGTGTTGTAATTTCTTTCATCATCAATATATTGTAAGAAAAAGTGGCACGAGTGTCAAAAAGGGATGAGCAAAATTTTAAAAATGTGATTAAATTAAAATTTTCATTTCAGAAAACAAACAAAAAAATTACCATGTAGAACCATTTCTAAAAGTAAAATCAAATGACTGAAAAAACAACAAACACAGGCACACCAGTCAGTTTTTAAATCCAACATGTTTATAGGAAGCTGGTAAGTTTATATGCTGCCTTTCATATCGACTTCAGAGAAAATAAATGAACCAGAGTCATTCGCAGCTCACAATGTAGCAGGAAAGTAATAAAGTGGCTCCTCATATTGTTCCTGGTTTTTCCTTTAATCCAGTCCACTCCCACTGTTTTGCCCTCACTCATCCCTTCACCGAGGGTTTTTGACTGTCTGTCTCCTCCAGCTCACTGAATGAAGTTTTTCTTCGATTGAGGGACCTTGGATGGTTCTGATTAAGCTGAGCAGACACTGTAGAATATTAAGCGTGCCTCTGGAGGGGAGTCATTTAATTCCAAAGGAATACCTCCTTCTCATAGAATCTATGCAATCAATTTTTCATTAGTGCAAAAGTGTTTATCTGCCTTTAACATGCCCCTGACTCGAGCTGGATGGGGGTTGTGGGCGGTCGATCCATGCTACAGCTTGTTAATTAAAGTTTATTTAATTGAAGAAGAACCGCAGCATTAATTACGAAGGAATCCTCCACACAGCCAGATGGGTAAACTCCCCAACTCTTGGACCGCTCTGCAGCGAGGCCAGACTTATCAGTTCTGCTATTGACAAGATGTCCTGCTGCACAAGTGGATTTGTCTGAAATTTTTGAACACTTTAAAAGAATTGAAAATTACTCCTTTAGACAAAACCTAAATGAAGCGGGACACAAAGGAGGGAAAAAAATCCTGTTCTCTAACACAATCGTTCCTTTGTTCCTGGGACCATCCAAACTGGCTTCATGCTGCTTCAAAAGGTCTGCAAAGGAACCCGTTCTTTCAAACGCACCATCCCGACGCATTTACACTTTGATTTTCACAAGTTCAGCCCAAGAGAAATATGCTCAACTCTTTTAAAGAGAGTGAAGCAGACTGAAAGTTTTGCTTTTAATTGTTTGACTCAGTATGTGTTCCTCTTCGGCTGCAACACGCAGGGAAGGAGTCATCTCTGAGAGGGGCAACGGCGCATAAATCACCTGATTCTCAGATAGAAGCCAGGAGGGGCCAGCCTTTGAACTAACAAGACACCTACCTGTGTCGAAAGGCAAACCCATCTAACGCACAGAAGGTAACTAATGAAGAGATGGCTGCAGGCAGACAGGAAGACAAAAATCTCTCTTCTTCCCCACATCTCATGAAGCTGCTACCAAAGACTTCCAAAGATTATTTCCAACTAATCTTTAAGTCCGCATGTGCAAAGGAAGAACATATGCTAAGGTTCAGAGGAATAAGAGCTCCGGTATTAACATATGTTTCATCTGCAATCAAGGTGTTGATTACAAAACTGTCAGAGTGTGACTCACCCACAGCTTGATTTAATTAGCTCAAAACATATTGAATCAGAATATTAACTTTTTAGGTTTAAATTGTTGGAGATTATAAACATGTTGCAGATGTCACCTCTTGCTAAACACAAAGACGTTTGTGACTGTTAAAATCATAAAGTTTAATTTTTAATTATTTTTTATCAGTTTTGAAACACTTCTGGTAACTTTTACACCCATTAAACATCTGTACACAACCCATTTTAATCCCAGTCTGCTTCCATGCAAAACATCACTGATTCATTTATTTTTCCTCTTTTGAGTTACAAAGATGAAATATGTTTAAATATTGAAATATTGACAGTTTAGGTTTGTTGAGGTATTTTATGACTCTGATCCATGTTTGAAACGGTTTAATCTGATGAAACATGACAGATTATGAGCAGTAAAATAACAATAAAACTATCACCAAAGTCCAGCTGGAAGGTATTCTCACACTAGTTGCTTTGTACAGTAAACTATAGACACATCACAGTAGTGAAATTTAATTTAAATAATTCAGTACTAAAAAGGAAACTCATATTCATAACATCATTAAAAATACAATATTTAGTTTCTCATATAATTAGAGAATTACATCCACACAGTAAAAAAAAGTTATGTTAATCCAGAAGAGTTAGCAGTGGAGCTGAAGCACCTTGGGTTTTATGTCTCCTCTTCCTCCACTGCAGCAAATTAATGCTGCATTTTCTTTCATTTGGAAAGTCTTGAATCTTCGCTCAACTCTTGAAAGGACTTTGCTTCTCACTTATTTAAATGTTGTGGTTGTCCTTGTATGGCCTTCTCTACCATATGTTTTCCTTCCACTAAGCCTTTTGAAGGCTCTATGCATGGATATAGCACAGTCTGACTGTAATTATGACCGAAGAGCAACAGTCCAGCCATTTTTCTCTGCCGTTATCCTGGTTGATGGTGCTCTTTTCCTACCGTGCTTTTTTTCCTTCTACTGAACTTTCCATTAATGTGCTTGTATGAAGCAATCTGTCTGCTGGACAGCTGAAAAGGCAGCAGGTTTCTCTGTAAATAGTTTTTAATTAAAAATTCTCTTGTCTACAAAAGTGAATTTTAGGTGTTTGTTTGCTATAAGCCATAATTAGCAAGCAGAAATAAATTCTTGCAATATATCAGCCTGTGTGGGTGTTAATCCTATATATGCTTCATTGTTCAAACTGAAATAAATTAACCTTTCAATGATTTTTAAGTTTTTTGACTTGTGCCTGTATAAAAGAAAGAAAATTGCTCTGGGTGTGACAAGTCTCTGAGGCGGTAACGCAGCGTCTCACAGCGGACGGCTCCTGCTCCCGGCTCAGGCAGTCAGAGGCAACGAGATAAAAAAATCTCTACAGTATGAAAAGACGGAAGGTGGAAACGACCAGCTGCCGTGTTAAACGAATGAACTGATAATGAAGTATCATTTCCAGAGGAGTCTCTCCTCAGTCCTGCTGTTTATTCACCAAACTTTCCAAGCGTGAGTGCCTATCAGATGTAAACATTTGTCTTCCAACACTCAAGGAAAGCATTTTGTGTAGAATTTATTTTCAGCGCTCACCTTCAGATTATTTTCTAGATATAAAACATTGAGGCGTTCCATTGAGCCAAAAGGCATCTAAAAATCTTCCTGTCCAAAAGCTGAAGCTGGTTACATTGTTCTGAATGCATTTTGAACAGGTCGACACAATCGTTAAAATGTTCATGCCAATCATGCACTGAAAGCTTTACCTTCCTGAAAATAAGTAACCTTCCTGAAGAAAATAGAGGAATGTAATGCAGTGCTCTCAAACACAGCAGCACTGCAGCAGTTTGAACCAGACTTCATGCCCCCATTTATCATGGTTGCTGCAGGCGCACGCTACAAATTAGTGGGACATCACAAATGAGTAATTTTGTTGCTTCCTTATGGAAAATATCGGAAGAAAATAAGGTATATGATTGATTCAGAGCTTTCTTTCCAAATTGTCACACATTAATTTTAGAAAATAAATTATCCTTAAAGCTCACTAAATTATATTTTAAAACTAGAGATGATGATACCTGAAACTGTGATTTTACCACTTCAATTTTTTTAATAATCATTTAAAACGAAGCCATATATCACCATCACAGTTGTCATAATTTCATCAGGACTTGTGCTGCCAAGTTGAACAATTATTCCTTAACTTTCCGAATAACAAGACACCCACATGTGGCCCTACTGTGCTGCAGCAGAGATGTGTTATTTCAACTTGCAGCCTGTTAGTAAAGGCGCATACGTCTGCTGTTTGGTGGACCTGGTGCCTGGCGCAGCGAGGGAGAGTTTGTTTGGAATAAATACGGAGAAATGTGGTGCCAATTACATGCTAGCGTGGCTGAAACATTACCCAAGGATACAGTAGAAAAGACATAATCCCACAGATCTAACCACACAGATTGCTCCAGCAGAAATCATTATAGCTCAATCATCAATGAAAAGGACTGAATGGGAAAAAAGGCTACAGATTCATTTCTGCAAAGCCTAGTATCTTCTTTAACTTTGGTGAGGAACGCGTGGGTGTGTGTGTGTGTGTGTGTGTGTGTGTTTGTCTGGGATCTGAAAGACTCTAACTTTCTGCCTCCAATGATTACATCGAAAAAGTTTAAAAACACCAGAACTGTCAAATTTAATTAAAATACTAAAATTTAATTACAGCTGAGGCTCTTGATTAACAATTGAGTCACTCAACAGAAAAAGTAGTGAGCTATTCATCTGGGAATCAGCAATTTACCATATTCCAGTTAGAAGGTCAAACATAACAGCTGTAATTCTTGGGTTTTTAATTGCTGAGTTTCTTGAATAAGCCTGTAAATTTCATACATTCATGACACAAACATGCTGTTCAAATCTGTTATCTGGGGTTTAAGGAGCGCGTTCTGTCGTCACTTTCAACACTCTCATTTCAC
Source organism: Phalloptychus januarius (assembly GCA_902982915.1). Classification (NCBI taxonomy): domain Eukaryota; kingdom Metazoa; phylum Chordata; class Actinopteri; order Cyprinodontiformes; family Poeciliidae; genus Phalloptychus; species Phalloptychus januarius. Next base: position 7,576,212 of record CADWAE010000484.1, on the reverse strand, counting down.
AGAGGCGAGTAGCTGCAGAATTAACAACATGAAAACATCCTCCAGTCGACATGCAACAGTTGAATGGATAAAATGGTTTCTGACCTATGGAGCAGTCGGCGCCCGTCCACTTGGCCTCGCAGACGCAGGTTCCCGTATCGGTGTTGAACGTGCCGTGACTGGAGCATTGCTCTGGACAAGTGCTCTTCAGAATCTCGCAGCTGATCCCTCCCCATCCCGGGTTGCAGTGGCACTCGCCGTGATGACAGGCTCCGTGACCGGAGCACGTCGGGTCCACACAGTCCACTGAAGACACACAGCCAGGGTGACAGCTATGTCACTTTGCCACTTCTAGATTTAAACATATTTATTTACCCTGGCCACTCTGAATCTTCAACCAGCCAAAAGTCACTTTCAGAGGAAAAGCTCGAGAGCCGGATGATGGCGAGCGAGCCGCAGCTTTCGTTGCTGCCAATAGGAATTTTCCACCCGATGTTCAACTAGCTGCTCTACGATGTATTATAGGGTAGTTCCAACATAGAAACAGTATAATTATGCTCCATTATGGGCACTGCGAAACAATGCCCAATTAGTGTCTGGACTGATATGATCAATTACTATACTGATCTAGGGTAATAATTGCCAATTATGACCTACATAATCAACCTATTACTAACTAGAAAGAGTTGCCAAAAATATTCCATCTTCCTGCCTTATTTCTATTTTTATAAGGCTGCAACTAATGAATATTTTAGTAATTAATTATTCTATCAGCTATTCTGACGATTAGTCGATTGTTCTAATTAAAAAAGGCATATTACGTTGAATTTTTATTGAACCACTTCAGCTTTTTTATACATTAGAAATGCATAAGAAAATGCAACAAAAAAAATAATCGCATTATTTTTTTAAATAAGACAATAAACCTATTTTTCTAGTTTTTTAGTTATTGTAGAAAATGATGCATCTGAGGCTAAAAAAATACTTCCAACATCAACATGTGAAAAGCTCAGTCCTTTCTGTTTGACTTTGCATAAGTAATGTGTAGGGCAGATCTTTTGATTATATTAGTCAATTATTAACTGGTCAGAAAAAATTACTTTGTAGGAGAAGCAAAAACAATGTCACTTAAAGAACTTTGGGTAGAATATTACAAATGACGTTTTTTTTCATTGTAAATGTAAATGCATGTATTTTTTGTACAGTTTTAGCTGAATTACGGCTCTGACTGTATTGTTCTTTCATCAAATGACCTTTCTTGAGTCAGTATATACCAGTTAGCTAGCAATCAATAATCGATTCATCACCATTAATTGTTTCAGCCCTACATTTTCATGCATTTTTATATTAGCAAGGAAACTTAAAATAATCAGGAAATCCTCTAAGAGCTGCAGATGCAGCTCCTCTCCAATGCTTCTTCACTCCAAAGAAACCTCAACATATTCATTAGTGAACTCAATAGCTTTACCATGTAGGGTCAACAACTCCCACATGTAAATCTGAGCTGATAATTGCCTTTTATCTGCATGCAGATCGATAAAGTTAAATGCAATGAAGTGAAAGGGTTGGAGGTGGGAGGGGCGGCTGACTAGAAAGAGGAAGCAGCTCTTTCTTAACAGAGGAGCAGATGCCACAAACTGATTGATTTTCACAGGTGTCATCATCTGTGGAGGCCTGTAGTAGGTGACTGCATCGACGGGCAAAGCGCAGTCTGTTCAAGCTTGTACCCCGATGAGGTCTTAACATTTAAAGAGAGTTAATTTATACACACGATATCAATAACAACATCCAAAGCATTATCCGCTTGGTGGAGTTGAAAACGCCGATTGTTTCACTAGCAGAATGAGTCGATTTCCCCAGAGCATCACAGAGAAATGTGTTGCATCGGCCGGCTTTGAATCCAGCAGGAAGAGTTTTTCTTTCTGGCTTACCTTGATCACAGTTGACTCCTTTGTGGCCAGTGTTGCACACACAATTTCCCGCCACACAGAGTCCGTGTCCCCCACACTGTGGATCGATACACTGGGCTGCTTGAACGTCACACTCGGTGCCCTTCCAGCCGCTATGGCACTGACAGCGCCCCCTGCTGTACAGGCCATTACCGCTACACAGCACAGGGCAAGCAGCTGAGGAAAGAGATCATGTTTGTCAAAATTATGCAAAAATGTAAGTTTGGACCATGACTAGATTATGTTCTAGCTTTATTAAATAAAATCTACATGCATAAAACTTTATGTAGCTGAAATATTCTTGTAGGGAGGCCATATTTAGTATTAATAATATTGGTCCTGACAGACAAACTAATTATTAGTATTATACATGTCTTCTGGCCAACGGACACAACCAAAAGGTCACATTATAAACAATCTTCCATGTTGATGCTGTTACAGAAGCCCTTCTCCATTGTGAAGTCTCACTCCAGCTGGCTAATGTCTGCTTTGGTTTTAGCCAAGTTGGGTGTGTCTCCGTTGGTGTGTGTTCCTCAGTATTGTGGCATGAAAATGGGCGGGAACATGAGAATGTGGGCCAGTGTTAGCACGCAGGAGCTGCGGTCGATGCTCTGATGTCATTTGCAGCGATACTCAGCAGAACCTTGAGGTTGTGGTCAGATGAAATGTAATCCAGATATATACATCCCAACAGTGGCTTCAGTGACTGCGTGCAGCAACAGCACAGAGAGTCATGCAAGGCGCTTTGCAGTCAAAATGAACGAAACAAGAGGAAGGCATCTCAGAGCACATCGCCTTGTGCACTAACATTTTAATAAAGGTCTGAAACCCATGCAGATTACCATATTTAGTCATATGGTAATTATTGTTAATGTTATCATTAGTTAAGATTATAGCTGATGTTATATGTCATCCTCTGGTTTTATTATGCCTCTCAAATAAACGTAGCTATTTCATTTTGTCTCAAAAACAAACAGCCCAAAGTGAGAAGCAGTTCAGACTAAAACTTCACCCAATCAACAAAGGCAGGCTGCTGTCAATGAAACAGATTGTGAGCAATTCTCGGCCTGGGTAGAACCACACTGAAGTTATGAAAGATGGGTCGGAACTGCTGGTTCCGGTCGGGACTGACTGTGGTAGAACCGGTTTAAGGCCAAGCTTTACTGGCTTGAGTGACTCATTTAGCTATTTTCAAAATCAGTGAGATGTTTAAAACAAAGCTGGAGAAAACACTGCATCAAAAGAAGCTGCTTAAGGAAAGACAGGAAGATTCTGTAGTTCAATCAGGCTGTGAGAGAGCGAGAGAGAGCAAGACTTCTCAGACAACAGGAAGGCTGGACGACAAAGCTGCTGGGTTTTAAGCATTTAAAAATTCAACTTCAAAATCTTAAAGCTAAGGTAAGGATCTATTGTTTAGTCAACAGAATGGGCTCCATACTAGAGGCTTATATGTTCTCAAGTCAATTAGTACCCAGCCTGAGGCGTTACTGAGTACAACTTGCAAGCATTCATCAAAATGGAAATAAAGAAGGAAGATGTGCAGCCAGTGGAGTGATGTCTGCTCTTATTTCTGCTTGCAATTAGTCCAAACATCTTGTTAGCTTAGATATCTTCACGAACAGAAACAGCTCTAACAATTGTGTCCAATGGAAAGTTTAATAAAGTGTGGATTGTAAATATTTAACATATTTCTTCCAGCTTGTGAGATGAACTGGCTGCCTGTCCAGGTTGAATGTGGTTCTCCGGGAACTAGAGTTCTTGATGTTCACCTTTATGAATGAAGGGAAGCTAATTCAAGGAAACGCAATTCATCAGTCAAACTCAAGAGATGGAAATTGATTTAGCTCATTTTTCTTCAGTTTGAGTAAACACACGGGGCCAGATTCAGTTCACCTTGGTCTTATTAATAAAAGAAATAAAAATAAAAAAGAAGATTGTGGAAAAAAATCTAACTGATCTGTGGCCTGGGTTAGACAGACAAAATATACTTGTTGAGATTAAGGTGAAATAGGTCCATGTTAAACTTATCAGATCAATTTTCCATTAAAAGAATATTGAGCTGATAAGCCCTAAAAAGACTGAAGGGACCATTTAAGGCAATTATTAAAGCTGAGTAATTACCTCTGGAGCAGTAAGGTCCTATGAATCCAGGGAAGCAGTGGCACGATCCCGACACACACTCTCCATTCCCATAGCAGTTGTGTGTGCACTCCGTCACAGACTCTGTGGGTGCAGAGGTGTGCAGCTATTAATACCGCTATGAACTGTCATGTTGCAAAAAATCTTTAACAACTGCATAGTGCAAGAAAACGGCATGAAAACCAAGCTGACTTCTTTAAAGAATTAAGTGTCTCTTATGTGCCGCGCTCTGATCCAGCATGGCATACATTTCCAGCTGTTTGTCTATGTCCCACTAAGGTCTAAGCCTCCATAGCTGTGCACTGCATGCTTACCGTTCGCATCTAAGCCCTGTTAAGTAAAATCCACAAAGATGCATTTTAAATTAGACCACATAATTCCATGTCCTTGAGACATTTCCTTCCCCTGCTGCCTCCTCTTCTGCATCACCAACACCTCAGCCCCGTGAATGACTGATCATGCCCACACAAGCCATGCAATCTCCTGAGTGTTTACAGCTCAAATCCTCTCTGAGTTGAAGTTAATCTGACATATCCTACAGACAGATCTTGTGTTCTTTCAACAGACCAACGCTCATAAATCGTAGCCCCAAAAGACCAGGGCCCTCATTTTGATGGGCGTTAAGAGGGCCAACTTTTATGTTATTACTTTAGCTTGTATTGGATGTTCATTGAGCCAGTGTCAGACTCAAGCAATTTTGACCTCACACATCGATACCTTCATATTTGTAGGGCTGGATCAATGGGACTCCCCAAAGGAAAGAAAAAGAAAAACGTTAACTCAACCCAAGTGTTTTTCCTTCCTCATAACCCACAAGGAAATTTCACAGACCTCAGAACATGGAAGAGGTTGTTAGGAGGGTAGGATCAATGCTCTGTACAGTCTTGCATTATAGTGCTAAGCACAATAATCCACTGCAGTGGAATGAAGACCTAAATCTACGCTGTGGAAACTTTGTGGAAACTCAATTTGTCTGGGAAAGATTCTCAGATACTCACATTCAGGCCCAGCTGTTCTAGGAAATTAAAACCTTCCAAACATGTCATCACACATCATTTACACTCATTAGTCCTCCCAGCAGACGTGTGTCCTCTCACCCTGGATAATGGTGTTGTAGGAGACAACTTCCACGCTTCGTCCGTCGTTATAAAATGCAAAGTGCCACACCCCTGAGTCCAGGTACTGGATGAATCCAGCTTGGTGGACGGTGACCGGGTGATCGATCCGGGCCCTTGTGTCTGGTTCGCTCAGGGTCCACTGCTCTTTGGCAATGAGCCGGCTGCCATCCAGGAGCTCCACAAAGTCGTACTGTACAAAATACAAAGAGCTTTTGTCAGCAGATAGAAGTGTTTGCTATTCAGTCTACAAAGAAAGAATGTTTTTTTGTGTAGAATACTTTGTATGCAACCAGTGGACTTCCCTCTGATGGTATATATGCAAAGTTTTGATGCAAGAAACAGCCAGAAGTGGATTGTGTATACATAGCAAATATTCACGTATAATAATTGTTGATTTTCCTTTGGCAGGTATTTGGAGTTGATAGATATTGTCTGGAGACGTGTTTGTGTACTGATGGAACTGGTACGGCTCTGAGGCAAATGCAAAAGCTACGTTGTGAAGTCTGATGGGAATTTAAAACACATTATGTGTTTATTACAGTCTGTTAAATTAACCTTGACAATGTGGTGTGAAAATGCTTGTCGAAAAGTCGGATTGGTTGCTTCATCTGCATGGAATGAATAAAATACGTATCTGTTTAGTTTTTCCAGATTAAGTTTAGGATGAAGGTCACATTTTAACATCGCTAATGTTTGATATGTTTAAATTCCCTTATAATTACATTTATTTACACAGATTTCTGATAAAAATACAAATATATAATGTAACAGATTTTGCGTATTTTTCATTTTTCTTATTGGATGAAAGCATTTATTTTCTTCTTCTCAAAATAAAAAACATTGATTTACTGTGTAAACAAGGTGCAACGAGTTATTCCTGCCAATGAGTAAAGAGGTGCATCTGCTCTCATTGCACCTGCTCAGCAGCACCTGAACCACATTTTGACTGGAGCTGTAACGTGTAGCAAAAAAACAGCGCATTGCATACAGTACAAACAATCCCCAAACAGGCTGCAGGCTGCAAAGTAGCACAGCAGATGAAGACAGCAGATCCCCAGGCTAAAGCAGTTGTTAGCTACACAGATGTACTGTGTCTACACTGAAGTCTGTGGCTGGAAAAAGAGTCTGTGGGCTGCTAAGGAGTGTGTTGCATACAGATTGGCTCTGTAGCTGCGTTTTGAAAAGAGCAGCAATTCAAACCCAGAGATGAGGCAGGTTGCTGCAAGTTACAAAGCATCGTTCTTTTTCAGCTTTCATATGTAGATTCCTGAAAGATTTCTAACAATTTCCGCATTATGTTACAATATAAGAAGGAAAATATGTTTATGGAACAGTTTGAACATTTTTACACAAATGTTGAGATTCTGCAGATATATAACAGTCTGTTTATTCATGCATGATGGCTGCCACTATAGATCAAAGTCAACAAGGTTATTTTGACACAAGCACAGCCTGACATGAATATTAGAAAGATCCCCCCCCACACAAACAGACATTTGGATATTCAGACAATTTCAAGAACATCTTGACTGACTGGAAGGAGAGAACACGGTTGTTTGAGAAGTTAATAGTGTACATTTCTTATTTTTGTTGTCATTTATTTATTTTTTGTTATTTTATCTCGTTAACCTGTTTTTGTGTTCCCGTTCTAGATTTTTTCTATCTACTTTGTATTTTTACAAGAAAAACATTTAGAAAAACAGTTCAGACACCTTTAATGAGGCGAGCTGGATGAAATGCATCCAACCTGATTATGTGGAAGCAGCTCAGCGTTGCTGCTTCTGCAGAATAGGAAGGATTTTTTTTCCCTCTTCCACCAGCCTCAGCCGTACTTCTCTGACTTTGGAAAGAACTTCTACCAACCATGTGACTACAAAGCTAAACATCCCCCACTGCATGCACACATTCATGCTATCGAGGTGCTCCGAGTGCAAACACTACATGTGTCTTCAGCAGGCGTTCTCTATTAACAAGTTTTGTGAGGCTGAAAGTGAAACAGAAAAATTGCAAAAAGTATCCTAAGTTTCTTAAAACAGCTAATTTACTTTGCTCTTTTGTTCATTTTCCAGTTGAATTCAGTTTGACGTGTTGAAGTTTTAGTCATTGACTTAAGAATTCTTCAAGTACTTAGAAGGCATATGTATGCTTTTATTTTGAAGTGAGTGAAGACTGTTTCCTCTCTCACATTCAAACAACAGAACTAACAACCCTGCAGTTCTCTAAATTGGTTGAAAGAACCATAAAAAGCACATCAGACTCAGAGTTTCAGCAAACATCAATGTGCATAAAGCAGGAGAGAGGTCAAGTCAACATCCTGGTTCAAACTCCTTGGAGAGAAGTTGAGTGGGTTGGGAAGAGATATTAACCTGGCAGAAGTTGACTTCTTGAGGGGGAAATAATAAAACAGTTCATCCCACAAGCATTGCACCCCCCGGCCAAGCGCATACATCTTGATTAGCTGGTGCGAAGGCCCCCTAACTCATCTCAATCTAACAATGCAGGTGAATAGCAGTCATGAGACCAAGCGGGAAGAGGTTCCCAGATGTCTCCTGGATAGAGGGGAAAAGTCTGCGCCTTCCCAAGTCTTTGAAATGTGTAGAGATTGACCTGACTGAATGCAAACCTCAAAGAAAAAAAACCAAAAAGTTACTTTCTCCAAACTTGTCTGATTTGTATCATCACAGACAGACACTCAATAGCTGATGGAGGAAGTCTGTGTTTGACAAAGGTCGAAAGGTTGTTGCACTTAAATGCTATCTTGTCTTCCAAGCAGTGAATGCGACGAACAGTCAATATCTCTCATTGGGGTCTTTCATGCTCAGTTAAGTAAATGCATTGATTTGTTCCTCCAGTACCTGAGCAGAATGTAGTTTAGAGGCAGACACAATGGACACAATGTTGCACATTGACAAGGATGAGTGTCGGAATAGCAATGGCTTAAAACATGAACGTCGTGTCTTGCTAATAAGGATGCTTTGGACTTTGATTTTGCTCCGTTACCTTTTTCCTTCCGTTCTTTCTTTCTTTTTTTTTGCTTCGGAAGTGCAGACTAAGTCAGCCATTGTTACTTATATTGAACTTTTTTCCCATCAAAGTGTGGCCCTAACACTCAACACTTAGGTAAAGCCCACCTTTACTAAGAGCGAATGAGTAGAAGGTGAAGCTGAGAGCTTTTTCTGTTGAGTGTGGAGGAAAATAACTATTGTCTGAGAGCTTTCATCACCATCAGCACACACCAGACACTTAGACGCAAAGAAATGTCATTCAAGAGTTGGTCATCAGACATTCTGGAAACACTTCAGTTTGATATTAGCATATATCTATAGAAACGGAAACACAGATAAAAACAAAACTAAGTTTTTATTTACAAATGAGCAGATGTTCAAAATCCACAACGCAGTAAGTGAATTAATAAGGACAAATAAATTACCATCAATAATTAGGATTTATTGACAAAGTTTGTATTGTGTCAAAAGTAAGAAAAATGTTAATGTTAAAACAGATACTTATTATTTTATTATAATTTGCTCAATATTTTGGTTAAAGCCGCTTTAACCATTTGGCCATTTAGCAGTGATTACATGAATTAGTGCAGGTTGCAATAAAAAACATTTTCACATGTTTTGATGCAAAATATTTTTGTTTAACTTTAGAATAAACATTATGAACCAACTTGGCATCAAGAGACTCATTTTTCTCAAACTTATTTTTAGATGCTCACATCATCCTCAATATTTTATGGTTCCATTTATAACTACTGTAGAGGTTTTAGTTAAAATTGTTAGGTGGCTTTTATTTAGAGACAAGCAACACTTTTGTGTGGAAATCTGTTCTTGCAGAACTAAAACTAAACCCTGTAATCATTTTAGATTAAAATTGAAACAGTTTCATAACCAAAATCAACTCTGTAGTCATGAAGAATTGCCATCAATCTTCACTTAATTCAATGGTATTGTGTTTGGCAATGATTTAATTTATTTTCTACTATTGAACCTAAAGATCTCTGTGTTATGCTTTATAACAGTGTTATTGTCACACTGTTCTCCATTTTGCCATTACTGCTGTATATTGACAAATTTTCTCCACAGCTCCAAGTTTATGGAAACATAGATAATTATGTGAAACACCAACTCCTGTCATGTTTTTGAAGTATTCCTGTTCTAAATTGTGCAGGTATACTGGGATCCAGGGTGTGAAATTCCCAGTGAAATGCAGCAGATGAACAGCTAAGCTTAATTTTACGATGAGCTCACCAACTTTTTTTCTGTATTTAAACATCAAGTGATCATTTGAAATAAAATGTAGATATTATGTGTGTTACTAAGTGGTCATATAATAAATAGGAGACTCAGTAGTAAAATGGGTCAAATGGTTACCTTGAAATTTGGTTTCAAACATTGTGAGTGTAAAGTGCAGTGGTAGGTAATGTTGGAGTGTTATTGACCAAAGGCTGTGCTCCTTCCTACAGCAGGCAGACATTAAATAGCTTTATAGCAGTTTTAACCCTTTTTCACAATTTACATTTTAAACAATTGGTCAAGAAATACTTATACTTTAATTTCAGAAGAGTGTGGTATATGATAATCCTAAATGCACATATATAAACAAATGAAATAAGGAAAAACCCAACAACAGTAGAATTTCCAATCAGAGCCTGTTCAGTACAAAAAAGCAAAGTTTTCAGGGTTTCTTTACCTGAGTGTGCGATGGCACGAGACCCTTTCGCCCATAAACTCCAATCAGTGCACTCTTCTGCACAGAGATGTTGAATTTAAGGAAGTGTGGCTGCTCCATGCTGAGCTGAGAGCGCCAGAACACCCCTGGTGGGACGCTCTGAGCCACCCGCTTTCCGATGTCCACCTGTCCGGTATCGATGGAGCTGTTTTCAGGTTGAAGAATCCCAGGCTTTCCTGTAGCAACACGAAGAAAAGACATTGTGCATTCAACCACTCTCAACTTACAGTTTTCATAAATTATTTCTCTTTGGGTCTTTCTTTGCTTTCCTTTCCAGTGTTTCTCAATTAAGACAATACATAACTGTTTCATATTCCCTACAGATGGGCTGTGACCAAGCAAGACAGGACTTAAAGCCCTGATACGCAAAATAAATAAAAAGAATCATATATATTTGTCTTTTCAGAACAGCACAGATCTCCCCTTTTGTTTTTGGTCCCGGTGCTTCATGGAGTGAGGCTTCATATCAGATAAGGTGTAAATGGAATCTGTCAGAAGCACTTAGAGCTTCCTTCCCAGAGCAGGAGCTGCAAATCAAAACAATTTGCTGAATGATGTCCTCCAACCGTTACCTTATAGCGCCGAGATTCAGTGGGAGGTTATAGAGCATAGTATGTACTTACAAGGAAAACTGAGGTGGTCAACGTTTTATCACCTGAACAAATGTTCCTATTAAAAAGTAAAATGCATGAAGCTATTGCCGTAAAAAAAAGCTGTGGCTGGTGTAGGCATGCTTATAGAAGATACAGAGCGAGCTTGGCTTTGCCCCTCCTCTTCAGAGGCATTGTGGTGCACCGACACATGTACTGTAGCTGTGGCTATATCTGTTTGTGCCAGACCTCCTTTATTTGCATGCCTCAGTGTTGGGTGTGTAATGAGGCCATTGCCTGTCACTTCCGCTTCAGTCAAAGTGAGGCTTGGAAGCCAAGTTTACCTCTGGGGAGAATAATAGCTGGCTATTGATTGCCTTTAAACAGTCCAAAACCTGCCTCATGCTATCTTAATTAGCAGTACTTATGAGGATTTAAATCTAGCCCAGTTTAAACAATTGAGCTTTTGCCTGGCCTATTCAACTCAATTAATGCTTCCGTGGCCGTGCATTTTAAGCAGCCACACTGTGCTCGGAGATTCATTTGGTTGTTTTTTGCAGTAAAGGTGAGCTGAGATGGCCTGCCTGCTTGTTGATGAATACACAATAAACCAGGATTACGATTAGGGACTACAGAGTTGTCTGAAGTGACTGAATTGGTGAAAGATCTCTATAAATTTCCCCTGGTTCAGTTTGCAGAGGTCAGTGGAGGTAAATTTTTTTATACATTTATTTGTTTTACTATCGCAATCTGTCCTTAACTGCCATTTAAATCTTAAAATTTATTTTCACTCCAGTGCATTAAAAACCCATTAACACATTTTAGTTTATGCCTATATATTCATTTTAGATGTAAAGGTATCTGTTTTTTATCAGCACAGTTATTGTAATAAACACCATTTAGGTAGATAAGGAGATTTTGAGGTCTATTTAGTTTTACACAGACTTATTTATTTTGTCTTCTCTTAAAAATCTGATATGAAATTTTATAAACTTGAGGCTATATTTAAAGTAATATAGGGTTTACTAAAGAGCATATTAAAATCCTTATTTTGACCATGACTGTGTGAAAGTTATTTTTATTTCAGGTTAAATGCAGCTGGAGCTCATAAACATTGTCCCTCTGTTTAACATTTCTGGTCAGATGTTTATATTCACTCAGCAACTGTGAAATGTCTTAACATATTTCAAGTGTGGAGAAACAATAAATTCAAAGCATTGGTTTGAATTTATGGTTGATTTTCTCTAATCTACTTGAAAAGCTTAAATATAATATAATATATTTAATATAATATAATAAGACCTGCCTTTTAAATAATCGTCAATAAAATGTAGGCCATCCATTCAGAAAGCTTCCTGTTTTCAGGATGGCCAGGAATAAACCATCTGATGCAGACTGTCCTCCTCAGATGAAAGACAGTTAGTTAGGATGATCAGAGACGGCTGGGGCTCATGTCTGCTATGACCTGGAAACTGCTGGGACACCTGTGGCCACAGTGAAGCAAATTTCACACGCTCCAATATTAACACCTCTAGGCTTGACTGAAATGTGCAGCTGCCCCTCAGGCACATGCCAAAACAAAACAATTATGAAAATTATTAATTTTTATAGTCCTAGTGACAATATTTGGAGGAATCAAGATGTGGTTTTAAAGCGTTAGAACAATGGACCAGCACGGTGGTGGCACCGTCATGCCACTGATGGGCTGGATTGCTGCCACTGATGCTGCATTAGCCAAGGGGATGAAAATGGCAGATACCTCCAAGTTCTGCAACTTTATGTCAAAACATGACAGTCGATGTTTAGTTACACCTCGATGTAACTAAACAATGAGCAATAACTTACAAGCACACCAGGACTGGTTCTGGAAGGAAAGAATGAGGAAAATGGTAACATTCTGAACTCAGATATAAAGAAAATAGATAAACTGTGCTTAAAAACAAAACCATAATTTAGATTAATTATACTAGAATTAAAGACGAAAGAAAAAAATCCAGCAGAATTATTCCACACGCTTGTGAATAGAAGCAGCTTCTTGCTAATATAAATATTAGTGAGTTTTTTATCTAAATTATTTGCATTATTTTGGTCCATGAATGGATTACAACATTCACAACACATTAGTTGCATGTCCCATATAAACTGCTGTCAAACTCTACTTGATTGAATCAGGATGTTAACATTTCATTTTTAACATCTTCAGCTGAAATTGAATATAAATTCAGTTTAATGAGGTCATTAAATTTCTAACCTCCATTGTTGAATAAGTGAGTGTTAACACACACACACCCCCCCGCCCCCCCACACACACCCACCTGTTGTGTTACATTTAAATTCAAGATCTGAATAAGTTTGATTCACCTAATATAACAAGAGGATTATGAGATATGATTCTATTAACTGCAGTTATCGTTGTTGCATTTTTGCTTCTGACAGGATCATGTCAGGATTATGACACCTTGGCCTAAAAAGGGATTTTAAAGCTGGAATACATTGAAGTTCTGGTATTTTTTGCAAATAATTTAGTTTTAAAATGCACTTCAATCTTTAAAAAAGAGAAGAATATTTTGAAATTAGAGTGAAAACAAAATAAAAATGTCTGAGCTGTTTTGTAGTTATTTCATGGTTCTAAGTCAAAGCCTGGAAAATCATACTGTTTTCAGAAATCTTTACATTTCAGGAGATTATTTCTCTAGTAATTAATCAGCACCAGATCCTACAATATTCACATTTTCATTTTTTATTAGTAAGATCTTCAAAGATAAATTAGTAATTATGTTCATATTAATGGGAAATCAGAACAAAGTAAGAATTATTATTATTTTTTTTTTAAGTGTAGAATTTGGAGATTATGCAGAGGCCATCATAATGGCCTCTGCATAATCTCATAATAACAGCAGGTTTCTGCTAGCACAACCAATCCACAAAGCAGGTTTACCTGTTATGAGAACAGGTCCATTCCAGGTTCTGATCCACATCTACTGCTGCAAGTCCACAATTATTATCAATTAGAGAAAAAAATGAGTAGATCCAAGGGGACGATAGAAAAACCATATAACACTGATGTTTCTAGACATCTAATTTAGTTTTCATGCTCATACTGTGCAGGGCTGCAGGAAAATGAAAGCAAACTGCACATAAGCGACTGCAAGCTGGTATCAAATGGCCCGCGCGTTTCTGTGCTCTGCCAACTAGCAGAGGTCACAATAGATGACAGCAAATCCGTCCTGCCAAAAATTTCCAAAGAAATGCAGCTAAAGTGTGTTAAACGCGTCAACAAATGTTATTAAATGAGCAGTAAATCACAACTATATTCACTCTTTTCTTGTCTCTGTAACCACAAACTACCACTGCAGCTTTGAAAACAAAAATTCTTGTATCTTTTATTTATAAACTTTGGTTTTGTTTCGTCAGTTTTTATAACCATCTGAAGCTATAATCAAAGTCTCCCAAAAGACTGAAACATGTTTAGATTTTTTATCTGATGAAACACTTAAAATCAATGTGTTTAAACTTATGAAAGAATACATTTGAAGGAATAGGATGTCTTAAGCATTTTTGCAAATGGTCCACAGCTTTGAAAAGCACCACAAGGACAGTAGTGGGCATGTAGAAGCAGGTCAGAAACAGTTTTCCTGCTGCTGCTGCTTGTTTCTGCTGACTAACAGCAGATTGGAAGCAGGAAAGGCTGATTCTGTACGGGCGGCAATTATTGCTGCTATAGGGCAAAATGGCAAACATCAGTTGCTGTCATTCCCAACATTGATATTCTTGTATTGGCACCATTAAGAAGCACATTTCAAAATGTATGCATAAGTTGCATAAGATTCAAACGGAAGTTTATTTTTTTGAAGACAGATTGTCTTCAAATAATTTAAGCAGTACATTTGAAGGTTTATTTGAAACTCTTAGAAATCTGTGGCAAAGGCACAAAATAATATGAATAATGCAAATCATTTATTTGTCATTTGTGTTAGAAACTACAACAATCTACAGCTGTACTGTTAACATTATGCAGCAATGTGTCATTTCCAGCACTGCAAAAGTATCTATGCCCCATAATTTCAAGTCACAAACAAAAACCTTTGTGCATTTTTATGATCTAAGTCATTATAAAATGAATCATATTCGTAAACTGAAAGAAAAATAATATACTTTTTACATTTTTTTTCCAAATGGAAAAGAGGAAGAATCAACAGAAATCTACCAAGACATGGAAGTTCAAGTAAACAGACAGGAGGCGAAGCCAAGAGGCCCATTGTACTCTGGAGGCACAAGGAAGCTGGTTGTATCTGATGGAAATGTAGCTGCAGCTAAAGACAAATACACTGCAATCCTAAAGAAAATATCAGTAGGTGGCTGAAAGTGACCTGAGACTGGGCCAGAAGTTCACTTTCCAGCAGGACAGCAACCCATTCGCACACAGCAAGAGACACACTTGAATGATTTATGATCAAAGAATATTTGTATGCTATAATGGCCCAGTCAAAGTCAAAGTCCAGCCTGAACTCCAACTAAGAATCTGTGACAATGCTTAAAAATTTATGTTTGCAGCTGAAGCTCAGTCATACTGGAAGAAAAGTGTCTGCAGAGAAGTGTGTGAAGCTGCTAACTAGACACCTCAGAAAGCTTGCAGCTGTTTTACAAAGTATTGGCTACAGAAACTATAACACACATGCATGTCACACTTCACAGTTATCCTTTACTTATTACAATTTCAGTTTACACAGTGAAAAAATATGCATGACTTATTTTGCAGGGCACTGTATTTATCTGAAGGCAGAGCTTTTAAGCTACAAAATGAATATTTTTTTATTGTAAAAAATGAGAGAAGGGCCCCATTTTTTTGTTAAGACAGAACATTTCAACTTAACATTAAACTTGGTAAGAATGATAAATTGTTAAAAGTTTCCATGTTATGCTGTAATTGCACGTTCTGACTGGGCCTTTGCAGTGCACCAGCCCAAAAACAGGCTTTCAAAATGCTGGAAGGGGTTCAGCTCAGTTCAGAGTAGTAAATATTTAAAGTGTGTTTGGGTCTGATTCAGGTTTTTAACTGCTGAAAATATCCACACAGTGGTTTTTCATACATGCTTGAGTGTGGAGGGTGAACACCTTCTGCACCTTCCACCAGTCTGTCTGCACATTTAAAAACCAGGGGAATTCAATGTGAAACAGTTTAAAAGTATCTAGCAAAACAGTAACAAATCGATTCTGTTTTGCTAGAATTGATTTCTAGCAAAATTGATTCTAGAAATCGATTTTCTTGGTTGAAGTAAGGAGGCACGTTTTTGCAAAGTACGATCGCAGTGACGACTGCAGCCTGAACTAGTCTCAGTTCTAATCATCTCTTTGTTCTGCATCTACCAGCTCATCAGCTAATGATGTTTTCAAAAAAGTACAGAGATAAAAAACTGGCTTGGTAAAAAATACACAACAACATTTATTAATTTTCAAATAAAAAGAGTTTTAACTAATTAAAGGATAAAGCTAACAGATGTCGTACAGTGACAGGAAATACAATTTAGTCTTTCTTGGTTATTAAGTGGCACATTTTTGGACAATTTGGAGACTGCAGAGCAGCTGATACCACATTGACAGTAGATCTGAAATACTTTGTTGAAATCAGGAAAGAGGACTGAGCTGGATGAAAAGGATCTTCCCAACATAATTAATATATTCATGAAGAAATGTGGTGTCAGAATTATTTTCAAATGATTTTTAAAAGTTGTCAAAATGAATGACATTTTGCCTGATTTTCAATTTAATAACAATCAGCCCAATAGCATGTTGATGGAAAATAATTTTTTAGCAAACATAAATTTGAAGGTTTTATATTTTTGGAATAACTTTAACTAAGCAGTTGGTCTGAGAAGACACCCTTGAGGGACGCCACATGAAAGGGGAGTTGAGGATGATGAAAAACAACTCAGCTTGCCTGTTAAGTACAATATAAATAATTCAAGAGGAATTCCTTTAATGAAAGCACAATGCTTCAGTTGAATCAGATGCCATAATCCAAAGTGCTCATAAAGATCTAAAAAGAGTGCTATGAATCTTTTATTAATGATCACAATCATTAAAATCTTTCAGAAGTATTAATACAGCGAGCTTTTGAAGCAGCATGGAACATGTTAGTGGCACCATGTTAGTTTTTCCTGCTTCCTGTTTAAAATGAACCAAAAGAGTTTCAGTCAAAGATAAAGAACAATGTCAAGACATCATCTAAGACCCATTTTATAGGGACATGAGGTTGTAATGTCCACTAGGACCAATAAAGGGAGCTCAGACAATTTCTAATCACTTCAGCCCACACATAAAAAAGAAAAATGCTTCAAGTGATGGAAAATGTCAGAGAAAATGAGGGAAGAAAGGGTCATAGATAGGGGAGTCTTTGAGAGCTGACACTAACAATCTTTGGCACAAAATCCTTCATAGTTTTCATTTACGTCTCCATCCAAGTGTGTCTGACAACAAGTCAACGTTTGCTTTCGCTTGACACCACTGGGAGTTTAGAATGACATAAAAGAAGCAACCGTGCAATAAAAACTATTTAGCACATTTAAAAAGCAATGTCACAAATGTTTCTGTATCTAAATATGGAATGAGAAAAAAAATTATTTGAAACAGCAGGATTAATTGTACAGGAGATGTCAGTGTATTTTTTCCTCACCATCAGCAGTCAGAGCTGTTACTACGCTTGACTGGGTGGGGCCTGCCTTCCCAACTCCCCCGTTTTCAAAAGCTGGCTGGTTTTCCAACTCCTGAAGCTGCCAGTTGAGACCAAAAAGGTGCATTGCTGCGAAAAACACAGACATAAAAGATAAACAAATCACTGTGTGGGCTTGCAGGAAACAATGAACAAAATGCAAATAGTTTCAAACCACCAATCAAGGCACTTATGGACAAAAGACCTGTGGGAGCGCACAGTGCAGGCGGAAACAAGCAGCTGTTTAACGCCAAACATTCGCCTCTACATTCTGTTGTCTGTGGCCAGTCGGCCAATGGGTGGCTTTTGTGTAAACCTTCCAGCGACACAGGCCAGACAAAGTCATTTCAATCGATATTGTGGCATGTTTCCTCAGGGAGTCCTGTTCATTAAGGTCCCAAAGTGTCAGCTACTGCATCAAAGAGAGCAGCAGCCGAGTTTCTATTTTGACACAAAGTTTCCACTTCAGACAAACACAAGATCCACTGGAAAAGTCTTAAACTCCCGGAGTATAATATGTAAGAGTTGCTGCTAGTTGTGTGTGAAAGATTGAGACAGACTGGGTGGTTTGGGGGGGCATGAAGTGAAAGACTTTTAAGAAAGTGGAAGGCAGAGTATTGAGAGAGATGCTCACAGCAGGAGATGGAAGTGAGAAGGTTAGACTCTGCAACACTCCTCTCGTTGTCTTACATAACTAAAACGTGTCTGGCTTTCATTCAGACAACCTGCTTTATTGTCACAGAATTGGATGCAATCAAACTGTGCTCTTGTTGTTTTGGGAAAGTGAGGCGTTTCTGCGAGCGCAGCGAGAGGGCTTATCTCCTTCAAAGTCACCAGCCAAGGGAACATGCTGAGGAAGCATCTTGATTTCCGACCATTTGATCTGCGGGAGGAACTTTTCTCCAACACCCGTCGCACGCTGGGAAGATGGATATCGACTGCAGCAAATAACATGAGAGGTGGATGCGGGGCCAGAGAGAATATCAAATGTGGAGGAGACCAAAAGAGAGATGGAGAACTGGTACGAACAGCGTGTCAATAGATACTTTGTCAAGAAACGGGGTGTGGGTGAGCTTTGTAAAAGGCCTCCTGATGGAAACACTCGGCATCAGTGGGATGGAGAAGCACACAAGACGTGTCCTTGGCAGATCAAGTGAACAGGTGTGGCGTAGCCTTGAATTTCATCCAGATTTAGCGTCAGAGTGATGATATTTAGCCATCTAGCTTATTCAGTCCAAACCATACTCGGCCCCAGAATCTATTTCAGTCGCCAATAAAGTGAACCAGACAGAGGAAATGATTTCTGATTGTTTCATCAATACTTTTAACAAGAACAATGCTTCTGAGACAGGAGTGCCTAATATGAAAGAGATTTGAACACATCGACTAAAGTGGGAGAAGGCTTAAACTGTGTTCACATCTCAATGCTTTTCTGACTTTCAGTGTTTCATCTTCATCCCAGTCAGTGAACTGAAACTTGCAAAGTAATGCAGGAAACATTCAGAACAAGCACTGAAAACTTAGTGCGGTCAGCCTTGAGAAGACAAGATATGAAGAATTGATCAATTTTGGTAATTCCTAAATTCAAAAGCCTTTTATAAATTTCAGACAGTTTATTCTGGTGACTTGATCTAATGTTCTAATCAGGTGTCTGAATATTCTGGGATATTCCCGACTGACTGCAGGTTCTGGTCATCAGGAATGGAAAAACAGAAACAGAAGATTTTCTGCCAGGACTTTTTTCTTGCTCTTCTCATCCTACATGAATGTATCAACACAAAATCAACAGTTTTTAATTCTGACTAGTAAAGGTTCATCAGCTGGTATTTAGAAGATTTCTTGTGACTTTCCTTCAATGAAACCTTTTTGACAGAGTTGAGTTAAATACAACCAAAACGGCTCGTGATCTGTTGTTAGAGATGAATCCTACAATCACTAAAATCTGATGTCAATCCATTTTTGTTTGCATTTTGTGAAGAAGGGAGGTGCACTCTTTGTTCTTTTCAGAGATTTGGTGTCATTTCCTTCAGTGGTTATTGGTGCAGCGCCCCCACAGGCGAGGAGGGGAACTGGTTTTTCAAAAGGTTCGTTTGACAGTACAATGTGGAAGCAAAACCAGAGGAAAATGAAACAACGTTGCAATTTTGTTCCTTAATCGATCTGTGTCTACTGAACAATCTGGTGTAAAAACGTCCTTAGATTAAAAGGGGCTACTGTCAATGTTAAAAATATTTTTCATCATTCTGTGTTGGTCTGCCATGTAGAATCATCTGAAGGAAGATGGATGCAGTGGATTTTATTTAGGAGTATCACATCAAAAGGGGCTGAGCAGTTACCACCACATAACTATTCAATTGTATATTAAAAAAGAGCTTCATTCCACTTTGTGATTATGCACTAATTTCTGTAAGTCTATCAACCAAAACCCCAGTAATAAACACTCATGTCTGAGATTGTAGCCCAAGAAAATGTGGAAATACTTCAGAGGAGAGTACATAAACAGTCAGGGATTACACACAAAATATTACAGTTGTGGAGAATATGAGAAACTATGAATGATAACACTCCCCAACATTTCATGTCTTCATTTCAATAAACACTCATAAATAAATATAAATGTTGGAATTGTTGTCTTGGTTCAAAGTTATTCTGAAGAATTCTTTTGCAAACAGCAAAAATTGTAATTTAAATGAAATACACTAACACAGGCAAAATGTGAAGTCCCACTGAAAGCAGTAAAATGTAGTTGAAACCGAATGTCTTCAAGCCTGAATTACACAGTAATTCTTTCCTGTATTTTACGTCTTACTGAGATCTCCTAAAGTATTCCTCTCCTGGAAATCTTTTGTTGCATTTTATCCATCAGCTCTCAAAAACCTGCACAGATGGGACCAGGAGCTCCAGATAAATGCCACCCACTGGGCAGAGCATCCAGCTCCTGGATCAACATGTTCATGGCTCTCAATGAGGTAGAACAGTCTCTTAATCAGATCTGAAAGCATCAGCTGTGGAGATGGAGCACGAGTGTAAGGCAGAACCTCAAAAGTCTAAGTCTAAAAAGAAAAGAATGCACCAACCTCTGAAAAAAAAAGACTGACAGCGCCAAATAAAAGTAGGTTAGTACATTACTTGAGAAGAAAAAGTAGGTTCCTTTCTGTGAAAATGCCTTGAAGTGAAACAAGAAATGCATTTAAGATGCAAAGACAAAATCAGCTTTATCAAGGGAAATGCTGCAGGACAATTACTGCACTCACACAAGGAGCTCCAGCCGTCCAGGAGAAGCATTTCCACTAATCATTTTCACATTTAATGCTCTGCTTTAACCTTTAAGTTGACTAAGAACTTCTTTCTTTTGGCTATAACATCTGTAGCAAACTGCTGTCCCTGAGGCGGCCATGTTTAAAATGAACATAACATTTAACTTAAAGAAATGTAAGAATGAACAAATGAGGCTGGATAGAAGTTTCTCTGTCTGAAAGGACATTTCCTGCGCTGCGTTTTTACTCTGGACCCCAAATCAATTTAACGTAATAAGGAAAGAGGTTCTGTTCTCTGCACATCTGTCTCATTGTGTCAAAAACCCTCCATGAGAAAGGAAATTGTGTATCAGAGGCGACAGAACCGCAGAGAGCTGCTCTCAGCGCACTCCGGCTTGGATCTCCACTTACCTCATCAACAAATTGCTTTGAGGTGAATAGCCCTCAATTTATAAATTTACATAAGTTATTTCTACACAGCGTAGACCAGCTCAATTAATATTTATAGGCCAGGAGCGATTCTTTTCCAGAGCAAGAAGGCTGAAAAAGCAGGCTTCTAATCGCTGATGTCAAAATGTGCCCTGGTGGAACATCAATGTCGGCGATGATGGAGGGCTCGTATTTGTAAGTTCACTCCATGCTTGTTTGAGCTCTGACATGTTGCCTCAGCCTTTCCTGTGCTGAGGCAACAAACACTGTTTTCACCATAAAAACTAACTCGTACTGTGTGATAAAATCTGGTTTTCAGATCAAAGGTCAGAGGTCCAGAACAGCAAATCCATTTTGTTAATTCTGTTTACAATGTACAAGCGGTACTTTATGCCTACAACTGTTTATTAGTGACCCAAAGCTGCTCTAATTAATAAATATGAAGCATAATGAAGCTCAATGTTTTTCCAAATTAATTACTTTTCATGCCTCAACAAATAAAATGGCTTTTTTAACTCAGAGCAACAAAGAAAGTAAACTCAGTATCTCAACGTGAACACACCCCTCACATTTCTGGACATGTTTTATTGTGTCTTTCCAAGCAACAACACAGTGAATGTCTGACACTCTGATGTAAAGCTGTGCAGCTTGAAAAGCACCATAACTATGGCTCTTAAAACCGTTAGCTTAAATTGATTAACAGCCATCTAAATAAAGATGTAAACTTTAGCATTTAACAGAAATCAAATTTTCATTACAGAATTACAGTATGTTTAGATAAATGTTCCTTATTATGTTATGTCATACTATTCAGATTCTCTGGTACATAGTAATAACCTCTAATACAGGTAACTTCCATGCATTTATAAGAGAGAAAAGAGGCATACCTGCAGTCAGAGTGACAACAACAACTTGGAGCTCAGCAGCTCTGGATTGCAGAGCTAAATATTATTTCTACTAGAAGCTCGCTGCTACAAATGCCTGCAGGGGATTCTTAGAAACAAGCAGAGCAGCTTGTGGCTGAGAAGTTGCTGCTCTCAGGACAGTTTCTCCATCATTCCCAGTTGGAAAAAAAATTATTTTTTCAAACCTAACCAAGGGTTTAATTTAGGATTCTGTGGCAAAAAAGCAAATATTAGATTCTCTGTTTCTGTTCAAGATGAATTAGAAGCTGTGATGTTTTGATCTCACAGGAGGAGGTTCCTGCACCTCCTGCTTAAGGAAGTTCATCCATGTCAACACAGCGTTACAAGACATAACTTCTGTTATATGACTTGAGTATCTTTAACGTTTGTAAGGCAAAAGATAAGCACTCAAATGAGTGAAGTAGAGGAGGTCATCTCCATCTGTCCACGTTGTTTCTGCAGTCAGAGCAGCGAAGCTGAAATCGGTTCTGATTGGCCCGTCTTTTATCAGAACAATTGTTGAAATTCTTCCAGTTCAGCCAGGTTGCAGTAATGGGAAAAACTCACCTCAGCAGGTTTGCCTCATTTGAATTGCAGGGGCTGTTGCGCTCGATTAGCCAGTCGCCAAATTTTTAATGCAGCTCTTCTTACGAAGATTGTTTTTTAACATAAATATAAACACAAAGCAAATAAGTTAGTGTGTTGCCGTTAACTTCAAACATGGGCCATTTTGGCAAATAACAAATGCAGCTGTGTATTTATTTGTCTTGGAGCTTATCTTTTTAATAATGAGGCTGCGTGAGCCGACGGTGGAGGAGTATTAAAATATGAGTGCACATTGTCACTATTTCAGTCATGGCACCAGGTGGTGAATACAAGATATGAGAAGTTGTGCAAACATTCTCAGACACCTTGAGGCAAGAGAAACAAGAGTGAATCTGCTAGAAACACTCAAACATAAACATGAAATTCCCAAAACTAAATGAGCCCAGTTCAACAACACTTCAGTCCAACACTTTCAAAATTATGGGAGAGAAAAGTGAAGTTTTGACTCCCTGATTACAACTTAAACCTTCATAAAGTCTATAATCCATGTTAGCTGTGTTATACGTTTACAATAAGGCTGTTAAAAAGAGTTGGAGGTTTTCAGACATAATAATGATCATATTAACTACACACCATTTAATCAAATGGGAAATTAATCTTCATCTAGAAACACTACAATCAGTAGGAAGATACATACATTATTGTATTTATTTGGTTTAATATTCATCTTAATAAGTTCTTAATTTCTCCAGAATGAGTCCAGTGAACAGGAATGGTGACCTGCTGATATAAGCATCTGATGTTTCTCCTGATTCTGCACCAAATACATTTCACTTTCTAAAATCAGATGCTCAGTGTGCTTTGTTCTGTTTCCAACCTTAAATAGTTGTGAATTAATTTCAAAACTTGCATTTCATGAATAGTTGATGAATAGTATTTTCCCAGAAGCAGAGCCATTATTTTAGCGATCTGTGGACTCTAGGTATCATAACAACTAAATGATTATTGTAACTATTAACTCATGTGGGCTTAGTAGGATGATTTTAATTTTTCTGTCAGCCTGTATTGTTAGTTTCCTCCACCTTTGATATAAAAGTAATTAAGAGCTTTGCAGCCTAAAATCTTTTCAAAGAAAGAAAATCTTAGTTTCAGACACAGCAGATCCACTCAGGCTCAACATTTAGAGTATTATCTTTATTTTAAAAAATAATCCACTTATCAAACAGTCATGTTCTCATTGCTGATAATTAGACACGAATTTTAATGTAATTAAATCTGCTGTTACATTTTAAAGATGTTTCTTGCAGTTTGTCTCAAAATATTTGCAGATGGCAGGTGACTAGAATCACTATGAGATTTTTTTGTTATTATGACCTTTATAGTGATGAGCGAGTTTTGATTCTGTATTCCACATGAAAAGGAAATGATCCGATAACAGGATTGGATCAGCACTGGTTCTGATGGATACCAGTTGAGACCACTGATCCAGATGGAAAGGTTTTGTGTTTTTGGGAATCAGATATTGGTAGATTTTCACCTGTTGCAGAAGCCAGTGATCAGTCTGCTGCTCAGAATCACCTTCTTCAAAGATACTTTAGTGCTAAAAAGGAGAAAACACAACATCTTCTGTAATTTCTGTGAATTTACAAACATCTAGAGTTGGAAGCTGTCTCAGGTTTCCACTGCAATTAATAATTAAATAACAGAGGAAAAAACTCTGGAGCTCTAAGGAGGAGCATCAGCAGCAACATGAAAGCTAACCTGAATCCATGTTGCTTCGTTTCAGTTTTGATCTTTTAACCTCAGTATGCCATGAAGCATGAAGAACCTGGGAATATTTGGATTCTGCTGGTGAACTTTGACGCAAAGTATTAATATCTACATTATAGAAATACCACCAGCAGCTAAAACAACATTAAATGTATTTTATTTACTTCATTAACGACTGAAAAAGAAGAGCTTATTAAGGAAGGGTTTTGTCACAGGAGCCAGAAACTTTTCAAACCATTTCAGCAAAATTTACAGAAGAATAAATCTAAAGAATTGAGAACAGAAGCGTTTTTAAAACAACAGTTAACGTCATTGCTCTGAGGATAATTATGTTGCTATAAATCTTGTTAATAATAATAAAAATGAATGGATGGGTGGTAACATTACTGAGTGTCAGTGTTAATTTTTCATATGAAACATTATTAAATGCTTATAGTTATTTAAATCATATATGTGAACTTAGTTCCAGCATCTCTATTGTAAGACTTAACATTAATGAAATACATTTATTGCTCTGATCTCTCATTATGAAGAAAAACATTCTGGTATCTAAATTAATAAGTATAATTCACACCCTGCAAACAAACCCCAATAGCTCTGCAAAGATTTATTACATTGTTAAGAATAAAAAGGTTGTGAATGAATAAATACAGCAGAGTAGTTTGAAACAATAGCTGGAGAAGTTAGATTTTCCCTCAGTAAGCTGAGCACATTAGTGATTGTATCACAGTGTGAACCGCGCAAAGTAACAAACCAGTTAAGTCAATGAAGGGATTATGAATATCGATAGTGATGCAGCACATTTATGACCTCTCCTCCAAGGGAGCACTTCCCCTCTCTGTTCAGCAATAAAACACTGGTTATATAGGATCTCTCCAACATCGCTATATTTCTCTTTATACAACGGTGTCACATTTCCTCTGCCTCCAAGCTGGGTGAATACTTATATATCCGCTCAGGCAGAAAGCCACAGTGGAAGGATTAAGGGCTTGGATGACAAGGGAGGGCATGAGGGAAGATGAATCTGTAACAGGTTTATTGCTGTGGTCAAGATTCCAAAGGTTACCAAGGAGTCAGCTTTGACATATGCTATAAAAACAGCAAAAAAAGAAAAACGCTTTCTTGTAAGAAATAATGCCCCAAGGAGGGAGAGAGGAGGGAGAGTATCTTATCCTCCTGACCGAGATAAAAGCGTTTCCTGTTTCACCGACTAGGACAGTTTTAGTTCTTGTAGAACAAAGGCTTTGCGGACCAATCTCTTCTTTACAGTCCATGTTCTGGAAACTGCTTCTGTTTTTATACAAATTTGGTTCAAAAACTTCACTAGAACAATCCTGTTTGAACTTCAGAGTTGGCGTTTTAATGTAAACTCAGGTGGACATAAACGGGGCATTGTTCTGCAAAGCGTTTGATCACAAACACTGGGATGATGCACGGCTTCCTGTCAAACAGAAAAGCAACAACAATTTTTTGTTATTATTGGAGGATGTACTGATGCATTGTCTGCATATATGACTGAGGCTTGGTCAGATAAACTCCTCTGAATCCTATCTTGACATCTGCAATTGCTGCAGAACAGCAAGGAGGAGGAATGCCATCTCCATTCACTCCCAGCGGCATGTCAATCATTTGTTCCATTTGACCGGAAGACAATTGTTCAATGCCAAAGCAGATAATATTCCCCCACCTAAATCTGAAATTCAGTGCCTCTGGCACAGAAAGATATACTGGTTGCATAAACTCATGTGACAGGTAGAACTGCACCTCGTCACTCGGTTCTCAAAAACTCCCAGCTGCAGCTGAAAGTGTGTGGCTTTTTGTTGATTCTTCCAAATAAACAGATTTGAAACAGTCGACTGGGTTCTGATGGTGAAAAATTGCAGTTAGTAGGAGTCTATTTATGAATTGATACGAAAACTGTACCAACAATGCCCTGCAAGGCAATTTATACCTCGTTTTGTTATGTTGCAACCACAAACTTCAATCCATCATGTGTAAATAGAATCAGCTCAACGGCGAACTAAAGAGGGGCATTGCGACAGAGGACCAGGGCCGTTGAAGATCATTCCAGCCAAAAGCTCAGAAATTGTAAGCCAGATATTTTCAAAGTCAGAAATTTGCTAAAATACATATATTATTCTATAATAGTAGGCACAAATGTGCTATACCTAAACTAGTATATTTTCAGACATTGGAAATTAAAAAAACAAAGAGCCTTTGAAAATGATCCAGCTGTGCAGCTCATCAATTTACTACGTAAACTTTTGAGGATTTCTGTCATTTTTTTCTTGCAAATATCTGACTTTATTATTTTTATACATTCCTGGCTTTTTAATGTCAGGAAATGTCTTATTTTTAACAATGTAAATTTCTGCCCTTAATCATAGAAAATGTCATTTTATAATAAACATTATTTATTTATTTTCCCCCTCACCCCCTAACACATTTATAACTGCATTCAAAATTTCAAAACCACAAAAGCTGCTCTAAATTAAGTCTCACTCGTTGTTGCATAGATTCCTCAGCACACCAGTTACATTGAGTGGTTGCAATCATTCTGCTAAAGGACACAGTGATTATATTCAGTCATATTTCCAAATACTGTGATATCAATCAATGCCGTCCTTGAGCCAACAGTGGACAAAAACATTCAATTTAAATAAAACAATCTCAACCACTGACCATCACAGCTCTCATCTAAATATTTTTTTTCCACTATAATTATGAAAAAATATAATGACTACCGATTCTTACTGCTAACCCTCCATGACACTGTTAGAATTAATCATAGAAAATCATGGTAACTGTGGAGGAGATGCAGAGCTCCACAGCTCAGGTTGTTTAGTGTCTGAACAGGAAAACTGTTAGCGGTTCTTTCTATAAATTTGATCTTAACAGAAAACTGGAAAGGAGAAAATATCTCCGAAAGAAAGCCAAAAGAAGTTCCTGTTTGTAAGCTGGACAGGGAGACACACACCATGTGGAAAACGTTGGGAGGTGAAGGGGTGAATGCCGTGTCTTCCACACTGTTCAGAAATTACAAGAGTGAAGAATGTTTAAGGGGTGTGCATACTTTTGTATCAGCTGCTAAATCTGATGGAAGGCCTCAAGAAAAAGGACCTGATGTGCATCTCTGACTGAAACTAAATCAAAACTCTGCTTCACACTCATTTAAAGTTTTGGGAGGAAACAGGTCGACCTTCGGATTTTTTCCTGTCAGTTTCTGAGAGACAAACACATTTCCTGAAACTTTCCCATGTGTGCAGTGCAACCAAATTTAAACTTTTGCCAAACGTTACAGCTGCTGTAATCTCCTCTGAGCCTTACCGATGCAGTAGCAGAGAATGATGGAGAGCACTACGGCCACGGCCACGGCGATCAGGGCAGTGCATTTCCAGGAACAGTGTTTAGGTGACTTCTTGAACTTGAAAGCCCCTCTGGACAGAGTGTTTCTGGGCAAAGGGCGCGCAGGCGTGGAGTAAACGGTTCCTGTTGCCATGGTGTAACCGGGAGCTGTGGCGCCAAAGAACGGTGTGGTTCCCGTCCCCGTTTTAAATAGAAAGTGCCTGAAAGAAAAATGAAAATGAAGATTATAATCTTATGAATTTAAAAGCTGGTTGCTCTCTTGCATTAACTCAAATCCTAATAGCTTAAATGAGTTACGAATCAGTTTAAGCTGCTAAAATCTTAATAAAAGTGATTAACTCAAACATATTTAACGCCACTCAAAGACTCCAACATGATCAGCTCTGCAGGAGGATTTCAGCTTTAATCTAATATCCAATCTTATCCTGACACTGAGAAAGGTGGACCAAAAGTACCTCATAAAAACAATAATCTCACTTTTGCCCTTTTACAACCGGGCCTTTGCTAATAACCCATTATACCTGGGGTAATTAACAGGGTTTAATCAAATACACCACAGAGTGATCGTCTTATTAACTTTTAAACCCCACGTGAAAAGCTCTTAAGTAAATGAATTAAGTCTTGTTGCCACACTTGCCACTTCTTAGAGATTAATACCCAAATGCCTTCCGGCTTATGGGGACAGCCAGGGAAATTGAACAAATTGACCATGGTTTGCAGACATTATACCAGTCTGCAGCTGTATTATTATACTGCTTTTTCCTTCTTATTTAACTAAATTCTAAACAAAAGTACAATTTCACACTTGTTTTTTGTATTGTTTTTATGTGTGGAATAATTAGAAGCTCCAAACAAAAGGTTTAAATGAACACCACACTGTTATTTTGCAGGTAATCAAATTGCTTATGTGAGTTTAAAAGAGAGAAACAGTGAAACAGAATTTATCATTAGTGCAAAATGCAATACTCCAAAAGTAAAAGCTAGCAAACAAAAGAACTGGCATGCCTTTTTCAGTATAAAACCCCTAAAATATAATCATGAATGGATTGTTTAAGGTTATTTTATTATTCAGGAGAGGCTGCTCTGCATGAACACTTCACATGCTCTCTTGCACACATTCCACCTAAGGGTGCCTCTCTGGCTCCATCGCGGTTCTGCCTGTTCAACTGGAACACTTTGGGCTGGAGCTCAATATTGTCCTTCAAAATGTAAAGAGGTCACAAGTTTCAGAATCTACTTAAATAATCATATATAGTTCATACACGGTACTTACATTTACACTGCATGAAAATACATTTAATTTTTTTTTTCTTTGCCTTTAAACAGAATACACCTGATGTTTTATGTTAGTTGGTTTTGACCCAAAAAATCCAACTTTTCCTTTTTTTGTTATTTACACTTCTTGTTATTCAGCACCACAAGTTCACATGAAGTTTCTTAGCCTTTGGTTGGAATTAGTTTTTTAAACTCGGGTCAAACATTTTGCTTGCAGTAACTTTAACCCATTCTTCCAGACAGACCTTTCTCTAACTGGGTCAGGTCTGAGGTTTGAGATGTTACAAGATGTTCTTATCAAACCATACTAAAGTCCCTCCTGCAGAAAAGCACCCACAAAACATGATGATGCCACAGTCGTACCTCACAGTTAGGGAGTGTTTCATTTACATTTCCCCATTTTTCCTGCAAATATAACAATGGATATTACAAGTATATTCTACACATATTACAAATAATCAAAATAACATGGGGCATTATTGCAAACTGTATTGTGGATTTTTATCTTGTATTTTGGAGATGTGGCTTCTTCCTAAATGACCGGCTTTTCAGGCCATGTTGGTACAGGACTAAATACACTAATGAAAGTCTTTGACCAGCTTCAACCAGCTTTCATGCAATATTTTGCTTTTGTTCTTGTTCATTTTGTACCAAAACAGAGCATGTCTATTTTCTGAAAATTGTAGCTGCTGGACCTCCACGTCTCGTTGAGACTTGTACAGTAAAATTGTGAAATTTTACAAAACATAAACAGATGTGCCTCCATTTAAATTTAGTGTTTACAGAGGTGGGGTCATGTATTTCCCAGGGACATAGCACCATTTTATAGCACAGTCAATTAACTCTGATAATTTGAGCTTTATAGAAATTATGTATACATATCAAACATGAATTAACAGAAATTTGACTTTGCAGTTTGATGCCTTGAAATTGGTGTCTGTCTCTTTAAGAAGCTCCTACTCTTTCCAACACTCTGCCTTCAGCACGTCACAACAATGCTTCTCATTATACCATTTACAGCCGTTCTTATGAACGTTGGACTGAGAAACAGTTTGTATGTTCAGGTCAGCGGCTCACGGTTCCACCAGGTGTTTGCTAATTGCTGCTGCAGGCACCTGAATGGCTGCCAGGGGAGATTCCAGGATTCCTCACACATGCAGGACAAAACCAAAGCAACTCACAAGGGATATTTTTGATGAGTCAAATAACACAAAACATATATAAAATGACAAAATAGCAGATTTTGTTCTTTATATCCCTCCTTTAAATGAGCCAAGTAGAAGCTTACAAAGTCCTAACATAAATATTTGGGCTTTTCTTAATTGGTGAAAGACACAGAAATTCAGTACATCTGATGTCAAAAGCTATTTTAAAATGTTTTTGTTTTACTTTTCTGGGATCAGTCAAGCGCATTTAATACTGACCGTCTCAAACTGTAAGTTGAGTCAAACTGGATGTTGGTGGCAAAATAAAAGTTTCTTTTTTGACAGTTTAATAAAAAAATACAAATATCTTTTTTGAAGAAAAAGCAGGAACAAAAATGAAACTATGTTCATATAAAACCTAGTTAGACCAGTGAACATGATGTTCTGAAAGTTCTGAAACTTGCTTTGCTCCACTAACATCTTCATATTTCCGTACTTCTAAAATTCTCACATAGCACTTCTCCTCACTTTGTGGGTAAAGGGTTTTATGTCTGTACAGATCCCGAGAGAAGAGGTTGCCAGGGTAACTGCAAATTCAAACTTACCAATATACTGATAAAGCCTGCTTGCTCATCAATTATTTGTGTAGCATCTGTGAAGAATCTATGTAATCTTTGTAAAGGCTGTGATTCTTTACTAAAGAGCCTGAAATCTGGCAAACTGAGTGGAAAATCTAAAACAGAAAGCTGAAATTTTGTGTAGTTCCACTTAATAATTAGAAGTATTCTGAATGCTCCTAAAGTGCTCTGTTTCTGTCATCAAAACACTTCAGTGCAAAAGGATTTTCTTCATAAAGTTTCCCACGTCGAGTGGAGTGTGTTGTTTTTACGTGCTCACCATGAGACGATGCTCACATTTCGGTGCTGCAGCTGATATTTCAGCCGCTGTTTGTCTCCTGTGAGGTTCCCTCTGAGGTAAAATCTGTTCTGATCAATTCTTGACTAAAAGAACAAATGTCAGATGAGCTCTTCGACGCCTCTGACTGACGCGTGCCGTTATGATCAGACAGGGATTCCATTTAAAGGTTACGATGCCACACAGATGGAATGACAATGCAGCCGCCATCTGCAACCAGGAAAATTTCTGATTTCTCATTCTAGAACAATCCGTGCTGTAGCTGCAGCAGCAGACTCCGTGATATGAAGTTCGGTATGAATTGAGGTCAAAACTTGCACAACGTTGGCGGCGGCAGACGTGCAGTCAGACACACAGGCAAATAGACCCTGCTGTCTGGGGAGTTAAGTATAAGTAGATGCAATCTGATGAGCTAGACAGACTCGTGGATTGGTGCACACGTGTGCAAGAAGAAACTGTACTCTATCTAAGGAAGGTGAATACCTAATGCATTCTGGGTAGATAGTGTGGAAACAGTGTTGCCTGCAAACAGATGCAGTGAAATCTGTGCACAATCTTATTTAAGCAATGCTATGAATATATTATTCTCTTATGGCCTTCAATTCTAAAGCAGCTGAACTTGAGAAACAGAAAAAACAACATAATACCATAAAGAAATATTACACATAAGGTGCCTTAAAATATTCATACCAGCTAAAAAAGTTCACATTTTTCTATGTTGCTGCCACAAACTCCATTGTATTTTATTGGAATTTCAGACAACAGATCAACTGTTCATTCAGAAGGTATGGACATTTTTGCAAGGCACTAAAAGAGGAGGAGGCCCGGACGCAGACCCAGACCCGGACCCAGACCCAGGACACGCTGGAGGGACTATGTTTCTATGCTGGCCTGGGAACGCCTTGGGATTCCCCCAGAGGAGCTGGAATAAATGGCTGGGCAGAGGGAAGTCTGGGCCTCCCTTCTTCGGCTGCTGCCCCCGCGACCCGACCCCGGATAAGCAGAAGAAAATGGATGGACGGATGGACTACAAGATACTACAGATGCACCAAACATTTAAAAAGTTGCACTGTTGAAAGTGACAACTGGGTGTTCATACCAGAACACCAGTGAATGAGAGAAAATCTTTATGCTCCAGCATCTGAGACAAATTTCTTTTTTGGACATTTATTACACTTGACATTTAAAGTAATTCCCATGTTGATGGCTTTCATGTTCCCCTCTGTCTTTTCTTTCTAAAATGCAGACTGAAGGGGTCTAAAGATAAACTCCTGTTGGACATGATTAACAAACAGCAGACTAGTGTAAATGTCTTCTGCTATAGACACTGGATGACCGGCTGTAATTGATTCCAGTCAGTGTGATGCAACATGGCACATTACTATGCTAATCCTGCCAGTGGTGTGTTGTGAGCGCAAAAGAGAGAGAAGGAAGAGACACAATGAGGAGAGTGTGAGGCTGAGAATGAATGCCTGAGTGTCGGTGAGATGGCGGCGTGTTGGTGTGCACGCCTGTCTGTCCCATTGAGGAGCCTGAAACACAAAGGCGGCAGCCGGCCTGCTCTCCTCTGCACTCACAACATTGCTTGTCATCATGATGACATTTAAAAACATGCTCAAAGAGGACAAAAGACTAAACACGGAGTGGGTGGCTCTGTCCATGGCTAAGCTCCAGCTGTAGGGGCGAGAGAGCACATAAGAAACAATGAGGATGGAGCGCTTCAGAATGTGTAATCTGCATGTTCACCAGCGCTCTGAGTTAGCCCTAGAAATCCAAGGTGAGAGCTGGAATAATCAGGTTGCTTTAAATATGGCCTTAAAAAATGACCACAGATGTAATTTGACATTGCGGTGACTTGTTTTCACACTCGCTGTCACAGTGGTCTCATCATCAAAGCACCACCTGCCCTGTTGACAGGGGGTCTGCTAGCAGGTGCTACGATGCTGCAGCTAGCTCTGCACCATGAGATTGTTCTTCAGTGTCATCCTGCTCAAGGAGAGCAGCAACCCTGGATCGCTGCTACAGGGGGCTCCGATTCTTTGCAGGTGGGGTTTTATCATTTTTAATAACTCTGATTGTGTTTGACAGAACCAGTTCAGCTGATGTGCACATACTGTAATTGGGCATATCATTATGACCACCTCCCTAAACTACCCCAGTCCACTGAGGCATACAAGAATGCTTGGCTTGATTATGTTATAAAATGGAGCAATCAAAACCCCGTCAACAAACAACCAGATTGATTTATTGCACGTGATGCATCTAACGGTCTTGGTTTTCACATCTATTCCTTTTCTTTCCTCACATGCTAATGTAAAAGTGCTTATATAGTAGAGCAACTAATAATTTTTCTTTGCTCCTTCAAGTTTGGACCCCAAAAATCTGATAATTTGCTGCAGCCATCGAGAATGTCTGTTTATAATAAATACAATTAATAACCTCTTGGAAATGGTTAATAAATAGTTGATAGTCATATTTCGTATTAATTTGTAACCACTTTTGCATGGACTCCACTAAACCCCTGAACGTGTCCTGGAGAATCTGATGCCAAGGTGTCAGCCACAGATCCTCTAAATCCTGTGAGCTGGGGGTTTGAGCCTCCATGGGCTGGACTTGTTTGTCCAGCACATCCCACAGATGCTCCACTGGATCGATAAAGGCCACCTTCTTCCACTGCTCTGTGGTTCAGTCCTGGTGCTCACTTCCCTTTGGTTGGTGCTCTGGACTGCACACAGAGGGGAGCACATATTTGACAGCAAGCACAATGTATTTCAACATGTACACTGTTCATTCTTTGGACTTCTTGTGGTAGTCTGACCTCTGCAGACTGAGTTCGTTCCACAACAACTGCAGCTGTGGAGATGCTCTGCCTCGATCCTCTTCCCATCAGAATCTGCTTCCTCCTCATTCTCACTCAAATCTTTACAGTTGTCTGTTTTTCCTGCTTCACAAACAAGAACTTTTTCTACAACATTCTGACTTGCTGCCCAATTGAATCTACCCACTAACATTTGCCAGCATGTATCTATCTGTGTTCATAATGTTATGCATCATGAATATTTTCAGTCAAACTTGGGAGTCTAATTCTAGCACAATTATGCCTTGGAGTAATTTTTAGAGACAGCTGTGGAGACTATTCCACCATAACAGTAATAACTGTTTATATGAACAATTATTTATATTACTCCACACTGAGATTTAAAAATCTTTATACTTTTTCAAATTGTAACTAAAGAATTTAGATCTGTAGATGATATGCAGCGTCAACAGCAGCAGCAACAGTTTCTAAAACCGACTAAAATAAATAGAAAATGTCGCAGAACTCTGAACGTGGCAGAGACGTGTTTGCTTGGCACTAAAGATGCTGGCAAAAATAAATAAGAAGGCAAACACATACAAAAAAACTACATCTTGAGGATTACTACTTTGTCTACTCTACCATCCACATTGGCCGTTCACCAGCAAACACTCTGAGCTCCTGTCAGCTCAGAGGGCCAGTTGGCTGGTATCTCACACATGACTAATCAGTCCTGGTGCAATCATGACACAGTCAGTGGACATACACTGCAAAAAAAAAAGTTCAATTTCCCCCCTCTTATGTGGAGCGTGACTGAGTCATGATTTACATGTGCGTACCACACTTATGTCCACACATACGCACAGACACGGAGAAAATCCCACATACTTGAATTACCGCTCCCATTCTTTCTCACACTCGAGAACAATCCCAGCACCTTCTCCATCAGGAAAATGAACTGTCTGTGGGACACAGTGGCGTGCGATGATTTTAGAGCTGAGACATAATTTCATTTCA
The DNA here is from genome assembly GCA_902982915.1 of Phalloptychus januarius. NCBI lineage: Eukaryota > Metazoa > Chordata > Actinopteri > Cyprinodontiformes > Poeciliidae > Phalloptychus > Phalloptychus januarius. The sequence goes on along the minus strand of CADWAE010000484.1, from coordinate 7,541,572 downwards.
CCGAAGGACTCCTTTGACACGTGAGTCCAATGAGGATTGACAGTACATTTATAACGGCAGCATGCGGCTCACAAGGCCTTCAAGACCTGATTCTGAAATATCATAACGACGGCCATATTTGAATCTCATTGAATTTAGGAGCAGAAAATGTTGAAGTGGGCTCCAAAGGACATTCAAATGTAACACCTTAATTTATTCAGTGCAGCACACAGACTCTGGAGCTTCTCCCTTACAAGATAATGGCATTAAAAATACGAATTTCACTCCCACTCGTATAAACTATTTAAAAACAAAGGATTAAGTATTGCTGGAGAATAATTGCTCCGTATGTGCATTGGTCTCTAGGGAGACAGACAAAGGCATGACACGTCGTTATACAAAGAAATTCAATGGAATATCTAATTGAAAACATCACAAAAAACTATTTCAGTGAAGCTGAGTGGTGAGTAAGAGAAACCTGCAGGGTGAATTAAAAGTGCTCCTTCCTTTTTTACATCTGAATGTCTCCTCAGTGGTTGGCAATATCAAGCAGAATCACTGCTCAGCCTAATGTTACTTCTCAGACTCACAGGTTTCAAAATAAAAAGAATAAAACTTAATTTAGATTCACTTCATGGTTCATATCGGAAAGTAGGACTGTAGATTGCCACATGTAGACAGAATAATATTTCTCATTAAAGTGATGCTATCCAGTTGCTCTCAGTATGGGATTCACTGTAAATTAGGCTTTTTGACCCATTTTGATTTTTTTAGGCCTCTGATATGAAAATAAGTGCTTTATTTTCTTCATTCTTCATTTATTCATTCTTTATGTTTCAGACTTTTACAAAGGAAGTAGTTCTTCAGTTGACTGTTTGGTTGACCTAACCAACCCCTTTCAATTATTTGTATACCATCTTGAGAAATCTTAAAAAAAAATCTCTAAATAAATAAATAAAAAGGATGACATAAATGATTGATCAGCTTTTAGCAATACTGGCTGTTAGCTGTTAGCTGCTAGCTGCTAACTGTTAGCTGCTAAATGTTAGCTTATCTGAGTTGAATGTAAGCTCTATTTCGAACTTTTAAGGAATCTAAATTTCAACTTCTCAAGTTCAAAATTCTAAATACTTTGTCTTGAGCTGCACAGTATATTGCACAAGTTTATCTGTTGTGCACAGTATTGCCTTCACGACTGACTGTTTGGATAGAGTTGATGGGTTTAGGCAGTTTTAACTGTATTCATGAATTAATGTTGCACATGCAAATAATTTATTTCACCAGATGCAGCATGATGATGTAATTCTAGACGTAGCAAAACTGAATTAGATAAAACTATAAAGAGATTTGAGATGACACTATGACCTGTTTAATGACTTTTTAACATTTCTGTCAGCTAGTGTTACTGTATTAATATACTAAAAACACAAGATCCATATATGGTGAAATCTGTGTGTGATGTCATTTTGTAAAATGTAGTTCATAAGTTTGTTGTTTTGTTTTAGCCAGAAAAACACCAGAAACAGCCACAATGCACAACAGCTGATTATTATCATAACATTTAATTTTGAAAGGCTGTTTAAATCTTTTTAATATTCCCAACAATTAAATCTCTATTGTGTTACAATCACCAATTTAAAGAATTTAAATGATAATTTTACACATATAGAAGAGATTAAATTGTTTTTACTGTTGATTTTCTTTCCTCACTGAGACATGAAAATTAAAATAGTAGCACTCTTCTCATGTTAACTTCATTGTCTAATAATCTTTTTTGCATATTTTATCAAAACTGTGTGAATATTAATAACTGTGATGAGTCTGCACACAATAATCATCACAATACAATTTTACACTGTGACATCTCTAATAGAGATTGTTTAAAACAGCTTGAGATTCACTAAAGCTTTATTTGTGAAAAAATAAAAAGGAGCCTCTGCAAAGCCTCCTTTGTACTAAGGCCTCTTTAAAACGAAGTAAACAAGAGAACCAAAATGTGCAGATGAGTACACTTATTACAGATTCCTTCAAACATGGCTTGAGATTGACAAAAAGAACAAGAAGTTTTGCTAAAAAGCTGCATTGTCACTCATGAACGTGATAATGTCTCCAGTAGTAACCTGCATGGATCACTACATCCCTATGAGATGCATGTGTGGAAGTGAACGTTTGTTTTGTTCAACGTTTCCTCAACTATTGGGTGTATCTTTAGAGAGAAAACAAGCCAAATTTGTGTTAGAAGCTGCCTGACAGCAAGATTAGTGACTTTTATCAATCATCATAAAATAATGATCAGTAGTTTAACAGTGCAGAATTTCTCACTCTTTCAAAGAACACTGAAAGCTAGCTGGGACCGAGTCAAATTAGCGCACTCGGGCTTTGAAGACCAACACTTCTAGGGGAGGTTACACACACATATTTCATTACTGCTAATTGCTGTAAAAGTAGTTAAAGCTGTCAAATGAGTGTTTTATTTTCAAAGGGGTCGTCATATCACAGGAAATATATTAGGCAAGATCATAACATTGTGATTCATTCTTGACACTTTTTTAATCAAATCCCTTGTACGGAATAATTTACCGTGTGCACACATGAGCAGGTCTGCAGAGCTGCATGAGAAATAAAGTCTGTGTCACTCTTGGAGACCGAAATGAGATTCACCTCCCCAAGGTACCTGCAGCTTTCCTCTACACACAGATGCTGTTGCCTGGACTTTGCTGCCCCAAACCCCCTGAGGGCAGCCTAATGAGTACATTCTTGAGCTTCTGTTTACATTTCCCAACCCGGTGGTTTTCATGACATCTGTAATTATGTTCTGAACCGGGTCTTCCCTTTTGGCCCTGTTGGTTCGCAGCAGCCCTCGGTTCCCACCCACTGACAAGCACTTGATTTAGAGTCCACCATGGTGATAGTGATTTATGCCTCGGCTGATGATAGGTGTGTACATATTGTTCTGTCGATACAGCTAAGACAGCTCAAGGTCACTGAACGGTTAGTATTCAATCACAGCATCTTCCTGGAAAAGCAAAACTGTCACCACACATCCCAGCTGATTCCATCAGATCTTAAGAAGTTCAGGCTTCGTGCTGCTCAAGTCAAAGTTTACAATCATAAAAGGGCTGGCAGGGAAACTTTGGGCTGGAAGCCATCTAGGCGAGGCTATTTCTTAGTCAGAGCGCCATGCTCCGCACTTCATTAGCCAAGATATTTTAAGCTTGCTGATTAGGGGAGATATATCTAATATTTCAGGAGAAACAACTTGGCTGAGACACTAAATAGAATCTTGCACTGCAGATTGTGATATAAGACAAAATCCGCTTACCTAGATTCTCGCTAAGCTATAGACTTTGATTTCAACTGGCAAGCTCTCTGCTGTTACCATACTTCACACTAATCATGAACTCTCCTTCTCACTGTGAGCTGGTCTTATGTCTAGTAATCAGCCCTTAAGTGCAGGTGATTACAAAAAGCAGAAAAATCAGTGAACACTGTGACCATTAATCAAACGCAGCAGGAGCTATAATATGTCATGCCCAATTTGTGGTGTAATAGTTTAACTTGATGAGAACTGCTCCTTAAAATTGGCTTAAAAATAAGCCATCCCTAAATATTTTAAATCCCAAAGTGATTTATCATTTCAATGCCCCTTCCAGTTTGGAGGAGTGACACTAAAACATTAATAAAATCATCAGCTATAAAGGATGGGTGTTGCCTTTTGTGCAACCCACCAGCTGAAAGCATCCGTCCCTTTTAATAGAATTTGAGCCTATTTGCCACAAACTAATGGAAAGGCTTTTAATACAAGAACTGTGAGGTAGTGCTGCGTAGTTTCTGAGATTGGTTTTATTGTTCATGTTGATAAAATGCAACACACAAGCTGCCAGCTTAAAAGAGGCTAAAGGAGTCATTATTCTAGTTATATGTTATTTACTACAAATTGAGTTTAAGATGCTTTAATCCAGAGGTCAGAACAGGAACAACTGCAGATCTGCTGAAAGCCTCTTTGCTTTTTGCTGTCATTTACACTGGTTTGCACTTACCTAATCCTTTTTATGTTACAGTCACAAAGTGCAAATTGTATTAGAATTTTAAGCTACAGACCAACGCAAATCAGCAAACAAAACAAAAAACATATACGATATAAAATATGTCATATTCAGACAATTAGAAAATGTTTTCCAGTGACCCTCTTTGGTTCGATTTAAAGTACTTTAGAGGCTTATAACTGTTATTTTAATAGTTCAAACCACACATATACCTTAATGTACATTAACACACACAGTGGAGATTGTCTTTGCAGAGCTCTACAGTATTAATTATCTTCAGTCTTGGGGATACAACTAATTAGTGCCATTGAAATTGAGCAGTGCTCCGGGATTGGCTGCCTTGCAAATGGCAGCCAATAGTGTTTCAAGAAGCTTTGTGTTCAGGGATTTCAGCTTCCCAAGATGATTTTTCCTAATCTTCTAGACATGGGTAAATCTGAAAATAAGCAATATTTTTGGAATCAATTTTAAATTACAGAAAAATCCATGTAGAGGTGAATTCACAAATACTGGACTGCAAATATCGGCAAAAGCCTCATGTCTTTTGGGTTTTAATGCTCATCCTGCTTTATAAAACAGCTCAAACTTTGTCAGATTTGTTAGAAAGCAAGTCTTGCAACAAATTCTTCTTTGAGGTTTGGTCTGAACTTTGACTAGGTCATTCCTAAAGTTCTAAAGTCGCTAGTCTTTTACAACCTCTAACAAGTTTCTCTTAGCACACTGAACTATATTTAAATGATTTTCTGCCAATCATTGTCCATCCTGAGAAAAAGCAGGGATGCTGCCATGTTTAACCATTTAGAAGGGGTGATCAGAGCTAATTTTCCTTCATACAAAGCAATTTTATTCAGGTAAAAGAAAAAGTTTGTTTTTAATCTCATCTGAACACACTTCCTGGGATCCATCAATCTTAAAAGTCAGAGTTGTGGTGAGCCAAGGCCTCCTGAGTCGTTGTCAGCCTCTTGGCTGCAGCTCTTTTCACAATATGTATTTACACTCGTACCCATTAGCTGACTTCTGAAGGGAATAGGTAGTACTGCATGTTATTTAAGGGCATCAAAGGGAACAATTGCACAACAGTTTTCAGATTTTTATTTAAATTACCTATAATTCTCCTTCCACATCTTGGAAGTCTGCCTCTCTTTTAAAATACAAAGAAAACACTTTGACGTTTGAAGTTGTAATGAGACGGATGTTCATTCTTATTCCTGATTGCACTTCCCACATTTAGCTGGGTCTGAGATTGACTCAAATGCTACAAAACTGTCCATGCATGCTACTTTTAGAAGTGCAAAATGATGAGCATAAATCATGAATGACTTATTTACAGCAGTTTTTTCTGCTTTGACTGAGAGAGAGAGTGAGACATGAAATATATCTGATAAACTGGGAGCCCTGGCTGTACATTATGAGCTGTCACAGTGTGAAAACTAAAGAGAAGAGTTTATGGATGCTGAAACAGAAACAACTACGCTAAATGATGCTATAAAGAAGGTTGAAAAAACTGATTTGATGTTAAAAGAAGCTTTGCTTTGAACTGAGGAAAAAACCTATAGACAAAATTAAGGAAAGCTTCTTAAAACTTACTTTTAACATTTGGCCTTCTAAAAAATGGAATCAAATTAAATATAAACACGTGAAATGTGTTTATATTGAACACAATTGCACTGAGTGTTGCATTTTGCTGCTATAATTGAGGTTACTTGGGTTAAATGTCTTCTGATGAGAGAAAGGAGCAAGACATGAGCAGAAGTATTTCACAGATATTTCAAGTCATTATGAGAATGATCCTGTTAATTCCTTCTATTACAAATGACCAACATCATCTGTCAGAGAATGTGTTGTACCCACATTCCTTAAAGTAAAAAAACAAAAGCACAGTGACTACAGAGGTGCTGTCTATCAAGAACATGATGTTCAGTCCTTTTTCTTCCAGTTCTTGAAGGCTTAGTTGTTACTTTGAATTATTTCAGATGACAAAAGCAAATTGTCGGTTCAGTCACGACTCATCACTAAAACTATTAGAAATATAAGAAATTATCTTGTGTTTCAGAAACACATCAAACATGCTGCTGGTTAGAGATTTAAAGCATCTAAAGTGAGCCAGACTATAAAATTAGAGTAAAGCAGTAAAACAAAGTTATAAGTGAGTCTTTTTCTCCCAAAGGGTTTAATTAAAATCCTATAAGATTTGATAGGATGGGTTTTGGGGGCACTGACTGAAACCGAGTTGGGAGAAAAGACATTTATTACACTTAAAGCCTGCTTCAGCTCATCTGCTGGGCATCATTCTGCTTTCTGAATCAGTGGATTTGACATCAGATTGTGCTGGTGGTCGCTGCGGGTCACCCACCTGCTCTCCAGGGCCACATTGCTGCCCAGCACCCAGCTGTCCTGCAGCTGGACGCATTCCGCCGTGCTCTGCAAGTCAGCCGCCAGGCCGGCTGTGGGTGGTGGACTCGGGCTCCGTTGGTTGGCCAGTGAGCTGCGGCTCAGGGAGGTGATGGACGGATGCTGCTTATGTGGGGGCGGGGCAGGAGGGATGGGAGGCGGGGCCTGTTGACTCGTCAGATTGTCACCTGGACAGAAACATGAGAGCGACGAGAGAATATCAGTTAACATATTCTTTAGGTAAATCCAAAGTGAAAGAAAAGCAGAGCGTTTGCTTTGATTGAATATGGTAAAAGAGTTGAGAAACGACAGATGGCTGAGGGATGCACACCTTCCATACACTACATGATGGGCTTATGGCAACTTAACAGAGCAAGAAAAGCAAATATAACCAAGAGCAAGACATAAAAATGAGATGCAACCACCGCAAAAAAAGGCTGTTTTTATGAAGACACACATAATAATTGTCACAAAACACCACACGGCTGACAGTTGGGTTCTCTTAAACAGAAGGTCACTTAGAGAGGCAGCTGTTCCTTTATGGGCGCTTAACGCAATGCTTCACGTTTGATTACAGCCAGAGAAGACTCTCAAATAACTAATGACCAGAACATCCATTAGGGCTCTGAAAGAACAGGTTTTCCAATTTCACACAAAGCTGTGTAATTGGCCCCCAGAATGGCATGTGGTGATTATCTATCCATCTTCCCTGTTTAAAAGGTAAAAACCCACAGTGCTGACAATTCTGATTTGCTCCAATGAGCCCCAAATGGGTATCATCTTTCCTGCCTTACAGAGGCTTGGAGAATATTGAGAAAGCCCGGAGCTGTGCCGTTTTAAGGAGCTTCTGTTGTTTTTGCATTGACAGCCTGAATTTTTACAAAGCCTAAAGGAGTTTAGATTTACAGCAAATATGTACACTGAAGGTCAGCGCATGATTTAACCTTTGCTTTCGCAGGTGTGTGTCTGCGTGTGTGTGTGTGTCTGCAAAGACCAAAAATCTGCTCTGTGCTGCCAGCTGCACAGAGCGACTCACTGAAAGGACACAAGCCATTGTTTTCAATGGGGTCCTTTAATGGCCGTGCAGTTTGTGGGGGTGTGTGTGGGTGTGTGTGTGAGTGCGCCTCGGCTTTTCAGAGTGCCCTTCTGTGCATGAAACGAGCTGTTCAGTGGAGGCAAATGAGCCGTTTGGTACCACACAGCTAGGAGGAAACATGAATGCCACACGGAGCAAGGCAATCATTTCCACTGCTTAGAGGGAAAAACTTTCAGGCTTCTGTACGGGCAACCAATTAGTACCAATATGGACTCCCTTCTAATGTTTAATATAGGAGGACATAGAAAGTGTAGCATGAGAAGCAGTGGAGTAGAAATAGTTTCTGACAATTATACGACATTGTCTTAGTCATTTGTACTGTAGCAGTCTGGGATAAACGGCTTTTTAGACAGTGAACTGCAAAAGTATCCAAACCTCCTGAAACAGTGTTTATTTTATCACTTTGAAAGAACAAACTTCTGAAAGTTTTTATGGAATTTTATAAAACATCCAATGATGCAATCTGAAAAGATTCCCTGTGCTGACTGAGGAAAAGCATCTCCACAGCATGACGCTGCCAACATGTTTCACCAGGGTATTCAGACTAATATGCAATGTTTTTCTTCAAACATAGAGCCTGATTTACAAGTAAGGAGTGCTAAAGAAAAGAAAGATTACAAAAGTGATGCAGACTGCCTTCTTTAAATGTTTCCTGCTTGTCACAATGACCACAGACATTTTTGCGCCTTTAGGGTGGCAAGTTATTACATTTACGTAAACTCCTCCCAGTATTTCGTACTTTCTGATGATCTGCATATGTTTTGCATTTCCTGACACAATCCTGTTTGCATGTTGCTTAAAGATCAGGTTTGCAACTGCTATCAAGTTTGCAGTTGTTCTTGCTAATCTTTTGTAGATCAGCATTTTCCGTATCAGACAAAAAGTTTTGGTTTCATTTTGGAAAAATCTAAAAGAGAGTGTCTTATTTTACTTTTTTTTTAAAAGAACTGAACTGCAACACTAATAATTGCTCTCTTGGCAGATTCTTCCACCCAAATGAACATCCCTGCAGCTCCTCCACAGCCACCATAATTTCTCTGACCCTGCACAGCCTATTGGTTTAGCTGGATGTCCATGTCTGTTCAAATGATGGACTGAGCAGAGAAGTGTGAACATTTCAGAGGTTGGGAAGTTGTTTTATCATTTCTGTTTGAACTGTCTCCTGTGCTCCTTTACTTCCAAGATGCTTGTTTGTTCAATAATGTTCTCTCTTAAACCTCCCAGGCCTTCAGAGAACATCCTATCCTGGATTTAAATTATTCACAAGTGAACTATGTTTATTAATCAGGAGACTTTCAAAGGCAACTGGTTGCTTTGAATTTTTCAGGGGAAAAAAGGGAAATTCCATACATTTTGCATACCTGTGAAAAACCTGAAAACAATGCATAAATCTTCTTCTATATGAACTGCATTGTCCTGGTCTACATAATAAAATTCCAACAAAATAAGAAAGGCTCCAGTGGTTAAGACGTATTTTGCACAGCACCACATGTATATTCCTCCATGCAGACCCTGGGATGAATAGATTGCTAGACAGAAATGTGAGTAACAAGAATCCACAGCTCTAGTGCAGAAGGCCAATCAAAGATTAATTATGTCCTGACTGCAATTACACAGCAGCAGCATGGGGCCATAAATTCCATAAAAGCAAAATCATCAGAAGCAAATGAAGGTTGTTATTTTTCCCTCCTTTTTGTGAACTGTGATTAGAGTTTTATCAAACCCAATCAACATGATCCCTTCAGCACCCCACGCCACCGTGTTCAAAGCCAATGCTGATATCTAAATTAAGCATGAATTACCAGAGATCAGTTGCAGTGCTGGCATTTGAAAAATATAAGAGTGCCATGACTTGGTGATAAGGAATACAAGACATCCACTCAGCTCCTGGGTGAGATGGGAGCCCTATTAGAAAAATGCTTAGTAGGCTGATGGAAATGGAAGTTATCTACCAACTCTGGCTGCTTTTACTTTTTCCTCCAGGCCGTATGGCACTGCAGGAGCCTGCAGCTCCATGGGCTCAGCTTCCCTTCCAGCTGCAACAGTTTTCATACAACAGAGATGGAAAATTGAACTGTGTGGTAGAAACTGGTTAAAGAAAATCAAGAAAATTAAGGTAAGGGTGTAAACTGACATTCAGGAAGTGTTTTGTTATGAGAAAAATGTGCTCATCCCATTCAAAATTCAATTAAAATTCTTTTCTTTATGAAACTCTGGTATTTATTTTTCTTTTCACACCAACATATTCAATAAAATGTCCCTGAAAACAGACCACCTTCCCATAAGCCATTACAAATAAAGATACATGGCAGATATTGAACAAAACTGTGTCCATTCATCTCAGTGTTTACATATCGATCTCAGCATCTTGATTGCCCTTGTTTCATCTGCTGCGGTCCCAGGAGCCTGAAAATGCAGTGCAGCTGAGCCTCGGAGCTACAACAAAACACAGAGTTTGCATCACAGGTGCATTATGTTTGATGGGAATACGGCGTGAAGGCTTTCACTGAGAGACACTTTATGATGAACTGAGATGCTAAAATTCTTGAACTGTTGCATGAAATGAGCTGTTTTGTTGCTGTGGACACAAACTGAAAACAAGGTTCTAAGCACACAATAAACCTTCCAAAGAGTGGGATGTGACATGCAGTAAATCTGAGCGCTTAATCTCACTATGATGTTGGAGGAGTGTGACTTCTGAGAAAGCGCTGAATGCACTTCAGCAAAGCAACACTAAAAACTCTAATCTTTCTCTTTAACTTATCATTGCTATACTGCAAAAACAATAGTTTGTAGTGAAGATGTTATAGAACCCCTGAAATCAGATGAAACTAATTTACAGGAATCTTTTCAGGAACATACAGGAGCTTGTTTTAAGTAAATAATTCCTAAATATTGATTTAAAAAAGTAGCATTTTCATTGGCAGATTATTTCATTGATAACACCTTTTTCCACAAAATGAAAATGTTAAAATGATACAGATCCCATTATAACTGTAATAATTTACAGTTATAAAATTAATCAAGATTGTTTGCACAAACAAGGATCCTGAACGGTTTTCAAACACGCAGCGCACCGATGTAACATAAATATGGAAACTTTAGAGGAACTAAAATAAGTATAAAAGATTTGCAGCCATTTCGGTAGGTAGCAGAGCATATTATAGATCTTTTCTGTGAATGTTTGTGGTATCAGACTCATACCTGCTTTGAATGTGAAGAAAAAACTTTAAGAATATAAAAACATGGCTCCATTTTGGGCTAAATGCACCAGAACATAACTTATCATCCTGCACATCAGAACCTCCGGCTTTAAGATCCGACTGAGCAGCAAGTTTTGCCCTTTTAAGCTTTTAAATGTAAATCGTTACTCCTCATGGAGTTTCAGTAATACATTATGCAAACACTCTGTGGCTTTAAGGATTATATCTTTCATATACATTCATACTTCACATGTCTAGTTTAATATCACAGTCAACATTTTAATTGCATATTCACATTCTGCCCTTCAACTATCCGTCTGTTTAATTCAGGCCTTTTGCCTATATGGTGGACACATTTCTTTTAAAGATACGAGTCGTAACACCACGTATTTCGTTCATGTACTCAATTTCCCTGCACACAGTAGGTGACAGCCTGTCTGAGTGATGTCAGGCGCCATGGTTTCTGGTCTCCAATTTAAGGTGTAGGTTTGAATCCAATTTCTGACAAACAGTTTTCTACTCAGCACAGGGTCTCGCTATGATGAGAACCTGTAAGTGAGAAGCTCAATGTGATTCCAGGTAACTCAAAGGGAAAATGTGGCACTAGCCGTGCTCTTTCTCTGTGTACTTCACCGCAAGAGTTGGATGTCTGAAAGCCACTGGGGCAGGCCATGATAAATATGGGCCTTTGCCACTTTAATTCACATTACCCACTGGCAAGCATACATTATGTTTGACTGTCCTTTTTAAGAAATAGGCACACAAAAAATGAGTGTTTTAGGAAAGCTTGGCATTGTTTTCCATCAAGACTGAGAGAATTAAGCTGGCCCTTAATGTGCAAACTGGGAAGGCAGATGAAACAGCTGTGAGGTTTATTGAGCTTTGCTTTGAAATCAGATCAAGACGGATGCCTCCTTTGCATAATTCCTCAACGTCAGCTTGTCATCATCTCCATCAGTAACATGCTTTAAAAAGGACCTTTGTGATTAATACTGCATGCCAAGGCTGAAATGACAGACTCATTCCCGGCTTAATGATGCTCCCCGTCTTATCAAAGCTGTTGCTTTATGGAGCATCTGAAATTTTTTCATTAACAGCACCTAGAAATTAACTTTGTTTTAGTACTCTGATTTTAGATGTACGAGATCTTAGTACAGATTTATGACACTGGTGTTAATGGAAAAATGCACTTGATTGTAAAATTGTCAGTAAATACAATTTACCTCATGTGGGTTTGTTTTTTCATTAGATTTAGTGCAGCTCTAACACATCCCTGTGTTAGAGGCTGATGCTGTTCTAAAGCTGGCTTCTCAATGCTCCATATGTCTTAAACACTTGTTGCCATTTTTGGTGCAGATATTTTTAAGGGGAAATTAGATTTGCACAATAATGGCTGCTTTGAAAATATCTTTTTTCGATTACAAAATTGACAAGCCTTGAAGGCTGCGAATAATGTTCCAACGCAGAGTCAGGACACAATTAAAAGCCGTTTTGCACTCACTAAAGCTTGGCAGGCTTCGTGAAAGTCTTTTCATATTCATTGTGTAAGTACTGCAAAAAGGTCTTGTGCCATTTTACTCTCCATTAAGAGACTGATGCAACTGCTAATGGAATTGAAAGGGCATTTGCTTTGACTAGATTGCCCTTCACCAATAGGAAAATTGCTGTATGTGTGGATCAGAAGAATTCAATCAAAACAGATCACAGAACCTAGAGACGCTTTTCAATTACACCTCACAGAATTTACAATTTACAGGGAAACACCAAAAATATCCCCGAAATGAGCCAGCACCTCTATCCTTAAAAGTTGAAATTGAAAAATATATAATTTTGAGGGAAATCTAAACCAGTCTTTTATTTTAATATCCATCCATCCATATATTGGGTCCCATTTCCAGCAGTCATTGTGTGAGAAACCAGGCCGCCAGTTCATCACAGACACACGGGAAAGACAACCATGCACACATAAAGACAGCTTAGAGAGACTCATGTACCTAATAATCATGTATTTGTGGGAGGAAGCTGGAGTACTTGCAGTGAACTGATGCATGCAAATGCAAACTCCATGCAGAAACAACCCAGGATCTTCTTGCTAGAAAGGCAGCAGTGCTTCCCATGGCTCCACCGTGAAATCATGTTCTGATAAATACTATTCAAATTCTATATATTAATTGCATGTTTTAAATCTGGTGATTCAAAATCTGAGCTCTGCATTAACAGAACCAGAATCAGCATTCTGTTTTTATGCTCCTTTAATCTGGAACAAGCTTGTAGAAAACTGCAAAACTGCTGAAACACTAAGTTCCTTTAAATTAGGGGTAAAAACCTTTGAGCTGGCTTTGATGTATGATAACTGGAGAATTGATCAATATGTTTAATGTATATTTGCTTGATGATTTTGATGATGGCTTTTGACAGAATGTAATTTTTATTGCTGTTTAATAATTTGTGACTGTAATATATTTTTATAGCTGCTTTGTTGCTGAAATGTGCTCCACAGTTAAACTGACCTAATCTGGGAGAAATAATATTCATTTGGGTTTCAAGTAAAATATCCAAAACTGCCAATAGAAAGCTGTGGGGCGTAATTTATTTTAAGTGATTGAAAACTATTGGCTAAGTTTATCTTCAACTGCATAATATGCATAGTAATAATATTTTACCTTTTATTTTTATATGCTTTTCTGCAAACATTTTGGTAGAATTATAAAATCTAGTTTGAGCTTTAATCAGCTAAACCTTTTTCTGTCAATTTAAGATCCTGACTATTTGTATTTCAAATAAGTATTTATCTCATGTTTTTTTTTTTTTTCCTCATTTTTAATATTTTTTTAGCATACATATTTATCTCTTGCTCTCTCTACAACCATATTTTTCCAGATTATTGCATACAATCATAATGCAAGACAGACAAATTGAACTCCAGCTTCCACTGCTTCATTATTTTTCATTCTGAAAACAGGATTATGGAGCGGTTATAATGAAACTGCACTCTGCTTTATCTTTTTCAAAGCTTCTGAAGACAGACTTAGGAAATGTGTTTTCACTAAAAATGCAATTATTACTGTTGCTCTGTTTTTGTTGTTTTACAATGCAAACAAATGATGTGAGAACATAAGAAAACATGGCATTTGGAGAGAGGATGTTTTATACAATAGTGACAACTTGAACCTACATGACAGATACTTGAAACTATTTTGTTTTTTGTTAAATTTGGATTTAGTTCCCAAGTCAGCCCAGAGACACCAACCTTAATATTCAGCACTGAGACACAGAGGCTTCCTCCTAAGACGTCCTGAAGGTTTAGATGGAGGCCAGGCCCGGTGGATTCTGGGACCATCAGAAAAAAACTTGCCCAGGGTGAGTTTGGGGGTTATTTTCTAGCAAAGACTGTTGGAAATTTCAGCAACATGGGGTTTAGGGAGAAATAAGAAGCAGAAGCTGTTTGAGTTCTATCTTACTTCCAGCTTGAGAAAAATCTGCACCACTCTCACAGCCCTGCCCACTCTTCCTCCGACTCTCTGTGTGATCAAAGACAGATATTTCTTTTAAGCTGTTTCTGAGAAGAGGAACCAGGATGTAACCAATGTTTCAAATATTACATAATCATTGCAATATATAAAAGTATATGAAAAAGATTTTTCTGCTTCCCATACATTATTTGGTCCTACAGACATGTACACTCGTTGGCACAAACTAGGCTTCTGCACATTTAAAATGTACAGTTTGTAAGAATATCTCTGAAGAGCTGAAACCTTTGAAAATACACTGTAAAAAACATTGCTGTAAAAAACATCCCCCCTGTCTCCCTGCACCCTCCTCCAATCACTACTGCAGATGGCAGATCAACATACAGATGATGACTGCTTAGCCGTTCTCTCTGTCACTTCTCCGATTACATTGCAATTACACCCCTTCTCAAAAGCTGCTTTGACAATTAGTCTGCTGACAAAACACTTAGTTCTATTTGTTCATGTGTGGACAGCTTTGGCTTCTTTGTTTTGCACACACCTTGATGGGAAGCTAGCGGCATATCTTCAAAAGCCAATCAGAAGCTGGGGTAGAAATACGATGTAACACTTAGGTCCATTATACTTTGGACACTAGCTTAGGCCAACTGGCTGCTTGGAGTGATACCAGTAAAAAGCTTCAACTTTCCTACCATCACAAATATAAACGTGGAGATTGCTGAACTCTACTGGGACTTTAACTAGGACTATGCAATTCAATCGGATTAAATTAATATTCCAGGTGGATTTGCCTTGAAACAAGGCTTCCATGTAAAATGCATAGTGGAGAACTACTGGCGAGAATGTGGAGGTGATTCTCTTCCAAAGGCCCAGGAAAACATGTTCATGTTTACCAGGAAGTTGTTGGACATGGTCCACCATTTTGTCTTTTGACAGAAAGATCCAAAACATGCCTTCCAATCAACACTGAAGCAGTTGAACAAAACTTAACTTTCCTTCCATCCCAATCCAACAGACCATCTGAACTGAACAACAGAGAACTCTGCACAGCCTAGAACTTAGTTGTGCAGGTCCAGTACTCAGCTCTGCAGAGGCCTTGTGTGAAAGGATGCATCAAAAAGCTGCAGAATATAGTAGCTCTCAAAAACTAGACATAGGAAGCCCCGATCTGGAGAGCTTCTGCAAAGAGGAATGGTCAAAAATCCCTCCTTCTGCATGTTCAGCCAAGGGAAATGTTGAAGCAGAGGTTTTTGTCCTGCTGGCAAAAGGAGTAGCACAAAATATTCACAACAGAAGTACCAATAACTAAGCCATCATTGACTAAAGAAAAATGTTTTTTATATTTTACCCTGCTGAATAACTGCACTAAAATAAAAGGTTGGATTTTTCTAAAATGTTCAGCATGAGAGCACAGCAATAAAAGATTAATTCGTTTCAATGATCTTTATACATATTTACCGAGAGTGCCATTAAATTTGTATATGGCTGTACACCAGCGTACGCTACAGAACATTTTCTTTGCCTCAACTAACAAAAGAGTAAATCCTGAGCATGAAAATAATTATATTTCAAGAATAACCCAGGATGGAAATAATTCAGAAGGTTAGACAGTTTAAATCCTAACACGTTTTTATTATAAAGGAGTGAAAAAAGAGAATTTAAAGACAATTGTGAAAGAAGACAGCTACTGAGTGAGAACTATGATGAATGCTGTCTGATCCATATAAAGCAAAATAAAGATATAAAACTATTTATGTGAATTCTGACCAGGTTATTCACAAGAAGTAACTATGTCCACTTACGCCAGTTATCAAATTTGTTCATTTAAAATACAGAATAAACCAGCTTTAAGAGCATTCTACATTAGCATCATTGCTATTTCTCAGTACATTAGGAAACAAATGAACCTTTCCCATTTGCAATCTCAGTTTCAGCCCACGTTGCATCATTCATGCAGGCAACAAATTCCAAGCCTGACAGTTTGTTTACATATTTAATGTGCTTTTTTAATAACCACATCAGCAGCAACGTGCCACTTCCTCTCACAATGAAAATCAATATTCCCCTGCATCATCCTTTCTGATCTTGAAGGAAGATTAAGATGAGAGTAAGCTGCAATGCATCAAATGACAAGGAAACCTGAGGACACCGGGAGACATCCTATTATACAAATGTCTCTGCTGATCCCTTTGTTGTGAATCTGCTGCATGTTTGAACTAAACTGGCTCGGAACGTAGGCATTCGCTCACTAGCTGCATGACTGCGGGCGTTGGAGCAGCTCTGCTAACAGCCAGTAGTTGTGTTGGTGAATGGTTGATGGGGGCCAACATGAAACCACTGTTAGGGTGGTCCAGGCTGGCGCATGGAAGCTTTTAAACATTCACAAGCTTTGCAATTAATTTTCAACTGCAGTGCATCTCAGAAGGTCAGAAACAACACTAGAGCTGCACCATGTAGTTCTGCACAGGTTTGAGTCACTTCTCTGACCATGGCAACAAGCCTGCAGCAGTAAGTGCACAGAAAAGCATGTTCTGTACATCATCTGGAGGAGAGGATGTGCATTCTGAGAACTATTCATATGCCTCCCTATTCATTTACAGCTCGCTTCCCCAATCACTTGAGAAAATGGTTTGAGGACAAAAAAAAAAAACAAAAAAACACTTATGGCTGTAGTGGCGGTCTTTTCCAGTGGTTGCTGTAATTGCATTTCCTGTGCAAATCGCTCAGTTTTGTGGGGAAGCCAGACAAAGAAAGTACTATCCATCTAAAAATGGGGAAGGCATATCTTTTCCTGATTAATTGTAAGCATATTGTTCTCAACTGGATGCACTCCACTTGCAAAAAGGACTAATTTTCACCTCCATTGTGAGAAAATTTGAGGAGGAGGAGGTTTACTCTGTGTGTGTCTTTCACAAAACATCCGAGGAACAAATAGGACAACAGAACACAATATTCTCCACGACTTGATATCTTTGTAAGGAGCCAAAAACCTCAAGTAGAGTTATACATTATTCAGTTTATTACTAGTGCTGTGTGTCTTTTTTCATTAAGACCAGGCTCAACAGAGCCACAGCAAGAGAATCACAGATTTTACTGAATCATTGTTTTAGTTAAAAGCGCATTAGGAGGAAAACATTTTGCTTGCAAATAAGGAAACATTTATTTAGACAAAAATCTAAATTAACAACTACAAAATATTTATGCAGAGCTGCGTATGGAGTTATATTTATCATTAAATTACATTTACTTCAGTAACATTTTGGAAAAAATTTACCTTTAGAAATATTTTTCTACGCTGTACTTTTTACCTTTACTTGCGTAATTTCATCATGAAGTATCGCTGCTCTTACTTGAGTAAAATGCCTGGATTCTTTGCCCTCTGTCAGTAACTGAATGAAGAACAGGCTATTTAAACCACAGATTAGATTCAGACCTGCAGTTTGTGCTGAAGTTTCATACGTTTTTATTGAAAGATGTTCATTTGGAAAAATCTTTACCTGATTTTCTTATTTTGCAATAATAACAAAATAGCAAAACAATTAATTTTGTTTTGCTCCTTAAAATACCAAAGTGTCCACATAACTTTATATCTTATTTTGAAATATTAAATGCCTGTTGCATGTTTGATCAGCAGCCTCTTTACCAAATACTTTAAAAAAAACTTTTTTTACTTTTACTTGAGAAAGACTATCTACTCTTTCTTGAGAATAATTTTGGCTACACTGTGATGCTTTATTTGAATGACCAAGACAAAACAGTGGGTGTGACTGTAAGGAACAGATTAGCTAAAATGAGTTTCCTCTGTAGGATGAATCATTTTCAAACCACTTACAAATTATGCACAACTTTGTGTTGGTCTGTCACCTAAAATCCCAAGAAAATGTGCAAAGGATTGTGGAAATGTGACCAAAATATTAAAAAACCTTAAGCATGGTACACATAAAAATAATGGTTGAATAATTATCAGATAACAAAAATGTGACAAAACACAAAAGTGTATTCAACTGAACATAAACGTTCCTAATGCTGTCTGGGGTGTAAAAAATATCCCTGCAACTTAATATTGCAAAAATAAATATGCATTTCTTTAAGTGCAATATGCTGGAATTAAGAAATAATAAATATGTGGTGCTACCTTAAACTGCACACATCAGCTCAGCCTTTAATAATTAATGCCCTTGTCATCCAAGTCTCTTTATCTAATGAACTTTCATGAGCAAACAATGCAAGCTGAGCCATGTTATCTCTCCCATAACGAGCTGCTTCCAACATGTCCAGATATAATTCTTTAAACCAACATTTCTTGCAGCGTCTGGCTCGAGAGTTAGAGCTATAGCACACAGGCTGAAAATCCCTCTGCTTTCCAAAGAGCTTTCCTGGGGCTAAGGCTATGAATTGATATCCCACTGTTGCATTACTCCTGGCCACTGAGCAGAGCATGGGACAGGAATAATAATGGGACAAATCATTGGTTTTTCCTCATACTGCTTACCAACTTGTGCATTAGAGTGGTGGGGCGGCTCATGCTGAAGATGTCAATAACCTCAACGGGACGTGAGTGATGAACTTTACGTGTGCAAGCCCATGTTACACTCCATGCACGCGCGCATTGAAAACACACTCTAAAGCCCACTGAGAAAAGCCTTCCAGCGCCAGTGATGTTTTGGAATTTTCCGTCAGAACACCCTCCGTTCCTCTCGGTGAGAAGAAGATGTAACCCGCGTACCCTCTGAGGCTTGCTGCATGCTCAATCAGCAACATGATATGGCCCACGGCTGTGCGGTGAGGTCACCGCTGGAGTCTTGAAGACTGATCATGCATGAGGTGGCAACACGGCGCTTTCTGACTAATGTGCCACGGCTATGCTGCTTCCTTGGCTCCACCCCGAGGAAACTGGAATCTGACTACAAGTCTCTGGGTATTGAGCTGGAAAGTACAGAAATTTTTCTAGACAGGGACTATTAAAATCATAAGCAGTTGAGCTGTGAAATTTGTGACTTATCACAAAATTTTAGCTCTGCTGTGAAACAGAGACGCTGTTCTGATATGACAAGCAATCCACTTTAATCAAGATGACTGCGCTTTTGTGCAACTGCAGTTGTAAGTGATGTCCCTCGAGTGGCCTGGCATCACAATTCATTAGTAAAACTGGTCTTTAAAGCTTAATCCGCCGTGCAGCCTTTCTTAATTTTTAACCTTTTCACCCTTCTATCTCAGAGTGGCTCTCAAACACTTCTACAACATTCTAATCAACAATAAAAGTGGCCAGTGAAGTCAGATGTACTGTCCTTCAAAACGCCACTTTATCTGACAACAACAGACAAGGCTGCCTGCGCTCCAGTCTTCATTCTTCTTAGAAAATACCACCCTAAGCATCATCTGTCATGTATTGGCTGCAGCCTAACATTTCACTTTGTTTGGCAGACATTGATTTTTACCTCCAAGGTGTTGTCAAGGAGGCATCCAGCTCATACATACCTCCTGTACCGTTTCTTCAGAGATCTCTTTTGCAGGAACACACACACACGGATAAGTTCAGAGAAATTATTGTATTTGAAAGTAGCCAAAATTATAACCAGATTTGTTCAAAAGGAGCACCTGAGGGCATCAAACATATGTAATAAACTGAGAAACACATTTTTCTGCAAATATTTCTGTTCCTAATTTATTGTGAAAATTCAGCCAGCACATAAACACACAAAGATTTAAGCAGATTGTTGACGTGCATCAAAGCATGTTACTACTGTAAAAAGTGGGAGCCTGTTGAGATTTCCCAACACTTTCAACGCCAAATCGTTCGGCCAAAAAAACCCTCCCGACACCAGACGTCAAAACATGTGGTCACTAACGGATTTATCCAATCCTCCATCCATATGTTTGCTGTTTTTTTTTTGTTGCTTAAGCAAGTCAGATAAAAGCAATTTATCAGCCGCCGTCGTACCAGAGCCCCTGCCCATCCCTCTGCACACAAGAGCACATATTTGCAGCCTAGTTGAGCACCACTTTATATTCATTAAGTGTCATAGTGTTATAATAAATAGCTGGCTCCAAAGAGCAACACTATATCTTGTTTAAGGACCTATTAGGAACCAAAAACAATGATCTATGAAGAAGTCTTAAAGGTAACATCATGTCACAATCTAATGATAATATTAATGGTAATATTTAGATAAAAATAATAAATAGGATGATAACCTTCAGTGGTCAAGTTTCAAAAACTATGAATTCAGCTGAGTTTGTTTCTTTTTCTCTCTCAAACAAATTATTTTGGCTACACAGTTTTATACAGAAACTTAATCTGTTCTGATGAAGCTTCTCTGTCAGATTAAAGGTACCTGTTGAAAACAACCTTCAAATGTATAAAAATGCTTCATTTTTTCCTCTCCTATAATATTGTAACCTTATTTTTTTAGGTTTAAGAGTCATTATAATTGAGAGGTAAAGGCTGAGTGACTAATCCACTTAGTGCATTTATTACTGAAATAACTTTTTCATGCAATTCTTATTTATTCTGATTGGGGTTGAATTAATTAAGTAAAACTTTAATATAAAACCTGTAACATTTGTGACCAATTTTAACTGTCAGATTTTTTCATACTAAATCAGATTTCCAATTTTATTTGTTTTTCTCTTTCTTAAAAAGAAATTATAAATGGCAGAAAGTATTTTTTTAATTGCTCTTCTTTTAATCATAACTTCTGCTGCCTGGTTGACTTAGAACCAGGCAGCAGCTGGTTAAGTCTAAATAAATACAAGCTTGTAAAACAAAACGCTTGACCCTCCGCAGGATGACATCACAAAATCTTCACAAAAATCTTTACAAAAAAAGATTGATAAAATGTATTTATTGAATAACTCTAATATAATGAATTATGATTAGTGAAATATTCTGCAGGAAAGAAAAAATGACAATAGAGGTTTGTGGTCTTGGTCATTATTGCTCGATGTCTGCTCACGAGAACATGAACATAATGGGAGGATAAGCAACCAGGGCAGAAATTCAGGTGTGTTTTCATCCTTACTGTTTTCAATGAATTGTGGACATAGAACAAATGATAACTTTAGCAATCCTTTACAAACATTATTTTATTTCAAAAAATTATATTTCTTTTCCCTCACTTTGTGAAAAGAAAGATAATATGCAATGCCATATTTTTTTGCTTGTTTGTTGTTTTATTTTCCTTCTGACCATGTAAAGTACTATGAATTGCTGTGCTCCTGAAAAAAAATGTAATTGCCATGCCCATCTCGACACCCCTGGTTGGCGTTTCATGATATTCAGAGGATCCCTTCGCCAACTCGGAGAACCTCTGGGATAACCCAGATCTATTTCTGCACACTTTGTGGCTTCATTTGTACAACATTTTGGGTCATCATGCCTGAATTCACTCATGGATGCACAGCTAGTGTTTATGTTTAGTTTTGACAAAAACCTTTTCCTGGCATAAATGTTTTCCAAACCAAAAAAACCTGAGGGGTTCAAATCGACCCACTGCTGTTGCAAACCAGATTCAGGAACAAAGAAAAGAGAATAGAAGAAATGACAGCGATCAGAAAGCCAAGATCATGGAAAAGACTTATCAACTGTGCTTGTGGGACGACATGCTATGTTGTCCCCCGTTTCTTAAACACCAGTTAGCATTGCTAAGCTGCTTGTCACAGGTACCTTGATAACAATAAGTAAGGGTCCATGTTGCTTAAAAAGCGACGTCTCTCCGACAGAAAACAGGAAACATAGGACATTATTGATCAATCTGGTTCCATCCACTACACTCATGACATGTAATGAGAGCAGACACAGTTATTAAAATGGCGGGCCCACTGTGTGAAACTGCTGCCTGTAGCAGAATAGAAATGACAACTTGTATAGAGCCACCAGCCTCATGGAGACCAGAACCTTGAAATTCACTTAATAGTTCTGGATGTTCCACTCTGGGAACAACACTTTCCCTCTCCTCTCTCAAGGTTCAATCTCACCTCCATTGTGACACCATCATGTTAATGGAAAAATTGTCTTTTTTTCCTCCAAAAGCTGCTGCATGGAGAGAGAGAAAAAAGACAGACAGGGTGAGGCATAGCTGTTCATCTCTCAGCCTATTTACATCTTGCTGAGAGCAAGCATCATAAAGCTGCTCTGTTTTTAAAAGTGCGTTATAAATATCCTGAAAATTTATGAAAATGAAACAGTGCGGGGAGAGCAGCTTCATCATGCAGATGCACAGTAGACGAATAACTCTTTCCAACAGTTCAATGGCTTATATATTAGAAATTCACTTCAAAACGGTCAAAAGTTCAGTTCCTGCAGCAGCTAAAGTGTTCTAGGATGCATGTTGCAGAGTTATTATGGGCTCATTTATTGTGTCACACTTCTGAAGAAGAACATTAACAAAATGAAAATCTTTTTTTCCCTCACGCTTAAAGGATAAACAGCAGAATATATAATTTAAGGAAATAGCTGGAAATGCAATCAGTCCCATTTTATGGACTTGATGACCATCTTGAAGCCTAAAACTTGATCAGCACATAAAACAGAAATGAACTGGCATTTACATCTCAAAACTATGATTTAACTTTTTTTCGCTGAACATTAAAAATAGCTGAATATTAAATATGTTTGCACAAGTGTGGTGGCGTTTTTATGTGCATGAGTGGGCGCAAATGCTGTTAACATGCTGAGACCATGAGAATAGTGCCAAGCAGGTAGTGATGTGTTGACAGCTTCCATTAAGTTTCTCTGTGCACATTCTCCATTCACACACAGGGCTATGCATGTCTTCAGTTTAGCTGGTTGTACTTGTAAACTATACAATTTGCTTTTCGTGCCTCAGCAGGCATCAATTAGCGCCTCCCTCGCGCCTCTACATCTGAACAGCACTGAGTTTGGTTCCGTGCTGCTTGGAACATGTTGTGAATCTGTCATGACTCATCTGAAAGGGAGGAAGTGTTCAACACGGGAGAGCGTAATTATTGCTCACCTCGGGCTTTTAAATCAGGACTGAATATCAGACATTGTGCTCCGTGAAATGGCATTCATCAATTTTGCAGGATTATATCCAAAACTGTACTTCATGTTGCAAATAAGAAATAAAAAGATATTCTGTCTCTGAGGTGCACCTGGATTTTGCAATTGTGCAACATGTGAGGAAAAACAAAGTCTTTAATGAATAGTTTTTATACCACAGCATGAAACAATTTTCACTGAACTGCTGTCTTCTTGAAATCATTCACAACAATAAAAACTGAGAAAAAACAGAGATAAAAACATCAAAAAGAATCACATATTTCCAAAAATGTCCTTACTTTTAACAAATAGCAATGAGGCATTTTAAAAAAGAAAAGAACAGCAGGCGAGACTGGAGAAAATGTTGAAAAATATTTTCTTACTGGTCTAGTTGTTAATGTGGCAGCAATTGTGGAGCAAAGTTTGGGCTGATGAATTAGTCAGCAGGAAAATGAATAACAAATGGTTGTCATGGGGATGCATGATGAGTTTATTACTAAGTGATGAGCAGTTTATTACTATATGATGAGCAGAGGTCAGTAGTAACTACTTACGCTTACTTCAGCAACAGTTTAAAAAAATACTTTACGAGTAATTTTACTTCATCATAATTAGTTTTTACTTTTACGTGAATGAAATCATTATGAAATATCTACAGTGGCTGCTAGAATAACTCACTAAATAAAGTTAGTGACTTAGTAATGAACTCACTAACATCCTTCAGTGAAGTTAGTGAGTAACTTCAATAAATGAAGAACAAACATGTTCTTATCAAAAATGCAACAGCTGCAGAGAACATGCAGTTTACATTAAAGTGCGATTTCCTGGATCACAATTTGCATAACTTTATACAGTAAAGTTTTCATACAGTAATTATAAGCAGTCCACAGCCACAAATGGCCCCGGGGCCCCACTTTGAACTCTCATAGAGGGACCAATAAATGGGGGAGCCGGTGCTTCAAACTCAGCTGCGAACTACTCCAGTATGCTGAAGGTTATGGCTTAGAGATCCCAACAGAAAGACATCATGTGCAAAAAGCAAAGAGCCTGAGGGTCCCTAACAGAGACCCTGGGAAGGATCTGGTCTGCCGATTCACAGCAGCCCAACTTCAGTTTTCAGAATGATCCATTATGAAAGAGGAACTAAGAGTTTTCATTTACTTAAGTACATCTAATAATGTGCTTTATTTCTACCATTGTTTCTTATTGAATATAAAAATTGCTGTGTTTTTAAAAGAATCTTATAATTATAACTCCTGGAGACATAAAGTCTCTGCGGTCAAACCTTGACATCTTGATGCTGTACTGTAGGCAAACACTTATTAAACTCATATCAAACAGTCTACTTAGCAGTTCAACTAAAAAAGTCAACTTTGTTTTCACTGAGACAGCAGCTTGATGCTGTCATAAGCCTGTGCTGATGGGCCTTTCAGCTGCGCACGCAGCAGAACGTGACATGTCTCTGTGGTGGAAGACACTGATCGTCCTTCAGATTGGGCTTAATCATGTTTGCTTTTTCCCAATTAGATAAGGAAGGAACATCGTCAACACTCGAGCTCTCTGCCGTCTCCTCTGATGGTCTCCAAGCTTTCCCTCCTGCTCACCAAATGGCATCAGTAGGAGGCAAAGGATGGTCCACGATCACACCCGGATGAGTCATTTCACACTGGAATACATCCATCAGAATTAGGATCACAAAAGCCAAGATGAGACTGACAATGGAAACTGAGAAGTGATATTTGAGAGAAAAGGCGGCAGAGAGAGCATATGGCTTCACAAAACCGTAAATTGTCAGTTTATAAAAGGCAGCAGCTGGTTAAGTTTCCTGTCTCGCATTAGTATTGACCACACGGAACTGAACAAAGGCTTATTAATCTAACATGGTTGGCATGAGAGTGTGCAGTCACACCATCACAATTCATCCATAATGCACAATCAACTGTCAGTATTTGAACATGTTTCTCCTTCTGTGTTTGATAGTGCAGTTTTTCCTGCCCTGTTGAATTTTTGCGGCAAAATATGAAGTCAGATCATAGCAGAAAGCACAATCTGTGTCCGAATAATCCAGAGAAAGGTAAGGAGCAGAAATCCTCTCAATCCCTAACCGGCATGCAGAAAACACAGCCAATCCCTGCAGCCCTTCACAGACTTCCCCCTCGCCAAAACGGAAAATAAGTTCTGAAAAATAATGCATCACAGAGAACGATGACTGCATACATGTAGAATATGATCTGCTTCTTTTAAACCCTGCCTATGCTCCGGATGCCGTGCAAATAATGGAAGACAATGAATTTTGACCTCATCCTGATGTTTATTCAAGGCACTGTCAATAATATAATCCCTATGATTTAGTTAGAAATCACATCTGCCACATTCAGGTGAAGGCCACCTTTCTTCTACATATTCATGAGCAACAATATTGACTAAATGTCTCATCTGGCTAAATATAAAATGGGTTCCGAGGCACAACAGGATCAGATAGCGTGAACATAAGCAGAGGAGAAATGCATACAAGAGATTCTGGGATTACCTCAAAGCTGGAAAGCCAACAACGTCTTCTCATTCAGGTCTGGTCTCTGATACCCAGAAGTTACTGTAGAAAATGTCTGGCAGGCGAAGCAGCAACTTCCTAACAGCGTGGCACTAGAAAGACTTTGAAGTTTCCTTCTGCACCGGTGCCAAGCGGTCAGAAACAACAGCTTCTGTTCTCCGAACGTCATGCTCTAATTCATACCTGCAGCCACAGTGTGCCAAACCGCAGTGGTCAATAAATATAGCGGGACACGGTCACAGAGAGTCTTTTCTGTTCTCTGAGTGACAATAGAATCTCATTGTCAGGTGTTTAGGCAGATAAGGTCGCACACCCTCTGGGATTAGCGTCTGCTTTTCATCAGTGTAATGCTTTAAAAACAGGTTTAGCAAACGTGCAGCGGATCAACCAATTTAAATGCTAAACCTTTTTCTCATGTAGAAGATTGGGGCCAGGGGCTAAACACATACAGATAAACAAATCAACCTAGCTGTAAAGACTGAGAGCGGGCAAAGCAAATGAATGACCCTCACTGTTTTATTTGCAGAGGCAGATCTGGGAAACTGGCGATATAGTCTGCAAAGTGCTGCGGTTGATTCTCTTGTTTAACGCGATAACACTTTGAGTGTCGAGTCCCTCAGAAAGAGCCGCCCTGCAGGGCGGGGTGGGGGGCTTTGTTGTTGAGATCTACAGGGCTTTGGGAGTTTGCTACAGCAGCATGAGAAGCTGCTTTTGAAATGTCACATAAGCAGTAGAAGTCAGTTGCACGTACAGTAAGAGTATGTACCGCCACTGCTCAGACGCGACCCGCAGCAGTCATTGAATTAGGAGCTGGCTGGATCATGCTGGGAAGCGACATTACTCTTTGAGAGCAGCATAATGATCACTATCAATCTCTTTATTGTCGAGTCACATTAGTGAAATATCAGGGAAGGGTACGGGAAAGGGGATGGAGACTGCCGAGAGACATCCTCTACCGTGGCGGCATGACAGTGCATTAATCACCGAGGCGGGAACCCTCTCCATGGCCGGGTTCAGGACTGTCAGGATAAACATGCTAATGTTTAACCCGGGAGGGAATGTCTTGCTGGTGACCCACCATGCTGGCAGCTTTTTGCTTTGGAAAACATTCCAGCTTTCTCATTTGAAATTCACATTTTTCTCTCAGGCTATTTCAAAATGTCGCAGCCGATATCTCCAGTCATCTTTTTGAAGGAATTCAGAGTCAGCCAGGGAGACAAAACTGCCACTATTTCACAATCAGTCGGGCTTAACAAAGATTTCTGGATGCGGATATCCAACTCGGTCATTTCCAATGTAATAACAGGCATGAAAGATGCTGTATTTAAAACTATAATACCACATCTTACATGCACCATGAAACAGCAGGATGAATGCTTCATGACTTTCAGAGCCATATAGGGAGAGATGCAGAGGAACTCATAACGATTTCATCCATTAACTCCATCAATCTGAGTTTGCTCCATCAGTTTTACTTAGTGCTGAATGTCTCAGCAGTCTCTGCCAGAGAGTTGCTACAAGTGCCTTTGCTATGGGGGATGAATTTTGGAGGTGAAACTTTTTTTTTCACTCTTTGCTTCTAGTATAGCAGCGCACATGTCACCGTCAAGTGGTTTATGAAACCAGCCCTTCCCCAACTCCGCTACTTCCATCTAAATAATGAATACTCTGCCACTTGCAGTAATCCTCTGGCAGCCATTCCCAGAAATAGAACAAAGATAGACAGAGCACTCCTTCTCCCTCCTTCACTTTTAAAAACAAATAATGGTGATTTCTTTCATAGACGCTGCTTTTTGAATCGTACGGCGTCGGGGATGTGCGGCACCGCTCGCAAACAACAAGAAAAAAAAACCTGTGAAGTGCTGAGTTGTTGCCGGTATTCAACATTCTTGGCCACATCTAGGTCGCAACTTCAAAGTTTTACTTAGTACCCATTTGAAGGGAACATCAAAGCATGGATAAGCCAGCGATTTCAAAAGGCATCAAGAGCTAACCTAAAAGGTACAGTACTGCGAAGGGCACCTATGAGCTTTCAATGATGGATGATAACAAAGAGACAAGGCGGATAGGAGAAGACATGGGTATGAGAAATGGGCGAAAGGAGTAATAATTGGTGGAAGAGGTGAGCCTATATTAAAGGGATCTTACATTAGATGGTATGTTTGAATTCTTGGATTCAGGATGAACAAATTTGTTCATCCTGTAGCAGAAAGAAAAGTCAGAGCTGATGAGTCTGGGGAGAATATCTGCCTAAGTGCCCTATTATTTAGGAATAAAAAGCTACTCTGCTTCTCTTCCCATCCACTGCTCCTGATTATGGAAGAAGTGAAAGGAGGGGCTGAGATACTTTTTTTTTCTCTGACATGTCCTATTGCATGCAGATGTCGTAATAAGGTGCAGTTAGCCTGTTTCATCTGCCAAATGCGTGCCTGAGACCCAGCATGATGGGAAACACATCTATGGTAAGCATTCTGTTGTTCCTAGAAGAGGTTGTTTAATGCATAGCATTACTCATTTACTGTAACTTGACTCTCCCACACAAATCTAGTGTAGGCAATACAAATCTAAGCCATCTTGTTATAATCAATATCTTCACTATTTGGCTATTTGTTTACTCATATTGCAGTGCACTCTGGGTAGCCGTACAGCATGACACGCCTGAAAGGCTCAGAAACAAGGAGATCAACAGCACATTTTACAAAACCTAGCAAATAAAGAGACGGAACATTATCAAACATACATTCTGAATATGAAGACGGTAAATAATGTAGATGATTGACGAACCATAACGAGGAAGAGCCAGACTCATTAAGTAAGCAGAACATTTCTGGTCCCAGAAACTGGAGACAGCTCTTCCACATCTGGACCTCACGGTCATGGCATATTGTTATAAAGATCTATATAATCTTATCCAGTTATAACTGGAAATGCAATAATTACAAGTTTCATATTTTTGATAAATATTGTTTCTGTTTTAAAACCGCATTACCAATATTTCTCTGGAACCAGAAAATGTCAGGTTTTGTTTTCTAATCACATGCAGAATATTGATGAGTCTTTTAGTAATCGATTATCCTAGCAATTATTCTCATGATTAATCATATAAAATAACAGGAAAAATCTGCTTATTTCCCACTTTGCTAAAGGAGATTTTTTAAACTGAAACATTAGAAATACAAAAGAAAATGTATAAAAACAAAAAGTTACATTTCTTTTTTAAATAACAAAATAAACATGTTATTGCCTAAAGTGCAACAACATAGCATTCCTTTTGTGTATGCAGGATCATTTGTAGCAGAAGATGCATCTACAGCTAAAAAATACTTCGAACACCAAAGTGTGAAAAGCTCAGCTTGACAACATCAGTACAGATTATGGCTGATGTGCTGATTTGGATTAATAATTGGAGAGCAAAAGGTGCTTAATAGGAGATTTCTTTTACAGAATTGTAACCAGGTGAAGCTAAAACTGCCACTTGACGATTTCTGGGTTGAACAACTTTACAGACAAAGAAGGTTTTTCATTGCAGATGTATCTACTGTTCACACATTCATTTCTGTCCCCAGAGTGAAGCTCTTTCAGTAAATGGCTGAAAGAGTCTATACACTACAGGAAATGATTGATTACTGAATTAGTTTATTATCTCAATAATAAATTAATCACATTAAATCCAATGAATTGTTAAAGCCTTGTGGAGTTTCAGACAACTTGCTGCAGACTCAGGCATGAAGTGAAGCAGCTCATACCTGCATGTCATCCAGAGGCAGAAGGTGACACCCGGTGTGCATTCTAACCAGCAAAAGCAACCAGTGTTCCTGTATTTTGGAGCAAAAAACTGTGCAATTATTTATGCTTTTATATTAATAATAAAAATAATAACCTGTCTTTACCCAGGTTTGTGTTTGACAAGAGACCTGAGCAAAATATAATGAACTCCAAACTTTACACAAGTTTTAATGCTAAACTGTAATAGTTTAAATCTGAAATGGACTGAATCCAACAGTCTTGCTGATGGATGCATCATTGTGATCACAATGTTGCACCATAAGTGATGCACTGCATCAAGAAATTCCACAGTCAAACATGTACAGTCTGATATTTACGTGTATAAATATCAAACTGCACAATGAAAACATATCAAACCGCACAATACTATCGTCTCAATAAATATCTTATGCATTAAGTCCGGTCACAGAACTCTTGTTTCTGATGTTTCTTATTGTTTTTCTTTTTACTATCTAGAGTTAAACTGCTATAAGCACAGCAGCATGTTGTTGAAGGCTGCTGAAGAGGAAGCTTAGTCATTTTACAGCACATATATATGCAGTCCAGTGATTCTTTAATAATTCAGCAACCTTATTTGAATTTTTTCATTTTAGAATTGCAAAGCAGATTAATTTCACATTGTTTGAGAAGCATTTACAGCACAGTAAGTTCAACTAGAAACAGAAGAACCGAGTCGAGCTCGACTGCAGCTCCTCCGTTGATCATTTTACAACCATCTCCCAGTGATGCCAGGCGAGCTGCATGCTTATCAGATCTCATATTAAATGTCAACAAAATTAGACCTAAATGAAACCTGCAAAGAGGGACAATTACCCAAACATACATTAATGTTATCATCTCCGATCTAAAAAGCATCAAACTTTGCCACTTGCATCGGCCTCGATTGATCAACTGGCTCAGTAATGACAGCAGTGAGACTGAGGGAGATTAGGAGCCTGCTCAGCTCTGACCCTGGATGTGAAAACAGCGAGGTCTGGGGAGGCTATCATAAAGCGGCTAAATGGCTTATTTCACCTCAAGCTCTTACAGCCACCCACCGGTATCACCGCTTGGATAATGATGCCAGTAAATGTCTGCAGTAAACAACTGAGGAACAAGGGCCCCAGCCTTTTTTGCTTATTGACAGTACATGAGGAAAGGATGATCATTACCGTATGAATTCTAGTCACTCCAACAAGAACGGCACATGCACACTCACCGCAAACACACAGCTTTAACAATTTATAAGTGCAGACAGAGATGGTCAGAAATTCAACATCTCATCTAAAGTTGAATATTTTTCTGGGGTTAGAAAAATCTATTGGAAATAACGTTCTTATCCTGCCTAACAAATCAGGCTGTAGCAACCAATAAATACAAAGATTTTGACACAAATCTCAAAATATAAAACATGGAGACTCAAATTTTGATGGAAAAAAAAAATATGGTTGTTTTTCATTCAACAGTTAAACACTAAAATATTAACTATTTTTGCTACTCTAAGGTTGGAAAGTACAAAAATAAAAAATTTGTTGTTGGTACAAGATTTTAAGAAAAGCAAAAAGGTCAGGACTGATAAGATGGTCATGAGTTATTTTTCATTTTAGTCAAAACGATGTGTTCATAGCATGATATCTTGCAGCCTACATTCATTTTCTTATTTCTTGGCTTTTTTGAATTCATTATATCACGTTTGGATTTGCAAGCTAATTTGTTTAAATTGCTGTTGGCTGACCCTGTGACTTCCTTGTTCGCGTTACCATGTTAACAACAAGCATCTGTGGTATTTACTTTAATGACAGACTTTACTGTAAATCTAATAATGCAGGCTGCCGCCAGAAAACAACGACTCTTTGGTTGCCAATAACCAATAAAATCGTAGGCGTTAAATAAAAGCTTGACAGAATTGCTGAGCTTTTGTTGTTTATGCACTGCTCTCTAGAAGAATACAGTTTGGCATTTGCCTTTCACCATCAACATATTTTCCCCTTGGATTTTAAAGGAGCCGTGTTTTAATTCAACAGTAAAGTAACACCACCATGCACACAACAGAAACTTTTTTCACTTTCACGTAAAATCAGTCAACTTTTCTTATTTTTGTCAGTGAGGATCAAGAAGATATGATTAACTGCTAAATATCAGAATAAGTACAATAAAAAGATAAGAATTTTTTAAAAACTTTTGTTAAAAATATTTATATAATTCCTAAACATTTTTTAAAATTCAATATTAAGATCTATGACTATCTGTCCATGTGGAGGACTCCTGCAGATCTACGCTGCATTGAAATGTTGCTTCAATATTTCTAAATAATGTTTAGAGGTAAATGAGATGCCATCTCATTTGTGAAGAGAGCCAGTTCTTCTGAAGCAAAAAAAAGTAGAAAGCATGATACTGCCACCACCACTCTTCGCAGTTAGAAAAGAGTTCTCGACTTGACAACTCACCTTCTCCTCTAAACATACCAATCTTCATCATGGACAGACTATTTGACAGACTCCTTCCACCACATCTTTGTCAGGACGAAGACACAAAAGAGATCATCTGTGTTGTATACCTCTTTTCAGATTAAGGTTATAGATTGAAACTGATTTTTTTTATTTATCTGTTTTTGCTTTTTAGCTTTTATGTAGGATCATAAATGCTTAAGTAGTCATAATATGATTTGGTTTTCTTCAAAATTTCCTTTTATATTCCAGGAATAGAACTTAATAACTAAAAAAATATGTATCCACACATGTGGCTGGACTTGAGGTTAAAGATTATTGGTATATTTCTTTAAGGTATCACGTATAAATGTTTGTGCAAATAATAGTTATTAGTCTCAAAAAAGCTTTTTTTAAATATGGAATATAAATTACAAAGCTACAGGTAAAATGATTATTATTTTTTATCATTTCACTTAACTTTTCTCCAGAGGCAGTGTCTTAAGCTTTCGGGTTGCTGATTTCTGACCCTCGTGATTTGACAAAGCTTTAATTGAAAACAAGAAATCACCGTCTCTCAAAGCACTCAGGGACAATTTTACACTGATGGGCTCTCCGAACGCCCCTTTGAGATTACTTTAGAGTCAGAAGTGAAGATGATTTGGGCAAAAAAACTAATGTCAGTGTCACCTCCTGAGGAATCAAGGGGAAGCATTTGCTCCACTTTTCAATTTGTCATATAATCGAGCATCTGGCAGCCTAATCAAAATGTATAGAATCAAGGCTGAGCAGGCATCACACACTGATCTACCCCTGCATCAGGCTCCATTTAAGGGGAAACAGTTCAGAAAACTAAATTGGTGTGCAATATACCTTCAAGCTTTTATCAGGAAGTGAAACTTTTTCATTATTTTTGCTTAAACTTGTTTACCTTGAAAATACGTCTTGAAAGAGTGAGTGATAAAAACACGAGCGTGGCTTTTAGTGGTTTTCTTGGGATGCTGTTAAGAGGAGCTGGTTTCTCAGTGGACTTTGAGCGAAACATAAATTCACAGGTATACGATGTGGAGGTTGGGCTCTGCCAGCGGTCCTCATTCAGGTATTACATAAATTAAACAGCAGTTCCTCCTGTCATTGCATAAATTATGGAACAGTTTGTCCAGAAAACTGCACCATGATGCACAAAGGCTTTTGTTGATGAAGCTCTGACTTGCACTGAGGTCAGAAAGAGAACTTGACTGGAAGACGACGGGCGGAATGAGCCTGGAGGAGCCGCTGTGAGACAATTAAACCTGAGTATTAATGTCAGAGTCTGATGGTCATAATTTACGGAAAAAACCAACAAGGAATAAAAAGCTAAGTTGGGAATAATTTACAACCCCCCAGCGAACTGTGATTGATGATACTCAAGCTATCATTTATTTACCGATTGGACATGTGCTGAATGATGCCATTAAAGCTTTACCTCTCCTGCAGCATGTATGGAGATACATTTGCCACTGTCTCCAGGGACATGAAGCTATTCTTCAAATGTAATTACTGCTGATACGCAAGAAGATGGCTGCATCAGTGCAGTGCAACCCTTGTCTACTGAAACACGGAACAACAGAAGTAAAATTAAAAATAAATCTGTACAACAAAAAACTCAAGTCCGCAGTTTTAACAACTCACCTCAGAGCTGAACCAACCATAAGTGAGAGAGACACCTCCTAAGAAGCTGCAGACAGGAGGATCATTGCATTCACCTGCTCTTATTTACCTCTCACCTATGGATGTATGAGGGACGGCTTCCATATGACCCCTTGGAGCATGCAGACTTATTTCTTTGTTGATGCATCTGCTCTGCTTACGTTGGCCACCACTCAACCACACACCAATTACTCTCTGTCTTTGTAGCTAGTGGTCTGCTAAGCACTTCAATTCATCTCTGTCTCCCAGGCCATGACGTCAGCCCAAAATGATTAATCAAAGACGAGTCGACATCAGGAAAGCAACACCTATGGATAAAGCCTGGTCCCATACATTGGCTATAATACTTCTTGAATTTCACATGATTCTGAGAGTGAGGGATTTCTAAGCAGAGCAGCGGTTTCTTTTGGAGAATAAGAAAGAAGTGGAGGAATTAGCTCTTATCACTCCAAAGCAGTTTGGAAAGCTCAAGGCAATGCTCTACCACGAATATCATCAAGTACTGAAATATTCCTCTCTCTCTGTTTGTTTCCCAGAACCGAGCAGTGATGCTGATGTGTGTTTCTGTGAAATTTCCTCTGAAAACATGGTGGACAAAAATCTTTCTAGGTACCAATCAAGTAACTCGACTCTAGTTCAAGTCTCTGCATTCTCTCATTCCATAATGCCAATATTTCAACATATATTGACCTGATTTAGGGCCATGTGCAGGATGCTGTCATATTACAGTACACGTGTTAGGCTGCAGTACCAGTCTGAACACAACACACCACCCCCTCAAAAGAGAACCCACAAGGGGAATGAGAAGAATACAATAGACAGTAGATTCCTGCTGTAACAATAAGGCCCGGGTTAGAGAGGGGCTGCCGGTGCACAGCCTGCTGATGCATTAAACATTATATCACCACGTCCAAGTTGTTGACAGATCCGGTCCATGTTCAACTCCAATTTGTGACTATATATGTTTTTAAAAATTATTATCCTTTAAGCTGCAGTAAACAGAAATGTAAAGTAGATAAACATTTAAAATCAATTAATGTGCAAATGTTATAAATATGGATTTTATAGAACTTGGTGTGTTACCTTGAAGAATCACAGTAGTTGTTCCTCTCTGAAGCCTTACTGCATTAACGTCCACTTCTCAGGCTGCGATGCTGCTTTGTTTTGGCTTTCCTAAAGCTCTGGATCTCCTCCTCTTCCCACAGCTGCTGCACGAGCCACGGGCTGCACAAGAACACTATCGCTCTGACACATGGATGGCACTCAAGCGATGTCAAAAGGGTTAAAACCTAGTGGACCGGAAAGTCACACCAGCATCGTTCTAGTTGCCAACCGCCACTGCCGCACTCTCCCTCAGCTCTCTAACACCTCCTCCCTCTCTTTCTTCTTTTCCTTTTTTTAAAAAACTCAACCTATCTCGTGGGCTTCTCCCCCTCCTCGTGTGAGATGGTAGACAAGAGCGCCGGGCGATTTGCACCACTCTATCACGGATCGTGTTACGCTGTCTGGCTGTAGCGGCGGTCACAGATGATAGGCTGAGGAGGTTTGCGTGTGTGTTTACCCCCTTAAAAAAAGCAGCGGCAGTGGAGAGAGGAAGCAAAAGGGAGGGAGAGGTGGGACGCCTCCTGCAAAACACAGAGACGAGGAGAACCCCTCAGGAAGCATCATGAACCCAAGTGAGGGTTCTGTTGGTCTTCATTCATTGATGCGAGTGCCAGCTGACTGGAAACCCCAAAGTAAAGATTTGAAATGTTGGTTTGCTCCTGTTTAATGACATATTCCATATCTGTTCTGCTGGCTTTTGTGTATGGATTATTTACAAAATCTCCTGCAGACAGGATGTGAAGCAGCCGTCACATCCATCAGGGCTGTTAAAATATATATTCATTTTTGATCTTGCTGATCAAAAATTAATATATAAAACAGAACAAGGAGGTCATCAAAAATAATTCATCACGGCCACATTTCCTCTGAAAAGATGAAAACAACTGCAGTTATTAAACTTTCGACCTAATCTTGTAAGTTAAACAAATTTGTTTCTACTTTGTACCCAAAAAAAGCTTTAAAAAACACAAACAAATTTGATATATTGACTTTTACAAGGTCTTACATCTTCAAAGAACGTTGGTATAATTGAGAAATGCTTGTGTTAAAATAATTCCTCCTGCTCCCTGAACCTCTAGTTTACAATTTCACCAGTGAACCTCGGCATCTCCGAATATCCCCGAATCGTCAGGGAAGAAAACTCAGCTGATGGAATAATCTGGTCATTCAGTATCTTCTTACTTACGTCATAATGTTGCAGAACCTGAAGACTGACCTGGTTCTGCAACCTGGACTGCTTGCTATGATCTGC
The DNA here is from genome assembly GCA_902982915.1 of Phalloptychus januarius. NCBI lineage: Eukaryota > Metazoa > Chordata > Actinopteri > Cyprinodontiformes > Poeciliidae > Phalloptychus > Phalloptychus januarius. The sequence continues at coordinate 7,505,599 of CADWAE010000484.1, read as the reverse complement.
AACCAGTCCAGATCATAGTGCTGCCTCTACCATGCATAGACACTAGGCATGGCTCATCTGTCTCTCTTCAGATGAAACATGATGTGCAGGTTAACTCTGGTCTCATCAGATCACATGTAAACCTGTCGCTATAAGCAGTAATAAATTAAATCAGCTTGATCATTTTCAGTCTGATCTTTAATATTTTTTGAAAGACAATTTTGTTTACATAGAGATCATAATCCATTTTATTTATGTTTCAGTTGTGTGTTTTTTATTTTTATTTTATTTATTATTTTTGTTTGTTGTGTTTTATATTATTTAAAATATCTTCCAGTTATAGTGTTCCTTAGAAAATTAAAGTTTACTGTTTTTGGGAAGATGAACTTGGATACTTATTGTTTGAAAATGTTATCAAAACAACAAAATTGGTGTTTATCACAATAATTACGGCACATTGTGTTATTGACAGAGCTGATCACATGACCTTCTTCCATTGCTCCAGAGTGCAATCTTTATGCTGCCCAGCAAATTGCAGCCTTTTCCTCCAGTTAGGCCACTGATTAGTGGTTTTCTCCAGCTGTTCAGTCCCAGACTCTTGAAATCCCTTCTCATTATGCAGGTGGAAGTGCTCTTACTTTCACCATTAAACATAGGCCTGGGTTCTACTGTTGTTTTTCTTCGACCTGATGTCACCGATCACAATCATTTACATTTTCTTTCCAGTCACATTTCATCTTCAAAGACAATAATTCCCCACTCTTCCAGTTTTTTACAATGTGTTGGTCTATTTTTAATCTAATTTTAGTGGTTGCTTTTTCTACTTGATGCTAATGATTTGATCCTTTTTAAACAGACTAGCATCTTTTCCACAGGATGTTTAAGAAATGAGACCAGCTGGGGTTAAATAACTTTTTGGGTCTTGTACAGAAACAATACGGTGGGTCTTGTTGCCTCGTAGTGTCAGAGGCAGACTGGCTGTTTCAAAGTTGTCTTTATTAAATGAATGGCAGGACAGTGATAGTTGTGCTCTTTCTGCTCTGATTGGCTGACATTCTTGTTACATCTAGTAGTACAATTGCCTTGACTAGATTGAGCTTCTTCTGAAATGTCTGGTAAATTTCAAACAAACCTGAAATGAAAAATAAATATGAATACACGTTGCCCTATCCACAACAGCAACGCAGTTATTAAGGATTTGTTTACTGAGGGAAGCGGCAGATAATATAATTCTTGAACTTGAACTGCATAAGAAAATATGATGTAACTAAAAGTGAACAAGTCAAACTGCAAACAGAAGAAAACAAACCATGAATATATTAAAATCCAGGGAGTATGATGACAGACAGCATGGCATAAAATTTAAATTGAGACTGCAATAGAGTTCATTAGGTGCTACATAATAGCATGCCAGGGCCTCCACTTCCTCCTTGTGGATATTTTTCAGTGTTTCCACTCTGCTGTACTGCAGTGGAAATTCTGCAGTGACTCTCATAAGTTGCTTTCCCTAATGCAAAGTTTGCAGTTTCAGTCTGAAAACTTTTCAACGGTTGCAGTTTCGTGCTGCATTTGTCAGTTTCTTACACTTTCTGTAATCATCAAAGATAAATGTTTTGTGTGTATTTTGTTTCCTCTAAGACAGACAAATCATTGATGAGGGAAACTTTTGGAGACAGGAGAATATGAAAGACAACCAAGAATTCATTGCACACACCTCGTCATAAAGAAAAACTTTACACCAGACTAGCCTCAGCCTTCAGTATGGCACGTTTGATTGAATGTCTCACTGATTGAAACTCTTTACTGTATTACAGACACAAGAATTCACTCATAAAAAAAGAGCACAAGATAACTGCTTAATAGCAGAGAAATAAAAGTGACCTTTCAGGTACGTTATCTTCTTTCACCAATGCAAACCTTAAAATATATGTAAATATGAAAGTAAATATGAAAGTATATTGCAATCCAATAAAGAATTGCTTGCCAAGAATAAATTTCCTTTATTCTTTACGCCCACAGCTCATACAAGTCCCTAAAGCTTAGAGATGGGAATATTATGATGGTAACAGAGAAAGAGAGGAAGGAAATAAAATGTTGGGTAATTGCAACTAATATCATCAGCTAAATATTGAATGATAAATATTGTAATATTTTGTTGTCCTAATCTGATCATGCAGCTCTAAGACATGACAAATATTTCCCAGAAGTGTCATAAGAATAGTTTTAACCACTGCTAGCTGTGTGCTTTACAGACAAAGCCAGTCCAAAAATTAAATAAAGTTTTCTTCTTGTGACGGAAATTTTCATTACTTTAGATACTCCATGTTGTTTGATCCCCATACCAAACAGAAATGTTTATGGCTGCAATTCATAGGTCTGTCAAGATTTAAAAAATGCTGCACAATAAATTTTACTAGAAATTAGTACACCTTAAAAAATCACAAATTTATTTCTAAAGAACATTTAACACTTGGAACTGGAAAATATTTGATACGTCCAATATAAATGTACAAAACAATAATTGAAATTAATTATGAAATCTCTGTAACCAAGATTGCATTTCAGAAATGATTATTCATTCAGCTTAAATGGAAAAACAGGGACTTTTCTGTAAGTGCAAGCTTTGCACTGGGTGTCAAAGGTTTACAGTATTTTTCAGAATGCTATCTTTGACAATATTAAAGAGGAACTCTTTCACAATTGTTGTCCAGATGAAAATTATGAAGCTAATTTTAATGTAATATGTGATTGATTGATTAATTGATTGATTGATTAACTGACTTGTTTATTGTGACAAATTTAGTCATTTACATCTTCACAAGCGTTTATGACAGTAAGTCTGGATTTTGTGGCTTTTAGTCATCTTTCTATGTTAACATCCAATAAAACTGGTCTTATTATTTCACTGTTATTACTACTAGTAACTAGTCCACCCTTTTCCATTTCAACTCCAGTTTTAAGGATGTGTTTGGTTTTGAGGCATAAATGACTTGGCCCTCATGCGTCATCAAGGTTATTTCTTTGAAAGATTAAAAGGGTACTCCACAGCTACTGATATATCTGCCTTCAAAATAATCATTTTCAGAAGAAGTTCACATTTAAACTGCAGCGCTGGATGTGTAATTACTGTGCGTTGGGATCAATAATTGCTTGAACATCTAAAGTGATGGTGCTTGCAGATATGCTAGTGAGAATGTCTTGTTTTTTCACTGAAGTAATATGACCCCTACGACCACTGGTAATTTGTAATTCTGAAAAGGCGCTCAGTGTGAATACATTGTTAATTATTGCCTCCATTATCTGATGTCCAGTAAGAATGAAATGATAATGTGATTATCTATGGCAAGACGTTACATAAAAGAATGCAACACATTTTGCTCTGTTTTTGTTGTTGCTACCAGAGAAAAGAGAGGGCAGGAGGAGAGGGCTCTATGTTATAGAACAACACAACAACACAGTTTTAACTGCTCTACAAACAAATATTTGAAAAATGTAGAGTGCATATCTATTTAGTGCCTGTGACTCAATATTTTAAAAATATTCTCTCAATGGAATTACTTCAGCAATCTCACAGCATGATGCTGCCGCTACCATGCTTACTGTGAGGATGATGTGTTCAGGGTGACATGAAGGACTGCTGCCTTAACACACATCACATTTTGTGGATTCCTTTTCTAATTAAGCTATTCAAAGATAGTTGTCTGCACTGAATTTTATTCAGGGGTACCAGAGTAAAATGCACACCACAAAAAAATCAGAAAAAAAAGTTATTACTTTCTTTCATCTTATAAATCACTCCTGCTCTGTGTTGGACTACTACAGATAACTAGAATTAATTACATTGCATTATAAATAAACTAAGTGTGAAATTCTTTGGAAAATAATTGTATAAACTTAGTTAAGGTTTAATATTTCAGTTCTTATCAGATAATATTTCAGCTCAACATATAAAATAATAACTGCCATTTATTTATTGGTGGAACCATGTAGGAATCCACCTTTTATATTGACAATAGTTTTTTAGCTCAAACATTCTTCCTCTGAAGATTCAGACAGTACAGAGCAATAACTGCAGCACAGAGATGATTATCACTGCTGATATGTGATTCCCTTCCCTGGTCATAAAGTAGAACAAGCACCAGCAAATGATCAAAAGGCCAGTTCTTCTCCTGCAGTGTAAATAAATTCCTGGTCCCTTTAGCTGGCTGATTAGACATTTTTTGTGTAGTTATGTCAGATTTTGACATATTTTCAAGCTAAATGTGTATATTGGCAAATAATGACCCAGGAGACAATACTTCTATTGAGTAGTCCTGTTCTTTAGATGGAGATCAATTAAATGTTTTCACATCTGTTTCTCTGCAAACACCAATTAAGGTATGCAGTGAGCCATGATATCAGCAGTTATGTTATCACATTAGGCGGATCTGGAAGTAAATTTTGACTTACTCCAGTTGCTCCATTCAGGAATCTGCTGCTACTGATAAGAGATTATTAAGTCAAGCAGCACAGCAGCGCATCACGTCTTTATGGTGAGATCAACTGAGCATTTCATTTTGAGAAATTATGGCGTGAAGACGGCAGGCTGTAATAATTCCCCCTTTTGTTAATGGCCAACAACTAAAACAGCACAAGGACCGATAAGAATCCTTTGAAGGTGGACATCAAAAGTGATGCCTCTGGGGTTCAGAACAAGAGGGAGCTTCTTTGACATTTTCCTGGTGCAGCCACAATCGCCTCAAAGAGCTTTAGTCACGCTTGTGGGTTCAAGTTGGAAAAAAGTGTTTTGAGTTTGGACTGGACTCGTTGATTACAAGAACTGCTCCAGTTCTGTGCTCCATGAGTGAAATTCTGACGGAGCGGTCCAAATGATTATATTCATCTCTTGTTGCGAAGATAATGTAATGAGACTCTGTAGGACGGCTATTTTTAAGATGGAAATATTTCTACATTAGTCACTTTGGAACACCTTGAAGATAACGTCAATTTTGCGTTCCTTTGGGAGAAGCCAACGGCCTCATTATGGTCCCAGGGGGTGTGCCTTAGTAAGGTGGAAGACTTAAAACTAGGTGCAGTCAAGTGGGAAAGTCACTGCCTTATTCACAGTCCCTACTGCAGGAAAAACGTTCAGTAATCATTTTTCGGCCCAGTATTTGTGCATGTTTTGTCATATTATTTCTTGTTTACAGCAGTCCACGATGAGAAGTTGGAGTGCAGCATGCAGAGGGCTTAGTTTGGAGAACAGTAATTGGAGTAACTGGAGGGATGCTGAATTAGGGTTTAGTTTGTTTCCTGTCAGAGCAGGTTTACCCCACAAGCCCTCCACCCCCATGTCAAAACACCCACAGTCAAGTAGCTTATTTTCACTCCAGCAGCATGTGCAAACAAAAAGGGCAAGAGAAGGAGGGGAAAGAAAAATACCATCTGCATTAGCAAAGATGCTGCAGTAAGTTTCACCCAAGTAAACAATATGGAAAACAGGAGGGTATTTTCTCCGCATAATATGCTTAAATCCACGGCTAAAGGGAAAACGGGTTCTTACTTCTCCTAAAGGGCTGTTACTAAATGGTGGCTATTCAGGCCAGTTTCAATTTTGACAAGCCAAAGCTGTCTAAGGTCGTCAGTTGCTGGGGAAAAAAGAGGTGGGCGGGGGGTGGAAGGTCTCTTAGTCTATGGTTTAAGTCCTGCTGGTCTTTAGAATATGGATTATTTGTTGCTGTGGCCGGTCTCTCGCTCCATAGGGGGCTGGACTGGGGGCTGGGCTCCAGCAGACTCCCCACCGAGACCCCTGAGTGAGAAGACGCTGAGAACCCCCTTGGTTCTTAAAACTGGATAATCGCGAACGTGGTGGATGCTTCCCACACCAGCGCCATACGTTAGGGTGTGAAAGAAAAAGACCATGAAGAGGGAAAAAAGACAGTGAAATGGGGGATGGAGAGTGAGTTGGCAGGGGATTGGGTTGAGGGACATTGAAGACGAAGCAGAAGCAACAACTGTGAGTGTGGCAGAACTCAGACACTGCATTACTGCCAATCATAGCGGCTGCTCTGTCGCAGAAAAGAAAGGAGAAAAAAAACCGAGGGAAGAATGCAGGGAGTGTCACTGTGCAGTAGATTTACCTTTCAAAAAAAAGTCAGGGGCAATAATAGGTATCCAAATGACAGCTCTGTGCCACTACACCCCCAACTAAAGTTAACCAGAGGTCCTTATGTCGAGTGCCAGCAGCAGACACAAAGGTCTGAACGGTAGGGTGCTAAGGCAGCTAGCACAGCATGGCTAAATGGGGCAGGTGATTTCCCATCTCCTCCACTGCCCTCGAGGCACAGCCAATCACTGCTGGGGAAAAGTGCCGCACCAGCCTGCAAGCAAGGAAGCCAGTGAGTGGAAAAGGCAAGAGAGGGAGCTGGAGTCTATCTGGGGCCATGCATTATTCACATGCATCGCTACGGCACTAAGACCTCCACAAAGGAAAGGCCTCAGGTTCCATCAGTGCCGACTTGTTTCCAATCTATTATTGATGGCAACACTACACCCTATACTTTTCCCTGATTTACTGGATTCTATCATTGTTTCTATAATAAAGGCCATTTCCAGTAAAGTCAGAACAAATGAGGAGAATATTTCCAAGCCTGGTGCCAGTGGGTGCTGCAGCTTATTGGAATCTCTTAGAAATGGTTTTAATTACACAATTCATACTCAGGATTATTCCATTACTAAAATTAAAGTTTTTTCTTATGGAAAAAAAATTATGGTATGAACAGAGTGTTATGTACACGGCAAAACCTGAAACCTTTCTGCAACCATTCGTCATGTCAAAGGTAGCTTTCCATGCCAAGTTAATGTCAGCATGGAGACCTCCAGTTAGATCTAAGTGAAATAAATGAGCTATCCAATTACCACATTATGATCACATGGTGCCGCCATTAAAATAAAATAAAAAATACTGACAACATTTACCTGGACACCAGGTAAACACCAGCTAGTTCAGCTGGTGTCCAGCAATAGGTTTCGTCTCATATTTGTTATTTTAAATCAGACTCATCAGTTACGTGTTTCCAGCTTGTAAAATTATATTTAGCACTATTATTTTACAATAGTGCAAAATAATCCTGCACTATTCTTCCAGGGTTAACAGGGCCAAGAACTTTTTAAGGACTTATGTGATATACAGATAGCCCACTTATTGGAGATTAAATGATGTGCTATCAGTGTGATAATGCCTTGAATAGTGCAGAAAAGCTAAATTTTTCCTTTATATTGAGATTTTTATCAGATAATGTCAAATGGTCCCAGATCTCACCACATTATTACCATGCACACATCAAAGATTTTCCTCAATCTCTGCAGAAACACAATCAATCTGCTCAGTATGCACAGCTAGGACAGTGGGCCATGTCTCCCTTTGAGAATGTCGACACGTTTGACCGATGTGGAGTCGATCCCCCAGATTGTGGCTAATCATCATTACCGGCTGCTGAAACAATGACTTTCTTTTAGCTCACTCAGCTGACAGTAGGACACAAGGGATCTGGTCGTTTTTCTTGGTGGCTTAACACTTGAGTTGGATTTGAAGAATTAAGGCAGATTTGGACTCAAGAAAATCTGCACTCTGATCCTTCATCCAAGTCATCACCTGAGTTGTAGCCACACTGCATGTCTGGCTGAATTATACAAAATTCATCATAAGCTTCTGTATTTCTGATTAAGTATAGAGGCAGGGTAGGAACAGCAAGTAGCACCTCACCTGAAAACTAAAAAGCAAATCAAATTGTTAAACCTAACTAATAATACTTATTTTACACACGTATTTTTGCAATAGCTACTGAGTGCTCTTCTGTGAAAGCCTTTTTAATCAATGGGGTTTGACAAGACTTGAAAACCAGCCCATTATTATGATTATTCCTCTTGCAAGTTGCCTCTTTTTTTGGCATTAGGGGTTTTTTTTTTGATAAATATCAGACAGCAATGGGCAGAGAGAATGGCACATTGCTGCCAAGGTAATTGTAATAATTTCCTTTTTTTCCTGTTACAGTGTAGAATTCATTAAGGTAAATCAAAGCTAATTTGAAAGATCAGTGACTGGAGATTGAACAAAAGATTATATATACACACATCATGTTTTGTGGTTTCCATTATGCTTGTGTTCTACCTTTACACAATAATTTCTGATTATGTCCAGTTTCCAGTAAATGATGTTTTGATGCTGTAAACTGAAAATGTTCTAATATGTATATCGAAATAAGATCCACTCTAAAACCACTCTACATCTTAGTAGATGCAATCATTATGAGAACAATCACTTAGATGGTGTTTGTGGTGTTTTTTTGTTTGTTTTACTTATTTATTTTTTGCCATTCATTTTACTTATTGCTTAGTTATAACAGTAACACTCGACTCCGACAACAGCACTCCACCAAAAACAAATTTTACTGTATGCCGCTGAACAAAACTGCAGTTTCAGTAAAATAGGGTTAGTTTCATGCATTTGTAATCTAAGAATAAATGATGATCTCAGCCGGTTCCCAAACGGGAACATAAAAAAATAAAGCAATAAGAGGAGGATGAGGACAGATGCATAGTAGGCAGTAGAGGGGTAATTCTCAACAATGGACAGTGGATTATAAAAAATGACTTCTTCTGTACAGTGCTTAAAGGTTAGGTCTCTATTATACACAGAGAGCAAAATGTCAGCGGTATCCCCTGAAAGACTGGACTGTGATATTAATGGAGAGTCCTGGGAATGGGTTTCCCCTGACTGAGTTTTCCCCTCTACCAGACACATTATTCATTTAGTTGTCAGCTTGCACCTGGTTCATGTAACACTAACATCTACAAACTAAATGATGGAGAGAATATAGCCCACCCTGGTACTCAGCCAGTGGTGAAATGAATGTTGTTCATGGAGAGTAAAGTACTGTTAGATTACCTAAAAGCTCTTCACCCACACACGGCTGAAGTTGTCGCCCAGGACGCATTAGCATAATGTTCAATTTTCTAGCTAATATTGAGCTTTCATTTGGTTCTGCCTCTGAGACTGAGAGGATAGCACAAACAAAGCAGAGGACCTGAGTTAAAGCTGGCAGCAAGCAGTAAAAACACATACTATCCATTCCCAGTACTTTGACCAAAAATATGCATATTCTATCATCTAAAAACAGGAAGCTTGCTGCATCTTCCGTGGATCCTGCATCAGCTGCGGAAAAAACATGCACCATTTAAATAAACTTTGTATAAGGATCATTTGAGGATTATCTCCTGCATGAAATGGTGCACATATATGTTCATATTCAGTCATCACAGACACCTTCATCCTACAAGCAATTATAAAACAGCTTTCCATGTAATCTAACAACACAACATCACTTAAAGCACAAATGACACTGTATGTCGTGTTCCATGGAAATGTGATAGACCCGGACAGAATGACACGATGATTTAATATGTTACTGTGCGACTCATCAGTCACACAGCCCCCACTTTATCCAAGATGCAAAATGGCTTCTGCATGAGGGAGGCTGCAGCAGTGGATTATTTGTGAGTAATATTCTTTTGCTGTGGTAAATATATTGTGTCATGCGGTAGAGGGTGGAAGAAATATTCTCTCTCAAGCTTTTTTAATGAAGTCCCAAATGTCAACCCCATACTTCTTTCAAGCACAGCCTCCGAGACTCCCCTCTTGAAGCCTGGCTGTCCCTCAGTGCATCTCCAAGTGATGTGAAAACAAGCAGCCCCAGTAAAAGGCACCCGACAAGACAAATAAAAAAAGCTGTTCAATAAAAGAGGGGTCAGAGTTGGACAGTAAACAGGTGGTCCAGGTCATTAAAGTGTATCTTTAAGACTGGAGACTTTTGATCAATTATTGAAGCCCTGATCCACTGTGATTTAGGGTGGTCAGTTCTGGAGAACCCAAGTGAAGCACACTTTGCCCAATCTGATGATGAAAAGGATTTTAATCTTCACCACTTTGTGATTCGTTTGAAATTATACTTCACTGCAGCATCTTTACAAAAAAACTCCCCAAGAGAGCAGGGGATCGTTGAGAAACGCCATTATAGTAAAAAATGTCACAGTAATTTAGTGGTTTTGGTAAGTGCAGCGAGGAGAGTCACAAGCTGAGTTCAAATTAGAACCAACGCATTTTCCCTCAACAATGGCGTGGAACCGAGAGGGGGGGAGGGTGGACATCCAATTACTGGAGTGCTGTGTGTGTCATCTTGACACCACATTTCAGTTTCTTCAGCAATGTTTAAAATATGCCAGCCGTTCAGCGCAGGCGGCGCTGCGGCAGGAATTGAAAGACTGAGCCTTGAGTGGTTAAGAAACCATTGTTGGTGGTGGATCAATGTGCAATGCCGCATAAACAACTCAGTATGGTATCAATATGCTTATTTTGACAACTTCTGCCCTCGTACATTCAGCTCAACCATCTATAATTATAGACTGGAGATTTTTCTGAGTTCCAATGTGATTAACTATGACAGTAACTTTTGAAAAATGAAGAACGTTGGCCTGGAAATCGACTGTTCTTCAGCTGGTCAAACACAAATCAATCTGACATTTATAGATGTCTGAATGAAATCTGAACTGAACAAAGCTGAGCAGTAACGGGATCAGACTGTAAGCAGCGGACACATTTATTACATCTGATCTTCTTTTTTAATAAATACAGAAAAAAAGTCACAGAAGTCAAATAAATCTTGAAATGTAATTTTCACAAATATATTTATTTTACAAATAGTGTGAAGTAAAATTTTTGGGGGGATCGGGGAAGAAAACTTGTTAAGATCTTAGTAGAAATTAGCAATTTTGATTTATATTACATGACCATAACAGAAAAATAAGAGTCTTTTTTAAATAATATTTGACTGAGGGAAAATTTAACTGCTAGACACTGGCTTGATTTTACACTTAATTTTGTTATGAATATTTTCTATATTTATTGTAATTGTCATGGGGTAAAAAAGTCGACATTAAAAAGTGGCACACAAAGAGGAAATGTGGCCATCTACCACCACCACTCCCACCCCTATTTATTTTTTTCATGCTGCTAAAAGAAACAAAAAAAATGAAGGTGTAAAATTTTATTTTTCTTCTGTGTTTATTCTATTATTTTAAGATAAAGGCAGACTACGTCCATGTTGTTATGCTGTTGTTTTCCACTCGCTCATTACTGTGGATTAATCCTTGAAGTTATTATATTCAGTAATATTTTATGTGTGGTGTGGCAGTTTCTGCGTTAAGGCGATAAATGTAAAGCTATAAAGTGACAAATGCACAGGAAATTATTAAATGCAGCAGACTAACATGGGGGAATTCAGTTGAAAATGATTATTCTTTAGTTAAAAACACAGACAAAGGAGTAAAAGCACAATAAAAGCAGTCAGGATTGATACAGGCAGCAATATAGTTTTGTTGCGTTCCCTTTGTGAAGGTATCCTTCAAACTGCCTGCTCCCATCCATAGTGAATGAGTCTTTCTAACCTTTAGAGCTGCCATGCAAAACTCTGCTGCAGACAGCTCCTTTGGGTAATGCAGAAAAAGACAATAGGTGGAAACTGCTCTAACCTATTTGCCAAATGGTCTGTCATCTAATGCCCGGTTGCTGTTCTTTTGTCTAATCCTTCTTCTGAGACCTCTAAAAGGATACGTCGCTCTAATAAGATGAATGGGCTTTGACCCTGGAGCTGCTAAAAGCCAACCTGGCCAATTTATCTGAGTGACCTCTACTCTTGGCAGAGATGGCTTCACCTCTCTTGGAAGCCTTTAGGCATGATCAATACTCCCGACGCAAAACAATCCACAGGAAGGACCATCTAGAAGTTAGGAATCAGATACTCATTCCCTTTCGATGACCTTGGATTATTTACTTAATCTCACAAATTAGTGTGTTTTTTTTTTCTGGAAACGGATCTTTGATTTACTTTAGTGAAAAAATTCAGACAAAACAGGTAAGAAGGCGCATGATACAAATGGCTACAAAGCAGCTGGACTGGCAAATCCATTCAAATCCAATCAAGTATTCAGAAATCACTCACTTCTAATGTAAATCAACATGAGCAAACAAAGACATAGAAAAAAGTCCTGCTTCATCTGTAATTTTATCACTCAAATGTAAATCACACCTATTTAGCGATCAGGACTACAACAATGAAAGGAGTCTTTTGAGGGGATATAAGATTTTGATGAGAGAATGAAGAATTCTGTTTCATGCTATGCATGTTGATGTTGGGTTGAGTTCAGCTGGGCCAAGATAAAAGGCCTGGCTCTGACGCCGAGGCAAACTTCGCAGAAAAGGCGCATCTGCAGGAGAATATGTTTTCTTTCTTTGAGCATGAATCACTTTACATGGTGTACAATATCAATCGTTGGCCTCAAATCTATATCTGCAAAGTGCTTAGGTTTGCATTGGTGATTAGATGAATTGAACCGAGAACAGTCTGTTACTTGAGCATCCCTTCATATCATGGATACCTAATGCCTTTCCTCTGCCACTGAAGTGACCACAGTTTCAGGATGCTTGGCTCTGGGCACTTGGCCAGAAGGCTTTATGTATTCTGATACCATTCATTTTTAATCAGTACCAGCATATCCTTCCAAACCTCTTGCAAGTTGCCTTTGGCTACAACACTTCCATTTTGCTTTATTTTAATTGACTTGGCAGTCCTCCACATTGTCAATGGTGTAAGTTGACGGTTACTATTGCTAATATTCTGAGTGAGAGCTCATTTCAGATGCTTGAGTTGGTTTTTCTCACTTCAGAATCATGCATTTCCTCGCACTAAAGTTTAGGCTGGAAGTATTATGTGCATTCAGCATATTTCACCTGGCTTTTGAGTTTGACAAACCCGCCTTGTGTGTGCAGACAGAAAGGTTTCTTCACATTCCTGCTGTGGAAAAGGGACACAGGAGAAAAGGTAGGGAATCTTCTCTTGTGGCATAATGAGTTTGACAATGAAAGTGACACTTCGTCCTCTCTGGACCTTGCTGTGTGATCAATCATAACAATAGCTCACCATTTCCTCCTCTAGGTACTGACCTTTCTCCCTTAAGGAAAGTAAGAGAGTGCAGGTATTGGGAGTGTGTGTGTTCCTCTCGATTGCACCATCACCTTCTTTCCAATCAGCCCTTGAAGTCTTACTATGAAACCATTAGACTGTCCTTTAGAAGAGGAGCACTGCTCAATCAAACTGCCCTACTAAAGGAATATGGATTTGTTTTTTTTTTGCAATGCAAGCTATTTAAAGCATGATGACACACTTAGAGATTGGGAAGAGGATGACATCAGGATCATATATAAATATATCCTAAATCCATCATATGAACAGTTAAGAAGGTAATCTGATGCTTTTACTACAGCAAGCAGACTTGCCAACATTTCATGCAAATATTCATGAATAAGATTATTTCAGGCTGATTTTGCTCGAAAAGAGTCACAGAAAAAAAAAATAAGAGCAGCTTGTGGAGAGTGCTGTTAACACAGACACGTATTCCCACCTCCAGGCCTCATGTCTCAGATCAGCTAAAAAGACATTTTATTAATAGTTTACTAGTTTAGCTTCTGTTTGATTTTCACTTTCATAGAAAACCTAAATAAACAATCAAAACAGGAGTAATCCAGTTCAATTCAATTTAAAAATATGTAATTTATCCCAAAGGGAAATAAGATTTTATTGTAAATTTTATCATCCAGGTATCTTCAAAGAGTCATTGTGGATGGTGATTCTTGGGTCAGGAAGAATCTCCAGTAACAGTCAGTCCTCCAATGAATCTGAAGAGGCCTCTGACTGAAGACTGTTGCTTTATAGACTCATTACTAATGACATGCAAACAGCTCAATATGCAGGCAGCAGAGATAATATTCCACAGTAACATGTCCTGGATGACATTATTGGCTGCTAGCAAGTACTGCTAATCCTCCTTATTGCTTCTCTTTAAATCTCTGTCAGGTGTTGGAGTCGGGAAAATGGTCCTTGCCTATTATGAAGGGTGGAAGAGACGATTTGAACTTCCTCCTCTCTCTGCTCTGCATCCATGAAGCCTCTTTTTCAACTTCTCTGGGGTCATAAGTAAGGTGTTATTTGAGCTTTTGAAATGCTAATCAGCTGCTCCCAGTTGTAAAAACAATAACTTGTGGCCATGGTTACGCATCATAATAAGATTTCGAAAGTAAAAGAAAGTGAGAGAAAAAAATCTGATTGGCTGCACAGCATCTGAAATGCCTCAACCCAAAAAATGAACAAAAGTTTACAGAAAGAACAAATCATAACAAACACACAGTAACAGAGTGACTCTAACGTGCCACCACCATAACCGGGCCAGTGTGAAATTTTACATTAATCTTCTGTATTTTAATGTGACTAAGACCCACATGTCTCTTATTAGCAGTACGTCTACAAAAGATTGACTTTTACACAGTTTTATCTTTATGTCTGCGCTTCAGATGTAGAGACTATAAAACAGGTTTTCTCTGTGTTCAAAGTAAAGGTAGCAATAATCTGTACAGTAAGCACAGAAAACATATCTCTAGATGCTGCAGTTTTTTTATTCTATATTTTTGCTTAATCTATGTAACAGAATCTAAAGAATAAGATGATATTAAAAGATTATAGAATTATTGTATTAATCAGTATGTTACAATGTTTTTGCAACAGAAGGGAGCTGATCTAAATTAAAGCAAATCATCTATATATATGTGTGTGTGTGTGTGTGGGGGGGGGGGTTTCCTGCCCTTTATTCTCACCCAAATCTGTCCAAAAAATCTCATCTCGTCAGCCTTTTTCTCTATGTTCTAGGATGTTTTAAAAAATGTCCAAAATGTTTTTCAATCATAATCACTTATCATTGGCTACTTTCAGTAATAGTTTCTGAATGAAAGACATTGCTGGGATTTCATATTAAAAATCAAAGGTTTTTTAAAAGTGAGATTGAAAAGAAGAAAATGCTTCTCTTAGCAGGAGCTCAGTCATAAAATATTCATCATTAATATAATTTTTAATCACTGGTTGATGTCAGTCTTTCTTTGAGGCTATAAAGAGTTTATATGAAGGAAAGAAATCAGACATGAAATGTTAGTGAACAGAATTCAAGTATTTTTGTAAAACAAAAAAAGCAGAAGAAACACCATTCCTATCACAGCAGAGTCATTTATTCCTCTGTGCTCCAGGAACAGCACCATGCAGGACCCTCTATGTACAAGTCTCAATGGATGCATTGTTAAATGAGACAAACATAGCAAAGCTATCCGATGCAGCAGCAGGATGTAGATTGAAGGCTCTTTTCTGGGGTGAATGCAGAAATGAGATGCTATCATGACGTAAACTGACTGAAATCCTGATTGAGATGAAAGCTTTAAATGAAACATTGATCCATCTGTGTGAAAAAGACACTTTTTTTTCTGCAACTATGAATATCATGTAAAGAAATGCTATTAATTATATGTGTCTAAAGCTTAATCAGCAATTAACACAAAATATGTAAGCATGCTTAGTGGCATTATTTGGTATCTCTTAACAGACCAACTTCATAGAAGAGAGAGGGGAACCTCTGGTTTATCACTGGACCCTGGAGCATTAAAACTCCACTCATGGACTGAACATACTTTGCAATTTTGGCGCCAGTGTTCTACTGAAGGACACAGCAAGCAACAAGCAAAAAGACTTTCAAACCTTTCCAGCTGCAGACATTCACATTCAGGTGCAGCGATCACCTTGATCTTTTCCTTTCTGATTGCTAACGTTAAAAATGGCAAAACAAAAGGTTAAAAACTGAAACCAGAGAAGCAACAGACGTAACTAATACTCCTCAGTCCCAAGATAGATGATTAAAAAAAATAAGATACCAAATCAAATGAAACTGATATGATAAAGGAGTCTGGAGACAAAATCTAAAATCCGTATGTCGATCCAGAACAGGACAGAAAACTACACCGGCCCGTACAAAACAAAGCAGACATGGATACTGTATCCTATCTGCTCAATGTTTGACCGTCTTCTCAAGGTTATCAGTTTCCAGTCGCCTCTTTAAGCTGTGGTATTTCCTTGCATGCAACAAATGGAAACAACTAAACTGCACTCTCTGAATTAATCACACTGCAATCTCTCCACGACACGGATGTTTCCCTGTGATACCTTTTCTCGAGGAAGCCGAGGTAGATGGCTGGGTTCTGAAAACCATTAATTGTAGAGAAGATACCAGACATACGTGTAATTGCCAACAAAACTAATGGATCAACATGATGATTTTAGTCTCAAACATTAATATTCATAGAGTATAAAAATGTCTTCTTGTCTATTTCCATGTTCCACGGTAATACAATCACTCAATTAGGTTGTGTGATGAAATGAAATGAACCATTTTCTCCTGAGGACGGTAAATAGTGGTCTCGTAATTGACAAGTGTAGAGTAATTCCTAATCGTAATGACAAGTCCTGCAGTCTCCCTACAGAGTGTGATTAGTGTGAGCCATGCACAGAGTTGAGACGTTGTTGCATGCATGATGTAAATTACAGGGAAAGGAAGAGTTTTGATCCCTATGAGTAAAGTTTGGGCCCTCAAAAAGAGGTAAAATATCAGATTGGGAGGCATAAAGCATTTATTTATTCCCTCTAAGTTGTGCATTTTATGTATGTGTAAAAGAACCTTGTAAAGTAGACCCTAACCTGCCTCTACTGATTAAATAAGCTATAAAATAAACCTCCCTACTGAAGCGCTACCATCATTTGATCCAAGCTAAGCTGATAAATAAAGTTTTTCTCTGAGAAAAGAGAAAGTGGTTTGGTTTTTATTAAGTGGGAAGTTTCCAATAGTGAATATCTTTAAACTATAATTTACAGCCTTTTAAAATATTTGAGGGCTGTTTCACTATCATTACCTGGTTTGGGAAAGTGATTTTATTATGGATTTATATACAATCTTATTTTTATTAACTTTTAATCCAGGTGTGTAATGTTGAGGATTTTTTTATGGGGATTAATATAGTATTTATATTCTATTCTGTTAAATTCTACTGATACTGACCTGCAAGGTTCAAATTAAATGCTAACCTGTTAAATGCTAAGTGTTGTGTTTTTATATCACAAGAGCCTTTTGGGTCTATGCATGTTTTGATTTTTGGATATTCCCCATCAGAAATGAGCTTTGAAAGATTTCATACTGAAATAAATTGTAGCACAAGACAATTGCCTTTCTGGGGATCAAAATATAAAATAACCCAGTTCTGCAACTATTGTACTCATAAATGTGACCGTTGTTTCCTGTGTAAACCTTGAGCTGTAATTTTTCCACAATAACAGAAATACGGTTTAGCAAAACATACAAAGAAAAACATTTTGCAGACAAGAACATTATGGACAACCCTGAGCATCCTATTCATGAATCTCATACAACATAGTGTCTTCAGTCAGAGGCTCCTTCAGATTTGCTGTAATACAGACTGCTACAGTAGATCCTTCTTGCCCAGAGCCATCTGAATTATAACAACTCTTTACAAAACCTTAATATTAGTTCTAATGATTTTATTTACAAAAACATTTAATTTCCCTTTTGTAAAGTTAAGTATTTTTGAATTTGATTTTAATTTGATTTGAATTGAATACAGCACATTTTTTTTATTTGGATGAAGAAATGTATTTTAATATTTTTTTAGCACATTGTGAACTTTTGCTCCCCCCTACTACATTCAGAGGTGGGTGGTGCCTAGTTACATTTATTTAGTTACATTTAAAGTAACTTTTTGGGAGATGTGTACATCTAAATGTGTTTTCACTGCAGGGTATAAGAGTTTGCAAAAATGTATCAATTTTTAATTCCTCTTGGGACCAATTTAGGTTTTTATTATTTATAACCTAAAAAGAAAATCAAAACAAGTTCAAATTTATCCTCCTATGTTTTTGATTTGCAAAGAAATATAGATTATATTTCCATGTATTATTCAGTATTTTAAAATGAAAATCAAATAACTACTCCATTTAGTTTTTTCATTAAATTTCTGTTTTCTTAAAAAAAAAAAATCCAACAACTAAAACAAGCAAAGACCTTGAAATTTCCCAGGTTAAGGTTGTTGAGGATTTCCTGAACAGAATAAAACCTGTCAGGTCAAAATTTATTTATTTATTTTAACAAAAATAGCTCAGAAATGTCTACTAAGTTCAGATCAGACCAATTATTTACTGTGTTTTTATGTTTTCTTTTTGCCCCTTTGTTGCCATAGCAACCACAGTTTGCATTTTTCATAACAGAATAAATGATGTTGACAGATTTCCAACTTTCCGGGTTTAACTTGGACCCTGGTCATCTGTGGAGCAAACATTGCTTCAGGAAATACGGGCTGGACAGATCAAAAAGCTTTTAAAGATAAAGAAAAAACATATTCACTTCATTAAGAAACAAAAGAAAAACAACTGCTGATTATTTCACACAAAAGAGTTCCACTGAAGTAAAATTACAGACGATGCAATTTAAGAATCAACTACAAAAAATGAAGGAAAGAAACAGTGATTAATGACTACTGGATTAGCATAAATTTAATCCCTCCAAAATACAGTAATGTGTTAATTAACCGAGAGCTTATTAAGCTCACAGCTCTAAAATTGCATATTTTAAAATTATAGCTCTATTGTTATTTCCAAAAATTCTAAATTTATATTTATGTTTTTTTTTTTTTTTTTACAAAATATGAGTAAAAATAAATCAGTTTTCACATTGAAATAAACAAAAGATGTATTTATTTTGTGTTTATTTTATCATCCCAAATTGGTCCCTCCTTATATGAAACCATATTTAACTTCATAGTAAGATCTGCATGTCTGAAGCATATGAAAAACACATTCATTAGGAAATACGTCTAGAGATGCAAAAAATCATCCTCACATTGATGTTATTCGAAATTCTATCTTTGAAGTATTAAAGGGACATAGTAGCTTCAAGAAAATCAGCTTTTCCTTATTAATATGCAAATTTATACAGCCAGACACTCCAAAGTCTAATCAGATCATCTACTCAGTGGGGGGTAGCTGTGGTGTGTGAAGAAGTTTTTCACTATGTGGTGCTGTGATGTTGTGAATGTGGCTGAGCACAAGAATAAACCAACGAGACAAGAATGCCATCATTGCACACACCGGGAGTCAGGTTGTAGAAAAGAACTATGTGGGAAAAAAAATCTGAGATCATTTTGTCGTTTGAGCTGAAAGAGGCTGAAAAGCCCCTGACCTCTGTTCTTCAAAAACAAGAGGGCAGTGACCCCTTCAAGACTTTCCCAAATCACTCTAAAACAGAAAGCAATGTATGAGGGGTAAGCACAACAGCTGCCATGACATCTCATTGCCAAATCCCATATCCCATCACCCTGAGCACTTTACAGCGCCGGCACTTAAGCGGCGACAACAGCAGCCAGAAGAGAAGTGGTGACAGTAAAAATGATGGCGATCAAAGTGAACCTCCTCCTTTGACGAGGCACCAAATAAAACTCAGACGCACCTTTCTAACCCCAATCAACAAATCATGAAACAGTTTGCCTGCCAATAACTGAATATTCTTCAAGCATCTCGCAAATGAGTGTCCCTCCAGACCAAAGGCCACTCTGGTATTATTTATTCTTTTAGAGTTCAGCTTGTGTCATGTTGAATTATGAAAGCGGTGAGGAAGGATTTCTTCATGCTACGATCAATAGGCTGATTCCACTGTCACAATACAAGGCGCAGATCTGAGACAGGAGTTTGACAGATGGCGTGTCGCCTCCGTCAGCGTGACGCCCCTCCGGCATGTACGCCAGTGTGTGCGCAAACATGTCCGCACGTTTGGTTGATTTCTCTAATCTTAGGAAGGTATAGTGTGAGAAAAACACCAAAGTGAGATACGGAAGTGTGTGTGCACGTAATGAGTGAGCAGCAACATGCAGAGAGGCGTGTTGGAGGATTTCTGTGCTCCAAGGAAAGCTCGCTGTGCTACAGAACACTTTGCCATGACTTCTCTCCTGATTTAATTAACCTTTTACTGGCTCTGTTCACGCAGTAAATCTGCTACACACAACTGTAAAATGTCTATGACCGGCGTGTAGACCTGTGACTTGAACAAATTGAAATTCTTTTCTGCTACATCCCCTAGTAAACACTCCTGGATAAGAACACGGACATGCAAGGCCTGCTGCTTCCCCACGTCCTCTATGAAAGCATGAATGCGACACACTGTTTCCCACAATACGTTTGGGCAGGAGGTGCAGGCCGCAGCAGACAAAGCCTCTACAAGTGTCCTGTGCTGGCAGCTTAGACAAAGAGTCTGGTGGGACTGCTTGCCTTGCAGTTTCTGAAGCAAATGTCCTCAACTAAAGTGTGGAAAGAAAAAAATGTCCTGTTGCACAATTGACTTTAAGGTAATGGCACAAGAGGCCAAATCTGGATCAGGAAGCAAAGAGACAAAGATGACAAGGACAGAATAGAAAAAAACAGAGTCGGGCACCAGTGAAAGTCAACAACTCAAATAAAATATAAAATAACGTTCCCACACCCACTTTGACTATTTAAAATCATTTTCATAAGCTCCTCATAGGCTACTCTAAGAAAAACTGCCTATAACTCCAATTCATACCAAATTCTAATGGGATTTAATCTGGGATCAATAGACTCAAACGTGGCTCAAAACCAAAAAAAATTACAGGCAAATTTTAATTTGACTCCACATTTTTATGACATTTGATCACCATAATAAATATAAATTCTTTAATTATCAATAAAATAAATGGATGCTGCATGGTTTATAAAAATGGGTACAAAAAGGTAAAAAATGGAAGGAGGAAATTAAGATATGAACTGGTGAGT
Source organism: Phalloptychus januarius (assembly GCA_902982915.1). NCBI lineage: Eukaryota > Metazoa > Chordata > Actinopteri > Cyprinodontiformes > Poeciliidae > Phalloptychus > Phalloptychus januarius. The sequence continues at coordinate 7,484,810 of CADWAE010000484.1, read as the reverse complement.
GGGAAAAATGACCCAAAAGCAAATGCTATCAATAATAATAATTATAATACTAATAGTAGTAGTTATTTAGAATAAATAAATTAATTAATTAAATAATATTTAATAATAAAAACAAATACAAATTTTGAGATTAACATCCATCCATTTTCTAACACCTTGTCCCAGTGGGGTCAGCAGGTGCTGGTGCCTCTCCAGCCACCGATCCGGGCGAGAGGCGGGGTCACCTGGACAGGTCGCCAGTCTGTCGCAGTTCAGATTAACATATAATAAAATATATTATAGTCATTACCAATATTCTATTAGCAAATGCAATTTCTACCAAAATGTCTTATAAGCTCCTCACTCCTTGTGTGTGCATATGACTGTGTTTTTGTCTGCTTCTATTTACGCGTGTCTGACTATTTGTATGTAACTGTGGACAGAAATAGAGTAAAAGGTCATCTGTGGTTAAACTGTGAGAGGAACCAGAGGCTGCCCCTTCCCACCCCAACATGAGCCGGGGGGGTGGGAGGGAGCCCCCTCCAAGGCCGCAGACACGGATAAAAATCCCAGAAGTCAGTGGTTCTTTAGCCCAGGATGAAAGACATTACCGGGGAAGTGGTTTGCTTCAAACCAGGCTCCAGCAGGCATCAAGTCCCTCCGTTAAACAATAAATCCACCTGATATGTTTCATAAAGTTGAGGAGAGCTGTTGTCAGGTGCTGAAGCTCTCCACCTGTAATACCCAACAACTGAGCGTGAGCTTTTTCACACCCTATTAGGAATACAACTCAACAGGGCCATGCAATGTTTTTGCTGCATGAAGTCATTCATGTTTTATGAAGGATATAATATTGATTTTAAGCCCATCACAGCCAACATTGGAGGTGTGTGTGGGGGGGTGATCAGTCTCCTTGGTAGTGTTGACTTTTCCTCCGAGGATGTTCTTTGACCTAACACAAACATACTGAAATATAAATATATAAGCAACCTTCACAACAAGGTTTCATTTTAAAGAGTGCACTTTAGTGGTTAGCGCCCTAAGCTCGAGAGAAGAGTGCACAGTGGCTGTTTGTTTTGTTTGGAGGGAATTTGTTCACATTTTTAAATCAGGACATTTTCTGTCCTTAGTTAAAATTCATTTTCCTCTGGATGCCCCGACAGAACCTGAAACAACTCAGAGCACCAAAGATCCTCCTGAGGTATCAAATCTTAAATCTGGATCACATTCATGATGGGTTTTAACAAAAAGATGTCCATGCTCTCAGTTAGAGTGGAGAGTTTGCTGCATGTAAAATTTTTAACTGTATTTAATCAAACTAAAATGTCTAAAATGTGGAAAATAGAAATCCTAGGAACAAAAAATGACCCACAATCAACTCCATTTGAAATCTCCTTAGACTTTCTATAATTTGCAAAGGTCCTTCTAGAATAAATCTAGAATAAATGATATTCTCTAAAATGACTAAGTAAACCCAGCTATGCACAGTTCTATCCCACCAAAATTACTGTTTTAACTGCAGCTTTCTCTTTTTATTTTTTAAAATATGTTCAACTAAATTTTAATTGTGTTGCAAAGAACTTTAACTGAAAGCATGAATGACTTATTCAATTGTTTAAACTTTATAATTACAATATCCAGGTAAAATATCTTAACCACAGGAATATTTTATGCAATACTGTTGGTGCGGAAATTACTTTTGGATGACCTTTTTTTAGGACCAAGGGCACTTAAAGAGATTCATAAAGCTCTTTTTTATTTTTTTATGTATTTAATTAATTTATTCATTTATTTATTCATCTGCCTTTTCACCATACCATATTTATTTATTTTTAAAATAAATAAATATTAGCTGATGCTGCTTGATTAAAATAAATAAATATCTCCACTAAAGACGTCATTGTTGTTTTACAATCTTATTTAAAGCCACTAAGTAAAAAGATAGAGAAACATAAAGAAAATAAAAAAATATACAAAGAAAATAGTTAAGGAAGAAACATAGATGTACAAAAAGACAGAGAAAACAAAGATGGAAAAGTAAATAAATAAATAAACAGGCCAAAACTAATACACTAACACTGAAATATTTAAATAATTTTTGGACTAATTTAGAAAGCCTCCTGTGACAGACATTATCAAATAAGCAAAATAACTAAATTTCTCCCTGCTCATGAAATAAATCAGCTTTCATTCTTCTTGCCGTTCCGTATGAGTGTTTACAGAGCTGCAGGCTGACCTCCTGATGACCACCCCGGGTTCATCTGCTTAGGTAACCGACCTCTATCCCTGAGGTGAATATCTGCAGATGCCTCACGCTGCGAACGGCACAGGCTTTGGTACTTGTCTGTGTCGAACACTCTGCAGAACCGAGCAAATTACAATGAAATATCGAGTTCATTTATGAATAAGTGGGGCTGAACGGCCCCTTGTCGGAGCTTCCGCATGCATATTGAGTTGATAGAAACCTTTGGATGGGTCATTTCTCTTAGCTGCTTCATTAAATAGTGAAAGTCAAAAGTGCAATGCTTCCTGCCAAAGGAAAAAAAAGACAAAGATCTATAGAGGTGGAACAGAGGCAGGGTTTTTTTGTTCTGACTTGAAATGTAATAAACCAAGAAAAGGTTATAAAAAGAGACAAAAGTTTGAATTTTAAATGATGTGAAACGGAAAATAAGAAAGAATTCACTTTTTGCAATATTAAAAAAAACTGATTTTTTTCCCAGCCGTCACCACAAATATAGACTCACTGCTGCCTTGTGAGTGACCTTAACTCCCAGCAGGACATTGTTCAAAACTGAGCCAATCAGCAGAACCTTCTTGAGGCGTTTCCTGACTGTGGAGTGTGCATGAGTGTGTGTGAGGTCACACACTTTTAAGTGGTTGTGGCGCAGAAGGAATCAAAGCACAGGAGAGGATCTATTGAAGCAAAGCTCTGTGTTCTCCTGCAAAACGGACCAGCCTCTTGAGATGCAGTTTCGTTCCTGGCATATAGAACAACAAATGTGTCCTGAGTGAGGCGCCGAGGAGGTGAGGCGCATTTCCTTTGAGGCCAGTTTCAGGAACAGATGCTTGAATTTGAATTCTGATGGCATTTTAAAAAGGTAGAGGACTAAATCAGCTCCCCCAGCCCAGTAGACGAGCTCCCCATGATGAATGCTGCTATTAAGAAAATGACTTGTCTCAAATGTCAGACTGTGGCCAATGTTTTCAGTATAAAAATTGATAGCAAGAGAACAAGTCATGTTCTTTTTTACCCTGTCCTTAATATTCTTGCCAGGAAAGTGTAATAAACCCTAATTATTTAAACTGCCTGCCATTCTTTGATAACATCGATTTCTTAAAAATAATTAGAGCTTTGCATCAGATGTGTTACAATGGTGACACTGTAATGATGATGAATGACATATGAAGTCAGGAGAGCTTTCAGAGCACAGAACTAATTACAACGGAGAAAATGAATTTCAAACCAAAGATTAGGATTACACCAAAATACAAACAGGTGAGATGATCAATTTAAAGACTTTCTGCTGCAAAATGAAACTAGAGACATTAAACAGTAAAATGTCAGCATGAAAGAATCAAGCTGTGAACTCAATGTGACATAAATGAGCCTAAAAGCAGACAGGTACACATTTAAACGATCCATAAACATTGCCTCTCTTTGGTGTAGAAAAGATTTGCCCTCTTCAAACAGAGAAGCCCAATCCTCCATCTCAGGTTTTCAGCATGATCAAATTTGCACTTCAAACCATTGTCCCTGTTTAATCAGCCATTATGTATGCCCAGTCAACCACTGCAGAATTTCTAAGCAAAATCTCAGACTGAGGCGCATAAAGCTATCTTTGATTCTGCGATAGCCCATGGGGAAACTTCATCAAACTCCTCGGCTTCCCGCCGAGACGGACCAGGTGACGAACAAGCACTCAATCTCAGGGTGAAATTTTTCTCTGAATGCAGCAAAGACTCTCCCCTTTGATCCAAACAAAGACAGCTGCAAATGCCTCTCTAAAAAGCTGCCCAACCAATCACACTTCCACCTCCTTCCACCAATCAGGAGCTCGTCTGCAGCACCAACCATGCTGCTCCTTTTTCTACCTAGTGATTTTCTTTAACTTTTCAAAGCAAAGAGGGGGTGTGAGGTGCCAAGCGTGTCCTACTCACCCATCTCAGTGTCCGATTTATTGTCCATTTCCGTGTCAGTGAGCGTGAGCGCCGAATTGGAACGGCTGGAGAGACATGAATTCTGCCCAGATTTTGCCCCCGTACCCCAAAGAGTCATGGTACGTTCCGGTGATACAGGTTCATGGTTTTCTGTGGCGGCCGGCCCCCGGGTGTAGCTGCTGAGTGGGTGGGACAGGCCGGTCTCAGGGCAGCGAGCCAAGCCTCTGCGAGCTGCCGGCTCACAAATCCCGAGCTGCCTCAATGAAAATGTCTGTCCTGTAAACGACAGCAAGTTGTAAAGTTAACAAACCGAGCAACAACCAGGTTAATAGCCAAGAACACAACCTCCTGATGAGCATTGTGACAACTGATTCTTAACATCTAAATCCCCAACATTTTCTGTAGTCAATTAAGAAAAAATTATTCTTAAACCAAAAATAAAGTATTTAGTTGTGATATATATATATATATATATATATATATATATATATTTTTTTTTTTTTTTTTTTTCAGGCACACACAATTTAAAAAACATTTTAACTATGTCAACAACACATGGTTTCCCCTTGCAGCTAGTTAAAGCTTCTGTTCATACAATCACCAGAAAAAAATAATAAGCTGTCATAACTGTCTATGCATTTTTCCTCACAGCATAATGCACAGCAAACAAAAAACTACCATTGAGTTCAACTAGAAGATCCAGAATTATGGAAAACGTCTTCTAACTTTCAGTTCACTGTGTAAAATAATAAATAAATAATATATAAATATATGTATTATAATGTTTCTAATTATATGTATATATATACCCTATGTTCTATAAGGCCAAGCTAAATACATGTATATAGTTAAAAACACAACATAAAATTTACTCGATTGTTGAATAATTATGCAAGTGACAAAAACCACAAAAAATATTGTTTTTATAATTTGATTTTTTTAAAATAAAGCAAGTATTTATAAAATAATATTGAATTTAGGAAAAAAAATGTTTTAGTTATTCTATTTATTTTCCCTACCTTCTAAAATAAACAAATAAAAATGTTTCTCTTTTATTTTCGTTATTCACACACATGTAGGTGTGTGTACACGCACCAACACACACACACATATGCTGAATGAAATAAATGCTCTTTAAATCTGGCATTTACCACGATGATCTAAGAAGCAGATTCTAACTCTAAATGTCTACATTAAATTAAAAAATAAAAGCAGTTCTCTTCCCACAACTTCATCTTGATCCCATTAAATCTGAAACGGACACCAATTAGCACTGGGAAAACGTACGAGAGTAATGGATAGATTTTCTGATTGCAATCTTATGAGCCCAACGAGTGCAATAAAATAGAGTAAAGTGCTCAAACTTTTTAATTACACAATTTAAAGTAGCTTCCACCAGCCAATTAAAAGCAAGTGTTACTTTTTAGGCACTGCTTTCATATTTTACCGTAGTCCAGAATGGCAGGAATGTTTTATAGGATCAGGGAAACCCATTGGATCATGTTCTAAATGAGTTTCAGAGAAAAGTTTCAGAAAATAACACTTGATAATGCCTTAGTGACGTCCTTTAATTGTGTTTACCACAGTCTGGAGGACTTCTTGGGATATTGTGTTATTTTTCACATCAATTTTGCATAGATAAAAAGGATAAAACTGTGAAATATTTCATTTTGGTAAACAAACGACAAAATCTCTGCACCCATTTTCATTTTCCTAATTAAGTCTCACACTAGTAAACAGCAGCAAATATACAAGGATATGAAGATTTTGTTATTTATGGTATTTACTAAAGTAGAGAGAATGAAAGTTTCCACTTTTGTAAACTGAAGGAGTATTTTTCCATCACTTCCACAATTAAGCAGTTACATTTTAATAGAAACAATGTCAGTTAGACCTCATCTCATTTCACCGGTCAGGTAAATATGTACATCAGATTTCAGAAAAGTATCTAACAGCTGTATAACATTTGAGAGGAAAAGACTGTTTTCACTAACCAGGCCTGGTGTATTCTGCTGTCTCCTTGTGGACCATCTCCTTGACTCTGCCTCCAAATAGCATCCGTGAAGGATCATGGTCGAAGGCCTGCAGGGTCTCACTGGAACTGTACGATTTCTGAGTGGGAACACGACAGGCTCCGTTGTCCCGGTCCGTGGAGGAAGCTGTGTAGCGCCGCTCCCGATCCTTGTCTCTCTCGCAGTCTCTGTCCCGCTCCCTCTGGCTCTTGGACAGCGAGCAGAAAGGCCGCTGCTCCCTCACCCTTTCCATGCTGCCGGCATGCTGGGCATCCAACTCCCTCCCTTTTGCTACTGACACTCTACTGAGCCGTTCACCGCTGGATTATTTCACTTTCTTTCAGCTCCCCCTTCCTTCTCTCTCTGGGCTGTGATTCTCGTCCTGTGACTGATTTCCTCTCCAATCCCTCCTCCTCACTTCTGAACCCCTGTCACTCTTTTCTTTAGTCCATTTGGCTGTCCACCTGCTGCACCTGGGGAAAAAAAAGAACGAGAGATGAGGAAAGGTAGTAAGGCGCTCCGATAATACTAATACCACAGCTTCATCTTCAAAAGCACACACTTATCTCGTTCTCACTGCCCCACCCCAACGCTCCCTCCACACCTCCGAAACTTCACCCATCAATACTTGACTTCTACCCTTCCTCTTTTGCGTGCTTGTTTCAGATGGTAAAAGTGGATTTAGCTTCTGAAAGTTGACTAAAAACAGTAAAAAGCCTTTGTCAATTCGTTCTTCTTGAAAATATAAAACAATCTAAATTTACAACATAATAAAATGATATTACAGCAAATATTTTCATTCCAACTGTGTAGCAGTTTTCATTTAAATACACAGAGGAGCGACGATAACGAGGGCGAAGACAAAGACTAATTAAAAATTAATAGCTCCTATATATATTTTGTTAGGCTGTGGCAGCTAAGTAAAAAAATATAGGAGCTGTTCTCTAAATTATTAAACCTTTTACTTATGGTGCCAAATATACCTGCACACAGCTACTTGTTTTTTAAAGATCTGTCTTGAATTTCTGCTTCCACATCACTAAAATCGAGGTTAAATGCAAGTTTTTTTTGGAATAGTCTGAAAAGTCATAACAGAAACGTGTCTCCTGGAAAACTGCCACTGTTGGAGCGCAGCCGTTTCCACAGAAACCTTTATGCATTTGCTACAGAAATTATTCATCATGAGCCCAAACAAACTGAAAACCGAGGAGAAACTTCACCCGGATCTGTGGTGGAATTCAACCCAAAGAGAGAAGCGGTGAGAAGTTAACTTTCTGTCGCAGAAGGATTTAATTTTTTATTGTTTTATAGGACAGGTGAATAAATTGTGGACTCAGTCTTTCTCAAACTGCGTTTGAAAAAACTTCTGTTCAGTTTGGATCTTAACTTCCAGTTTTGACCAAGAGACCATCAAAAATCTTCAATTCCTTGAATAACACCCAGGTAGCCCTTTAGTGCAGTACCAAACTGCAACTGTGGAGGGGAAACTCCTCCTCATCTTTCCCCTTCATTCTATAGTACCTTGTTTCATACCAAACTTCATTCCCAATTTCCAGGCTACCAAATGCTACCAAATGGTACCATCAGTTGAGGTATAACCGCCAGGCAAATATTTTATACCACCTTTTACAACCATCTATATAAAATGATTATGTGCATAATTTTAATAACACACAGTAAGAACATCTAGTTATCCGACTCCAATAAATCTCATCTAGCAGCAGAAGGTAACTTTGCTGGATCACATCAGCTCATAATCTTATTGGTCCAAATTGGAATAAAAACAAAAATAAAAATAACTAATTGGGCGATACTGCCATGAAATTATATCACAATATATATTTTTTTAATTACATAACAATATGACGACAATATTCCACATTTTCTGCTTTTTCCTTTTCTTGGGAGGGAGGAAGAAGTGGATTTTTTAAAATATATTTCTACTTTCCTTTATAAAGTCACTACATTAAAAGTCTTCATGTAGTATACAAAAATCTCAGGTTTCATGTGTTAAAGAAAATATAAAATTGATAGAAATAGAGACAGCCTGAAAACAGCTACAAAATGGAAATAAAAATACTTCAGTACGCAAATTAAACAAAACATTTGTTGTACAAGTTGTTAAAAAGTGTTTTCCCTTATGTTTATTTTTTAACAAAAACATTATGTGTCAAACTAAGAACGGCGTTTAACATTTTTAAATGGAATCAGTAAAAGCTTTTGCACAGTTCCTAACGATCAGGAGCTTAATGACGGTCAGTGTTTTCATTTTTAGCTGGCCCTCCTCCCGTTTTCATTGCTTTACCAACAAGTGAAGTTTGTTTCATAATTGTCCTAGTTTGTCTGATTCGGGACCCGGAACAATAAAGCATCTTCAACTCTCGCATCTACTGATTTATTGAAATGTTTACGAGTTAGCAGGTTCCGCTAGCTGCAGCAAGCTAACTTCTTTTTCCGAGTAGTGTCGTATCCTGGCGCGTCAAGTTCACCGGAAAAAGTCGGGAAATATTTTTTCTGTTTTGTACAACTCGGTGGCCCTGAACCTTGCACTAAGTTATTGTTTTATTTTTGGGAAGACGTTTGTGTTGGAGACACCGCCGTGGCTGATCGGTTCGTTATTTCTGTGTAGTGGTGAGTTGACGTAGAGCTGAGCTCCGTGTAACCAAGTAACGGCGAGCTGCAGCGGCCAAAACACAACTGAAGCTGCTGCTCCTTACCTTAGATAGCAGATAATTCGGTGCAGTCCAATCCAGACTGCAAACCAACTAACCAGATTCTTATTTGGTTTTATGGCGGTTCAGCCATGTTTACCTTCACCTTTACAACTTCATATCGCAGAACGCGTGATGACGGAGTGACGTCATCACGCCATATTTACACCATGAAATTACCATGCCACAATATTTTCCTGGGAAAAAAACAAACAAATATATATATTTATTTAAAAAGCAAATGTTCAAAGATTATAGTGTATTTTAGGTTAACCTTGAATATCCCTAACCCCCCATGACGTCCAACTGCAGCAGACAACATTAGAATGTTTAATTTAATAATCAATTAGACTAATATTTATCATCATTTCTGTTCGAATATTTATCATTCATCTGTCGACATAAATTGTTTTTACTTCACATAGAATGATGGATTATTGTACATTTAAGAAGACTAGGAGTTTAAACTAATTCCTTGATCTTGTTTTTTTAACCATGTTTTTGAGACTAAGGGGAGCACCCATTGCCCACATATTGAAATTAATAATGATATTTACAACACAACTGACACACTTCTTTTGGTGTCCACAGAGGAAGGCCACCCTGGGCAGGAAGCCATATTGCCCACCACTGGAAGTCAATTAAAACTGAAGACACATCTCTCTTCAGAAAAAAAAACAATGTCTATTTATGAGTAAGCAGGTTAACAAGTTGAGTCAAACAAAAGAACCTCCTAATTTCAGGGTTTGTTGTGTTTTTGTTTGGCCATCCTGATCTTGACAGAGGTCAGGAAGCATCTGATATGTCAGTTAAAATCTTCTAGTTGGTATAAATTCATAGATGACTTTCCAACTGTGCTCTGCAATGTGAACCAGGGGGATATGAATGTGACCAATCCCCTCCCAAAAAACACATCATGGAATGTGGAAGGGAGCTGTGGTGTGTCAGAAGTGTTTATTACCAGCCATTTTCCACTGCCTCCTGACGCACACTCACACACCACAAACTAAATTTCATTTCTCTCTTGGCTGAGCGGTAAGACTGGAGCATCAGACTCCATCTTTTCCCAAACGAGATCTACTTTGTTTCACATCAAGCATCAAAACATTTCAATGAAGTCAGGATAGTGTACCGTCACACTGAGATAGCGCCAGCCCCGGAGACTTCCCAAAACCTGGAGCAGTCACTGGTGCAGTGCAGGATGCAGGGATAATGAAAATTGTAAGCTCTTCCACACCTATTAAACTTCCTCCCCCACCTCCCAAAGTTGTCTGATATGATTCTGTTTCCCTGAAGGGCTGAGATGCAATCAGCGACAGACTCTCCTGTAACCCTTCCACTCAACTCTCCACACTGCACCCCAAGCAGTTGTTTTTAGATGCCGCAAGCCGTCTCAATCACATCTCATCACTTTCAGCAAATTGTACACACCCGTCCAGACGGGCAGATTAATGCATGGGATGAGTGCGTGCGGACACGCCCAGGAGCATCCCTGATTACGATCCTCGACTTCTTTATGGACTTGTAAAGAGATTCGCTGTCTGAAGAATGGCTAATGCTACAAGTCTCACCCACTAAGCTGCACTCTGCACTGTAGTAGGATTTAGATTTGCGTCCTAATCAGCTATAAGCCCTTGAGTGACCAAGCATGGCCCTGTATAAACATCCCTCTATGACTGAGGATGGGATCTATTCACAGCTACTTCAAGTGTCTTGCTTGTATGTAAACAGAATTGCAAGACACCTGAGAGGTATTTGTGGCAGTCTAAATTATGTACAGAAGGTTCTAGACGCTCTTGTTTGCGCTTCTGCAGTCTATGTAAGTCTGGACTTACATAGACTGAATGTGCAATGTCTTCACTGCAAATAAATCTGCATCCAGCCTCTCAAGAAGCAAAGGCAAGAAAGTGAAGATTTGCCTGCTTGGTTTTAAACAGAAACTGTAAGGCAGGCCTTTTCACTTTCTACCTTCCTACCTTTGATCATGCAGCTGAATCAGGACAGTCAGTCACCCGTGACCATTCAGTAGAGGAGTCGACAATGCAAAATTAGTGTCACACAGAGGTCCTCCTGTGAGCCACTGAGCCACGGAAGAAGACAATTCATGAGCTATGCGCCGCAGCTCTACACACATCTCAACAACTCCCCTGCCAGTCGAATACCGTCCCCCCGACACCTACTGCTGTCCTACACTTCTGCACTTCTTTGAAGCATAAACCATAAACCATCTGTACGATACAGTGAGGGGAAACGACTCCAAGTCATTTGGCTCTTCAGGGCAGCTGGAGAGGTTTCAAGGGTCTGAGATTTACTTGCTTCATGTCTGACAACGAGTATTTTATTCATCAAAGATGTCAGGAAGGGAGTTTTATGCCGAGTCTGGGATTTGAAAAGGATGACCAAAACAGAACAAACATTTTTTTTTCTTCTGATTTTGAATAATAAGTATGTTGGTTTACTGAAAATAAACTGAAGAAACCTGGGTAATCTCCACTTTATTCATCAAAACCTCTACAAATATTTGATGACAAGCAACGGTGTTTAAAATACAGGGCAAGGCTGTCAGCAGCTGTACATCAATTAGTCAACTCATTAGGGCCGAAATAATTAATTTACCAATTAGTAAACTGACAGAAGATTTGTGTGCAATGTTTGGGATTCGTTTAACGATAAATCCCACTTATTCTCTCAGCTTGTAACCATGAGAAAAAATGTGGACAAAACATAATTTTTTTATTTATGTTTTTATCTTATTTATGTTATATATGTTATTTATTCCTGTAAAAAGCAGGAATTAAAAGCCTCCTTTCTTTTCTTTTATCTCCTTTTTAAGATTAAAGAAAGCTTTTGCATTATTTTCCCGCGAGGCGGTCCCATATCCGATGATGATCGATGATGATCGATGATAAGCAAACAAGCCCACACACGGCTCCCTATTGATACATTTAAAGATGCATTAATCAGCCAGTAGTGGATTTTCTGATTGGCAAGTCTGAAAAATTAAGTAAATGATCCTCATACCTACTAAATGATTCAAAGCTAATGTATCCTACCATATTTGGTGTATAATGGCGCCACCTAACATCACGCCAGTCCTTGCTCCGTTTGAGCAAAATAAGGATCAGAAGGTTAGGAAAATATGTGTCTATGCATAAATAGAGATAATCAGTCAGTCTGAGGATTAGCAGATCTGACCTTAAAGAGGACCAGACATCGGTCTAGAAAAGCCTGATCGGTGCATCTCTTGATTTGTGTCTGGATTGTTTTTAGTGCTTACGAAGCATTATTACTGTTCCAGCTAAACCCTTCAGCATCCTTCTTGAAACTAAGATCTGCCAACGTCAGTTTAGAAAAGCAATGTTGAGGTGCTGTGGTAGCAAATCTGTGCTAGATTTGCCCATGTGTGTTAGCCCATACATGGGCACATCACAACCCATGTATGGAGGCCTTAGTCCCTATGCTGGTGATCAGAGGTTCAATTCCCGGCATGGCGACATTTGCCATGTCTTCCCTCTTTCCTGTTGAACTATTTTTCAAATAAACGCCACTCGGGCCAACAAAACCTTTAAAAAAAGTCATGTTGGAATATCCGTGATAAGGTTGCCCAAAACAGAAAAATATGTTAATAGAGTAAGATCTACACAAATGTTTACTAATTGAACCCAGAGTTTTGATAAGATGCAAAAATAGATAAATTATTTTTGCTATTTTGTCTGATACAATCTGATGAGGGTAAAACAATAAGTGCAGCAGCTGAAATACAGATGGCTTACGCTTGTTATTTTAGCACACAAAGCGTTTTACCAAACCCGAGTCGTCACTGGTGACCGGACTGCTGAAACTGCAACTATTCACCAGGTTTTTTGCCCGGTAATTGTATTTCCACAGGGCGGCTTTACATATCAGCTCAGATCTTCCTGTGTCTGACCTCAGTAAATAATGGTAATAAAGAGTGTACTTGTCCGCACTGCTGTGTCCCTCCAAGAGAATTCACCTGCCACCAAGTGGCCCGGCCGTCGCCCCTCACCCCCCGCATCGTGTTGCTGGCTATTTGCTGGAGCACAGATCAGACAGCTCTCAGCCACGGGGAGTGGTGAGAGTGGTTGATGGAGCTTGTGGAGATCAGGGCTAGCTCGCTTTAACACAGCCAGCACCTCCAACAATAGCCGCCTCTGACAGCTTTGCATAATTCATCTTGTCGAGTTTCTCTCTCTCTCTCTCTTTCCTCCTTGACGCTGCTCTCTCCCTCTCCTCTTCCAGTTTATCTTCAGTCCCTTTTTCTGTGCCTCTTGGCGCTTGGAGAAGGAGTGAGGGAGAACCGAGGCAGTGTTCCATCAGATGCTGCCTGTTTCCCCCTGACACCAGTGATTCTGGAGACAGAGAAGAGTTTGTCTGCAGGATGATTCCCAGACTCTGTGAATCCTGGATGCCATCTGAACCACATTGTTTCCCTTCTTTATTGAGGTTCAATGCCAACATCCCAGGCTGCAAGAGAAATTTCTGAACTGTTGTCTCAAATTAGAAAGGGAACACATTTCTTTTAGCATTTGAAGAAACCAGTTTAAATGATAACTGACTTTCCAGGAAGCCAGAACATATTCCGTATTTTTTTAATATAGTCTTAGGAATACGGGTAATTTGAATTGGAAACAATGGTGGAAAAGGTTTTACATTTCTTAAAACTTTCACTGTATCCTGACAGTATAACATGAGAAAAAATGTGAAAAAATTCTGCAGAGATACACCAGTTGGTCAGAAACAGCCAATAAGAGGCAGGAGGAGGGATTTAGCACCGTCAGTCATGGTTGTGGATGAACTGCAGCTGTGCTAATGATGGAGAAACAACTTGCAGGAAAACTATTTATCCATTCTCATAGGTGGCAATGCCAACTAGTCTAAGCTTCACTGCAGCCTCCAATGTGGGCAAGGAGCTGTAGCCTAGCAGAGTGCGAGGGGGAGGGTGTGAGCAGCACATACACAAACATAAGTACCGGCTTAGACCCTCCTCCTGGTGCTGACTGGTTGTTTCTGGTGTATTTCTGCAGATGGCTGTAGGACTACAGGGAGGAGAAGAGCTTGATTTTTTCAGATTATCTGTCTCACACTGTCAGGAATAGTGACAGTTTAAAAAAAGATGTAGAAAACATATTTTAAAAAGGTTACCCACCGCAGCTTTAAAACTAAGAAGAACAATAACATTTTGTAAACTACACCTTCACACAGAAGTAAAAGTGCTGTTTGGTCATCAAATCAATTTTGCACCAGATATAAGGAAACAAAATGCAGATACACTGAACAAAGCAATCAGTGTCTATCAGAAGGTAGTTCTGAACTTTTCCTGAACTACCATCACATAAAGGGACAAATATCTCTGAAGAATACAGGCAACCCCTAACAACTAATGATGCAATATTATGGTTTGCATTATTAAATTGGTCGCCTGCTGTGACCGAAACTTTGATACCTCAGTTGATTAAAGGGTTGAGGCAAGACATACTCTTTCCCCCAGTGAATTAGTTTTTGGCAGGTTTTGCTTGGATAAACCTGTTTAAAAAGCTAAAGATGCAGCTAAAAAAAAACATTCACTGGGACGCTGCTTCTATGGTAGGAAGCTCATTGCCACAATAACTATGGGTGTGTGTTTGTGTGTGGGTTAACATGTCACTCCAGCATGTTACAGATCACAGGTCTGTAATGTCACATAGTCAAGTTTCTGTTATTCCATATTTCCTTTATTCTGCAGTGAGTAGGAGAGACAGAATCGTTATGATGTGTAAAAATTGATTGTTGTCCCACATAAAAAAAAAAAAAGGCTTTATAAATGTTTTTGTACCCAACATTGACAATGTGTCAATGTTGGGTACAACCCAAGAGTGTCTGGTGCCTGCTTTGATAACCAATTGTATCAAAAATATTATTTATAAATAATATCTATCTTTTAGGGTGTGCCTACATTTATCACGGTAGAATCAGGGATGTTAATGTTCTAACTTTAGAATGACAGTAAAATTGTTTTAATCACACCTTACTGTTAAAAAAACCATAAAACGATGAGAATCTTTACTCAAAATTAGTAAATAGCAAAACCCACTGCTGCATATCAAATGGTTGTTTTAAATATGATTTTCAAATTATTCAAATTAATTATTTCATTTTATCTTTCAATTTTTTCTTTTGTCCCTTCAATCATAATTTTTCCTGGAGATATGGTGATGCAGCTTTATCAGTTTTATTCTACCAGGTGGCCACAGCTGGAAGAGTCCAATCCCAACCATGCAATGTGCAACATTTCAGATAAATTAAAAAAACTGTTAGACTAAAACAAAACACCAGAAATACATTTTGCTGGCTCCAAATTCCTCTGCAAATGTTTGGAGGGATGAGCTTACTGCACTCATGAGCGATGATGAAATCCTGCTCTGTGTTGGATTTCCTGTCTCTGAGTAAGATGGAGAATATTCACAACTGGAGTAAAGTGATGCAAATCTCTGATACAGTCACTTCAGATTATTCCACGCTTCTGGGACTCGAAGCTTCAGTCCTCATAGATGCGGCACATTTAAAAGATAAACACCACCACAGTGAGAGTGAAAAACAAATGATAAAAAAGCAGAGCTGAACCCACATCATTCTGTTTTTCCTCTCCTGTCTTGTCCCTCCCTGCTAAACCATAGCGGTCAACATCAAATCCTCACCATTTTATTGCTCCGCATTGTTGTGTGTGAATTAAATAATAAAAAAAATTGTATGTGCCAGTTCTAAGATAACATAATAAGCAGCACAATAAGCTGAGCAGGGATGTTTACAAATCCCCCAAATAACTCTTCACCAGCAACTCATATGAGTTCTGCATTCACTGAATCTTTTAGTGGAGAGAAGAGAAAAGAAATAAATAATACGCAAGCACAGTCAAATTCAGTTTTTGAAATGTAATTGCTATGTGTGGACAAGTGGAATAAAGAAAGGGCCTTTTTTAATGTTTCTTTTGCAGTGGTTGGAGCCCAAATGGTAATAACAGGTTATTCAGTGAATTCATACATACAGGCAGCTGCGTTTATCTGTATCCCAGGCTACAGCTATTGAACCCAGCTCTTATCAAAATAGGTGTTCCTTTCCATATCACACAACCAATTACACTAGACAGTCTTAATTCATTGGGCCACAGCCTGACTCTGTGATATCAGCGCAAACGCAACGCCTGCTTCACATATGGGACCTGAGGAAGTAATGCAGTTCATGTGCATTGGCTTTATTGAGAATCCTGCAAGACAGCATCAACAAATTGCCAGGTAATGCTTACTCAGAAAGAAGCGGCTCCACGCTGTGTAAAACAAATTCAGCCGCGCAGATCTGTGGCAATTTACAGACAAAATCCATGATCGACCCATTGTTACGGAAATAAATTAAATTGTAGTAATACCGCGCCTACAATGTGATGACGGGAAAGAGCAATCTCAGCGCCGCGGAGAGGCAGTGTAAGAATGAAAGCATTTATGTGCACAATAAATCTGGTAAACAAAGCAGAATGGATTTGACTGATTGAGAGGAAAATAAGGGAATCATTGATCGAATATTATTTATTCAGGGAAGAGTGCATTTTTAATTGCAAAATTCTCAATCAAATATCACTAGAGCTTGTGTCTAATCTGGACATCGTCTGCCGGATCCTATTAACACAGCACTGAGACACAAGCTGAAGATCAGGACTGGAGCTACATTAGAAATGCTGTGAGCATACAAACCTGGCCAGCAGATAAAAATTCAAATACGGAGAGCTATTCCAAAGTGCTGACACCAGGTGTCATTCAAATGCATCGCGCATGATTGTACCACAAACTAACCCTTCCTCTTTTAGAATATGCAGGGGCAGATGGAATATACACAGCAATCATAACAGTCGCAGACAACAGACTGGCGGAAAACTTCAGTCATGACTACTGTAACGGGAACGCAATACTCCAGTGCTGCTGCAACTACGGGAAACTATCAAATCTGACCAAATAAAGCCGCTGATGTACTGCTAAAAATACAAATTCACATAAATGGTCCAAAATAAATCAATATACTCTCTTCAGTGGTATGAAATTAGAGCAGGTACACACTGCAGACACAGAATGAAAACTAATATCGAGTGATTTTTTTTTCTTTTCTTTAAGCAATTGTGCCGCATAAACAATACAAAAAGAATCTAGATGATTTTATTCTTCGCTTGTCAGCATTTTAGGGAGTATGTAGGTCATGATGGCACACTAAGAGAATACAGAAACACACTGCAGGCCTTATAAAAGAAACATCAATCTGAAAACTCATTGCATCGTAGAGGTTTCTCAACTTTCAGGGGAAAAACTTAGAAAGTCTGACCAGCAACGATTGGCCAGAGAGCGACTCCTGAATACACATCATACGCCTCTGGAAGTCAAAGATTGCTGACCTGTATACTATTACACTGTCTGCGAGGCTCCAGCTTTTTACACTCTTCAGTCGACTGATATTCCATATTTTCTTTATCTTCACCCTTCTGCGAAAATAAAAAAGCCACAGAGAATGTGTTTCTGACTGGCTTCACACACTTCTACTCATCATCGCCCTTCGTCACCGATCAGACATCAGGCTTTCAGCATCACAGAGGCCGTGTCGACTGAATTATTGAGGCCATCAAGCGGCTTCATTGACAAGCTCTGCTCCCGCCCAGCTTCCCACTGGGCTGTCCAGGGGTCACAAAAGACCAGACCTGAGGCCTTTGGCAGGCTGAAGCGATCCCTTTTCTCAGCTAACGCTGCTTTGTGAACATGCAGCAACACAAATGTGATGCAGAATTATGTAAAACAAAAAAGTGAACTCCAGATGGAAGAAAAGCATAAATAAAAAGAAACTAGTTTGAATATTTTTGCCATTTCTAGACAACCAGTAACAGTGACCCCTGACACCCTTAAAATGTGGAACAGTTTGTGACTTCATATATAATTCCAGTTATATTCACAAAAGCTGAACTTACACACTGCTCTGGGCAATTTTCACAAACAGAGAACACGATGAAATTCTATTTTATTCTCCCTATGACACAAGTAAGCGCATTTCTTTTTGGCTCTCCTCACCAAGCCTCAGCCTGGAACATGCAGGGAGAGGTTTTCTGTTTCAAAGTCAAGCCCACTGTCCAATCTTTCCGCCTGGTCCTGACCCAGAAAGCCCACTGGAGCCCGCTGAGCCATAAATGGTAATCTGTAGGCTACAACAGTGTGAGGTGGTGCTACATCCAGAACTGGACCAGCAGGACGATATCCTGTGGTTGGTGGCAGGTGGCTTTAATCCCAGCATGCTTTGGCCACAAAGACTCCAATCAACCCCCCCCACCAAAAAAACAGAGCTGTCATGCTTGAATATCTGCTTTTCTTGATTTTAAGTAATCCAGCTGCAGAATGGCTCCTGCATCATCACAAACAATTACCACTTTAGTTGTTGAGTCTGCAAACGCCTACGCACGCCATCGCCACCAACACTTCTACGCGCATGTGTGCAATAAGATGCAGGATCAGTTTATGTTATGAACAAAGCAATAAATCATGCTAGGCATTGCACAACAACCATCAGACAGCTACAATAGCCATTGCCTTGAGAACACTCATCCGTTCTGTTCAATCAAAGCCCAATTTCTGATGTATCGCATCAACGTGGAACATTCATCTTTATGTGAATAAAAATCCCCATTTATATTCTTAGCTGTCTCAAGCTTCTCTGTAGTGAATCTATCAACATATTTATGAATTGGGTAAGAAATAAATATGTTATACACAAAGCAGTTGTGCATAAAGCATATGCCATGTTTTTTATGGTGTTTTCTGCTTTCCTCGTGCAGCTATACAATGTAGTTAAGGAGCATGGTAATGCATCAACTGCTGTCACTAAATATCCCTTCTCTAAGCACATTTCAAGAGCACGCAATCCGCTCCCTTCCAAATCCAAGGGTGACTTTCAGCAATAATTTGGCAACTTGCACAAATCCCACACACCACCTTTTCCTTTCATGATGCTTTCTAAACAGGATAAACTTTGTTGCAGGTGGGCCATCACTGTGCTAAATTCAAGTAATCCTCTGACTGCAGAGCTTCCGGGCTGGAAACGACAGTCTATCGGCTGGCGGGGGCTGCAAAAACTCGGTTATGTTAAACTCCAATCGACCTAAAGAATGCACTATGGCGTGCTTTACATGCACTTTTCCACTATTCATCATGATGCCGCTCTGCTCTCGTGGGAGTGAAGGGAAAGTGCATCAACAGGAAGAAAAAGCAGGTGAAAGAGAGTACAACAGACAACAGCAAAGCAGGATTTGTGTTAATAGTAACAGATTAGAGGGCAGCAATTATGTAAAGTAAATATGACATGGAAGCGATCCGTCGAGCCTGGGGAACTGATGGTAGTTTGTCAGGCTGCATTAACCTTCACATGTTTGCTCCGACGTGTTGAAACAGGCGACTCGCGACGATGTTTGGCATATCAAATGTTTTAATCCCAGAGGTCATCTTGTGCCAGTCTCAGCATCCGCAAGTTAAAAAAACAAGTGAGATACTGTATGTGCAGGTCTGAGCACGGACTGTTCTTCACTCAGGTGTTAGCAGGACGAGTCGTCCTGACTGCAAAAAAAAAAAAACTGTGCAAAGCCAGGATTCGACTGGGCATCAGACAGAATATTACATTCTCCACAGGAATAGTGAAAAAGGAAATTATCTAAGAAATAAACAATTTTGTGTACACAATTCATCTAATATTTCTGAATTAATTACACAATTTTAAACTCAAAGCATGGATTAGAGACTCATCCACAGAACTTCCTGTAATTCTCCTAGGAAAATGAAGTCACCTGCTTCAATTAGCTGACTGAAAGCAGTGACGCTAAAAGCTGAGGAATTAGATTAAAGCCTCAATCAGAGGTCACAGCAGAAAACGTCTCAGTCTCGATCCGTAGCCATCTGCCAGACTATGGCGCTCTCCATAAATAGTGAACTCCAGCACGTTTTCTCTACAGCTGTGCTAAATGTGTTGATGGACGGAGAGCAACTGACATCCTTCTGAATCCAGGTGTGTTTCTCAATGTGTTAACACAACATGTGTCATTTATCAGCACACTCTGGCAGCAGGAAAAGAGCCATATAGGAGCCTGGATGCTGTACAGGGAGGCCAGTTCCAGTTATGATCAGTGCCTCCGTACAGGAGAAGCGACTGTCGGACCCCTGCAGGGTGCCAGAAGAGACAGATTGTTGTCTCTGGGAGTTTATTGCTTCTCATAAAGCACTTGCCACATCTTCTTAAACTTATTTTTTCATCCTCGGAGAAATACATGTCATGATTTGCAGGGAGGTTGGCCAACGGAGGGCCAACAAACCTTTCGGTGGGCATAATTCACCACACACGCCCCAAGCAGTGAAGCTCTGCATTAGTTTATGATTCCAGTCGTTGTCAGACGTGGAGCATAAAACACAAAGTGGCCTCAACTGCTGTAGTTCCTCAATCACACTGGGGCCAAAAGCTTTAAGTCAATTTAGCCGAACAGATATTTGTTCTCCGGGGCTATCGTGCTATGCATGTGTTTGGAGATTGTGTTCAGCCTGATCCATGTCAGAGTTCAATCAGATCAACGTTTCTCTCCATGCTACGCAGTCTGAGCACCATTCAATGTTTAAAACCACAAGATAAGGGGGAGGGACCAGAAATCTTAAGTATCTTGTGTAATAGCAATAAAAATCATTAATTTGAGAGAAAAGATCACAGTTGTTTCTTATACAGGAGATGTGGCCGAGTTTGGCTCAGTGATTAGGCTCATCTCAGAGCTGAGCAGCTCTGGATCTCAGGACTTCTTGCAGAACCAACAGACGGCTCATGCTTCGATTTTTCACCAGATCTTAAAGCTGGAAGCCCAAACTATGGACTGATGAATGTAAAAGTCAAATGCCTCTTAATTAAGAGTGAACTGAGTAGTTAAGCTGAATCACGTATGAGACTGATTGATTTTTCTAACCACAATAAGTTTTTGTTCTTCTTTTTTTTTTTTTATGAGTCAGCCCAGGTTTAAAAAGTAAGAGGATAGGATGAAGGTTGATCTCATTCATCGTTATTGATGGTTTCATTACGATACAAACCATCAAGTGACCATATTTAATGTGCTTTCATTTTTTTAAATATTCTCACTAAATCTTTAAAATATGAAAATTTGACGCGGCTTCTAAATAAAGAGGCTGACCCTTACAAACTCTGCGTTTTATTATTAAACTTCATATTGCAAAGCAAACCCCAAACCGAAGCTGATCGGGAAATATCTTGTTCTCATTAAAACAGGATGACTCCCGCAGCTTAAATAATAAATAAATAAATAAAAGAACATAAATCTAATTCATATTTATCAGCGTGGAGATGGAAAATGGGACCGGGATCCCAGCAGTTTGCGGCTCTGCCTCTTGTCAAAGGATACGGAATATTACAGAAGAGCAAATCCGGCATGTTTACAGCACAAATATACTGTGATTTTTTAAATGTATTGTTGTGTGTATTTGTGGAATGGTTTTAATGTAGGGCGTTAAGGAGCACTGACCTGTAAGGAGCTGCTGCGGGTCTGTCCGAGGCGCATAAACTTCCAGCGGTGCGCTTCGCTCCCAACTTGCAGGCAGCAGCGCGCACAATAAACCGCGTGTGCAATTTGGCAACGACTTTATTCTTCTCCCTTCTGCACAAAAAAAGCACCTTTCAGTCCGGTTCCAGACGCTGAAACCGATGCGCACGTCTCGGAGCAACAGACTTGTGTCCAGCACTGTGGACGTTGTGGCGACGGAGCGGAGAGCTGGAGCTGCCAGCTCCGACAGAAACGTGTTTCTGCTCCGAAACCTTCCCAGTCCTCCCGGCGAATCAGCTCAGGCAGTAGTTCCAGCAATGCATCTGTCCTCCCCCCTCAGGAGATAACACGGATATACATTTCCTGTCGCCAAGCAGCTGTGCAGGAAATTTAGAGGGGAGAAAAAAGGATAGAAAAAATCCTTTCCTCACTCGGTAAGGATGCGGATGCGGATGCTCGCCACCCGCTCCGCTGCGCTTTTGTCCGATATGCTCTTGTCAGTTGGGAAGCTGCGCATCCCGTCCTCAGCCTCAGCCTGTTCTCTGCCTATCAGCACCGGAACAGGCCGTAAATACAGAGGAGGGTCAACTCTGACCTCCAGCCTGTGAGCAACAAGCCAACGGTGGCACCTGTAAACACCAGGAGGAGCTTCATTAAGAGGGAACTAACAGGACGTCTCAAGCCGAAAAATCCATTCGATGCAATTACATCCAAATTTACTTAAATGGGAAAACCTAAAAATCAAACAGCAGATGTGGATTAACTGTGATCAGGCCACCTGGCTGCCCTCCCTCTGCATCCTATCCTCCTTTTGTTTAGAGAAGCTGTTCATTAAGCTTACAGTTTACCTGTAAGGACTCCAGCCTTTTAATTGGATAACTCTCAAACCTGCAGTTTCTTACCTTCAGTCAAACAAGGGGAAAGCCAGACTGATGTAAATAAATGTTATTTCTTAGCAGCAAACACGAGCAGCTAAAGGTTACCCAAGCTGTTAATTAAACTGTTAGATAAACAAGGAAGCCTGAGCCTCACTGTTCAAATTGAAATGTTGCTTCTGGGTAAAGCTTGATTCATATTGTTTCAGTCCATCCACCATCTGCGCATCGATCAGCTGCAGAATGGAAACAGCACAAAATATGCACTTTTACTCCATCAGTCAAAACCACCAAAAATGAAGAAGTCACTGAAGCCACGGCTGTCATGGACTCCTGGTGCTTTCAAATCTTTAACATAGAAAGTAGTCCTGGTCCAGTGCCTTGTTTGCTTCTATGTTCTGTGAAAGTCTTTATTTTCACTGTCGCCACATGCTTGCTACGATCAAACAATTTTAAAAAGTATTTTAAAAACAGCATTCACTGAACAGAAACAATGATTAAAACAAATGAACAAAATATTAACATTTAAAACAAGTGAAATTAATTAAAGTAGAAATAAAATAAAGGTGGGGAAAAAAACAACAAAATGAAATGAAATAAACTTATGCCCAAAGACCTATTCTGTCATATTTAATAGAACAATTTTGAAATATTCATTTATTTTTCTATGTAAAATGCATTCTATAGCTTAATTATACACAAACTGATTAAAACAAACAAAAAATCCTGTAACGAACTTTGAATTTCCTTGTTGCTGAACAGACATTCAGCAACAAGGAATGTCTTGTTCCTTGTTGCACTCAAACAAACTAATCATCACCGATAGAAAAATAAAATATCTGCCAAAAATGAGGAATTATAGCAAAACCTTCAGATTTTTATATAATTTAGATATATTTATTCATGCTTTTATTACTTTAAACTGAATCCTGCTGTGTCCTGAACTCGTCCCTCCAGCCTGAGCCGCTTTGCTTCCACTCCCCAGTTATTTCTCAGTTCATTTTAAGGTTCTGCTGATTGTGGGCAAGTTTCTCCTTACAGCTGATTCCAGGAATACTATCCACCTTCAAAAGCTCCCAGATCAACGGATAAACTTCTACCTGCCTGTCCACGATGTTTCAAACTCCAAGAAGACAGAGTCTTTTCAGCTGCTGGTCCACTTCTAAGGAAACACACTCCTTAATGTTAAATGGACTCTTTCCATCCTGCCTTCAGTTCTAGGCCTCCAAACCTTAGAAAGGATCAGACATTAAATGCTTTTTAGAAAACTTTGAATTGATATAAATGTAACTGTTTATAATAATCACCTGCTTGCTTTTAACAAAAGAAAGCAAAAAAGTAATTACTTAGGTTTCTCCTTTTTGTACCATAATCGGTATCAAGAAAGTTGCTTTTGAAATAAGCAAATAAAACATTTATATGCCTTATAAAAAATACATGGCTAGAGCAGCATTTATCACTTTCACCATTTCAAAAAGTATTTTTTGCTACATTTTTAGAGGTAAAATAAACATGTTTCTCCATACAGCAGGTTTAATAAAGCATTCTGTCCCAAAAACAATACATCTGGAATCAAAGGGTTAATTTGCTGTTTTTTATTTTTATTATTAGTATTTTTTTTTGCTTTTTTATTTATTGTTACTTTTCTTAAAAGCAGTATAAAACCCTTTGTTCGGTGAGATCTACATTTGAATGTATTATCTAAATAAAAGTATTTAATTACTAATTAAATACAAATACACTGAGCTGAATTCAGAAGCTTCTTCTTGTCTGGATTTTCCCTCTTTGCTTCTCACAGGAGCCTTTAATAGCATGAGAGGAGGCCATTCCAGTGCCCTGATGGGCCTCGGATGATGATAACGCAGACAGACTTGAAGTTCTCCTGCACTTTGTAAAGTGTGAAAATTTCATCTTGATGAGCTTCAGCTGCAGAGATAAGTCCACACGCCTCCCAGCCATTCTCTGCCCCGGCCTAACACCAAGACGCCTCAGACGAAAACATACGGGACTCTATCTGATGGGCTTCAAATGATAGCATTTAGAGGATACTGCACAGAAAGCAGAGTTTCATTAATTACAAAAGCAACAGTCCACTAATCCCACTAGAAAGGCATTTTGAGTCGTTTTGGTTCTGAGGGAGAGAGAAGAGAGAAAGACTAACAACACCAACGGCAGATCACAGACCTTCAAACTATGGTCTGCAGGCTCCGCAGCTCAATAGGGGGCCAACTACTGCAGCTCTGACTGGGCATTTTTCCTTTAAATCCCCTTCCTGAATTTACCCCACGTCTGGCCACATGCAGAGATGAAGTTATCACTGAGGACAGCTTTTCTCCAAGCAAAATCAGCCCTACCCTCCGATGCTTGATTCCTCTGTTACACCCGCAGCACATCAAACACTCGCCTCCATCAAATAGTATTATCTGCATAAAAGCCAACTGCCCAACAATCTATCTCCAACACTGCCATTCAGTCTTCAGTCAAGGGCGTGCAATAAAGTAAGGACATGAAAAGGACCTGAATTCTTCTGCAGCCATGAGTCTTCTATTTTTCCTTTACTAGCGGACAAAATATAGAACTAATATTTTTTGGGATCTATCCAAAGAAGCTGTAAGTTAGTTACTAAGCAACATATTCACATGCATTGTTCATGCAGATGTTATTTTACGTCCGTTTAGTTTCCATCCTCGGTGCAGCATTACTTCCTTCTTTCAGCAAGGCACACACACTCCATGTTGATGCAGTCAACTGTGCCCTCTATTGGAGGCCAGTCACTTCCAGCACTTGAATTCAAAGACTCGATGAAAGGAGTGTTTCTACCTACAAAGTGAGTGAGACGGAGCAGGAACGATTCAATACCAAAAATGCTTTACACCAAACAAATAACCCCAAACATGTTAAAGATTGATTACTTCCTAACAGGATGCTGTTTTATCAGTTTGAACACACAGAGCTCGATTAATGCGTCCTGCAGTCCAGTGCCTCTGCTAGACTTATAGATTAAAGTCGGGCCGAGCCTCTAGAATTAAATGTCAGAACATTCTGAGAACGTAGGACCCGGTTATTTGCTGCATTTGCTTCCCAGGTTGCTTTTGGCTCTTGGGCTGAATGCACAAAACATGAACCAGAAACTTCACCACTGAAGCCCAAGAGCATCGCATACATTAAAGAGTAAAACACTGCGCCTTTCTACGGCTCTGTGTGTTTTACATATGTACGGCATCAGCAGAGAAAACAGATGGGCCACACCATGGGGACAGAGAGACCTGTGGACATTACAAAAAAGCAGCATTGACAAATTATGCATCCACTCTGTTACTCACTCTGTGTATGCAGGAATTTTGTCCCCCAGGGGTCAGACAGCGAGCCTGATGTGTTCAGAGCTGTGCCTCGTCTTGTCCAATGTCTGTTAAAAAGCAAAAGCAACAATAGATGCGCGCTCTGTATGTGTGCAGTGCATTATATTTGCACTGTAAAGGCTATTGCCTTTTGTTAGTTGGGTATTGTGCTCAGCAAACTAAACGGACGTGTATAAAGGGATTGGACAGAACTTCTCTTTTCATGTGGAAATGAATCCCTTCGAAACGGACAAAACAGCTTTCACCCTTGGTTATACAGTGAAGGTTTTAGGGATACACCTTGTTTTTTTTTTTTGCTTTCATATCTGAGCAACAGAAGATAGAAAAAAATAACAATTTCATGCACAAATACATATTTATGTCTAGCTATATCAACATAAAAAATTGTTTACTTCAGTAAAGATGGAGCCTCTATTTTGTCCAGATTCATGCAGAGGACACCGACAGTAAAGGCAGGATGGTGTTTAAAGGAGGACAGAGACGGATGCCTCACTGCCAGCTTTTCAAATCTCAGAGGACATTTTGAAACAAGCTGGAGGTGTCTTGATTTTCTTCTCAGGTTGTTCTCTGAACCTGTCTATTGATCGGAACTGGTCAACGAAACACCACCAAGTCAGAGGAGGGGAAAAACCCAAGAAAACAATTTAAGAGCAAACAACAGATGATTAAAAATCCATCAAAATCACAACCTTAGTCTTCTGTTATTTTAATAAACGTTAAGTTTACATTTAAAGCTCTTGTGCTCTTTGACAAAGACTTTCATTTGTAAATAAATATAATTTATTTTTAATTTTGTTGTAAAAAATACAAATAAGATAAAATCCATAACTAGTTCATCTTCAGTCTGACAGAAATGGACTTCGGGTTTTTCAATTTGTGTTCCAAAATGGACTTACAGTAAAATGAAACAGCTTCTCCAATATTGGTCAGGCTCAGTGTCATTCTGAATTTTAAAGATGGGTGAACAACCTCAAAGGTGCAGAAACCTGTGGCAAATCAAAGCCAGCAGTGGATACAGTGAAGCACGTTTAGTTAATTTGAAAAGCTTAAGCAGTAAGCAAGCAGAGAAAGCTCCAGAAATAAATCACATGTTCTTTTGCTTTGCACAAGGATTATGGACGACAGAAAGTAGCAGACAGGCCTGTTAATTTAATTCCATCTTTTTTTTGACAGGGAATGTCATGTCACTGGGATTATTGTGGAAAAGGTGTGTTGTTGATGCCCATTAACAGGAAGCATTCTTCATCTTGTTACAATTTTACACTATGATAAATTACTCAAATCCTTTCATAATCATTAGAAAAACTATGTGTATAAATATTATGACTTTGAGGACAAGAAAAGTTGATTGAAACTATTAAAATTAATAATTTAATCGAAATTGGGTTAAAATTGAACTATGAGAACATCATGGCAAATATTGTGGTATTTGGTTTGCACTATTTTGAAATGTTGCTTCTAGGCATGAGGAAAAAAAATCCAGTTGACATGCACCCCAAAACAACAAGTACACTTCACATTTTATAGATCTATATACACATATATATATATATGCCTTTTTATTTCTTACCTAAGAAATAAAAAGGTAAGAAATAGCTTTTTCACCTTATACAATGGTGAGCAAAGATTTTCCTTACACAATTTGTCCCACTTTCTGGTCTCTTTCACACAAAGACACATAAAGCTGCCTCAGAGGACATTCTGTCAGCTGGTTTGACACTGTCTGAGCTTCCTTTCTCAGCACTCACTTAAATGATGCAGTAGCAGTCAGACTGCAGTGCATAGAAACAAAAATGGTTTAAAGTATGGTGAGAAAATGATATTTTTCAAATAGACGAATCATATCAGATATTACTATGTTACATAAATCTTCTATTCTTTATATATCTGTTTCAGGTCTAGTCAGTTAAGTGATGGTAAATCATCACAAGTTTCTACAGGGATGTTTTTGCAAATGTAAAGATTCAATGTGTGCTGCTTTTAGTTTACATAAAAAAGAAGAACTATATCTGGGATTCTACTTTTTTGCAAACCCAAAGCAGTACATGATCCTTTATACAGAGGTTTATGCACTGCTGTATTTTCTACCCTTCTATTTCACAGAAAGTGTGTCAAGTGCATTTTAGCTGAGTCCAAGAAATGTTCAATACTGTCAACCAATATGTCAGTTTTACTGAAAGGTGTAGAAGCAAAAAAACAACCAAGGTGAATTATTGTGTTTCACTTAGAATAAATTCAACATTTTATTCAAAATACAAAGTCCTGGTCTCACTGGAAATATGCATGTATTTCTACAAACACAAACAAACAAATGATGCCAATTTAAGCCAAATTAATTGTGAAAGCTGTTGAATTTCCTTCACATATTTCCTTCGCTGGGTTTAACAGCGCCGTATCCATGACACTCTGCAGCACAGAAAAAAATCAAGTTGAAGTTTACTTCTCGGGTAATAACTGCCTTTGGATTCTTGAAAGTGTTTGCTTCTCCCCTGAGTCTGTGGCTAATGCAGCCAATTCAAAGAGTTATCCACAGCCTAGCTTTTAAACACAAAAATACCTCCCAGAGAGGAAGCAAGCTGCTCTCTAAGTAACTGCAA
Organism: Phalloptychus januarius; assembly: GCA_902982915.1. Taxonomy (NCBI): domain Eukaryota; kingdom Metazoa; phylum Chordata; class Actinopteri; order Cyprinodontiformes; family Poeciliidae; genus Phalloptychus; species Phalloptychus januarius. The sequence goes on along the minus strand of CADWAE010000484.1, from coordinate 7,456,518 downwards.
ATAACTGCACCTCAGCCTCAAGTTTTTGGAGAATCCAGGAAGATCTTAGCAGAAAATGCGGATAACAAGGGCACATGGAAACAGAGGCCATTTTTTAATTGGTCCTGGGTTTGAAAACATACTCCACCAGGAAACACAACTCTGGCTTGTTTCCCATCTTGGGTAGAAAGAATACTTCTTGTTGGATTTCAGCAGTAATTAGCCCAAAAACCTGAACTCCTGTAGCAGGTTTTCAGTGTCCTTGCATTCGTTCTCCTCATGTTTAGCATATTGTGTGATCAATGTGCTGGTGAGACGGTGCTAAAAATCAAAATCATGAGTTTTATGTGTTTCAGATTTTCATCCTTAACCTTGGAAATAGTTATATTACAAAGTAAAATGTTAAAACTGTTATCAGACAAAATGGAGCCTTAATTTGGTGGGTTTTTTTCTTTAGATCTTGTGTTTAATATGTATATATAAAGTCAAACACATTCAGTTCAATTCAATTCAATAATCCCTTATTTATCACAGTGGAAAATTAAACATCATCATAACCCATATCCATGCATCTTTACAGAAGTGTTGTGGGTGGGGATGCTATGGATCTGAAGAGTCTCCTCTAGCAGTCAGCCTTGCAACAAATCTAAGAAGGTTTCTGACTGAAGACTGTTGCTGTTTACAGATTTATCATAAGCTAACAGCTCAATTTCTAATATTCAACAGAAATGTGTTCTGGCTGACATTATCAGTTTTCTGAACTGCTAATCCACCTCATTTGCTTTTGCCACTCATCTTTAAATCTTAGTCTGCCTGCATGCTTAGAAAGCCGTGCAGAAAACCAGTGGAGATTGTTTGAATTTCCTCTTTCTCCGTCTCTGCTCTGCATCCATGAAGCCTTTTCAACTCCAGTAGGATTTGGGTTGAGGTTTAAGTATTTTTTGAGCTTTTCATATGTTAATAACCTGTTTTCAGCTGTAAAAACAATGTGTTTTTGCCATGGCTGTGTAAAAAAAACATAAAAGCAGAAATCCAGAACCAGAGGGAATAATTTTCCAAGCATGCAATTATTCAGCCAAAAACACATTCTGAACAGAAAAGTAAAAAAAAACAAAACACATCAAAACTAAAGTAAAAGATCTACTCCAACATGCTGCCTCCATGAGTGGCACAGTTCTACATCAGGGAGTCAGAAAGGTCAACCATCATCAACATAGAAACAAGCTGTTCTTCTGTAAATGAAAAATAATCTAATTTGTGCCATTTCAGCCCATTCATAGCATTTAGCTTCTCCAATGGCACTGATTTTAGAAATGCCTTGGTGCATAACAACAGACATAAACAAGCAAATGTATGAACTGGACCAAATGCAGCGGGATGGTTTCAGACAACATATTAGCAACTACTAACAAACAGAATGTGAACAAATAAGTAAAGACATTTAAAGCCGTAAATATTTGGGGTAATAAATGTGACATTTCAACTCAAAAACTGTGTAGATAAAGAGACTAAACAAAATTGTCTACAAAGCCGAACTATCTCAAAATGTTGCCAAATGATAAAAAAAAGATATATTGTATATAGGTCATCTCACACTTTAAGGTGAAATATCCTTGTATGTTGTCCACTGATCGTGTTGCTTAAAGAAGACACACCAAAAGGCAATCAGCTGTACCATTTTAAACAGCTTCTCTGGTGAAATGTTCTAGTAATTGGTTAATAATGTGATGCAGATGTCTGAGCTGCACCATACATGTTTAACAACCCTCCAAAGCCTTGGAGTTGTTTGTGTCTCAGCAGAGGATTGTACACACGTGAGCTGGTAATAAAATCCTGCTTTACCTAAACAGGAACTGCAGCACCACCTCCCATTTGCTGCCTGGGTGAGACTGATTCGGCTCTAATGGTAGCTAAGTACACCATTATGGTTTCAGAAACAGGTTGTTTCTTTTAAGCAATAAGCTATAACATTTTGTTTTTTTATTATTTTTTTTCTGAGACGACCTGCTTAAAATAGAGGCAACTTTTATGTGCTAAAAGTGCCATGGCAAGAAAACAGCACTGTGTATATCAAAGCTGGAGTGCATGTTACTGTACTCCAACACAGGGCTAATGAAGAGATATGTCTTCCATTACGCAGCGATATTCCTGCTGCAGCGATTAGAAAAGTCTCCAGAGGGGCTCCATCACAGGCTTTCATTGAGTCTGGACCTTTGCAAATCTTCATATCCTGCACAATTTTCATAAATTGAAGTCTAATGAGCGCATTTGACATAACTAGGATTTATTGTCTCAGAGGCTTACCAATTTCACCGCTGCACTGCAAATTATGAATGTCAGGGGTTTAATCATATTCATACGTATTCTCAATAAGCGGGTTGGGATGTGTCATGTGAGTAAAAGGCTTTAAGCGCCGTTCTGCCTTTACTGTAGGTGTGTTATGATAATAGATGCAAACATGCAGAGCACTAACAACCTCCCTGAGGTGGCCCCTCATTGTTGACGCTGAGCACAGAGCAATATCTTCCTACAGATCTCTTTGGGACTCCAATCAAGGCTTTATGGCAAGATGCTTACAACCAGTTTCTCAATAAAGACATGATCAAAAATAGCTGCTGTGTTAATGTTGTTTGCACAATTTGTAGTTTGGTACAGAAGTTGTGATTTTTTATTTTTCTGCACATTGTAGGTTAAACGTTCCACACTGTTAGCTGTAAAACAGCAGGAAGATTAATCTGAAATCCCAGTTTTGTCATGAAAAAGCTCAGCTCTTTTATGCTGATAGTTTTATGACTTCACAAATTAGTTTTAGACACAATTACATTTCCTCTGTGAGAAATTAGAGCCGCTTAAAGCCAGTTCTCAGTGCGGCGAGAGTGAAAGAGGGATTGTAAAACGAAACTCCTTTATAAGTTAAAATCAGCCCTTCATTAAGCCCCACATCTTCTTCCGAGTCCATGACCACTCCAGGAATGTGACCAGTCAATTTTTCAATTAGCTTCCCTTTTCACCTCACAAATTATCAAGGGGCTCAGCTGTTAAGCTCTGGATTGCGATGGATGGCGTACAACAGGCCTGCAGTGCTCGGCCATTGAGAGCAAAGCAAGCATTGATAACAGCCCTTAGAACTATTGACATGATAACATTTCAGGGTGCTGGGCCACCGTGGCACTGAGCTGCAATAAATTGAGATGAATGATCAGTCGATGACAATTTCCATAATCGTTATACCTTCCGTAATTCATCAAGGTAATGATACCCGCGCCCCTAATGTCACATTTATTCCATTTTGTGCGCAGCAGCAGGCACAAAACGAGCAGCCCCCCCCCTCTGCCCCCTTCCGAAAGGATTGATTACAAACCAACTGCTCTCTGCTCCTGCTTGTGAGGGGAAGAGCAATGTGTTATTTGACCAAAAATAACAATGAAAGAGATGGGAAATTCAATCTAATTCCACTCATTCAGCCCCCACCCCCGCCCTCCATTTCGCAGCCTGTGACAGGCGAACAGGAGGCCATTACAGTTCAGCTTTGGCACCGACTCTGAACCAGAGGGGAAACAGAGAACTCTCCGTTTTCTGGCTCGCGTCGACATTCATCATTATCACATCTCCCGTCTCTCCCCCCCCTCCGCTCATTAGTGACGTAGTTCCTCTTTGACAATTATATATCATTATTGGTGAACAATAGCAGTGTGAATGAGCGCTGCGATTCAATTACAGACACAGTCATTCAAGATTAATTTCCTTCCTCCACCCTGTGAGCGGCACATCACCACAGACATGCATAAGCACACCTTGACAGAAATAACAGCTCCATTCATGGAGGAGGGTAACTAAGGTCTAAGAATTTATCAAAATGGGGCGTTTGGTCTGGTTAAACTTCTGCTACCACTTCTCTCACATCAGTCTGTCTGCAGCACTTGGGCTTTTATATAAATGCATTTCTAAAGCAGTAAGAACCAGACCATCACTTAAACCCTGCACAACTACTGAGGAGACTTTACAGAGTATAATGATGTTAGAAAATTAAATAATCTTATGTTGCTGTTGCAGCAGTATGTGGTCATTGGAATGCTTGGCTTGACCTGAGATTAATTGAGCTAAATGGGAGACACAAATTTCTCGAGGCAAGAGCATCATTTATGTTAGCATAGAGAGGAGCTGCATCGTGTCTTCTCTCCAGATGACGTTTGGGTTTTGTTGTAGGTCACAAGAAACACAGAAGAGTTTGCATGAAATGAAATATGAAATGAAAGATTTTACAATTTTAAGTGAAACAAATTAATGCATAATTGTAAAATGAAAGAAAATCAATACGTGCTGTTTTATACAAATAAACTGAAAAGTGAGGCATGTTTTTGTATTCGGCCACCTTTACTCTTAGGCCACCAACTTCGTCCCAATTTAAATAATTTCCTTCCATGTGTCAAAATGAACCTCAAAATAAATGCAGCTGTTTTGTGGAGGACTAAGAGCCTTCAGAGAACAAATAAAAGCAAAACAAAAAATAAATATAATAACCTGCATGATGCTTTCAATTTTTAAAGTTATGATTGAAATCAGAAAATACAATTTTCTATAAGCTAACAGACAAAACACAAATAGTGGAAGAGATACATTGTGTATTACAAAATGTTTAAAGGGATAATTTATTTGTCTTGTAATTGTGCCACGCCTCAAATACACCACAGTTCCCACAAAGAAACCACTCACAATAAAATAATTAAAAACATAAGGACCAGGACTGCAGTACATTAATTTTGATTCATTTAATAGATTTTAACGCATTAAAAATGTAAACATATTTAATTGTTTTGGTTTCTTTTATTAGATAAAGTCCAGAGCAGAAACATTTCATTGCCTTTCTGGTACATCCATAAGTCTGATGCACACAATCAAATGCATATTCTAATTTATTGAATATGAATGTAGGAATAATACCAGTGTGTATCAAACCGATGGTTGAATGACCTAAAACATAGATTAAAACAATAAATATCTTTGTAGTTGAATTCATATTTATTCAGTAATTTCACTACAAAGAGTTTTTCAGTAGAAAATCTGGCTTTTTTCTCTCAATATGTGGTTTTTGATTAAAATAGGATTAATTACAATTAATTAATTACAGACGTGGTAATTAACTTTATTAAAAAAATTATTGAGTATAATAAATAAATAAGGAAAAGTGAGATGTGTGAATGAGGGGAAGAAATGTTTCAGACCTCACGTAAAAATTGCATTTAGAACAGAAATATTAAAAGTCAACATAACATCCATGGGGAAGAAGTTTTTATTTATCAAACTAATAATGAATTTCTTCGGAGAAGCACTGCAGGCGGTCCATGTACCTCTAACAGTCCTTGTATCACGTTTCCAGGAGCCTGGGTTTACAGACGACCCCCTGGTTTTTGCAGGGATTAGGAATCACAGCTGCCTGTGAATAGCTGACACAGCAAATATTTGAGACGTCCTGTGAAATGCTTATAACGGCACATTAGTTCAAACACACAAAAAATATTTAATGAATATGCACAGCAGGAATCATCTTAGCTCTTCCAGTGCAAGTGATCCTCAACAACAAACCCTGAACATTTAAGTCCACAGGTCCAAACTCTCTGAGCTGAAGCAGTTTGGACTGAGGAACAGGGAACATTTCAGAGAAAGACTTGCAGTTTTAACTGCAGCAAAAGATAGATCTGAAATGTTTTTATACTGTATTGATTGAATTCAAACACACAACATGCCTTACACATTTTCATTTGTAAAAAACAATGTTGTTTTTCTCCCACTTCACAGCAGTGGAAATACACAGAAGGTTGTGGCTGTGATTAAGTGAAATGAGAAGACATGGCTGCAGCTCAGCTGTGAGTCCAAAACCCAAACTGGTTCTGCTGACTTCTAAACAAAACAAAAAACTAACATCTTTCTTAAGTGACTTGGAACTACGAAACTGTTGGCAGGTTTTCCAGGCAAAACCGACTTGTTGTTTTTGTCGTGAAAATAGTTGCTGAGTGCTTTGCGCTGAATTATGTGCAGAGAATTCACACCACTTGTTTACAGATGTCATCCAGGTCCTCAGAATGCAGAAGCTACTTTGTCAGGCCTTTCTCTTTATGTTTGTTTTCTGCTTGTCGTAGGGTTCAAGTAGGACTCATTAAGAAGGGGGATCAGACGAGGATTAGTTTGCAGAGGGAGAAGCTCAGGAGATGCATTGCTTGCAGAGTATTCCCCTCAATATCCAGCAAACTTTCTACATAAAATAGCTTCTTATCACACCTTAGTCTACTATTGAGATTTGACATCAACACAATCACCAGAATCACGTCTTTATGCTTGATTTGAAACTGAGTAGTTGAAAATTCTGCAGCAACCTCTGACTTCCAGCTATAACCTATAACTCCCTCAACTACACGACTTCCTAGAGATTTTCCCTTGAAGTAGGAGAGGTAACGTGTTTTCCTGAGGGTCAAGAGCTCACATCAATACTTGATAGGCATGTTATTGATTTCTATCTGCAAATCCTGAGCCAAACTGTCAATATGAATGACTCAAGTAAACATCTGGGACTGACAGACATGCTTGGGGAATAAAAATAGTGGCCATCCTTGGAGACCCTTTAGAGCAGCTGATGAACCAACATCCCCATTAAAAATAGCCAAGGAATGGGAACTTAAGTTTACCATTAAGAAAACATAATTATCTCAACATCTTTCCAAGATGAGAAGAACTTTCCCAGCAGCCAGGCTGAGCTCTACGGAGGGCGAAAGCAGCAGGGAGTGGATATAATTGAGCTGAAATTGGTCTCCCATGGCAATGATACTTTGTTCAATCTCGTGGGCTGCAGCGATTGGACGGTCATCTCCCTCTCATTCCTCCTCTTGAAAAGAGGTTGAAAAAGGGTCGTCTTTTAGGTTGCCTGCGATCAAGTCTTTGATAGGAGACATATTTCCTGCCTTCAGGGATAACAAGTTAGTTTGTCGACTGGAGACACAGCATATCTGACTGCTGTGAATATTAACTATGTAAAGTTATGTCAGCAACAAATGTCCAAACATTTGTGAGGTGAATTATGGATTCGTTCATCTTACATATCTTCTTATTCCTGAAATTGTCTTCCAGATTCCTGTAAAGTAAAATCCTTAAGGATGTCTTCTGTTCTGTAAACAGTATTGCATGTGATCCTGCAGCAAGAAGCCTAATATTCTTACATGAGGCAGAAAATCAAACCTGTTTATATTTTCTGACCTGAACCAGCGTTTGAATAGACTAATCAATTTCTCAAGCGTTTCTTTTGGGTCGATATGTACATGTGGGGGAGAAGAAAGTTGAGCTAGCAGGGGTCCTCAAAGATATAAGGGCTTTTAATTCAGAGATGAGCCATGTGGAAAAAAAATATCCTGTTCTCCTTCCGTTTTTATTAATTATTGCAACACTGAACTCACTTTGGCACACAGACCCGGTGACGAGGACGTGACAGGAGCATGTTGCCTGAATCAGAATTTAACAGCAAAGGGATTCTGACAGAACTGAATCCAATACAATTAAGTCATGATCGCTTTCCAACTCAGCGAGCTATTTTCATTGTGTGGTGATGATGATGTCTAAGTGACAAATACAGTAGAGTCCAACTAAAACGTTGCCATCATCTCTGTGAGAAACATTATAATCTGGATTTAGAGGATTAATCTCCCCCTCCTGCAGAGCGTGCAGCATTGTTATAATTAGTTTGTCATGTATAGTTCATTCTGGGATGAAAAACATGATGCATGTTGACTTATCCTTAAATAACATAAAAGAATGCACATATACATAAATAAATAAAGACAACGGTGATTGCATTATAATCCACAGGAAAGCAGATCATGCAGTTAGTTTCACATAAAATGAACAAGAATTAAGTGAAAACAAATGCAGCAACAGGCTTTCACCTTGTTTACTAAATAATCCTTTTTTTTAAGACAAAATATAGAATGTGGAAAAAGATGAACATTTGCACAATGTATGAAAATATTGCCAAGTGTCTCATGAATAATATGTTCAGTTGTTCTGTATGTTTGCATTTGCTGTGCAGACTGATTTGCATGTTAGTTGGGAAGCAGAAGAGTCAGCATATGGATAATAACCACCAGTAGTAATAACTTTAGCAAAAATGAAAACCTATGACAGTGGTGCAGCTGGTGTAGATGTTGCCTGCAGCAAGAAGGTTCTGGGTTCGATTCCCGGCCCCGGTCTTTCTGCATGGAGTTTGCATGTTCTCCCTGTGCATGGTGGGTTCTCACCGGGTACTCTGGCTTCCTCCCACAGTCCAAAAACATGACTGTCAGGTTAATTGGCCTCTCTAAATTGTCCCTAGGTGTGAGTGTGTGTGTGCAGGTTGGTTTCTCTGTGTTGCCCTGCGACAGACTGGCCACCTGTCCAAGGTGACCCTGCCTCTCGCCCGAAACGATAGCTGGAGAGGCACCAGCAACCCTCCCGACCACAATAAGGGACAAGGGTGTAGGAAAATGGATGGATGGATGGATGGATGAAAACCTATGATGCAATTACTTTTATGTATAGCATTATCATTATTTTACATTATAAATTGCAGTACAGGAAATTGTATGTATGTAAATGGGATCCTTTCATATAAACATATTAAGCTTGATACCAACTGACTCCAGTTCCATTACGGTGCATTGAAATCCTTTTATTCTGGGAACTAGCAAAACATTTAATCTTCAAATGAAGACCAGTTGATTGCTTTCATTCTAATGCATCAATCATTTTGGATAATTCTAATTTGTATTTTATTAATTGTGGAATAGATAAAAAAAAAATGCAGTTGCATGTCATGTCCATTTTATCTGTACATTTATGGCCTGTGCAGAAAACATCCAGTCGGACACTGTTCTTCCAAAAACTGCACCATTGATTTAATTTGAAGAATAAAATCAAACTAAAAAAATCAAACTAAAACGCACCATCTAACACACAGACACATTATTTACTCACTGACAAATATTCCACAATACAAAGAGGGGGATCGTTTTGTTCTGCAAGACTAATGGAAAAAAAAATAATGTTCCCAACTTTTACAAAGTTTACTTCTAAAGTAAACAGTTTGACCCCTGTAATTTTGCCTGTGAAGATCTATTAGACAGCAACAAAATGTTTCTTGAATGTCTGCTCAACAGTGAGCTGATGAAACCACAGAGGAAGAGAGGAATTGATTGGCTTGAAGGTGGCCCAAAACAAAGGAAACATTGCCAGGTGAACGAATGTCAATCACTCTGCGACTGCGACAGTTTAATGCTGCTGGGAGTTTTGTAGATCGACCCTGAACTGATGAGGTTTGTGTGACTTCAGCTTTTCAGGATTAACACGTTTGCCTTGTCCATGTGCATATCAGTCACCATCCAGCATCAGCATCCACAACAAACTTTGTGGAGAGGTCACAGCAAATCTGCAACAGGGAGAGTACCAAGAGCAACCAACTTCAAGTTACTAATATGAATATGAATAGAGTAAAAACAGAGTCTGAGGCTCAAGCAAAGTTACAAATTCATTTTTCTACTTCTCTGAAATTGGACTTAGCAAATATGTTAGACTCAAGTACTAAACCTCACGTCTGACTCAAGTCTTGGTTTATGCAACTTAAGTGTGACATGGGTCTGTGTCTTATTCTATTTATACTCAGAAGTAAAATCTTCTGACTTCACAAACAGAAATACCACAAGAAAACCTTTGAATTTTATATTCCTTCCAACATGTATGTTAGTGTAAAATTGATGTAACATAAGTCTGTGTTTGCCTATAGTTTTAATTAGTATTCAGAAGATGCCCTGCAACAAACTGCACTCAGATTTAACTTCTAATACTGGGCATGGAGAACAGGTGATGTCATATTTAAAATAAAATGACATCTCCTTAGCAGCATTTATTCAACAAAAACTACTGCTTTCTACCTGAGAAACGCTGTGAATCATTAGGATATCCTATCAAAGAAATCAATCCGACATTGAAAAGTTGTGGTAATTTTTTTCTCCCTGCATTGTATTCAATAAAAGTTGTCATCTTTTAGAAATTGTGTAAACTGCTTGTTTGCATTGATGTTTGCCACAAAAAGCTTTTGTTCAATGAGGATAAAGTAAAACAAAAAAAAATCCATTCTGCAGAGTTTGTTGTTCAACTGTCTGACGTTCCTCATGATAAATTCATGGCGGTGACAAGGCTGAGTGACTCTCGGGCCGTGGGTTAATTTGTCAGGAGGCCTGCTGAGCTATGGGTGGTGGCGCCGCGGCAGAACAGAATGTCACCATCCCGTTATGGGAGAGAGGGAAGTAGGTCGCGAAATGGCTGACTGTTGGCCTAGAAGCAGAGACGTGGCTAAACTTAAGGATTTAGTGTCCTTAGGTTTAAGGAGTTTAGCATCCTCTTAAACTAAACTCACTATAGGTCTCGCTGCTCAGGTCTGTTTTATTATTTTTCTAAATGTTTGAGGGAACAGATGTTGTTGGTGGATGGACAGATGGATCGACAGGGAGACGGATGGACATCTGTAAAATCTTATTACAAAACTTATTCAACTACACAGAATCCTAACCACTAACGCTACAACCCATCTTTAACTGCAACTGGCTCAGCAATTTAAAATTGCAGACATGTTTGTATCCTTTATCTCCCTGAGGAAGTCTCCACTCTGTTGATTAAATCAATGGTGCAGAGAAAAAACCCTAAACAATGAAACAATCGTTTTATTTGAGATTGTGAAATAACTTTAAAATTCCTTCTTTTTACAGTTTTTGTTCCTTTATTAGGGGAATTATTTTTCCTGAATGCACGAAAGTATTCACATTAATTGAAATCGACCAGAAAAGCTTTTCTGCCAGGAAACCTTGAGTTTGCAGCCGATTGTGCCCGAGGAATGGCTGTGGTCTGCTCCCAGGAGGACAATGTATGCTGCCACTTCACAGTTCTGTGAGAAAACGACAAAGAAGCATTGGAACTAAAGGAAAAAATCCCAGGACAGGAGTCAAATTAGACATCCACAGGTTGTCTGAAAGAAACCACATTTTGGACCCCAGAGGGCTGGATGAATGAAATGCCGGTGGAATGGTTCCAGATACAACAGACATGATGCCCCACATGTTGGAGATGTTTAGAACTGACCAGTAAAATGAATAGACAAGTTTTCCTCATACTATGGCTCTTTCTTTAAGGTCGGATGAATAAGTAATGTGCAAAAAGTCTGGATAAATCTTTGGGAATCCTTGTGATTTGTTCACTTGGAGTTAAACATTTTCAAGTTACAAACTGGAGGAATTAGCTTGGATGAAACGAATGAAATTGAAATTGTAGTTTCAGCCTGAAAAGTTGTAGCTCCTCACCAACTCAGACCTTAAACACCAATATGGCAACGGCACCATTAACATGCAGTGGAAGCTGGTATAACAAACAGACCATTTCAAATTCCATCTCATGGGGAGAGTAGTGGGATACAACATAAACTTCTGGAGATACTGAAGATTTTGAGAATGAATGCAAAAATGCAAAGAATTTTCAGCATGGAATCAAATACTTGTTTACCTTGTCACTAACAATAACAATGGTAATTCCTAATGCTGGAATTTTGACTTCGGTAACTCATGTCTTCAGCCCAAACTTTAAAATCCAAAATGGCCGGTGCCCCTGTTACACAAAGTGGAAGTTACAGCAATATGTTGCTTATTTGTGATTCTGTCTCACTAAACCATTGTCAGGCACAATGCTGCGCAACATGTAAACTTGTGAAGATGTTGCTTTAATATCTGAATGCATAAAATGCAAAAATAAACAAATACTAATACAATGCTGCAGGCATGAAATCTTAATAGCTGTTAACCTGGTATCTATGCAACAACAGGAATCCCTCTGGTTTTCTGGCTTGCAGCTGGAACATATTTGTGACCCAAATATAAAATTCGGCTTCGGAGGCAAATAGAACAGAGAATAAATCTTGTCAAAAGACGCTTGGCTACATTTTTAAAGTCATTCTTGTAAATTCAACTGTTGGAAAAGCCAACAAGACCAGAAACTAAGTTAGAATTTTGACTTGGTAAATTTAACCAGCCCACATCTTTAAATTCAACTTGACTGCTGCACTTATAAACTGCAGTGGATGATGCTTTAATGGATGAACATTTGAAAACATTTGAAATCAGGTGTGATGTCATTCCAATAGCATCTCTTTGCATCTTTGGGCTTCTGATGCAAAGAGATGCAACATGATCATAAAGCCTTACTTTTAACCAATTAAAATAATAATCAACTTAATACGTTCTCCACATGACAAAAATACTTTATCTTTCCCCATCACTGCTGCATCTGGATCACACACCCCAGTGGAGGCAAAATGCACATGAGCTTCAATAAGTAGTGAAATAATCACCATGATACATTAACCATGAGCAGTTATGGTAATGGGGCTGAACATGACCTGTTATGCGAATGATGTCATTAATTAAGCTTATTACTTTAAGTTTTAATTAGCTAATTTTTCTGTCAGTGTTTGTCTTCACTCGGCTGCAGTTAAAATGAGCCGAAGGGATAAAATTCCTGACGTGCAGCAGTATCTGGACGAAGTCTACTTTAATCAGCTCTTAAAGTACATGCAAAATATACATATATATAAATATCCTATTTTTATTTACATGTTTCCACTATTTAGTTGCCAAGCAACACAAAGTTGAAAGCACTTCCTGTACTATTATTATTTTTATTATAGGACACAAAATGCTTAAAAAAGGCCTTGATACTCCTGGACTGTTCCATATTTTGTCTGATTAGCGCATGTGAACTGGTTGGACTGGATTTTACTGAGGCACATCAAAGTAAAGGGGTGGCATAATGAATGTGTTGCATTTTGAAGAATATTTTTTTATTAAAAAACTTGAAGAAATATGCATGATTTTCCCTCCACTTCACAATTCAGCAATACTTTGTGCTGGTTCATAACATAAAATCTTAGATAAGATATATTTATGTTTGAAGTTGCAATGTGACTAAATATTCAAAGGGTATGAATACTTTTGAAAGGCAGTGAGAGCGTATACGGTGAGTGGTCACACCACAGACAGTTTAAAGTGTTCATCTCTCAGTTCCATCCAGGAGAGTGGAAAATGGCCACCGAACTGAAAATCAGGATCCAATCACAATCCATGAAGCAGAGGTCAGGAGTGTCATGGAGTTTCTGCGCTGTAATGGATGAGCGCTCAGCCTACTCATCTTTGAAAGAGAAAGGCTGTAAAAATGACCAAGGCTCGAATCTCTGATGGTTCTTCATTAGATGTAATTGTCTGTAGGCTCAGAAGTCGGGTCGTCTTGTATAAGCTCCACACTCCAACCTCGCTCCCACAAAATGTGCAGGTGTTGGAACCTTTTCCTGAACCAGTCCACTGTATCTCATCCTCCACTTGCGAGCACACTTCTTGGACAAAGGCTTAATCCAAACTGCTGTCCAAAAAGGGAAGGACCTGTGAGAGGAATGTCTTGGCCAGATAACAGACATCCGTCTCCAAGTCCTCGCAGGCAGATGAAGAAAAAAACTTCCTGACCACACTGTTAACAGCATTTCATTGTGGAACGGCAGTGAACCATGTGATTGGTCAGCCAGTGTGCCAGCTTTATGCATTTTACACAGCTAATGATTACAATCGCTATCAATTAATGCAGCATAAAAAACCCTCCCAGTTATAAAGTCTAACGTTATCTCAGGATATGCATGCTCTGCAACTTTGCAACTTATGTTGGGAGAAACTACAATTCAAAACTTGAAGGTGTGCAGTGTGTGGGGATGTTTTTGTAAAGTGAAATACTCAAGCGCAGAGCCAGAAATCCAAAGTTGGACAGAATGTTCCAGACTTTTGGCAGAATGGAAATAAAATCTCTGAACAGAGCAGTACTGGAACACAGGATCAGAATCATGGTTTATATGGAATAACAGAAAACACCAATTACCCACAGGCATGTTTGAGTGTATCGGAGAGGAAGAGGGTGAAAACCATCATCAAAGTGCTCAAGACACTGATTCACTAACTGAGCAGCTGAAGGGTCAACAGTCTTTATTTCAGGGTTACACTCTGAGGACATCTTAGATGATAAAGGCTAGAAAAAGGCAAAAAGGCATTTGTGCCCACACAGTAACCTATATCATTGTTATGTTGTATTGACAACAACACCAGACAGAATGAGAGAGTCTCTCTTCTAGTCAATAGAACTTGAGACCGAGACCGTCTGGTTACTCCTCATCAAAAGAAATCGTGACAGACTGAATCCCAATAATCCATCTTCACAAGAGTTCAGAGGAGTTTTACAGCCCTCGCGGGTCACTGTGTCCTCACCCGGGAAATGAGCTCTGAATACAGAGGAGCCCACAAGATAACAAACTGCCTATAGTTACTGAACCTCTGCTTCCAAGTCAGCTTTACGTTCACACTAAAAGGATTTTAAAGGTTCTCTATAGATCGCACCATTTTAAAGCACACAGTCATCTGTATCATCTCACTTCACCCAAACAAAACCAGTTCAATCAAATGAATGCAAAGCTTTGATCATTACGTTCTCTGCCCACGACAGAAGATCAGTAAATACACAAAAATATGAAGACAGTCCTGACTTTAAACATACAACAGAGCATATGGAATAATAAGGAAAACCTCCTTTTGAGCTGGAGATCTGCTGTTCAAATCCCTCTGTTTTCTTCTGCTGTAACAGTGAAATGGTGTTTTATGAACACATTCAAAGTTAACAACTAGATTTAGTTAGAGAACAACGTGTTGTTGCTGGGTCTACGGCAGATTAGCCAGAGGTGGAAGTTGCCTGCAGCTTAAACCTGAAAATGCCACAAAAACGCTTCTGTAAACATTTCCTCATTTATAGAAAAGAAAAGAAATGAAGAACGCCTATAACCAACCCACATTTGATAAAAAATACTTGATTCACCCCAAAGGGAAAATAATCATTATTGTAACTCACATCCTATTATCTAAAGGAGCTGTTGGGCTGGTGATGCTGTGGAAGGATTTCCACTATCAGTCTGTTAAGTAACTGTTGCTGTATTACAGTCTGATGACTTTCATGATATGATGACAGCAGAG
Source organism: Phalloptychus januarius (assembly GCA_902982915.1). Lineage (NCBI taxonomy): Eukaryota > Metazoa > Chordata > Actinopteri > Cyprinodontiformes > Poeciliidae > Phalloptychus > Phalloptychus januarius. The sequence continues at coordinate 7,441,423 of CADWAE010000484.1, read as the reverse complement.
ATGATGTTCTGGTTTACACCATCAGTTGTTGGCCAGCATGTTGGAGTTAAATATCTGATCATATATGTGAGCTGCAGAGCAGATGGCTTGAACTTTCAGCCTTCCTGCCCTGCAGCCAGGAAGGCTCCTTTCCAACTCCTGTAAGGATATGGGATCAGAGTTAAGACACTATTTGAGCTTTTGAGAAGCTAATCAGTTGCTCCCAGTTGCAAAAATAATGCATTGTTGCCACGGTTACACATCATACAACTGTCTGAAAGTAAAAAAGTAAGAGCAAAATCCTTCCAGCTGCACAGCATCCAGAACCAGAGGGAACAACCATTCAAACCTGAAACAACTCAACAAAAATGACTTTAAAAGTTTACAAAAAGAGCAAATCATCAACCTGCTGCCACCATGAGTTTGAATGTAAAAAGCCTATTGAGATCCAGGTAATTTTACTTTTCTCTCTGCTGTTATAAACTCTGAGTGTAGAAATCAGGATAAGACAAAACCACCTTCATTTTGTCAGTTAGATTATTTAATTTTATTTCTTTTGTTTTTATTTAGTCAAGAGGGACATTGTGCATTGATTTTGATGTAAATACACAAAAATCATAGCCAAGGGTTATTTTCACTACTTAGTATTAATAGGTTAATCACTAAATATGAAAAAAAGGAGGCAGACTTACAACAATGATTTTGCAATTCTTCATATTTCTTTGTTGCTAGGTAATTCAAACACTGAGAACTAACAGAGACTTTGCAAATTTTATGAAACTCCAGGTAATCATCAGATTTCTTTTGGTCAGAAAATGGTAACTACTGCTGTGGTGTTTGTGGGGTCCAGAGGTTTCCCCAGAGAGTCTGCATGCGAGTTTGATGTGAAGTGATAGTAGGATGGAGCAGCAAATGGATCAATGAGGTGATGTAGGCACTGCTGAAACGGCTGAGCCAAAAAGTGAAGCTTTTGGCTCAGCAGACGAACTGTTGAATCAAAAGCTCAACAGCCAGAATCTCCCACCATCGGTGAGAGCCAGAACCTCTCACCGATGGTGGCAAAATATGGATCATGATCAAAGGAGCAAGATGCAGCTGGAGTAAGTTTCCACTGTAGGGCAGCAGCCTTCGAGACGCAGTAAGATGGGAAACTCAGACGAGACGCCTTCAGAGGAATCAGGTAGGATGCTTCAGGCATCTGACCAGGGTAAAGATTTTGGGAAGGAGAGTCTGGGGCAAACCCAGGACCTCTGGGTTTGCATCCAAGAACAGAGGGGATGTTATTTGCATCCCTTCTGCTCTTGGATGCAAATAACATTTGTACAGTAAACACTATATTCAGTCAGGTCTGCTGCTTTCTGCATATATGCTTTCTACATAAGAAACACTTAATTTATCAACTCCCAGTAAAGTGTGAAGGTTCCTAGTTTTGTGCAGAAGATGGACCACATTGAGTCTTTAGGACTGACAGCAGAGAGCACCATCATCAGGAAGAACCTCCATGAATAGATGTGAAAGGATGAATAATGCCTCCTTTTCTGAGACACAACTTAAATACATAAAAGAGATTTTTTTCCTCCAAAAGCATTCAAATTCTGAGGCAAACCTAATGCACTCACAGCTCAGATCCACTCTTTCAGGGCAATAATCGAGTTAGCACAGACGTAATCGCATTATTGAGTGCTCTGCTTTTGCCTTTGAGTTTACATGCAAGGCTGCTGTTGGAAAGGTATGCTTCATATACTGTATAACTCTTGTTTTCGTCTGTTTTTTTTCTCTAAAGCAAAAAAAAAAAAAAAAAAGAAACAGTAGAAATCTTCCAACCCAGTTTCTATTGTAGTCCTCCCACACATACACAGGCATTGATTATGATTATATAGTGATTATGCATTCTGCATGCCAGCCACGCAGCAGAAGAGTGGAGGGGAGCATTAAGGGGCTTGGCGACTGTGGGACCCCCTGCTGAGATGAGAGGGAAGGTAAGAGCCAAGGAGAGGGGAGAGTGGAGACGGCTAACCAATCGGCTGCGTGCTCGGAACGGGACCAATCATGGCTGTGGCTCAGGGCTCTGTTGCTCCCTATTTTTGTCTAATTCCTCTTTTTTTCTTTACATCTCTGTCCTGTTTACTTATCTCTTTCTAAAAGCTCTCTCCTTCTAGCTCTTACGCTGAGTTTTTCACTGCTATCTGACTCATAAATCATCCAACTGGGCTTCATGAACCTCTTTTACCTCTAAACTCCAGAGCACACCATTCAGCAGCCGCCTGAGCTCTGCCTCCTCCGCTTAACACTTTCTTCCTTTCTGATTCGGTGGCCTCTCCTCTTTACAGAGTCAGATTATTATTCCATCTGCAGTCACTAAGGAGATACACACACCATCCATCACAATGTACAAATTCTCAGTGCGCAGATTTGGTTGGGCTCTAATTAAAAACCCCTTCCACTCGTTTTCTTGAGAGATAATTAGACTTTCATCTCACCAGGATGCCACATCCATAGATCCATTCTTTTTTCTCCAAGAAGCCTATAGGAAGAAAAATGAATTCAAGGGCTTTAAGCTCCTTTCCTTAAGGGTGCCAGTCAATAATTAAAGGTATCGTTATTCTTCTTTTGCTGTTTTTTTAAAACACAAATTCAAGGAAATGAGTGGAAAACCATTAAATTCTAATTCTAATATCTTGAATTCTTAAAGAGGATAGTTTCTCTTGAATAAATAATCAAGGTTGGACTCTGCATGGGTGTTCATATAGACTGGTCTTTTAAGTAACCAAACTGATGGAAGGCTCTACTTAAAGAGTCTATGTAAGGCTGTGATGAGAGTTTGGAGGCCGAGGAGCTCTGGGCCTGATAGGAGACAGCTGGAAGGGTTGAATTATTGAAGAGCACGGACCAGCTCTGAAACACGGGCCATGTCCTCCCAGCTGCTCCATGTGCTGAAGCCGACACTTCAGCAGTCGTCAGACGTGTGCAGCTAACAGGGTCCATCTGTTATTGAGGCGTAATGAACGCAGACATAGCCATGGAGAAATGAATCACTGCCACTTTATTAGTGCAGCACAATGGTAATGACTGTGCCATCCGTGCAGTCACAACGGTAATAATTATGTTATTTGTGATTCTAATGATAATTAGAATGCAGACGATGGAAGGGGAAAACGGTGCTGATGATACAGGTGATGTGTGTCTGTAACGATGATGACAATGCACAAATGCATGGTTTGGAGAAAAAAATGGATTTGTGGAAAACATTTACATCTGTGCTCATTATGCATGCATGAAGCAGGAGCGATTTGCATACAAGCAGTGGATGAGGGGGACCTGCAGGCCCAGAGAAAAATAACGAAACATAAAACTCGCCTAGCTGTAATTGTTGACAGTTTCATGTAAACATCTGCCATAAGGAAAACTCATCATTCTAATGTTCAACAGGGCAGCGTTGAAAGGCACACCGAGTCCAACCTCCAAAATCAATACCCAGCATACCTTTCATTACATAAGTGAAATCTGTATTCATCTCAGAGATATATATTTATCCCACTTATACCCTTGATCTAAGAGTAAATTCATTTAGTAATGATTATCTGACTCAGGTAAAACCATTTTCATTCACTTGTTACCCTGAGTTAGTGACAAGGGCACAGCAGGGGTCACTTTTCAGCCGTTTTTAGTTTGAATTAGCACCATCAGCGCTTGGTCTGGACTGTGCTTAAATGAGAAATGTCCATTTGCTTTAAGATCGTCTTATCAGAGACGGTGCAATGACAAGAGACAGAGGGAGTGTGTCTTGGCTTTTGTACCGACGCTTTGCTTTGAAAGACGACAGAGAGGTTGTGTGGGGGCGTTTCATCAGTGTCTTCACCCTGGAGAACTGCACTTAGATAAAAATACTTAACCCCCATGGCTGCCTCTGGGGTAGCTTCATATCAATGTATTTTTATGTCTAACTTGGACATTTTTTTTACTGGTGGTAATACTTATTTTATTATTTTCTAGCTAAATATTGTAAACACCATTTTATTTTTTTTTTTTCATGTTTTCCTCATTTTGTTTGGATGCTACCAAGACAAAAAGAAAGAAATAATTTCTTCCCAATCATTTCTTTTTATTTCTCCAAAAATAAAAAGTTAGCAGTGAGTTAAGGCAAATGTATGTAGTTCTTATTTCTAAGTTGGCATTTTAAACTTTCATTGTGGAATATTTAAATACTGTCACATTTTCTTTAAATGGTTTTGGAATCACAGTTGGGGCTGCCCAGTGGTGCAGTTGGTAGAGCTGCTGCCTTGCAGCAAGAAGGTTCTGGGTTCGATTCCCGGTTTTTCTGCATGGAGTTTGCATGTTCTCCCTGTGCATGGTGGGTTCTCTCCGGTGTACTCCGGCTTCCTCCCACAAAACATGACTGTCAGGTTAATTGGCCTCTCTAAATTGTCCCTAGGTGTGAGTGTGTGTGTGTGTGCATGGTTGTTTGTCCTGTGTGTCTCTGTGTTGCCCTGCGACAGACTGGCGACCTGTCCAGGGTGACCTGTCCAGGTGACCCCGCCTCTCGCCCGAAAGATAGCTGGAGAGGCACCAGCAACCCTCCCGACCCCAGTAAGGGAAAAGGGTGAAGGAAAATGGATGGATGGGTGGAATCACAGTTGCCTGTGTTCAATTTAGTCGAATCAATCTTTGTTAAATGGTTTACTTAACGTTGTTTCTTTGCATGTTTTCTTTTTCTTTATTTTTAATTTAATAAAAAGTGTTATTCCCCTCACTTTTGCCAAGTGAGCTGGAAATAATAAATCTTTTTTTTTCTTCTTTGTAAAACAAAGTTTTTGCAAAATACATAAAGTCTATTTTTGTAGCTTTCATTTTGAACCTTCACAATTTTGAACCTTTGCACCTTAGTTGTGCTAAGCAGTCAGAATGTCCCATTTTACATTACATTTAACTGAAAAAAAGAGCAGACATAAAATGTTCAGAAACAAATCTGAAATTAAACTTCAACATATTTCAGAATTGTTATAACCAAAAATGTTTTGAACTTCCTACAAGGTTTTATTTTGGGGGAATTTTATGTTTTTTCCAAATATAGTGAAGAAAACTCTAAAGTTTAAAACAACTGTAATTTTACAAATAAGAGTGTAAAACCCATTTGTTCTCTGTTCTTATACTTCTAAATAAAACCCAGCGCCATTAGCTGAAAACGAGAGTGTGAAGGTCAGAAACTGAAAAGTAAAGTTGTGAACCCGTTAATGAATATTTCATTACGACGGACCGAAACCTTTTTTGCAGTTCGGTATTCACTGAGTTTTCTGGGGAACATAACAAAACTTGTCTAGTCACAGGCTACTTTTAAAAGAACGTCTCTAAAATATTAAACAAAAGTACAAATTAGAAAGACGGAATATCTAGACACAAGGCTACTTGATACAATGTTTTCTGGTGTTTGCAGCCAAACCAGGAGGAGTTAGCTTCTGCAGTAGCACCAAGACATTTCCACTGTATTAATACAAATTATGTTAACTGTTAAAATAGGAAGGCTTTTAGAGAGGTTCTCCAGGTGATATTCACAGGTAAATTTGTAAAGGTTAAGCTAACTTTTAGTCAACTTACAATGCACAAAAACTAGAACAAAACTAACCTGATCTAAAAGTGAGAAAAACCATCAAAGACTGTCTCTGCATGGCAAACTGGCAACCATGGAGACCTCAGGTGGATTACTCTGTGCTCATTTTACACAAACATCACAACACAACAAGATTTATAAATAGAACCTTGTCTGTGTACATATTTCTGTTTTTAAATACACAGATTTTCTCCTATTAAAAATGTGCAACGTTGTCAGGTTCAGCCCTGTTGAAAATTAAAAAAAAAGAAAAAGAAGAAGAAATTCTTAATGAAGTTCATTCAACTCCTCCCGCTCATCGAGATGAAACAGTTACCAGGTGCTTCCCACAAGGGTACATTTGGAATTTCACAGACCATAGAGTTGGCTCTCCGTTTCATTTACACAGCTATTCAATTTGTTTCTTCCCGTTTCAAAGCAGAAAGATAATTGTAGCTGGCACTATCAGAAATCATTTCGTCCATCGTTACAAGATAATGTTACACAAGTTTTTGTGTCAAGTTGATGTAATTACCATCTGAATTAATAGTGTCAGATCTGCTCCTACATCAATAACAGCCACTGAAAGCCTTGCAGTGTCACCATTGACCATTTTCCTCTCCAGTTGTGAGAGTATGTGTAAACTACAGCATGACATCTTGTTTCCATACAATTACTGTGGATGTGCTTGTTGAGTCAGGGAAGTGTTTACATGTGGAAGCCATCCTCTGAGAAGTTGCTCTTACCATGGGAGTTCTCATTAGCAGCAACATCAGTAGCTGGAGCTCAGCATCACACCCTTCATCTTTTTCAGTTCGCCTTACATTTCTAGGCATGTTCTGTTTCACTCACATATAGGTGATTTGCAGCATTACTATGACAATTCCTTGGAGTAAACATGTTACTGGATGTTGATGAAAAGCTGACTTGTTTTTGGTTCCCTTATTAAAACTACCTGTAGCAATGATGGTAGTTTGCCATCTTAGTCCTTCTCTAATTAGCTGCTGCAAGGATCTGCAGAGAACAACAACATATTTGCTGCTCTGCAGGGGGTAGCAAAGGGCCAAACAGAACCGAGCACCGAAGAGAAAACAGCAGCTCACTCCAGTTTAGCAGCTTTTAGCATCCCAGGTAGGTTTATGGAAAAGGGGGCGGCTCCAGCTCCATAGACCTGCTCATCGTCCCTGTGCATCTTCTACTTAGAAAAGACAATGCAGACTGCTTGCTGTTTTGTAAGACACACCTGGACTCAGCAGGGAAACGTTTAGAACGAGGAACATTGTGGATGTGGATCATTGTTGTGAACATTACTCTTAGCTCCTGATTCGGGTCCCGCTTCAGGGAGAGTTCTTCTCCAGCAAAACGCTGCTCGCTTTCAAAGACCCCCTGCTGGGCGTGTCGGAGCATCAGCTCCATCCGCGCACCATAACCGAAAGTGATCCCAAATGTCTTGTGGCATAAGATAAAGCTTCAAACCTCTGCACTCATTAATTAGCAGAGAAGCATGATTCTTGCAGCATCGACATGAACAGAAAGGCTGACTGGTATCAGCTGCTGTGTTCTTTCCTAAAACACATTTTAAAATGTCTTCAGACTGATCACAAATAATGTGTGGGTGAATAAGATTGCAGTGTTTTGAAAAAGCACTCCTACCCCTCAGTCATTTTCACATTTTGCTACACTACAAAGAAACGAGTGTATATCATTGAGATTTAATGGGATCAGCACAAAGTTCTGCATGATTGTGAAATGGAAGAAAAATAAAAAAGTTTCCAACATCCCTTTAAATGACATTCTGAAAGTCTTACATTGCAGTCACTACAAAGTCTCCTGTCTTTTCCACCTTTCAGTGACATTTCTGTCCATTCCTGTTTAGCAAAGAAACTCAAACTCAGACAGACTGGATGGAGGACATCTGTGGACATCAACTTTCAAATGTTGAAACAGATTCTTAAATAGTTTAGGACTGAACTGTCTGACTGCAGCTGGAACTACGTTTCCAGACGTTGTCAGTCATACCGTGTTTTTAGAAGAGTGTGTCAGAATCTGTAACACACAGGTTGTTAAAATATTTCTATGTTGTTTCTAAGATTGTCTATTTTTCCAGTTTAACAAAGCAGGTGAGTGGACATTATATAGGGGTGTCAGAGTAAAGGGGGGAGAAGGTAACTGCAGGAACCAAGCATCTGTTCCCTTAGCCGTTATAGTTTAAACCTAATTTTTGTTTTTCTATCATTGGAGTTGGCAGTTGTATGTGGCAAAAGTTTATGAGTATGAATACTTTTGCAAACCTCCTGTACTGTAAATCTGATGAGCAAATATTACATTTCAGTTAATAATTCTTGCTTTACTGCTTTCAGCTAACAGTAAATTAGGTTTCAGAAATATGTTATATTGGGATATAAACGTGTCCTAATCTTTGCATAAAAAATGGCTGTAATTGTATTTTACTTATAATTAAAAAGGAAAAACAAACATAAATTACCTTGAGAATATGCATTATTGCATATTCCCAGCATAAACCCCAAAGGTAAGAGGATTGATTACATGGCCTTGTCTTCTCCTGGCCTAATTAAAGATCTAAGCGATAGCCTCTCTTGGGGCTATCTCAGCTGCTTCATCCGTATGGCAGCTGATCCTGATACGTAGCTCACATCTTGTACCTATAGACATAAAATGCACTTAATTCAGGTTCATTTGTGCCCCTAAGTTCACCATGATTTCACCACAGAGAATTTATTCGTCAGGCTGGAAACAGCCGTCCAGATTCACGTGGAGGAAACGAACACGAGGAAACAGAAACAGCTCAGAGATTTTCAACTTTTCTCCCGAAGCATCACATCAGGAATTTCTCCCTCGATGTGGGGAAGTGGAAATGACACAACCTGCACCGCGAAACCTGCTGCGAAAACTGTCATAGCTTTTAACGTTTCCATGGCGTCCTCCAAATCATTCATAATGCATGACAACAAAACAGATGGCGAGGCATAAATGTAAGTAAATGCCATTGATTCAGTGATAGATGCCAATCAAAGCCTGCCGGTGACGGCTTTGATGAGGGGAGGATGATGAGAGTTAACATGCTTCATTATGCTTTCTCATTATCTGGAGGAAGGCATGGCAGCAAGTTTTCACAAATGGACCTCTCGCCTTCACAACAGCTTCATTTGAATCCGAATCAATAGTTCTCTCACTAACCTGACAGAAAACAGTGATTAAAACGGAGCCACAATTCTCTCAGCACTCTGGAGGACCTGCTCCTTTGGCTTGGCAAGAAATTTAATTTGGAAATCAGCATCGCTTAAACAAATCTTTACTCAGCAAATGGGCGAACATTGTCTTTTGGTGAGTGAAGTCAGTGGGGATAGGAGCGGCGTCCAATCCTGACGGGAAGCTCTATTGCCAGAAAAACAATTCGATTGTGGTGCTTAGATTGGTTATTTGTCTCAATAGCTTATATTATTCCTCCTAGATTCATCCCAATTAAAACATCTGAATAGGTTCCGTCCCAGAATAAAGCCTGGGCTGCTGCTCAAAAACATATTGACACGTGTATGATTGATTTAGACTGAATTCTTCCATTTTAGAGTGCCTTGAAAAATGATCTATCCTCTTACAGATTTCTTCCATTTATGTGACACATAAATGTTTTAGACCATCAAACAATCTTTAATACCAGACAAACAGAACCTGAATGGAAACAAAAAGCTGTTTTCAAAGTTTGATTTATTGAGGTCCTCCCAGTAGTCCCAAAGCTTTAGTAATGGCTTTGTATTCTTTTTCTTTCCTTCCTTCATTCTCCCTTTCTTTCCTTCAACTATCATTTGAAATCTGTATCTTGTATTAACTCAGGTTACCTGTAGCTCATATAAACATTTTGTGAAAATATGAAACATGTAAATGTTACATAAAAAGAAAAAGAAGAAATGTCCAATGGAAAACATACTTTTTACAGCACTGGACATTTTAACCACACTTCTTCAGTCAGTGAAAAGTGAAGTTAATCTGCTATAAGGCTCTTTGACATCAAGGCTGAACAGTCGGGTCGAAACTTTCTGTAATGTCTGCAGAAAAGAGGACAATGCAGAACCCAGCAGGCGCAAAGGTGCAGAGCAGGAGAGGTGGGAAAACGTCACTGCTTCATTTAAAGCAACATCATTTTAGGATATTATTGGTTCCAACGTGCAGCAAGTGTGTTTGCATTTACATTTGGAGTGAAGCTGAACGGGGAAATCTGAACAGGGAAAGCAGAGTAAACATCATGAAAGTGAATCAGAAGTTAAGGAATCATCCATAAATGTGAGCATCCGGTTCTGATTTTTAATTATATTTGAGGTGTTAGGAAAATACTATAAGACATCTGTAAATATGAATATGAAAAAGATTCATACTCATCCATTTTGCTGGATGAATTGTTTAAAGTAAAATTAGGCTCTGTTGTCTTGCAGACTCCTCTGCTTTGGTGATCTTTCTTTGGCTTTTCAATTATTTAATGGCTTGCTTATGAATTATTTACTCAAGGACTAGGAATTTGTTTAAATGTTCAATTTTATTTAATCTACTGATGGTATTCATTATTCTCCAGCAGAATAATGCTTGTTAGACAACGCATGCTCAAGGTTTATTACAATGAACAACAATTTCAGGTGGAGCCGCCCGCCTAGTTTAGCACATAAACTGTATGTTTCTCAGAAGACGAGACATAGTTAGATTATTTTCCTAATTATTAATTATTATTATTAAGCTTAAAAATAATGATGAACAATAGGATCCCTGAACCACTAAAACCAGCTCAGCAGAATAAAATCACATTAGGATAAGATTTTTAGGAAACTTTTAAATGTTTGTGTAATTAAATAGGCAAGGATATTTGAAATCAAATTATATTAGTTAGAAGGAAAAAGTGAAGCTAAATAAACAAAATATGATAAAATTTGTTGCAATTGGTAGTTTTCAAAGGATCCTTGTGTTTGTTATTTGCCAGACTCTGATAATGTTTACAATCTGCAAACAATTTTAAAAAATGCTATATTTATATTCTTGGTTTTTATTTGTGTCTGGATTTATGTAGATTTAGGATTTTGGCTGGATTTTTATTTGATAAACAAAAACATGGTAAAATCTGTGCTCTCTGATTTAACTATACCACACTGTACCACTTTATTTATAAAGCACTTCAGAAATGCTGACCAAAATTATACAACAGAACCAAACATAAACCGCAGGTCAGACATCAACACAGAAACGTGTTACATTTTGTAAACTGATGTTAAATTTTACTTATTTTAACACCTTTTAATGTTACGTTATTTGTACATGAAAATCCAAGAATTCATTTTCTCTAGGACTGTTGTATTTCATCCTACACCAGAGAATCATTATTATAATTTCGTAAAATGGTTTAAAAGTTGAGTTTTAACAAAATCGCTCACCATCTTCAGTTCTGTTGTTTTTAAAAAGGAAGTTTTACTTTATTAGATATTTTTGTTTCATTAGTAAATAACAGAATCAGAATAATTATTCAGCTTGGCACAATGACTTGAGAAGGTAATCACCATTACTCAGAGTAATTACTACCTGAGTTATTTGAAATATAATCATGGATGTGATGGCAGAGATCAGTTGTTAATGGGCATCTTGTCCCTGTGCTGATTGATAAACACACTTATAAGAACTGAAAACATGAAGGTGAACCTGAGGCGCATTAAAGCCTCATGGCTGTTTGTTAACCTGCTAACCCAACAGAGCTGAGTCAATGTGAACAAAGTCTTCCAGGTGCAGAGACTTTAAAGTGTGATTTAAAACAAAGCAGAAAAAATACAGAAAATAGAATTTCTTCTCCTGGAAATCCAGATTATATTTCACTAGCATAAGCTATTTTCAGGCAGAGATGGAATAGTTACTTTGTAAAAGTAACTTTAATTTGATTACTGACTACTCCTCAAAAAAGTAACCTAGTTTGATTACTGACTACTTGATTTGGGAAGTAACTAAGTTACATTAAAAGTAACATTTTAGTTACTGTCAGCAGCTGCTGACAACAACGCTCCACCACCTGTGAAAATTACCTGGAGCTTTGCTGATGCTTAATTGTAAGCTATTTTATAATAGCAACATCAACAATATGTTTCCACTTATAAGGTTGGACTGAAGGGAAGATTGTTTAAAGGTTACAACAATACAAAAACAGTTTGTCTGGAAAACTCTAAGAAGGATTTTAAAGGCCCGATTCTCCTGCCCAGCCTGCAGGTTCTGCGTTTGCTGTCAGAGCGCAGCGCACAGCGCTCCTGCTGCGGCTCCACAACTCAGATATCCTTCTGCACAGATTTGTGACACTTAGCTTAATATTAATTATTATAAGGGCGTTTAGTTGCACAACTTTACGGCTCGTCTGGCTGTTTTTTATTGCGCAGCTCATATTAGCCTCGATGTTTGCAGTTTTCTGGAGCGCAACGCGAAGCTCGACGTCATTCACAGCAAAGATATTAACTTGACATTAACAAAGACACAGCGGGACGGATCATGATGGACAGGGAGAGTCTGGCTAACTTTACTTTGTAACACGTTACTGACGTCACTGTTTAAGACACAGTGACATTTGTGAGTGAAAGACTTAGTTTGTTCTAATACAAAAAAATATATTTTCTAATGAGTCCCAGTAAATTTAGGTCAAATTGTCTACTTTCTTATAATGAACAAGTTTTTCCAAGAACAAATAAATAAAAAGCCATTTTTTATCAGCAGTATTGCAGTCCATCAGCAGAGGTCAGAAGTACAGCCTTTGGCACCAAATCTTCACTTATTGCTGCCTGTCTATGTTACAAAGGCTGGATTGACACTTGCATCCCTCTGTTGCAGGATTTCTACTCTAAGTTGTCAACAAACTTGACAAATTGCTTCGTAACCAGGCTGTTCAAAAGAAACCATTGTCATAACCGTTAAGCGTCAGCAGGAGAAGGAGCAAAGAAAATTCTCTTTAGCTTAAGACCATCCCCACACACACACACACACACACACACACACCCACACCCCCCACACCCACACACCGGAAAATTGTGTGAAAATTATTATTATTAATATTATGAAAAGCAATTCCTAGTTTCATTTTTCAAAAAGCTAGAATAATACTTTCATACATTTAAATTTATTCTCTGTTCTAAATGATTGCTATAAATATTAACAAACACATAGTGCTATGAAAAAGTCTTAGTCCCCTAAGAGATATTGTCGGTTCTTGTCACACTTTAATGGTTGAGCTCAAACTATTAATCATAGATAAATAACCAGAATAGAAAAGCTGTTTTCAAAATAGGATTCTATTAACTAAGGGGAAAAACAATATCCAACCCAAACTGGTGGAAGTGATATTATTCATTTTATTTTTAAATATTGTATTAAATGTAATGGGCTCCCCAGTGGCCCAGTTGGTAAAGCTGTTGCCTTGCAGCAAGAAGGTTCTGGGTTCGATTCCCGGTCTTTCTGCATGGAGTTTGCATGTTCTCCCTGTGCATGGTGGGTTCTCACCGGGTACTCCGGCTTCCTCCCACAATCCAAAAACATGACTGTCAGGTTAATTGGCCTCTCTAAATTGTCCCTAGGTGTGAGTGTGTGTGTGCAGGTTGTCTGTCCTGTCTGTCTCTGTGTTGCCCTGCGACAGACTGGTGACCTGTCCAGGGTGACCCCACATCTCGCCCGAAACGATAGCTGGAGAGGCACTAGCAACCCTCCCGACTCCAGTAAGGGACAAGGGTGTAAGAAAATGGATGGATGGTATTAAATGTAATATTTTAACTTTTTTGTTGTTTCAGTTTACTAACATCTTACCTGTACAATAACAAAACACAGAACCTGTCAGATAGCAGGAAGTAGGCTGAGTGATATCCAAATGCAAAACAATCTGATCCAAAGGAGTTTGAAAACAGGCTGCAAACAAAGTCAGAGTCGTTTCAGGTTTAGTAAAAGGGTTAAAACTGAGTTTAGAGGCTCGAGTGAATCACAGTGAATCCAACCTACCATAATTACACCAGCAGCACATCAACCACTATACAGGTCGTCACAAAAAACAGAACAACATCTAAAGCTTTGCAGAATTCAATATTGATGATTCAACAATGAAAGAGAGGCTGGGCATGAACAGCCACCACCAGGTCAGAACCAAGGCTGCCCTGTTACATCTGGTGCAAAACAGAACCATCTTCCTCAGAACGTCTTGACTGTTCATTAGTTTTATGCAAAAATCATCAAAATTAGCAGAGATAATTAATTCTTTGAGTTTTAACTCTGAAGTCAGTTACTGAAATTAATTCCGGTTTGGATTATATTCTAATATATTAAGATCAGCATGAGCATAAATATTTACTCTAACTTTAGTATTTAGGCAAAGACAGCAAAATAAGGATTTTCCAAACCCCACAGAAAAAAGACCCCAGAGTCTCACAGACGAGCATCGAGAACAGAGATTAGATGGTTTTCCTCTGCCAGTACAAGCATTGTTTGGGCTAATTAGCACATTTTCTGGTATAATTTTCTCTAAGTAGGTTGTTTACAAACCCCCTCACTGTCACACAGCATAAAGGGGAAAGGTGACTTAAACAGATTAATACCCACACCCTTTCATCCATTTCCAATGAACAGAACGGAGGTAATGTAAAGGGAGACAAAGAGCAAAAACTTGGTCAAATTACTGCATTAGGTAAACTTTTATCTCCTAATGGCCGGGTGTTTTATGTGCCTGCTAACAGAAAACAAATTAAGCACCTAATGATATGCATTTATGCACATTTTTAAAATAGATAATGACTTAATAATGGCTTGTTCTTAGGAATATGAAAATTGGATGTTTAATTGAAATGGGGAAGAAAATCAACAGATCATGACAAGGATTTACACAAGAACAGGGACCCAAAATGTCCCTGACAGACGTTAAGTCTGTAACTACTTTAAAGACAAACAGCACATTTCCATCTGGCTTGATTAACAGCAGGAGAGTACAGCTCAACACAGACCGAGTGAACGCTGGCACTGCACTTTAACAAAGCTATCAACTTCTTACAAAGCCTTTATTGATCAGCTGTGCCTCAGTCAGGCAGCAATGACACAAAGACAAAACAAGGTATTGATTTGCAAATGAAAGAAATTCACAGAAATTGTCTAAAGTAAAGACAACATGAAAACTAACAGAAGTTACAACTTAAAGCAAACTCTGTTCTGTCTTACTGCGAAAAGCATTACGTAATGTTACAAAAGATGATAATCATCACTCTGTATAAAACCTTTTTCACCTCAGCTCAACATAAAGTCGGGTCCAAAGATGCACAGGTCTTAAAACGTGATTAAAAAGATTTTCAAACTAAATGCACTTTCCAATTACTTGATATCAATCCCTTCTCAAGACAGTTCTTTCAACCCTCAGGGACTCCAAGAAGAATTTATCTTATTTTGGAACAAATCCTAAAAGACTTGGAGCCCAGAGACCATCTTCAGGGCAAAGTCCTCACTGTTCCAAATTTGTTTTGGCACTCTGAGGGTGCAGAAGTAATTCTGTGATAATGTTCCAAATTACTAAAAGCCATGATGACACAGGACCTAAGAAGTAATTATTTACTCCTTAAATAGGTTACCAGGTTGGCCTTAAGCTGCAAAGGCTAATTAATAAGGTGGGAGGCTGTATTCCCTGTGTGATCCACTGACTGAGGGCCTCCAAGTGTTTCCTCTTTAGTGCAGAACAACATTGAACACAAAGCCCTTGACCCCGAAATGGTCAAACTTAAAGCAAATAATGGATCTTCAGCTCAGATTGAGTTTTTTCCTGCAAAGGGATCAAATCTGCAGACAGGTGAAAATAACTGCTTTATTCCGCTGGTGGATGTCCATCCACATTTCACTGTAGACCAAAGATTACAGCGTGACGATTCAGCAGCTTTTTGACGTTTCCCTGGTATTTTGATAGTTTAGCTACAATGATACGCTTCAAGGCATTCAGGTTGGAAAGCCTCTTTGCCATGAACCTAATCTTTCTTTCCTTCCATACATCCTTCCAAAACACTGATATTATAGAAAGAAGAAACATGTTGGTGAAATGAAAGATTATTTTAAACCTAAAACAGCCAGAGGTATGAATAATTAGGAACTGTGCTTCATCCTCATTCAAGAATCATTTGACTTGAAATAAGTCAGATAATAATTTGTCATTTATGGTTACTTACATAAAAACAATGAAGTTCTGCAAATTCACATAACTGGTATATTTTTCCCATAATTTGAGGCCTCAGTCGTGGAATATTCTGGGTTTTGCTTCTACATTAGAATATGAAACTGCAAGAAGAGGAAGTACTTATTAAGATGTCATTTTCAAGACCTTTCATCTCAATCTTGACTATAAAAATGGTTAGTTTTTCCTCTGAAACTGATGGACTTTTCCTCCCCTTCACATAGTGGCTTGACAGAAAATCTCTAACAGCCGCACTCTTCAGGTGCTGGTTGTCTCATCACAACACTACACCAGGGAGTTAAAAAAGATACAGTTAATCAGTCACTCCATCAAACAATTTGAATCCCTCCTCAGCATGCTAAGGTTACTCCTTGACAGACAGTGGTGCGTCTTATCAGAACATTTCAGGCAGTCTGGAGGAGAGAAGAAGGGAAAAGACAGACATGGCCCTGCCAGAGCTGGAAAAAGTGCCTCTTCTTGCTCTTTTATGCGTGAAGAGGAATTTCAATCTCAAGAGTAATACCTGTGGTTTTGTGATACATCTGCAGAGACATTTTTCAACTAAAGACATCTCCATCCTCTCCCTCCCTCTTAAAAGACCCTTTGAAGATGTTATGGGATCAGGCTTTATGCAGCAGTTGTATCCAGTGCAGCAGGAAAATCCAAGAGTTTGCAATGTAACAACACTTTACTTTCAGGGGAATAGCCCCACAACCATCCCATTTTCTTTTTATATCATGTTTTTATAGTTGTTTTACCGACGTTCAAATAACTCACACACCTCGGTAGGCTGTCAAGCAGACCGTAGCCTCATGGAAATCTGATTCTGAGTGATCTTCAGCTTTGTCATGCAAGTACGAGACTGCAGTTTTATTAATCTGTGTCATAAAAATGGATTGAACAATAGCACCGTGTGGTTAATGCTTCAGCCCCATCCTCTGGAACACAGGCACAATTACATTGTGATTGACTCAGCTGGATCTCTAAAGCTACTCATGAACACTGCTCTGCCTCTTCCCTTTGTCTAACTGCTTTTTCCCCTCCCAGCTGAGTGACCTTAATGGACCCGTGGTATGCGAAGTGCATCTAAAACCCTCTACCCGCGTGTTTAAATGTATCACTTGTGACAGCGAAAGGAGGAGTGAAGAGTGATTTCAATAACTGGAAACAACAGCACAGAAGTCAATGCAATAGAATTAGGAAGTCTGGTCCCAGATGTTATGCTGAGAGCTTCTATTCTTTACTCCAACTTAAAGGCTGGATTCAATGTTTTCCATCGACGTACGTCTGTTCAGTTTTATTGAAATCGACTCTCGAGATGAAAAAATAAAAATCATACATACAGGAAAAAGTGAAGTAAATAAGAGCACTGCTCTCTTTCTAATGGTTGACTTGTAATGTGGAGCAAAAATGCAACGACTTATTGTACCATTAATCATAAACCTACTGCACAGCAAAGAAAGGACACATTATATATGCACATTATACTTTATTAGACACACTGTAACCTAAGCAAACTACTGTCTGGCTTTAGATTCAATTTGTTTCTTATTTTAAGAACAAAAAGCTTGCTTACATAAGAAAAATAAAGTTGGCAGATTGTTCATGAACAACGGTCAGGGACAAATATGTTCCTCCACTTGAAAGGAAAACATCAATTACCAACAACAAACATAGATGATGGAGTTTAAAAAAAAAGGTCACAGTATAGAAAGTTACAGAAAGAAAACAAAATGGTTTCCTTAACTTCTGCATACATCGTGGTCACTTCAGTGGACTGCTATTCAAATGCTGTTTTTGCCCTCTATGTGTTTGTTTATGGCAGATTTCATATAAACTCCTTTCCTTGGACGCTTAAACAGAGAGAACAAATTAGGATTCATTTTTCAAAGTCATGCTTTAACCCAGTTATCAGAGTTTCAAACTATTTCACTGGCAGTTTAGCAGTTTGGTGTTGAAACTAAATATTTAGCTCAGAACAAAATATTTAGTGAGGAAGCTAAATAATTACCAATATTTAGTATAAAACAAATTAGCTTCAAACTAACCTTTTAGCTCAATACTTCACTAATGTGCAAATGACCTTACTGATGACAGCCAGAAGTGGATTACCAAAATAAAAGTTGGGTCTTGGTACCTTTCATAAACTTCTGCTGGCTTGACTAATTATCTTAAATCTTTGCTCATGGGAGCCAGAGCAGAACAAAAACCATGAATCCAATGAAAAAAGCCAGCAGGGAGCAGGAACATAGAAACAGAGAAAATAGCAGAGTATAAAGAGAGGAACCAGCAAGGAGTGTGAGCAGGAGAGGGGTTTGAATACGGTGAGGGTGAACACTGAAACAAAAGACCGGATGAACTAACGGTTGAGAGCAGAAGGCCGGCTGAGGAGAGAGAGAGAGAAAATGGCACAAATTAATCAACACTAAAGAATAACTAGACCTAAGAAACCTAACAAAAAATAACTAGTGACATGAAATAAACATAACTAGAAACACTTAGGAGGACTGAACTAAAGTAAAACAGAAACAAGACTGATCTAATCAAAGAAAGAGACTAAAGAACACAGAATAATCAAACCTAAAAAAAATGAGTCAAACAACCCAGGAGATGACAGAACGAGCCTCTGCAATGGAAACACAGATGTTTACCTACGACTGACCACATCGACTGCACCAGCAGGAGTTCATTTATTTTGATGGTCCACTTCTGGTTATTGGCAAGTGTCTTTTCATATTAGCAAGTATTTACTTCTGACCTAAATATTTAACTAAATCCATCATTTGCCACCTAACTGATCAAATGATGATAGTTCACAAAAACATATCGAAACATATGTGACACACAATTACAGTCACATTTTCTCATAATAGATCTGACAATCCAAGACCAAGTGTATCCGAGTCCATCTTCCTACTTTTGCCCTCTGCAGTCTCAGAATCTGCCTGGTGCAACATCTGCAGGCTACAGAGATACTGAGCACCTTGGAAGTGCCGGCCCTTAAATGATTTCAGACCCTCACAGGTAACTTACAACACTTACCCATTTACCAAAAACTCATCAGTAAAAGATCATTTCATGCATGAAAAGGTTGAATTTATTCTGAGAGCAGTCATTTCCGTTTCTTCACTCTGCAAACATTGTTTTTCCAGCCCTGCAGTGAACCTGGACATCTTTTGTGTTGAACAAAACGAGCTGTGTGGTTATAATGCAAGTGTTTTCCAGTAAGCAGTCGTCTGACCGCAGCTCATGACAACAAACCATTATGCAGCCCACACTGTGGGGTTTGCTCCTGTATGAAACCTGCTTCTTCTCCCCATGGGGCAGCAGGCCAGCATAAATGACATCTTGCTGGCCACCATCCTGCTCCTGCTTAGCTATGTAAGTCGTTAGAAATGCATGGATTTATCTTTAATCCTGCATGTCTGACAGTCTGTTCAGCAAGCTTTCACAAAAATAAGAAATAACTAACATTGGATGCTCTCAAACATAAATTTGCAGGCGTCTCGAACATTCAGTCACAAATAATACAGCTGTATCTAAGCGTCTGCAGACTATGTAGATGCCTCACTGACTGTGCAGATTTAGCAATATGATCTGAGGAGCTGACATAATGGAAGGTAAAAAATGGTTTCTGCAATCGACAGGCTAAAATGAGGTCTTGTTATTGAATGACATTGGCTCTTCTTAGCATATGTGCATAGTATGTAAATCTCTGTATAGGGTAAGTGCATTGTCGGTGAAGATCGTGCATCAAAAAATGCAATGCAAGCATTTATGTGATTTATGTTAAGGCTTCCTGACAACACGTGAATAATAAAAAAGACAGCTTCTGCTTGGCCTAACAAGAGCAGAATGGATTTTTCTTTTCTTCACCTGTCAACATTTTTGACAAAATTTATTTATATATTTTTTTCTATAAAATGAGAAGTGCCTATAGAGCTATATAAATATATCAAAAAGAGGGAACAGTCAGCTCCATGGGGTAGATTTACTACTGGTGGCTATTTTCACCAGAACTTTGAAATAAGCTCCTACATGTTATGAAAAGTATTACCAGTATGTAATAAATTACCGATTGTTATTTTGTTGTCCAATTAAATTATCAAAGCCAAATAAATATGAGACTAAATTATATCAAAACAAAATCCTGTATGTCTGCATACATCTGTTCCCCAGTATGAATATAAGCCAAAGGCTCAATAAGAGGTGCAATAAGATTAATTTATGTAATAGACAAATCACTGCTGCACAGCTGTAAGATACTGCTTAGCCTCCTTCAGTCTCAGATCCCTATCCAGTCACCTAATTACCAAATGGAGAATACCTGGGTATAATTTAAGATAATATGCCATTTTGAAGACTTCAGAGGTTTGATAGAAAAGATTATTGAACAAACTAAGGAACATAACAGAATGGTCCAGGATAATGCAGTAGATAGGCTGAAAGCAAAGTTAGATTCTAAAACAATATTCTGTCATGAATATTGACAGAATATTGGTGTGAGGTGGTGAGGAAGATGTGGCGGACCCACGTAGTGATCAGAAATTATGGATTTAATGATGAGTCGGTACAATAATCCAGATGAGCTTGGAAGGCTAAGGCTCAAAACTGGCAGCAACTGGTAATAATAATGTAGACTGCGGATTGGACAGCAGACTGGACGGTGGACAAGACGAGGACCCGACAAGGAACAAGGAACAGAGGAGGGTTTAAATACACAGGGAGATAATCAGGAGGAACAAGGGACAGCTGGGGACAATCAAGGGGAAGACGGGAAAACAGAGACTCAACAGAACACAGAAACCTAAATAAACACAAAGAAAACTCAAATCCTCACATATTCCAAGCTTTGAGCATCTTAGAGTTCTGTTCAATCCATCATCTGAATATGAAAAAAAAATGTTGCACAACCGCAAATGTACCAGACAAAAATGTAGGGCAACTCTTAGTCTTTCAGTCTGCAAATCTGGTCCTTATGAAAGAGTGAAAGTCTGAAAGCCATTGTGGAAAGAATATTTTTCACCATTCATGTTAGGAACACTGCAAATATGATGATGATCTGGTCAAAAGAGACAAAAATCGATGCAATGTGTGGAGGAACACTAACACAGCACCAGCAGATTAATTATTTTAAAATGACCCCATCAAAGTCCACATTAAAGTCAGTGGAAAGATATGAAAGGTGATGATCACAGCAGCTCTTCATTCGGTGAACCTCTAATATCACCAGGCATTAGGGGCTACAGCCACTTGTGAATAGTTGCAATCCACAAATAAGACCCCTGTTGAAATGCTTATAGCTGCCCATTTGACCAGCTGAAACACCAGTGACCTTAATGTGCACTGACATGTAGCATCTCAGTACCACTGAAGCCAACCGATAGTCTTACTTATCTCCACTTATGGGATACAACCAATCAGCAGCAAGAACAATTAATTGTGTTCCTGAATTGACTGCAAATACCATCCAATAGTGAGTCCAGCAGCATTGCTACAGTTGGTCCAAAATACCTCAAACTTTGCCCAGCCAGACGGTCTTAAGAGTTTTCTCAGAACGAGTTACAACTCAGGTACAGTAACTATCAGGCTTAATGTGACGACCTCCATGACAATAGGAACATTTCCATCCTTCTAAAGAAATCTTGACTGACTCCCATGGGTCTGTATTTAAAAGTAAAGCCAAATGCCCCAGCAGGTTGAACACTGCAGAATAATGACGAGATCATTTTATGAGTCCAGGGTTGCGCTTAGTTCCCCGTCATCTGGAAAAACGTAAAACTACAAAGACATTAATCTGGTATACCCAGATGAAGTGTTAAAATATAAACCTTTCAAAGAAATTAACTAATTAATTCCAAAAAAGCAAAAATAACTAATAAAGCATGACAAGGGAATAACATGACAGAGCGGCTCTAAAATGTTATTTACCTTTTTCCCAGCTAATTAGGATTTCTTGGCTATATTTCCAAAGGAAAACATTGATCGACCAGTAGCCCTTTTTTCTTCTTCTTTGTAACTTCATGAAAGAGGAAACTTAACTTTTCAGGTATTAGAGGATTCCACTGATGTTAGCTGACAGACTTAAGTTGACTGTTCTCTGAAGACAGATCTGTTCCAAGCCTGTGCCAGACCATGAGGTTCTTCTATATTCCTTTCTTGGGTCCGACAGCTGGTATTGGATCTTATAGTTGGCATTGGACCCTATTAATAGGCTTTGAAAAAGTCAACTTGTGTTTTAACATATCTGTCAAAGCCTTCAGTAGTTTGGCAACTGGGTTACGATGGCAGGTGTCTGGACTAACCTTCGAACAATCCAAGTCCAAAACCAAAGAACAATGTTTAGTAATAAGAGAAGAAAGACAAATGTAATATATATTAACAGATTGTATTTAAAAATGTTATCAATGCTGAGGAATTGGTTTAGTTCATATTGTGTATATAAATGGCTGGAAGGAAACCAATTCTTGTATAAATGGAAAGGTTTTTTTGTTACATGAAAAACTAAGCCACTCTCTGCACTGTCAAACAAACAAACCAAACCGTATGAGCAACTTATTCACCCACTCGCCTGTGGTGGCACTGTACCAAGAATCACTGAAGGAAATGAAAAAAGCCTCTGAAGAAGACACTGAATGCAACTCCAAGTCCATATATGCATTTAAACTGCAGCAAAGTTCACCAAGATCTTGGATTGTAGGCAGACCAGGGTTTGCTTTTTTGGTCTACATCAGAGTTCAATTGTGCATTCACATTGGAAAAAAAAGATGTGAATGCACACAAACGAACTGGAGTTAGATTACAGTGAGCTATGCAGGGTGTGAATGCATGCACCACACAGATCCTGAAATCCAGGCCTCAAATGTCCTGCCACTTTAAGATACTTCTCTGGTCCAACGCACCAGGATACTGGCTTCATAGCATTCTAAAGTTACCAATGTAAAAAAAAAAAAAATCAATGCCAGTTTCCTGCAGTGATGTTGGCGTAGAAAAATGCTATAACCTGTTTTCTGCCCAGACAT
Organism: Phalloptychus januarius; assembly: GCA_902982915.1. NCBI lineage: Eukaryota > Metazoa > Chordata > Actinopteri > Cyprinodontiformes > Poeciliidae > Phalloptychus > Phalloptychus januarius. The sequence goes on along the minus strand of CADWAE010000484.1, from coordinate 7,418,628 downwards.
TTGTCAGTGTTGCCGTTTGGACAGCAGGTTCTGTCCATCAGGGATTATACAACGCGCTTTCCGTTCTCTAGTTCCACATGCTTTTTGCTCAGGTACCTTTACAGTCACCTACCTAACACTGTCACTACCCACAGAGACTTCTGACTGATTTTAAAAAACAACTTGAGAGGACATTGTGATTGATGAAGTTATTATTAACAAGTTTCTTTTATGTGCTGGTCTTTAATTTGGATCAATAACACAGGTGAAAGCAATACTCTCTGTTCCTCTCATCCATTTTTTCTCCATCAGATACCTGTCAAATCACACTACGACTTCCTATTGTTAAAGAAAAACCAATGAATAAAATATTAGTGAAAATTGTATTTTTATATATATGAATAATGTAAGAGAGGCATGCTGTTAGCGTCCACGTCTCAAGGTTAGACTATATTGTTAGTTTCCCCACCATGGCTCAGGCTTTGTTCTTGTTTGGTACAAAATCAGAGAATCCAATTCTATCAAGTTTTTTTGTTCTAAGGGACACTTTGCCTCATCTGCCAGGATATGTTATTCCTGGAACTTGAAAGAAAATCCCAGCATGAAATATGTAATGTCAAGGCAGTACCATATGGTATCATTTGGAGAGTAAGCCAAACTTTTCACCTCAGCCTGTTTCCTTCTCTCTGTCACAATCAGCTGCCTCCTACTGGGAGCTAAATTGAAGCAGATGAAAAATAAGGACTAATGGAAAGAAATTTGGAATATATGCTCAAGTGACTCGACAAATAACTAATAACTTTATGCCAAAATTGTTCCCTAAAGGAAACTTTGATTGAAGAGCATCTTTTCTGAAAAATCCACAGCATCAAGGTTTGACCTTTTTTTTCTTCTTTGTCTCCATTGGTACTGAGTATGAAGGAGAATAAACACATTTTCCTGCTTGATTCTGCATAGAAGGGAAGGAAAGATGATTGTTTGGCCTCAGCTTTTTATGTCTTTTAAGCAAGACAAAAATATTGATGACTAAATAGAGAGCGAGGACCTGGAGAGCAGCACCTCTCTGTTTGTTGATGTCTAAGGAGCAGGTCTCCCAGTATTCAGTTCAACTAAATCAGTAAAAATGTCTGTTCACCATGGTGCGCTCAGTTTCCATGGTAACCAACTGTTGTGTACCAGCCTGGGATGGCGGTCTTCACTCCTGCCATTATTTCATGGGGATTTTAAATCAGGATAGAGACCTGAACTCTAGGTCTCTAGCCTAGAACTGGATCCCCTGCTTTGTTGATTTCAGCTGTCACCTCTAGGGATGCAAGTTGTCATGAACGAGTTAACCTGAAGTAGATTGAGCTTATGCATCAACTAACCATTAAATAGTAAGCAGCTATTTTCTTAAAAATATTAGTTTTCTTCTGTATCAAGAGGGTCAACAAATAATTTTTTCATAATATGCTACATTTTAAAAAAATCAGCACACCATTATGTTTTAATTATTCATAAAGGATGGTCTTTATGATTTCTATGGAGAAGGCCTTCTTCTCGTTATGTCCCTCAAAATGCAGAATAGCTCTTTTTTGCTGTGACTGATGCAACAGAAAGCCTGTAAATGTGTGCACAACCATAGTATTTAAATCTGATAAGAAACTCCTGACTTTAAAGACCTGGTTGCTTCTGTGTGTTCAAATACTTCCTGCTAAGTGTTGCTCCCTACGACCAGACGAGTTAGTTATTTTATTGGTCAGCTACAGCAATTTACTCAGTCAAAAGCATCCACTCTTCATCGGCTATGCTGTAATTAAATTGCATGCTACCATTTTATTGAAAATACTAAGAAATGACTCTTTTGCCCTTTCAGAGTCAGAAACACATGGCCCTGAAATGACAAATGAGTTACATCCAAATGGACATGAAAAAAATGTTTTATTGATCCCAGAGGGGAAATGATTTTTCCTCTGATGTTAATAGAATGTGGTATTTACTAATTTACGAAAGAAAAAGTAAACAATCAGAGCATATGGAAAGGCATGTCAGGTTTCATCTATAGAGTTGCTGGCAGAGACAGTCACTGCGAAGCCTTGCATCAGTGGGCAGGAATGATTTTTTGTACTGGATCTTGTTGCAGAAAAAAGGCTCACAGTGAAGCAACTTCATTGTTTAATCAGTATGCTGTAGAGGGCGTGTACCATGCTGAACAACTTCTGTAACTATTTTCTTTTAAAGCTGCAAGGCTTCAAACGCCGCCTCCAACACGTCATTTCTCTCAGTTTAAGTTTCCTCTCGTGTCTGTCTTTGATGCTGTAGCACCAATATATGGCTGAAAGGACAAATGCACCATCTATCACAAGCCGAGATGTGAAATCTCCTCTTCTTTCTCTTCTTTTTTGTACAAAGTACAGTTCTTCCTTTCCAGACCTTTTCTGCTCAGGAGGTGGGTGAACAATCATTTATCTGAAGTTCCCCAACTTCAGAGCTTTGAGAAATATTCACAACTTTTCATCAACAACCAAACACAATCTATTTAATTAAACTAACACAACAGACTAACACTAACTGCTGCAGAACTGTTGTGAAAGGGAAAATTTAAACAGATAATTATCTGAAAAATGTGAAGATAAATTTGTTGTTTTGATGTAAAAAAAGCACCAGATAAAATGCACTGAAAAAGTTTCAGAGGCATGAAAACATCTATAAAACACTGTGATCTTTGCAGATATTCCTCTGCAAATACTTCTCTCAAAGCCCAATCCCCCTTCACTATCCAGATTGTTTACACACTGATCACAAGTCTTTATACAGAAATTAAAGCTCTTATTTGTGCTGATGACAGAACTGTGAGTTCACCTGAAAGTTTGAGTTGTAGAGGGTAAAGAGAAGTGCTGAGTTTCAGGCTCCCTGCGGTGCGGCCGTTCTGCCAACCACCTCCTCAAACACAACTCTTCTTTCTTACGAACTGTGATCTGTCTGTCAGTTAGTCAATAATCCAAGCAGTTGTGGGGGCAACCACCTTTATTTTCTGGAGTTTCTCACATAGTGGTAGTGAACGCTGAATTGTGTTAAATGCACTGGGGAAATCAAAAAAACATTATCCTCTCAGTGTTGCATGCTTTGTCCAGAGGGTAGTGTGCTCACTGAAGAAGGCAGAGAAGTGCTCATACTGACGCTCAGTAAAGAAAACAAAGCCAAGCAAAAATAATATAGAATAATATAAGGTAGCTGGGATCTTAACACTGCTTCCATGAGTTTGGAGAACAGCAGAAACCATCGCGATGGAGCAGAAAACATCTGGACTCATCAGACCAAATGACCCAGTGCACTTCTTCAGAGTCCAATCATTAAGTTGTCTAGGCAGCGTTTTTAACCCTTACTACGAACAAAGACAATCTCCCAGAACCCCGAATTACTGTTGATTTCTCTTTATTCGTCTAAGTGTTTGCCAATGATGGTAATTCTAAAGTTTCTTTCACTTTTTTCTCCCTGAATATTACGTTTTATCAGTCTCCTTTCAGGTTTCAGTGATGCACTGCAGCCTTGAACCAAATGTTAGTGTTTTTTGTACTATCCTGAAATGTATTTCCTTTTCTTTCTTAGAAGACCAGAAAAGTAAAATATAATGAATCAGAATGGCATTGATCTATAATTTATTCTGCTGCCTAATTATAGATAGATCCATTGTGGGATGCACAATTCACTAAAAACATTCATGGGGTGTTGCTGCAGGAGACAGCAACATTAGTTACCAACCTTACATTTTACACAAGAACAAATTAGAAAAATTGAGGATAACAAACGTGTTCTAGGTTAATGAAGCCAGTCTGTGCATTTTGGGTCGTGTACTTTAAAAGAACGAATAGGTAACGTTCCAGACAGACCAGATTTCACGGGGAATCAAAACTGCAGATGTTTTGTTTAGATTAATTCAATAGTAAAAGCATCAGAAACATCGAATCACAACAAATATCATTTCAAGGCACTTGAAACGAGTCATTTACATGTAATGGAAAGTCTATTATGTTGTAAATTCAGTTCAAGTTAAGTCTATTCATTCCAGTTTCATGCAGTGAAATACAACACAATCAGTCAGTAGAGCAATTGGTCAGTTACTTGTTACTTGAGTTGCCTTTTTGCTAAATACCTTATAATTCTTACTTGATTAAAAAGATGTTGAAGTTGTGCTACTCTTACTGGAGCACAGTTTGTAGTTGCTCCACTGCATGGTGCTCCAAAAGAAGTTAGAACTGCAGGTCAGTTTCATGACCTGTACAGGTCAGAGTCAGCATGAGACAAAGCAGTTTGTTCTTCAGATGCTCTGGTTCACAAATAATACTTAATTAAACACAGAGTAATAATTAGTGCTACTTATGTGTGGAAGTATGCAACAATTTGTTGTATAAAATAATACATTTTTGAATTTTGTTACAACCTAAAACCCTACAATGTTTTTGTAGATTTTTCTGCAAAAATATGATCCCATAAAATGATGCGCATCCAAAAGAGGTGGGACAGATTTAGACAGGCACTTTATCAACTATGAAACGATCCTAAGGACAACCGTAAGGAATGATATACATTCAAAACACAAACAGCCTGAATATGATTCAAGCTACAAACAGAGCAGGAAAAAAAAAATCTGAAAATGATGCGAGCAACAGCCAACGAGGGCCGCTTATTCAGCTGCTGACATTTGCCAAGCACAAACAAACCATCCAACATCTACGAAAGCACATGAAACAAATACTTACCTTGGTTTCCTTCCGTCTCCAATGTAAATTAAACCCTTGAGAGGAGTCACGGAGATCCCAATCTGCCAGCAGCACAGCAAGGTTTCACTTTGCACCTTTTAAGTGGTCAGCTTGGAGTATGCTGGTGTAAATAATGAGCGTGTCCTCTGAAGCAAGTCAAAAGGAGGTGCACCTATAGAAAAAAGTGGATGCCATTTGTCGAGTAAGTTAATATGAGAGCAGGTCTGTGTCCAACTACAGCAAAATTTTACAAATGTTAGAATCGTTGAGTTTAAGGGTCACAACATAATAGTTCTAAGAAAAAAAAACTGATTTCTCCATAGGTACTCTTGGAAACTAGCAGTTCTGCTGTAAATACATCTATAGATGTGAATTTTGCCTTATTTAACCTCTCTCTACATATATGATAAAAACTAACAAAAAAAATATTAATAGTAAATCAGAAATATGTGTGAATGCAAGTATTTTCCTACAACAGAAAAAATACAGCAATGTCTTTGGTTAATTTGGATGAAGAATATTATTACAGCTTTTTACAACTACAACTAGATGTTTCCTTTACCGTTTTTAACCCAGGCAGTCTTCTATCTAATTTTGTAAGTACTGTACACTAAATGCGTGTTGAAGAAAGATGTGTAATGTCCCTTTAATGCCGACCCCGCCCACTCAGCATGTGACACAACAAGGAAGTCTAAATCAATATCCTGACAGCTACAAGAGAAGTAGTTCTCTTTAAAGCGACTTCTCTTTGAAATCTCCTTTTTAGTTTTAGCTTGCTGTCAGGTGACATCTTGACACCTGACAGCTTCATGTTTTAGTGTCTATAAGTTAACAGAACAGAGCAAAGATGCTTTCATCACTCCATTTGTTCTCTTTAATGCTGTATTTTCGGCTTGGACATACCTCGTTACCGCTTGTCGTCAACACCTGGCCATTTAAGAGTGCAACGGCTGCAGGTAGGTCACAGGCCCTCTTGTGTGTATTCACATGGTCACTAAACAGATTTGAAAAGGTGGAGCCTGCACCATTTATATACCCGTGTATGTGGCGGCGCGGCAAGTGACGTGGGTGGAGTTTAAACACAAATGCCTGGACAGACAGGCGATTGAGATACAAATGATTTATTGTCTAAAATAAATAAACAAAGAAACGCGTGTTTACCTTCTCTGATTAATTTAAGTTATAGTTATAATTGAATTTTCTGCAACAATACTATTTAATAATACTTTTCAAAAATAAATATTCTTGGTAACAATCTATCAACATCTTCTGCCTAGTAGGACAAAAAGTCCTTATGGATAAAATAACTCAATCTGGTGAATCATGCTGCAAATAACTCAATATATGGCAGTAATTACTGGTTTTATTAATCAGTTTTATTTGAACTGCATACATTTTCTTTTGCGTTCGTGAGATAAACTCCTCCTTTGCAGCTTGTAATTAGCCCTGCTGACGGCTGTTGGAAAAGAAGCACACTCATTCTTTTAGTTTGTGATCAATCATGTGACAATATGTCAATCCAGGGTCTTTTTGTAAAGTAGAAATGTCTTTGAATTGTTTTGACAGAAAATAATCTTTATGTGCATTTTTACCTTGTTCAGCTTGATTCTGCATTAGTCTTTAAAACTCAGTTAACTCAGCGGTTGGACTTTTAGATCAGCTTGTAACTGATTTAAACCAGATTGTAATATTTACTGCTGTTGTAAAAATGTACATTGAATAATTACATTTATATGTATTTTTTTATTTCAAACAACCTTCTTAATTTTCATATGGACTTTTGTTGCCTTACAGATATAATCTCCAGCCACCGTGATACCTGAATGGACTGAGTGATAAGATTCATCTCTGTTCATTATAATAGGTTAAAATGTCACCTTTACCTGTGAGAAATTATGATCGATGACATTTCTGTGAATATTCAAAATCCCTTACCATTCATTAGCAAAAGTAATATGTTTTTTACTTACTGCTTGTGGACTAAATGATTAAAAAACTAGGAAGTATAATGAAATATGCAAATGCTGCAGCTCTGAAAATATTTGTGTTGTCACATCTTAGCTGCAAACTTATTAATACCTGAGAAATGAATCCCTTGGACTAATTTTCAACCATGAAAGCAGAAAAACGAGTGCGTGTGTGTCCCTGCAGAATGTATGTGTGGTTAAGTTCAGGCCCTGGCCGATTCATAACCGCTACTTTCACGATTCTCTTCTCACACCATTCATTTTTTTTTCTGGTATACTTGTGACTCAGCTAGAGCTTATCCGTATGAAAGACCAGCCGAGTCTTAGATGAGGGTATGAAATAGGCTGAACCCACAAGGCTTCGTAGCTGCCGCCGGCAGGACTGGCCTCACTCTGTTTGATTTCCTTCAGGGTGATACATTGGACATGTTCAAATTGAAACTGAAAATATTTCGCCGTCGCTTGTGACTTATCCATCAAGTCGATTTCCGGTGGGTGTACAGCTCAGCGCCAAAAATGATAGAAACGGTATTCAAAACATCATAAGCATTGGCTCAGGGCCGTCGATGATTTAAGTTCAGCTGAGAGTCTCGCTCTTGGATAGATGGATGCCCGTTAATACATCAGGTGTCTGTCAGCTCTTTCTTTTTTTTTCATGCAGAGGAAATGAAATTGAAAAATACACTGGGGAATATTTTGTGGGAAATATTTAACGATGCAACCGTTAATTTACCCCAGCAACTGTTTTCCATTGGGGGATTACAGTACCAGGCATCAGCGGGATCATCTCCACTTCCATTCTGCTTGTTTTTGTAAAAGAGAGGGAAAAAAAAACATCATTTAGGTTTGGACTGAAAATGAAATAAAGCCAAACTAACCAGAGCATTTAATGGGAAGATGATGGCTGAAGCATCAGTTGGTGTGTTGATCCCTCAGGGGCTCTTAGGGGATCAGTGACCAAATGCTTGTGAGCCCCCCTGTTTAGCAGGAAGCCGTCGCATTGGTCATCTCGGAGATCATGCAAAACTGACTCGTTTTGGCTCGGCACAGATTTGTGTTTTTGCCAAATGCGGCTTCTTTTTCACGAACCTTTCCACATTTAGTCACAAAAACAAAGTTTGCTGTGCTTTGGGGGGATTTCATGTGACAGACCAACACAAGGCTGTGCAGAAAAGTAAGATGGAAGAAAATTATAAATAATTTTCTTTTGTTTTTACAAATAATAGTCTAAGTCTGGAGTTCATCTCTATTCAGGCCCCTTTTGCTCTGAAACCCTTAATAAATTCCTGTGCAACCAACTCAACCAATTCCTGGATCCATTTTAAGGTTATTAAACAATTCTTCCAGCTTTGAGCTTTTCATGAAGAACTGTGCAATCTGCAGTCAAAAAATACAAGAATTAACAAATGGAGTCTTGCCAAGACAAGAAGGGCAATAATCACAGAAGAAAGCAAAAGGCCCTTGGTGGCTCTGGAGGAGCTGCAGAGAGAATCTAGTGACAAGAATCGGTCGCAAAGAGGCCAGAAGAAAATGTTCTGTTCAGAGGACTTGACAGGCAGAAAAAGGAAACCTTACACCTGCACATTACCCAAAATGCACCATCCCCACCACCAGACATGGAGGTGGCAGCAGCATTCTGTGGGGTCACTTTTCTTTACAGGAAAAGCTGAACAAGCATGGGAAGTTGAAGTTTTGAAATACACCAGAGTTTGTGGTTGTAAAAATATTCTAGATTCCAAGAACAACAAATGTTTTCTATTCTTGACCAAAATCGGCTACTTCCATTGGTTTATAATACTTCATTTTTATGCTGGTTGGGTAACTTTTATCTCACACTTTTTTGACCTGCAGAGTGTTATCCTCATGCTGTTTGTGGTATCTTAAACATATTTCTGACCCTGCATCCTAATTGGCTGTGTTTCTGTGCAGCATGGCATGCCCTGCAGTCTGGCGGCTCCGTGTTGGACGCCGTGGAGAAGGGCTGCGCCCGCTGTGAAATAGACCAATGTGACGGCACTGTGGGCTTCGGTGGCAGTCCTGATGAGACTGGAGAAACCACACTGGATGCCATGATCATGAACGGGTAACGGGGGGACACCGTGCTTTTACACAAAGAAAAAATTTAAATTTTTGCAATAAAATCATTCAGAAAACAGATTAATTTACAAGTGAATCGGCATTATAAGCAGAAAATGTTTTCTTATATGGTTATTACTAATAACTAGCTACCATTTGCACGTCATGTCAAGCCACTGGAAACAAAACCAGCTCAAAGCAGCTTTGTTTTAAGTCATAATGCTTCAATAATATCTGATGTGAGCGTGAAATATATTTAAATTGACAGAAAAAATTATGTGGAGAGGTTTAAAATTAGAATGTATGTTTACATGATTCACATCTTAAAAATGCTAATCAGTCACAAGCAGCTATCAACATATTCCTTTTTTATTTATTTACTTATTTTAAATTTGTGCTGCTTCTTTCCATGTGTCTTTAACATTTCCACACTTAACTGGGTGACCTTTCCTTCAAGCCTTCTGCAGGGAAGTACTAATTAAGAGTCTCATTATGATCTGAAAACGTTCCAGTTATTAGGTCCTTAAATACTAACATTTACAGTCTCAGAAGTTATAATGAGAAGTAAATGTCAGCTTACAACAAAAGACGAGTAGCAAGCTGTTTACGCTTTGTGTAGTGAATGCCCCCTGAAATTTTACACATTTTTTTTTTCTCAGTTATGACGATGTTGTGTGGGGATATTTTCCTTTACAGATTCAATATATATGGAGAAGGAATTTAATAAACACCAGCAGACATATTGCACATTCATAGGAGCAGGGATCTAGACAAACACCTGCCTGATGATGCAGTAGAGCAGTCAACAGATAAATACTATATCTGTAAGAAAAGAAACTATGCACACTCTTGAGATGCAAGCTGTTTTTTTTTGTTAAATATGATCTTTGTAATCTTCCCCAACACTGATTTATAATGGAGATATATTGCTCACAGATGGTATTTGGCTGCAGTCATCCAACAGGAATGTTTCCTATCTGTGTTTGCTTTCTGAGTAGAAACTCGATGGAGGTGGGAGCCGTGGCAGACCTGAGAAGAATCAAAAACGCTATTGGAGTTGCCAGAGCCGTGATGGAGCGCACTGAACATACGATGCTAGTGGGAGAGTCAGGTGTGAGGGGATTGCTGTTCTTACTCTCCGGGTGATTCAGCCAGGAATAATGGACTCATTTATTTGAACAACACACAGAATGTAAATTGCATTTCTAACATAACAGCCTGTTTTAGTATAATTCTATAGAGTCTAAAAGGAACCGCTTCAGCGTCTGAGGACGCTCGAATCTGCATTAATGATCTCAATTAGGAACCAAACCTTTTAGACACAGCATAGGCTTTTAAATGAAATGACAATCATTAGGAGTAAGTGAAAAACACATGGGTCATATAGTCCCCTGAGCCTGAAGAGCATAATTGCGCACTAGTCGTACAAAAAAAAAAAAAAAACCTGTTCAAGAGCTCCCTTTATGCTGTGGACGAGGAGAGAGGGATGAACAGGAACTGAAGGCTTAAACTGGAGCTTTTTATCCCAGCGTGACGTACAGTTCTGTTCAAAATGTTAGCAGTCAAACATCGCAAATCAGTTTACAAGCAGCATGAATAAAAGGGATGAACATCTCAATGTTTTTAACTGGAAATATGTTTCTAATATTTCAATTTAGACTCCAGATGTTTTTAAAACCCAAGTAATCCAAAGAAATAAAAAAATTACACATGTGGAATGAAACTGGCAATCAAGCAAGTTAATCTTAATAATAAAACTTCTGAGCCCAATGACCAGCTGACTGGAGACGGCCTGCAGGTCTCTGCAGTTCCCTGGAAGTACTGCAACAATCAGAAGGAAAACTCCCTGCAAAGTCCCACTGCTGACCAAATGACCCTGTGGAGACACTAAACACTCAGTTTGAGGTAAAACCAAGAGACCTTAGGAACCTGCAGCATGTAGTTCAGTCATGAAGAACTGTTCATGTGTTCATAGGTGCTAGAAGTTGTTCGACTCCCTGCAGTCCAGATACGAAGCAGTTGTCGAAAGCAGTGCTTATGTAACTAAACATTAGTTCAGGGATTCACAGGAAAATTCAATCTCAAGCATTTTTCTGTTTATACAGGAAGTGTTTGAGTTTGTAAAGAAAATTGCAGATGCAAATTTTTAAACAACCTGTAATTCCTTTTCCTTTTGAACATTTTTCTAACTGTTTTTTTGTAACAGAATGAACTTTGTTCTCAATGTCTGTGCAGCTTTATATGGAGCTTTACTCACTATTATTATGAACATGTTTATATCTGGGAGATTTAATCATTTCTGTTGTATGTCATGATATCCTTCTGATGACCAATTCATGGTTGCTACGCCATTCCTCCCAAAGTTGAATGATGAAAACCTTTCAAAGCGGCAGCTCTTTTAAAACCATATAACCCGATGCTGAAATGAACTAAAATTGCTTGCAGTTCCTTCTTTGTCTGTGAACCTTTTTAAAGTCCTAACCTGAGGTCAAAGTGGTCTCCTATGTGCAACTTGACCCAAGTGTTTCCTCTCTCTTCGTAGCCTCTGTGTTTGCTGAAAACATGGGCTTTGTTGCAGAAGACCTTACTACCAACGAATCTTTGAATGTTTTCTCACAGTGGCTGAAGGGCAACTGCCAACCTAATTATCGAAAGGTAAGTGCATGTGTGTGAGGCTGTTTTTTTCCTCGCTTGTGTCTGCCACGGGCGCACTGCTTCCAAAAGATTGATTTCAAAAGGGAAAATTGACAGGCATACTAAAGTACCTCAGAAAAAAAAAACAGCTTTTGTGGTAAAGGTGATGCCCTACAGCAACGAGCTGTTGCTTCTCTTCAAAAGACTTCTCTTCATTTCCACAACAATGTCACAACATCTATAGAATCAGGGAGGCGTTATGTATCCAGAGATCATCCACTGTTCCATTGATCAAATTCTCTCTATTCATACTTTTAGGAGCAGAAGTTGTGGCTCTGAAGTTCCTGGAGCTATTATTGGAAATATCTGCAGTGCAGAAAACCTCAAACTGAGTGGATAGGAACGTTGGAAGTTGGGTTAAAAATGCAACTAATAAATCAATTAGTAATCTAAAATGATGCGTCTTTATATCTATACTTAAATCAAAAGGCTTGAATGCAAAAGAAGACCTTCCAGCAGATCAACCACCCTAAACATACAGCCAAAGATGCAATGGAAAGGTTTAGTTGAAAGTACTTTCATATGTTAGAATGGCCTAGTCAAAGTCCTGATCTAAAGCAATCTGAAATTCTATGGAAAAGAAGACAGAGCAAAAACCTCAGTCTCTAAAGCAACAACTTAAACATTACCCATGTCTGATACCTTCTGAGGTGAACCGAAGGTTTTATGTCAGGAATCTTCAGTATACAATTACAGGAGGAAAAAAAATATGGATCAATATGGCAAATCCAAACAGAGAATACATCCTAAAGAAGAGGAGTAGTTAAGGTTGTGGAATAAGAAAAGACTATCTGTTGGGTTTAAAGTCTTCATTTGTTCTTTAATGCTTTAATTTTGTTTTTCATTGATATTAAAAGTGGATGTTTTTAGTTTTTATCAGAATATAATTTCTACTTCAACTGGGTAGAAAAACTGATCACACTGCTCTGCAGCTTAAACTGAGATGCTCAAACCACTCTAAGTTCTCAGTTAGCTGTCAGGTTTCATAAAGAAGACGTCTTTAATTACATTTTAGCTCTGACACCATTTCCACTGAAAATGGTGGAACTAAGCAGTTTCTTTTTTAAACTGCTTAAAATTTGAGGTACTTAGGTCGTGTTTTGCTGCAGTGAATCAGTCCCAGGACGAAAAACATGATGGAAGAAATAATCCCTGTTCATCATCTGTCACCAGAACGTCAGTCCAGATCCATCAACGTCGTGTGGGCCCTACGGACCAAAGGCAGCACAAACACAGTATAATGGAGAGCGGCAGGTTAATATACACTCCCATGACACCATAGGTAGGTGTTACTGAGACAGACTCAGCTTTCTACTCACTACGGTTGAATACTCTTGTTCTGTATCGGTTCAAACATGAAGGAGAGCTCACTGTCCTTTTTCCTCCAAGTATGTTCTCAGAATCTGTTTCAGTACCATTTCATAATAAAATTTTATATTCATTTAGCTACAAGTTTATGACTTGATGCAATCTGCTGGGTTTCTTTAGATGTAAACTTTTGAATAATAACTAATTTGAATGATAAGCTGAGCTTAGTGCACTGTTTGGAATGTATGTGTGATTGAACTGAAACGACTTTATGCTGTGAATTGGTTCTTTACACATAAACTAAATTGAATTATCTTGCATTTTGTTTCTTTCTTTGCGCCAGGGATGATTGCCATGGATAAAAATGGCCACCTGGCTGCTGGAACATCAACTAATGGACTATCACACAAGGTTCCAGGGTGTGTAGATTTCACTGATGTTCTAAAGTTTCAATGTTCTGAGTATATTTTCTTCCATAAGGGCTGATTTTTCCTTTTTAATCTTTTCAATAGACACAGACTCACACTAAACCTAATGGAGACTACCGATCTTTAAACCTCTCTTGGCCTTCCTGTAGAATCATTATAAACTTTCTTACAGCATTGATCTGGAATGGATAATGCTTCTCGGGGTGACAGAGTGTTTTTTCAGCAATTGATCATGTCTCAGGAATGTTTATGAATTGGATTCCGAGTTTTCGCCTAATAGCTCTTTGGAGATGACCATGTTGGTGAAGAAAAATACTTTCCTGCCTGTCAAAGAGAGTCTGGCTCCTCTCATGCTAAATATTGAGAAATGTGTGTTTGCCCCGCTCTGTATTTATTTGCAGGGAGCCGCTGTGAGAATTTTAAAATCATGCCTGCAGACTTTTACTGTCTGATTACTGCTCAGTTTTTGAACAGGGAAAATGAAGCAAGTTTGAATTTTGAGACATTATGAACAAATAAAAGCAAGTCATCACTCAGTGCTTGGCGATAAACACAATCAGCTCTGTTTGCATTGCCAACAGGAGGCGAAATTTAGATCAAATTTGATTTGATAAAAAAAGAGCAAGAGAAAAAAATTAGAGATGGACTTTCTTCCAAAGAGCTTCAATAAGTACAATGGATGTTCTTAGAGTAATGTAGAGGCAGGTGACCTGGACTAATGATTTTTTGACAATATTTTGACTTTTCTTCCCAGATGTAGTCTGGAAATCTGAAATCATTTGACTTAATCCTCCTCTCTATTGGGATGGCAATAGAAGTGATGATAAAAAGCAATTTATTAATTAGAATCATTTGGATATTTCAGTTGCTGAACTTCAGATGCAAACACTTCACATGATTAGTTAAATCTGAATGTTTCTCAAACTCTTCAAGGGCCATGTTTACATTTACCATTCATGCAACTTATGTCAATATCTTCCCTTTTATGTGCATTGAAGCTAAAAAAATTAATTTGAAGGATTCTGTGTAAGCTGCAAGTATCTGGCAACCTTCTGGAAACGAGTGAAGTTGTTCTTTTAAAGCCATGTTTGGTTCATTTCCTCTGATCTGCTGTAAAAACATGCTGCTGGAACACCGCTTTGGAGAAATGATAACAGGCTGTATTTCTGAATGTAAAATCCTCCTCCAAAGGCATTTTCCCTTCAATTGCAAACTAATAAAAATATAGTTAACGTTATATTTTATCTTCATAGTGGACTGCCTTATCGAGCATGAAATATTTACTTAGAACTTGAGTTTTCATGTAGGTCAGGGGTTCCCAAAGTGGGTCCTGGAGGGCCGGCATCCTGCATGTTTTAGTTCTGGTTTAGCACACCTGCTTCAGATGAGGGCTCAGGAGAAGCATAAGGACAACATTGACTGGCTGAGGAGGTTGTTGCTACCACCAGGGAGAGAACTGAAACATGCAGGATGCCGGGCCTCCAGGACCCACTTTGGACACCCATGATGTAGGTAAATGAGTCTTTTATAATAGAAACAAGCTGCTTCCCAGGATGAAATGAACAAATATTTGCATCAGGTATAAAAGCTTCAGGATGGTGTGGATGCAAACTATTGTGGCATAAATACTTAGCTGAAGGACGCAGGATAATATCTACTTAAAAGCTGAGAAATACTTTACCAGTTAATAAGCTCAAGTGTTTATTTCTGAAAATATTAAGTTCTGGGAACAAATACATGCTGGATTCTAGCAAGCAAGAAGTAAACATCCAGTTTGTGTGTATTTTGTTGTGTAGAACCTGTTAATGTTTAGATGTTTCTATCTGGTGTGCTGCAGCCGCGTTGGGGACTCCCCCATCATCGGAGCAGGAGCCTATGCAGACAGCTCAGCTGGTGCTGCCGCCGCCACTGGAGACGGAGACATCATGATGCGTTTCCTGCCCAGGTGATTTTTTTCTGTTTCCGGTGATAAAACGTGAGGACGGCCTGTGCAAACATGATCATACCCTTCATGTTTTCCACCTCTGAATTCAGCCGAGTTGATACTTTGAGAACCCTTATGGGGTATGTCCGTCAGCTTTGCACATGGTTTCTTTTATGGACTTTGACTAGGCCATTTAACACAAAAGCATGCCTTGATCTGAACCTCATGTTAAACTGTTAAAAAATTTTAGTGGCAAAATTTCCCTTCCACTTCAAAATCAAGTACTACTGAGTGTTTGTTTATGACATAAAGGGGGTATAAATACCTTTGCAAGTCACTGTATCAATCTATCTGATAGTTGAAAGTCCAAAGTCTTTTAATGTAAGGATTGGGATACATCTTTAGTGTAGCATATAAACATCGTCTGTTGCTGTGTATTCAGATGGTTTCCAGCTATTTAAATTTACCCGCAGCTGATCTGCCTGGATCTGGATGGCTGGATCCGTCTCATGGTTCTGAAGTTTGATTTTTATTCTTAAACCTTTAAAACACAACTATAATGTAGTTTTCTGTTTGCTTCACCTCGGCAGCCAAAGATGTTCAAAGAATATCAACATTTGTGACGTGTTGGTTTTCAGCACTCGGCTGCTGGTGTCACCCCCCCGAAACACCATAAATAGTATGAGAAGAAAAAAAAGAGGCACGGCTACGTTGCCCCAAAACTGTCATCGAAACATTTCTGAGCAGAAGTGAGATTTTACCTTTTTTTATTTCTTTATGCTATAGCTTTTATTTGTCAGCCCAGTTTGGTGAACACATCTGAGGGCTGTCTGGTTAAATGATTGTTGTTGTTTTTTTCATCTGCCTTCTGGAATAGCTGCTTATTAACAGACTGAGATGGGTTTTTGTAAGCCCACATTTCTCCTGCTAATGGTGTGATTGGAGGCCAACCTGCTCACCATTATCCATATTTTTATAACCATCCCTGATGTGTATACTGAGGGGAGCAGCCTCTAGCTCTAGACGTTAATGACATAATGCACCGTTTTAAAAGAAGAAAAGCCTGGTTTCCTGGTATCTAACATGTAACAAAGGACATCTTGATGTATGTTCAGAAGGATTCACAAGGGAGCAGGATTTAGAAATAGCACTTTGAAAAAGCCTTGGTTTTTCAAGGCTTAATATTTTCAGCTCAAACAAATTCAAAGACAAAAATAACTGGACCAAAAACAAATTATTCTTAACATTATTACTATTATTATTATAACTGCCCAAACCAAGCATGTGAAAAAGTAATTGCTCCCCCGTCTGGAGGAATCCTGTCCCACACTGTTTGCAGAAAACATCAGTCACATTGGAGAAATTTTAAAATGAATGACCTGTTTAAAGTTGTTCCACATCATCTCAATTGAATTTAAGCCTAGACTTGGACTAGGCCACTTCCATCCAGACCTTCCTTTTTCTCTGTCCATCTAAGATGTGAATTATCTGCTGAGCAATTTCTATTTTCAGTTTTGGCCAGGTTAGTTTAGTTTTTCTTTTTTTTTCATTTAATTAATAAAATAATCTTTTAAAAACAGCGTTTTATATTTACTTGGATTATCTTGGTTTTATACTAAGATAATCCAAATGGTTAAATCTGAACCATTTAAAAGTGACAAAAACAGAAGTAATGTAATGTGTAAGGGGACATTAAAGCTCAGTGGTGTTTTTTACTGAAAATATCTAATGTAATGAAGTGAAACTCTTCATTTTATCACTCTGACCTCAGGCTAACAGGGTTAACAACATTGGTATTTAACTGTCCTGCAAACATAACCTAAAAGCAGAGGAAACTCGCTGATTCACTGTTTCTTGATGTTTATTTTCTGTGCTCATTTCCAGACCACATTATTATTCTGAAGGCATCGTTAGCATGATCCTGGACTGTGACCCTCTGCAGCCTTGTTAGCTTTGCTCATGTCTTCTCCATGTCATGCTGCCAACAGCTACTTGGCCGTGGAGCTGATGAGGAACGGGGCCGATCCCTCAGCAGCCTGCAAGTCGGCCATCTCCAGAATCAAGAGGCATTACTCAGACTTCTTTGGAGCCATAATCTGCGCTAACACAACAGGCCATTATGGTGAGTGTACGGGTTCACAAATGGACTCTTTTTCCAAAGGTAATGACGCATACCCGCTGAGATGAAGGGGGGAAAACTAAACACAATGGATTGATTTTCACCTAATAGTGCTATGATGTTAATGTACAACTTTTTTCACAAGTCAATCTTGCATAAATGAAGCCTAAAAAGTTCCTTTCCTGGCTTGGATATTGACATCTTCTCCATTTATTTTTAGTCCAGAGCCAGAACATTTTTGAAAGAATAGCAGCCTGACACAAAACATTGCTCTTTTTTTCTGCAGTTTAATTTATGAAAAAAAAAAAAACACTTGACAGCAGACGGATATTCGTCTGTTTGACAGGAATGTTTGATCCAGTGACATGCGGTGAGGTTCATGACTTGTGATGCAACAACTCTTCTGGAATCAGACGTACAGATTAAATAAAACCCAAAACTGAAGCTTATATCCCAATTCTGAAACATTTAGTTATGTTTCATTAATTCCATGCTGTTCAACAATATGATAGCTTAAAATAAAGTCTATGAAAGCTCAAAATTTATATATTTTTTTGGATGATCTCCCCTTGTTAAAATGATAAATAAAAATCCAAAGGAATGTATCTTATCTTTATTTGTATATAAGGTCCATGCCTCCATTCTCCTTATCCTCTCCACAAATTTCTCTGTCATCTGTTGGAAAATTTTCCTTGCCTTCATTTTTCAAAGAATGACTGCTTCCTCCCGTGTTTTTCCGATTGTTCTCAGTTCTTTCAAATCATAAAAGAAAAGCGATGGCTCTCCATTTTGCCTTTGGAGCTCAACACTGCCCCCTATCAGCGCTGCTTTCTGCCTCACCTGAAGAATTTTCACTGCACATTTGCAGCTGATTAGAAAGATTCAATGTAGTCAACAGATTGGAGAACTTCAGGCACATTTGAATGAAGCTTGCAAAGTGACATAAAGAGACAGCAAGATGTGCCAACTGCCTGCTTCATTGACCATAAAAATTTTGAAATTATGCAGAAAACTGCTTTACAGGACAGTGAAGTGGCAAACTGATTCCCCACTTATACTTGCCTCCTCTGACTTTACGTTACTGTTTTTAACACATTTCCCCAACAGCAGTGCAAACTCCAGGCACAGGTGATGAAAACAAGTTATGTGAACAAAATTGGTAATTCTGTGCGGTTTTGCTCGATGCAGAATGTTATACATGAAGGTAAAACACCAGAATAAATGAGAATATATCCAACTCTAGACTGGAACATGATATCGTGAATAAAAGGTTGGAAAACAGGGTAAAAAGCACATTTCCACCTGAATCAAGTGGAGACATAAAAGTCTTCAAAGAAAGACGAGACCTAATCTGAAAGAAGAAAAAGTTTTAGCTTTAGCTTTTTAACAGCTGTGATGTCAGAGATGAACCAGTCAACAATCAGGAATCCTACATATTTGCATGTAGAGGCAGCAAGTCAAGCTTTGAACCATTACGAGTACTGATGGAAAGATTTTCATTTGGAAAGTATATTTTCTTTATTTCTTTTTCACCATTAAAAACTAGAATAAAATTGAACAAAGTGTATTGTTCAATTTCAAACAATATACTAAAATTGAACAATATTGAGTGTACAGAACAATCCAAGGGCTTATTCTGACATTGATATGGCGTCAATGTCAGAATAAGAACAGAAAGATCCAAGGTCTAAACTGTTAAATTGAAACACTCTATTTTGTGGCCATAAAGAAATGAGCAAATATTCCTTTATGAAAACATAAAATTGCAAAGAAAAAGGAAATAAATTGATGTGGATGAGTGAAGTGAATACTTCACCCAGTGATGTCACTGCCCATTTATGACTCGGCTCAGAATGAGATGAAAAAAAACAAAAATTTTTTAACAATCCTCATGTAAAAAGTCAGATTTGAAATATTCTTAGATACATTGTAGTTATGTGGCAGACTAAAAACTAAAATAATATGGTGTACAGAAGAAAAAGTGGCTCCTGGTTATGAGTGGGGATTTATCATATTACTTTCTTGTAAGTGTGAAAAAAAAATTATACATTTTAATTTCTTGTGAGTTTAAATAGAATTTTAAAAGTGAATACTCCAAAAACCACTGAGTTATTTTACCATTTTCTTCATTGTTTGTAATGAAAACATTAATAGATTATTAAATGCAGTTTCAACTGGATGTTATTTAATATAAATATCTCTGTGTGGGGTTACAATTACTACAGTTACCTACAAAAAACTATGCAAAGTAATCAATACTTTTTTATTACTATTACAACAGTACTACAAAATAGCATGATCAGATTTTAATTACATATGATTCACCCCTTTTCCCAATTAGGTGCTTTTGTCTGCAAATGAAAGAACTGATTCATCTTTATTCTACACATTTTATGTAATTTTTTTATTTTAAACAAAGAAAAAAAATAATACATGATAAAACAGAATACTAAACCGAAATTTCAACAACTCAGTTCTGATAAAAGAAATGTCCTTGTATACTAATATTTTTAAATGAAAACAATTTTTTCCCATTACTGATTTCTGATGGGAACATTAAACAGATCTCAAGATTTTAAAACCGTTTTTCCCCCTGAATCTAAGACTATATTTTTCAAAGATATTAATGTGAATACATTATAAGCAGTGTTCACATTATGTGCTTAGGATTATAATGGTGCAACTGATGAGTGAATTTTCCATTTGATGTCTTTTTTTTTTAAACAGAGGTCCTGCATTAGTTACATCGATTCATGTTTTCTCTAAAGGTTACTGGATCTGAGACACACATCAAAGTATCTTCTGCTTTTAGGTTTGTCATCCATTGTTCCTCCAAGAGATCCCCAAATCTGTCCAGCCCTCAAAATTTAGTTCTCATGGCAACGGTGGCAAACTTTGAAACCCACACATCTTTTGGTTTTTCTTCTTTAATGCAGGTCTTAACCCTCTTTCAGCTTCAAATAACACATTTTCTAGAAATGACTCAAATGTAGGAAAAAATTAATGAAATCTCATTGTTTGAGTCATAATGAGGAAGACGTTTTCGTATTTTTGTCTAACAGGTGTGTTTCTGTTTCGCAGGTGCAGCATGTAATAAGGTCCCCAGCCTCACAGAGTTCCACTACATGGTGGCCGACTCCCAGTCAGACACAGCAGTCCTAAAGTCTGTGCCCTGCTTTTAAACAAACTCAGTCAGATTATCTCTGGATTACAAGGTGGAATTTTATTCTGATGAGTTCATTTAATAAAACAAACATAAAAACATACAAATAAAAAAAATTACAAAATAAATGGAAATATATTATTTTTTTATTGGGTCATAATCTGAGGATGTGTCAGAATCAGGTGTGAGCATCAAAAATGTAATAATTTCAAATTCAAACCACAAAGAAACTAATTATTATAGTTTCCTTCAAAATGTTTCACCCTGTTTTTTATGTATGTATATTTCAATAATGCATCAGATCTGTAAAAGTAATTTTATATTTTTTTAAGAATTGCTTACAGAGAAGTCACCAACACTCTGCACAAGGAGGGCAACCAACAAAATGTTGCTCCTAAAGAAGCTGACTACTAGGACTACAGGATTCAAGCATACTAATGAAATTAAAAGTTTAGGAGAAGGAAAAAGTGCAGCTGTAGAATGTGTACAATCAATAGGGAGAGATTGCAGGTCTTTAAAGAATTCAGAAGAAAAGAGCGAGAACTGACCTGTGTTAAGAACCAGAGACATCATTACATCTGAAAACTGGTTTCAAAGTAAAGAACAAAGTAAGTTTTGCATTTTAGTCTGAGCTGCAGAGTTCCTGGAGTCCAGTGATGGTTTGGGTTAGTAAGTCATGTGAAACTGATTTTAGAGCAGTTAGTATAAATATGGGCAGAACATTTTTAGTCTTTTTGACATTTTCAAAAACTGTAAATGACCAGAAATATATCACCTTATATGCATGTAATATCTCAGTTTCACATTTTGATTTCAGTGACTGAAATAGAGATTTTCTATGATTTTTCTAGCGTGTTGAGATGCACCTGTGAGGCTTTGATGAGTTAGCAGCCAGGGAGGATGGAAAGTCCTGGTCTGTTCTCGGCCCACTGGAAAAAGTCGCATTGTTTACCCTTTTGAAAGCTGCAGGTGTAGAAATTCCTGCCATTGTTTGGACCCAGCTTCAGAACCGTCCTCATTAAACAGCGTTTCCCATGGTGACAAAAAGGAAAGTGCAAATCAGCCCACTGCGACAGTGGAGGGGGGAAGAAAAAGTTGTTTCTTTAGTTTTAAACTTCGGTTGTGGACAAGTTGAAAGAAAACCCAACAAAAAGAAGTTAGTTTTCAGTGTCACCTGAAAGAAGTTGCACTTGTTCTCTCTTGGCAGGGAGCAGGAATAAAACTGTCGTCCTTTATTCTCGCCCTCCTTGTGGACCACTCTGAGGACGGTGGGACGACGATGGGATGAGCAACAAGGGGGACTGGGAGGAATGGAGGCTGCAGTGTTTGCTGCTTCTGTTCTGCACACACTGACAGGAGAAGAAACAGTCTTATTATTGTGAAATATGTTGCAGATAAAACACAGGAAATGCCTGTCACATCAACACTTATTAGCAAGCGAGGGCCATCTTTTCAGCCGCATGTAACAATGTTTGTTGGCAATTATTGTATATAGCCGCTGCAGTGCCATGGCAATACGTTTTTGAACATTTTTTTAACAATGTTGCAAAGAATCTTTTCCCTAACTCATCTGCCTGAACTTGCAAACAAAAAAAACTTAACTTATTATAAAGTTGTTCATTATTTGGCCAAGGAAGAGGTTCACTCACCCTGAGTTTCGGGTTCCGTTTTGAGCTTTGTTACTGGGAAGGGGACTGTGATCAATTCTCATTTTCTTGGAAGGGTGACTGTAGGAGGCCAGTGATTCCCCCTTGGAGAGCTCTGCACTTTGCTTCTGCCAGCCACCAGAGGCATAATTGGCGCTTGTTGTCCCTTGGCAGAAGCTGTTTTTATACAAACCTCGTTCTGCCGCCAAGGAATTCAAATGACTGCCGGCTGGGGAGAGCGGGGACTTTACAGGCTTTGGCTTCTCAGTCATGTCGGAGAAAACGAGGGTGGAAGTCCCGAACGCAGACCTCCAGTTGACTTTGAGCTCCTCTCGTGGCTTCCTGAAGGCGTTGCAGGGGTATTTAATTAAATCAGCAGTGAAGGGCGATGCTTCAGTGCTAATGTCGTCTTTGTGAACTGTGGAGATGGAGCCAGAGTGAGAAACTCAATTTATGTTCAGCAGCTGCAGCTCATTCTGATGCACTGGCTGCTCTCACTAAAATCCAGCTTGTTGTTAGTTTAAAGTGGTTACCATAAAATTTAACAGCAAGCAGCACGACTGGCATGCTCTGCTTTCTAATAAAAGTACCGTAATCTATAGATGCAGAAATTGAGCCAAAGGTCTGAAAATCTACCTGCTTTTAGTAAACAAACTATGAGCTCCGAGTCAAAAAGAACAAACAGAATATTTATCAACTCTGTTCCTCAAAAACCTTCAAAACAGAATTTTTACCTTTTTGCATAAGCCTGTATGTGTTGATGCACACAAAGTAGGATTTTAAAGACTTTGCACAAAAAAAAATCATCCAATCAGAATCAATATTACTGCCAGTTTTATGCTGGTAAGATAAAACCATATTCCCAAAAGATCCACTGTGTTTGTTTGGGATGGGAAGAAAATCAACACTTTTATCAGACTGGTTGGAATATTTGCACTTATGGTTACATTAATTATATTCAAAAAAATAAATATATTCAAAAAAATCAGGACAAAAATTATTTTGATGATGTTTCAATGGCATAATTTGTTGAGCAAAGAAAAGCTGCAGCAACATATTTAAACACAACTTTGCTAAAAAAAAAAAAAAAAAATCAATCTGAGTGGAGGTTGCTGCCACTTCCTGATGCTTAAATATTATTTTAAAAGTAAATAAAACAACAAAATAAATGCATCAAAAATAATAATTTGTCATCTTTTTAAAAAATTAAAATTAAAAAATTTAACAGAAATTATATAATTGATTTGATTCTTGTAGCTTGCCAACTTCACAGTGGACTCCCAGTAATTTGTATTTTTTAGTCACAGATTTTGCTGTGGAACATAACTCTAAATTATTTGTAGAAAGCAGCAGTTTAAAATATTTGAAAGAAGGTGCAGTTTGGGAAACTGAAATCAAGGCGATGCTCCATCACACAGGATTGGCTAAAAAGCAGCTAATCCAGGTGCATCGTTCATCTTCCTTTGGCATTGATTGGCTGAACCCCAAAGAGAGGAGATAAAGAAGACCTTTGATTTCAGCTTCTGCACTAGTGTTAAGATGGTTTCTGTTGAGTTTAATGCACACTGAGCAATATTTATGTTTGAACTACTAAATAAGCAGTTTTTAGTTGCTCTTGTGTGGCTGTGGTCCCTAACCTCCATGAAAACCCAGGGGTCACAATGTTACTGTAATAACCATTGCTCATGTTATGAGATGGAAAATTTGAGCAGTTTTAAAACCTTGGAGTACTTTCATACCAATAACCATCCTGTTAGCTCAGTCAGGTTTGTGTGGAGCAAAATATGTTTATTATCTTCAAAGATTTAAAAGGATCCAAAAAACTGCAACCAGTCTCATGTATTATTCTCTCATGTCTAGTGGAAAATGCAGGGGTTTTACATAAACACAAGATGTTTTAAAGTCTGGCTTCTCATGGTTATTATTTTAAAACAGCTCAGAGCAACATTGTAAAAATCCTGATGATTACAAGTGCTTTTTTTTTCACCCCTCCTTTAGAAGTGAGAAATTCACTTCATGAGATGGGACCAAAGAGGATTTGTTGTGGCACTGATTGAATAAAAAAATCCCTTAAATTCAAAGCTGTAAAAAAAAAGTGCAGCCCCACATAAAGCAGCTGTGAACTGATGCTATTCAGCTCTTCAATCTGCTGTGATCTCAAGAAAAAAAAGAATTGATGTATTCCAAATGGAGCAGCATGGTCTCAAAGAGTTGAAGCCATTCAGCTGTAGTTTGTCTGCTGCCGCGGCGACAGAGCGAGGACGCGTTTGTCTGAGCAAAAGTTCAGTGCAGCCGTGAGCGTCTGAAGACAGCCGGAGGAAAATGACCAGCTGACAGACGTGGTCATTATTTGTGGAGCAACATACGGCCGCTCTCATCACAGAGGAGTCCGCCCAGTTGACTCCGGTTGCCACTGCCTCTCAAAGCATTGAAGCATCCATGTCAAACTGCATGTTGTGATTCTGCTACACAGCTAAAGAAAACTTGCTCTTATTTTATCTCTTGTTAACAAAGCTATTCTGTCACCCCATTAGATAATGTGACAGTAAAAGGACAGAAAATGTTCACTCACCCTCAGGTTTTGGAGTGAGGCAGGCATCACAGGCTCTGGCTTCTGGCTGGTTGATGAGCGTGCAGAGTTGACAAGCCCAGTCCTCTTCCTCCTTCTTAGCCACATCATCGCTGGTTCTGTCGTGAAACGCCCAACCGATGAGGCTGTTTCGAACTGGGAGCGCACTGGGAGAGGAACACAGAGCAGCCAAGGTGATTCTGGTGAGACTCTGCAGCTAAAATAGACATGTTTCACCACTAATGACTAGCAGAAAAATGTGCTTCATGTTCTTTGCTAAAGGTAGTTGCTATAATGTAAACAGAACATAAAAGAATTACAAAATTTTCTTCCTTTGCATTAAAAGGCAAATGTCCATAATCTTTTGTTCAACCAAAAAAAACAAATCAAAAGCAAAAATCCACCTGGATTTAACTAAGCAAATGGGTACAAATTTACTGATTATTGGATGAGGGATTATCTTTCAGCTGGCATCAAGTTATCAAACCCCATTGATGCAGCAGGTAGCTTCCCATTTCTTAGGCCTAGTCAACACAGGAATGTTTTTTTTAATCTGAAATAGGATTTGAAGAGTTTGAGCCCCTCATCCAACAGAAACAGCGTTTTGGCCAGGCAGTGTGCAGCCGTTGATCGATGTGAGTTTGGACAGGAAATGGTGAGATTTCTAAGAGTTGTTGCATAAAACAAATCTGGTTTACAGTATTTGATCAGCTCTGATCAATAATCAGAGCTAAGAAATTGTTCAATTCCAATATCTGTTCAGTTAATTTCAAGCTTTCTCCTACAGACTTCATGCATTCAACAAGACTTTTGTACTGAGTGTTTTTATTTAGCATCTGATGCACAGTGTTTATTCAAAAATCCCAACAAATCAGACAAAAGGTGCCTGGGAAAGTTATGTTTTAATAAATGAGTGGATGATTCTTAACATATTGGGGCAATACTTTTCATCTCAAATAGACAAACGACTGGATCCAATTTCAAACAGAACCAAGATATTTTCTCCTAAATCTATAAAAAAAAATCAGATATACCAGATTTTGAATATCAGGTTAATATTTAACATATGAAATTGATTATAGGTGGAACAAATATAAATCACCCCAAGTCTGAATGTGATTTCAGAATAAAATACAACTTTTACTTTTTATTCTATTTTATAATGATGTTCTTTTGTTCCCAAAAGAAAAGATTTCATTGATGGATATGAAAGATTTAAGACAACTAAAACAGCAGCTTTTAAAAGAAGTAATGGGAAACCCGAAGGAGAAGCTCATTTCAGTAATGAGTGGGTGGTAATGATAATGATCATAATGACTTCTTCATGCATCCATTTTGCTAGTATTGCTTCATTTTATGTCAGGGTTGTTTTTTTATGAGCTCTGAGTCACAGAATAAGATTTTCATAATATAAAAATCCAAGTAAGCTAAAGAAAGATGAAGTAATTAATGTTGCAGTTGAAACATTGGATGCAGATATGAACGAACACCATGTTAAAAAAGAAGCTTTGAGCGTAAATGTTCTCGCTCTGACATGAAGCTGGGGTATGTTTGACAAAAAGGCAAATCTTCAGCGCCAAGCATCATGGAGGAGGAAAGAAGCAGCGGCTTTGGAAAACTTCTCACAGATTGCTTTATCAGCTGTGTAATGCATTGTAAGGGCTTTGCATCCTAACCCCTCAAAGCTTTGCTCAAACACAGCCCAGGAGGTGTTGAGCCTGTGCCCTGTCTGGCAAACACAGCCTTATATGCGCATTAATTCTCACCCCATAACACTTCCCACTCCCTGCCAAGCCCATCTGCCTGCAAAGATGGCCTCTGTGAATGTGAGCCTAACATCTAAAGCGCGGCGCTACTTCTGCAAAGTTAGGGTTTGGATCTCAGCTCTGGCTCAGCCGGCGCTTCCTGCTGTGTGGGTGTTTCATATTTCTGATAAAGACGACAACAAGATGATTTCAGCCTTTTAGGGTTCATTGGACCAGTTTCCAAACGGAAATCTATCTTTCTGGCATATTTACAAAATATTTCAGGGATACAATCAGATTTTCTGCATTTCCCTTGTTTCATGAAAACTGCTAAAATAAATAAATAAATGGAAAAGCTATCGAGCATCACAATGAGAACTCACATCACACTGACTGTAAAATCTGTGCCGTGGCTACCCGTATGTTTTATTGTTTTTCTTAATTAAGTTTATTTATCGTTCAATATGCTTTTATCCTACCGGTCCATCAGAGCCCTCAAGGCTTTTATTTGGACCTGAAATAAACAAAAATAAAACACCTTATTAATTCTGTCCATCAGCTTTGGAACAGACCTGAGGGCAGATCAGACAGGGGATGCTTTTTAAAAAAAACAAATTAAAAATACCTTTAGCCTGGCTTCCACTTGAATTTCAGAAATTTGGTTCTGCTCATTAAATTTTAACACATCTTCATTAGCTTGTGTTGCATATTTTATTTTTTTCTTAGTGTAATCAGTAATATTCACCGTTTTAATTTAATAAATCCAAAGTAATTTACCATTACTTTGGATTTCACCATAACTGAAGCATAATTTTATTTCTAAGTATTTTTTTATGTTGCTCAGTCCCTGTTTCCTCTTTTACATTTATGATTGTACTTTCTTAGATCTTCTTTAAATTATTTTCATGTAGTTATCTAATTATTAGTATTTTATTTACCTACTGTAGCATTTTAAGAATTAATTTTAGCCATGTCTGCATGATTGATTCTTTCTGTTATGTTTGATTATACTTATCAATCACTAGAAGACATTGATTGATTCACTGATTAATGCAGAGGAAAAGGCACATGTGACTTTTCGACTGTTAGTTTTTCTTACAGTCCAGTTTTAAACTTTGGTTTCTTTGCTGATGCATTTTTATTAAGACCTAAGATTTTATATCATTATAAAAGAAAAACATGGGTCGAGAACTTTACTGCCAGGGTCTCTATTTATGTGTTTGTTTTGAAGTCACAGAGAAACCAAAAGGATAACCTACTGTGTCACTGCACAGAAAAAGGGAGGTATTACAACGGAGTAACAACCCCAAACCTTCAAACAAGCAGCTTTTACAGGAATGCAAAACAATAGTTTCTCCGTCAAAGTACCAAAAGCCTACAAGGACGGTACCTGACGTCCAGCCCGGTGGGATCTCCCTTCTGACAGCGCTCACAGAAGTACGTCATCCTGCCGTTGTCTCCGAGACGACAGACTGTAATGACATGGGAGCATTGGCCACAGTGGGGACGCTTGTAGACTTTGTAATGTTTGTAGAGAGGAGAGCCAGATTTGCGACACTGAGAAAGATAAGAAAATAAGCAAGATTGTCGAAGGTAAAAAATTACAAATAGCTCTTAATAACCACATATTGCTTATGAAATGACCAACCTTGTAAAACAAAAGAGTAAAATCACGAGTCATCTTCACTAAATGGTGGATTTGCACGTCTGTCAACTGTTGAACCTGGAAATAAAGGTTTCCATGAAACAAAGAGACATTCAGAGTCAGCAAGGCCACATAAACCATAAAGAAAAAAAGATAGATATGGATAAAGGCAGAGGTCAATGATTCAAAAGATGAAATCTGCATGTTGTATATTCATGGGGATTGCAGCAACTTTGCATAAGAGAGAAAAATATATTTTTTTGCTCTTTTAGGGACTTGGAGGCTTGATAATGGAGGGGAAGCTTATAAACATTAGGCAGCCCCAGGAGTAGACGGGGCTAAAAGTCCGAGGTTAATGTTTTGGTCCAGCGTGCCGATACACTCTGAGGAGGCCAGACAACCTTGTACAACAAATCCTCAAGTAACAGTTGAGTATCAGAAGTTTTCACCACAAAGCATCTCATCAGTAACAGATAGGTCAGTAAAGTTCTCAATGTGATCCTCATCTAAATAACAACTTTATTAATGTTTATTTAATAACTCTATGCAGCTAAGAGGAGGGAGAATCCTCTTGGGTCTGCATGCAGTTGTATGCATGCAAAGTGCACCAAAAGATGGGATATATGTGCTGCAATGCGCTTGTTTGTCTTATCCCCTTTTCACCTTCCTCATTTCCATGCGGCGCTCAGAAATACATGAGCTTCCGCTATTCTTCCCTGTGAGTGTTGTCTTGCATTTTTACCCTCATTTTTTATTCCTCTGCTGAACACAATCCATCATCTCTTCTATACCTTCACGGCTGGGTGGAGGCCCGAGTCAAACAGGGCTTCGTTTTTAATGATGTTGCCGACTCCCGGCATGACGGCTTGGTCTAGGAGAACGTCGCAGAGCATCCTGCTAGCCTGGCTCCTCACCGCCTCCTCGGAGCGGGAGCAGCTGAACCTGGAGGAGCACACATCCAGACTCTCCATGGCCCTGACCTTCTGCTCGCAGTCCTCCGTCAACCTGCAGGAAATACAGTTCCCCAGCACCAGGAGGGTTTAGAAAATACATGGCTGCTGTTTTCACTCCAGGTCAACCGGAGCTCTAGAGAGGTTATACATTTCTAAATTGTTTGAGGTTGTTTATTATTAGCCAGAAGAGCATAGGTGAAATTCTCAGACAGTACAAATGATTGTCTGTCTTGCTTCTGAGCAAAACACATGAAAGACTATGATCAGGACAAATGCCGAGCAAAGAAGGCAGCATTTTTCATGCAACAATAGGCACTGTCTTCAGAAGCAGCCTAATGTAGGACATCCTCACTAAATCAGACGCAAACCCCAAGGTGAACTCCTGTCACCTCAATCTATCTTGCCTCCACTGTTGTCCCCATTACCTTATTTCCACTGTGCTGTCATAGAAGGCCACAGTGTCGTCGCTAAGGCGTATTTCCAGCGCTGCCGCAGAGCCCGCTGCAACCTTCCTCTGAGCCGGATTTATACGGATCGACCCATTCATGCCGAAGTGGATTCTAGATGTTGAGAGAGAAAAATGGAAAATGGTTTTAAGTGTTGAATATCTGATTTTAATTAGAGTTGGACAAAATAAAGAAATATGGTTCTGGAGGTTGAATACAAAAAATAAGGAATTCTACCACTGAAACTTGTGATAACGATATCGACACCATCAAATACTTTCTTTACCATAACACAACATCCCCAAACCACTCTGTAAGATTTGGTAAGTCAGTGAATAGAAATATACATCGGGTGTGGTCAATGACGGATGATTGTGGATGGGTGATGAATGAATTATAGATTGACAATGTTTATAGAGGGATATTATGGATGGATAAAAAATAAAGTAAAATTTCTGTAGTTTTACAGATTCCTTCATACTGGTGGAGTCCTGTTTTCAAGCTGATTCATTATCAATCTGAATAACTGGCCAAGAAGATTTTTCACAAATAAACAAAACATGAATAAAACTAAAAACAGCACTACGACTGAACATGTTCTTACTAAACTGCTGCCAAACAAACACTGACAGCATAATATATATTTGAATTAGAGACCTTCTAACTTCCTACAGAGAACATTTTTCTTTCAAAAATAAGCTCTACTACCACAGCAAATATTTCACATTTTACCTCCATAAAAGATGCTATTTACAAGTTGAGCCTTTAAAGAACTTATACAAGGTTACTGTATTAAACCACTTAATGAAAATACAAGCCCAGTTACATCAGGGGAAAAGAAACGCGTGAAAGCTTTGGAATCATTGGTATTTCTGCACAAATTACTTATAAGTTTGTAAAAAAGACAGAATATGAGGGAAAAAACTTTTAGAAATTGTTTTTGAACATTGAGTAAGGTGCAGACTGTGACGCATGAAAACTTGGGAGTTTTTGACTTTTCCCAGATGCCACTTAGGAGTGAGGTCTTCCAGTAAAGGACATCAAATTGAACGAATTGCTCCCTAAAAATATATATAAAAAAGCTGTTCCTGAAAAGGGAAGATTGGTTGACGTGAGCAAAGCCTCAATTACAGCAACTTTCAGTGGACCCGAAAGCACCTTATTCTCCACACGCTTGATGTTAGAAAAAGCTACAAAAGCTTTTCTAAAGAGCTAAGGTGTCATCGTTCCACAACGAGGAAAAAAAGGTTCAAATGGAGGAAATTCAGCACTTTTGCTGCTGCTGCTGCTGTGAGTGGGTATTCTGCTAAAATCACAGCAACAGCCAGACATAAAATCCTGGAAAAAGGGAGGAAATGCTCAAAGGTAATGGAACAAAAACTGCTTTATTCTGCAACTACTGCTAAAACTATCCCACACAATCGTCTGGACACGCTTATCCTTGCAGGTTTATAGAGGGGAGGTGGAACAAAAAGCTTTTACAGTGGACCCCGACTAGTCACGGTTCAGTATTCACACATTTTCATTTGGAAATTATTGTGAGAAAATCCTGCTATTTGGAGAATTTTTTATAGAGCATATCTAAAATGTTTGACAGATAATCCAGTTTGAAAGCTGAAATACCTCCACAACGCTGCATGACACACTGTTAGCTGTTAGCAAGCGTTCGCAAAGCAGCCAATCCAGGAGTCGCATTTATTTTCCTTGGTGCTGATTGGTTGTATACCCAAGAACAGAAATAAGAAAGTTGATGTTAGCTTATGTGGTCATGCTGGTTTCCACTTTGTGCATTGATACATTTTAAAGAGGGAATATTATGCAAAGTTGACTTTTTGAGCTTTATTGTG
The DNA here is from genome assembly GCA_902982915.1 of Phalloptychus januarius. Classification (NCBI taxonomy): domain Eukaryota; kingdom Metazoa; phylum Chordata; class Actinopteri; order Cyprinodontiformes; family Poeciliidae; genus Phalloptychus; species Phalloptychus januarius. The sequence continues at coordinate 7,387,380 of CADWAE010000484.1, read as the reverse complement.
CTATAAAATTGCACTATGTGCCTGGAAAATACATTTCACCCCCTTCTAAGGTAGATTTGCTGTTTGACCTATTAAAATAAGTTATTAAGTGGGGATTTTGAGTGTTGATGAATTTTAGCTATTCGTAGATGGCTGTGGTCCCAAAATCCCACAAAAACAGGCATTTCCACCATGTTAGGAAACCTGAGGTAGGAATACTCTGTTCTGTCTAAAAAATAAAAAACAACAAAGAGAACACATTAAAAAATTGGACCAAAAAAAGTCAGTACCAAAGTCTCCAATCTGATACTCAGTGGAGGATCAGGCAATGATCCAAAACCCAGCAGAACAGCTGACAAGGAAAAAGCACATCCACCTTGAAAGGTCACAACCTTCATGTAATCATAATGATGTGGCATGACCTGAAAACATCTGTTCATGTTCAACCCATACAGAGGGCGTCAACGGTGTGAAGGGATGGTCCACATGTTTGAAGGCACTGTATTTTTAGTCATTTATATTGAAATGTCAAAAGATAACAGAACATTTTAAAAAGTCCTAAATTCACATTTATTTCTTCATCCTCAATCTTTAAAAACTGCTCATCTGATTTAACATATTTGAAAGAACATTTTCCAAAAAATTAATTCTGACAAAAATCAAAACAGTAATTGTTGTCTATCATTAACTAAAACTCTAAAGCGAGATAATTGTAAACTAACACATTCCTTTGATTCTTAACATACTTAATTAATGTCCACTTCTGATCATTTGTACATTTCAGATTCACAAATATTCCATTAAAATATGCTAATTACTCCCCTTGCCGATTATGGCCACAACAGCCTCATGGTGGGAATAATTCCCCTAGTTTTTACAGTCTGGATTTTTGTCCCTCTCAGTCAGAGGGTGGCACCAAACAATGCAGAAAAGAAAAACAGGTCGGAATATTAAAAATGGTTGACGTAAGGAAATACATTGAGGAGATCTGCTGTTTTCACTTTGAATCACTTTATTTTTTCTTTTCTTTCCTTCCAAGTAGATGGAGAATGACCCAGCCACTGGCTAAAGTGAAAACTGTTGATGTTTGAGTGGAAGAAGGCTTAACTGAGGAAAAAACAAAAGAGTGTTTGTCTGCCAGGTCAAAGCAGCTCACTTCCAGACAGGAAGGTCTTATTGAAGAAAGCATTAAAGCAATAAATCCATAAATTAAAATAGTGCTGTCAACAATGTGTTATGTTATTTATGACCCATTAGAGGGAATATTTTAACATAACAGGGAAAATGTGCAGCCTAGCCAGAGAGCACTTTCAACATATGATCAAATGCAGGAAGCAACAAGTCTTGGTGCTGCACATTCATTTTCATTTAATATTAATGGATCATTTTATATTAGGCATGTTTTTTTTTCTTTTATTGAAGTAAGTGAAGGTGCTTTTGTGATGGTAAAATCTAGTGAGGTCTGAAAAAAAACATGTTAAAAATTACTTTCATTCAATCTTATGTAAAAGGTTTGAACGATATGTTCGTGAACACTGGAACTAAATTACTAAATCTAATGATTTAGTATCCAGTGAAACTTGCGTATTACTATGTTTTATGCACTCAGCAAGTAAGTTATGTAAAGTTATGTTTTCAGATGTTGTCCTATTAAACTACAAACATCAGTTTATTTTATTGAGAAGTTATGCAATGAATCAAAACAAAGAATATGAATTTGGGTAGAAATGGAGTCAGTTTTCAATTTTTTATTTTTTAACTAATACAAATGCAAAAAATACAACATATATTTGTATTCAGCTCAGATATATTTATATTTAGACAGTACTTTCACTACAAGTACATCTGCTAATCTTTTTGGGTTATTTGTCTGCCAGAATATATGAACAGAAATTTATAGCTCCTGACTGTGACCAAGTTATCTTAACAGACAAATATGCTTTGATATAATTTAAGTACATTAATTATCTTTCCAAGTCACAATTATGCTCTACTTTGTTTTGGTCTGTCACATAAACCTCTAATAAAATACAATGAAAGTTGTAGTTGCATTGCTCTGTGTTAAATGTGAAAAGGTTCCAGGGTATAAATATGTTCCTATGTTGAGTTTACTTTACCTCAAGGCTCTTAAGCCAAAGTACATGAAGAGCTCCTTCCCAAGAGTTTCCACACCGGTGTACTGACATCCAGACAAACTGTGGAAGACGTTCGTGTCTGTGTTGTTTTTCTAAAAAGATACAGCAGCTTGATTAACACTTAACACTGGTACTGAGTGACCAACTGCATTTTTCATAACCTTTCATTGTCAAAAAGCAGCTCACACAATAAAACATTTCACATTGCATTGTTAGAAAAAAAAAAGAATATTTGTTGTGCTGAAGTTACTCAATACTACACTAAAATGAATGGGGCACATTTAAGAGAAGAGGAAAACATTTAGTTTTATTCTTAGCTGTGGTTTAGGGTTTTGCTTATTTCTTAAAACTTACTATCATAAAATGTGTATTTCTTTTTAACATAGAAAGTACTACTGGATTAGCGCTTCTGTTTCTATTTTGTGCAACTGCTTTGTTTTCTCAAACCCGAGTCGGTCTTGGCAGATAGCGGCTCACAGTGAGCCTGGTTCTGGTTTCTCCCTGTAAAAGGGGAGTTTTCCTCTCCACTGTCGCTGCATGCTCCCCTGGAGGAGTGAATGCTGCAATCTTTTGGGTTTCCTTAGATCAAAAACATTTTTCACCAACTTGAGTACTTAAGTTCACTATGTTGTTTATCATTTGGAATGGATGTACGACTGGACAAAATTTACTTTATTATTGATTTTTTTTTATGCATACTGATCTTAATTAATATTGTAATTAGCTGTGTTATTGGACACTCCGAGACTAAAATAAGTTCAATCTTTCTCAAATGTGATTAACAGAAAATTCCCTCAGCAAAAGTACTCCCTATAAGTTACTGCAGGAACACTGTCTGTGGCTGAAATTGTCACAAATTGAGAAATTTGTGACAATATTCATGTTTTGGAGAAGATTAAAAAAAAAAACCAAACTGTTAGCTGAGAGTTAGTCATGTAGCTATGCTCATGCGGTGTTGCATTGTGGGTAATCAAATGGTATCTGAATCATTAAATTTGATCCCCAGCAAATTTAATGATTTGCTGTAACATTTCTCTGTAACATTTCTTTTTCTTTAAAACTTCCAAGTCACTAACAGGAATAAATATAGCTTTTATGTGCCATGCATTTTAAATTTAGCCAGATAAATGAGGGTTACAGAGTGAACCAATGTTGAAACTCAGGCCGCCAACTTACAGCTGACGCAGTCAAAGTGCCCCTCACTTCCTGCACTTTCTGACCCGTTCGGACCTTCGAGCGAATCTTCTCTCCGTTTAACGTGCAGCCTGGACCTTCCACCATCCTGCTGAACACAACCCGGAACCAGCCGAACTAATTCAGAACCAGATAAAGTTCAAATACCCACTAAAAGTTCAGATAAGCAGCTCCTAAGCGTTTGTTTGCCCGCCATAAGATTCACAGGCGCGCATGCGTAGTGTGGTTCATAGTATTCTCCTGATGGAAATATTAAAGGTACAGTAACCGATTTTTCCGGCATACAAATTTTTACTTATTTGTCACGTTTAAATGTTTCAGATGGTCGAATAAATGTTAATACCAGACAAGGATAACCCGAGTAAACTGAAAATGTGGTTCTCAGATAATTATATAAATTATGACGACATATATTTATAATTTTTATTCATTTGTATTTGATCCAATTTATGCATAATAAAAAAAGAATTTTACAGTGAGCAAAGACGCCGATTAAAGTCCAATTTCCTCATCTTAATATTACCTTACAAATGCACAATTTATGGTAAATATGAGCAATTGCCTTTAAATTTCACTTGAGGGCGATGTTGTACCATTGTTAGGCCTGAATTTGCAGACAGTATAGATAGATAGATAGATAGATAGATAGATAGATAGATAGATAGATAGATAGATAGATAGATAGATAGATAGATAGATAGATAGATAGATAGATAGATAGATAGATAGATAGATAGACAGATAGATGTTTCTTATGCAGTTTTAAGATTTGTTTTAATTCATGTTCTCCAGTCAAGTGTTCAGCCATGGCACAGACATTTTGCTTTTTAAAACCAGCTGCTCTCTCCATTCAGCTCTAATGTACGAACCTAAAAGCAGCATATTCCTGCAGGGTTCTGTTCTCCCACAAGGTGTCACATACCAAAGAATAAAGGGCAGCGACCATGTGATCTCACCTAATTAGAGTCACAGCTGGTTCAGATTCAGGCTGAGTCTTTGAACCTTCAGAGCATCACAAAAGAAACATTACTTTCCAAAAAAAATGACAACTTGAAAACAATAAAATGAAAGCCTGAACAGCAAGATCATGTGCCTCCACAGAAAAAGTCACAAGGAGAGACTCAGGGAGAATATAATGAGCGATATTCTTTTTAAACAGTATATTTTAAGTACCCTTAGATGCAAATGTGCCTTGTCACATTCACTTTAAATAATGCACATCTTCTGAGAAACGTAGCAGTACATACTAAATTTGAGATACATTTGAAGAATACATGACAGTACCATAAGAATTTAAAAAGCACATGATTGTTTTGTTTCTAAAATAAATATATTTTTCCTCTACAATACACCACTTAAATGTATATTGATCACACGCCTAATTATCTGATTTAATTAACTTTGATTAAATTGCAGGCAATTAGCTGAAAGGCTTTTCCATTTCTGAGGCACAAAATGTGAGTCATAAAGGACCGTAGAGGCAAGCTCAGGTGTGAGCACTTTGACTGAATGTGCTTGTATGACAGGCTAACACAGCAACTTAAGTCCTCAAATTTAATTAAAGCTTTTAAGTCTCTTAACAGATTTGTCTAATTATCTCAAGACCAGAAAAAAACCTTCTCTCATTCTGCTAATAGCCTTTTCCTAATTGTTCTAATGAGTCTTCTAATTGTTAAATAAAACCTTAGAGTTGCAGCTAATGTTTCTCAGGATGTTCTCAGAGCAAACGTATATGCTATTCTCATTTGTTTTATTCTGTTGGTTCAGTTGCAAAATAAATAAAAAAACATACAGTAAGTAATCTGTATTTTAAAATCACTGTTGTATGCTGGATAAATGCTAAAGTCAAATATCACTTTCTTTTTATAGAACGATTTGCAGTCAACTAAGCTGCTTTGATTATCATTAGGACCAAACTACTGATTGCATGCTTTGTTGGTTCACCACAAAAAGCCTTGAAAATCATACGTCCACGCTTTAATCATTTTAACTGTGAGCATTTTTAATTACATTAAACTGCACGGGAAGCAAAAAAAAAAGTCCAGTTGCTTCTGTGGAGGAGGGAAGCTTAACTGCAGATGGAGATGTGTTGCTATGCAACTGGGATTTCATCACCAGGGTCACATTTGACTGTCTGTCTCCAGCAGCTTGGCAGGATGTGATGACTGCTAATAATGCTATTTTTAAAGCATTTTATTTATCTATTAAATCTCAATATTTTCTAAGTGACATAATGCAGCAGAATCATTTACGGTTTATGTATGCCGTTTAGGAAATGGGTTACTTATGACCAACAAAGATCTGTAAATCTAGTGTCTCTAAAAATATCTGTATCAGGTAGGTAAAAATAATATTTATAACACAAAATGAAACTCATAGAATGTAAGAAAGAGTGGAAAAGTCAAATGTTCCACCCACAACTCAGGCTCATTTACCAGAGCTCTGATTATATAAAGACATAAACACATAAATAGAAGGAGGAAGCTGCCAACGCCTTCCTATAGGATGAAATGTTCAACTTAATTTTTTATCTCAGACCGAGTCTTAGAGATCATCTTTTATATTTATTATTAAAGGCTCAACATGCATTCATAATCATGTCCCAGAGGCTGGTGCCTGTGTCCAGAATCCACTGGGAAAGAGGCAGGACAACACAGACAACAAGGCACACTCTCATACTTCTAGGAATTTTAGAGTAACCAGTTGGCCTAACATTTGTATTTTTGGACTGTAGGAGGAAGCTGGAGTATCCAGAAAAATCCACACATTCTCATGGAGAACATTCCAACTCCATCCAGACCCCAAGCTGGGATTTGAACCATGGACCTTCTTGCTGCAAGGCAACAGTCTAACTGTGCTATGCAGCACACAAAACTGCATTAGGTAACTATTAATATATATATTAAACAATAAACACAAGTTAAAACTATCACTATGTCTTGACAGTGTAATAAGAGACATAATCTGGGAATATATTGAGCTCACCTGCATTGTCTCTGCTGTCCTACTGCCATCTGCAGAAATACACCATTTGGTCAGAGACAACCAAACAGAGCCAGAATGGCTCATGTGTGGACTGCAGTAAATTCCCCCTATAAAAGATCTCTGATGATCTGACCTAATCAAAGAACACCACTAGGATTATGAAACATTTTCAGGAGAGACTCAGGAACATGAAACCAACATCCTCTAAATATTCCAAGGAGCTGAGGTTGACAATGTGTTGATGTGGTGTGAAGACCCAGAAGTTATTGGACTGTCCTCACACTCTGCTTATGATTGGTTTCAGAGTCGCTGCAGGAACGCGTCCTGAAACACTGACTCTTCACACTGACTCTTCACACCTCTCCATGGACATTTTGAATTCAGTAACCAGGTAAACGGAACCACAGTAACAAATCAAAAGCACCAGACTGGAGCAACTTTCTGGCTCAGGCTGGTAAATTGTGAACTTCTTTTAGGACAATGCATTTAACATTATTGCTCCTATTTTCTATTTGTAATGTACTTAATGATATTAAAATAAATGTTTTAGAGTCCAGAGAAAACTGTCCATTTATTGCAAAACAATAAAATTGCAACAAACTTTCATACATAATTTTTTTTAAAATAAATGTTATATTTTTTATAACTTGAAAGATGCTCATATGATAAATTATTTAGTCATAATGGGAGAATTAGAAGGCACCAAAACAAAAAGATTTTTCTGGAAAGGTTTTAGTAACAAAAAAAAATCTCTGGTAAGAAAGCAGATTTACCAACAAAAAAAAAGCCAAGTTTTATTTTTTGGCTTTATTTCATCCAGCACAAAATGGCTGCAAGAAAAGAAATGAATACATGTAGGATGTTGTGAAGAGATCTACCCTCTAGATGGCAGTATTTCCATTTTAATTTAGCTTCATTCTCCCCTGGTAAGGATTGGATGAAAATACATTCCTCATCTCCATCACTGACACCAGGCTTTATTTTTCACTGGGGACTCGGCAGAACATGACTGTATTAGTATAAATCAAAGTGTTTGGCTCGTTAGGATCATCTGAAAGCTGCTGGTGTCACAAGGAGAACTTAGACTTTAGCTTAAATCATTATTTTAACTCTATTACCCTCTCATAGTGCATCACAGACTGAGTCTGATTTAATAATGGCACATTTAATTGGATATAAATAATGACATCCGCAGTTAAAGAATCCAAGCACTGTCAGTGAGAGCATAAAATCAGCCTTTGATCAGAATGAAAAGCTAAGGTGTTCCCTTGCTGAAGGACGTGTTAGCAAGACATAAACGAGGTTCCTGTAATGCAGATCATATCTCATCTCCAAAAAGCCATGAGAACATGAAGCTGTGGGCAAAGAAAATCAGCTCTTTCCAGCATTGTTCTTGTTTTGTTCAGTAAGGGCAATTATTTCACAGTTTTTTCACAGATATTTCATGTTTTAGATAAGCAAACAGGATTATGCTGAACGGCCTCTGGCCAACAGGAAACATGGAAGGAAATAAAAGCAGCAAGCTTAAAGTGAAGATAAATAACTACAAAGCTTTCCTTTAGTTAACATATATATACCTGATTTGGCGTGTTTGAACCCAGTGCATTAATTAAAACAAGCAAAGCAAAACAAATACAAGCACTTTATGTGTTATATTATATTTATAACGATTGCAACATTAGTTGTAGAGTTAATTTGCCAATTCACTGTGCAACTGTAACATTTTCTAAATAAATTGAATCAAAAAATAAATAAAAAAATTGCAGTTGAAATAAACTTTCTAAAATGAAAGGAGAGAAAGTTTGAGCCATGCTGACATTTTCCTCAGAAACAGAAATGCCTTGCATGCCTCCCTCTTTATTTCAGGGAAAATACCATCAGTAATTGCATTTTATCCCAGGGAGGATTTTTGTGAAGCTCTTTATTTATTAATTCAAACAAACCAAGCCCTGCCAAATCACACTGATTGATTAAGTAAATATTTCTTATGATAATTTGATGTTTCAGCGACTTATTTTTGAAAATTTTTTCATCAAACTTCTTTGTCTTAGGCTTATTCTTAGGCTCATTGATCATCACTAACATCTTAAGTCCCTAAGGCAGTATTGGCACTTTAATATTTAATTTCATGTTAGTAACACACCTTCTTTTAATATTTATAATTTCCATGCAAAAAAAGAGAAAAAAATTGTTATCTTATACTCAGTTAAGGTACTTGTAATATTTCCACATTGGGTTTTATTTACAATGATTTTGTCAAAAACTGAAAGAAGTTTTATAGTCCATGATGCAGCGGGAGAGGAGACGACACATGGAGGACAAATAGATGAATCTGAAAGGATGAATTAAGATGCTGTAGTGTTTCAAAAATTGAAGGAGGAGTTGAGGTTTGGGTGTAGATCCAGTGTTGAGGATGGAGATGTCACAATGAGGAAAGAAGAATGATGATGCAAAGAAGGACACCCTGATTACACCCTGAAATTTTTCATGTTTTTCAATATTGAAATCTTATTGAAGATAAAATACTTTTCAAGATTGTTTTCATCCTAAAATTTGTGGTTAACATTAAGAATAAATGTAAAGCCTAAAACATGTGTTACATAATTCACAACCTAAGCAGGAAACTCTGCAACACAACACTGTTGCTGTGGCAGGAAATAATCACAATCAACAGATAAGGTGCAGAGTTTTTCTAAGCTCAAAATGTATATTTTAGAAGATAAAAGGGCCAAGAAGCTAAGAAGTAGCAGTATGTCACAGCTGCTATGAAATCTCATAAAAAAGACAAAAAGTTGCAATTCCTGATTTCATCAGTTTTGTCAAAATAAAGATTTTGTGCAGGAAAATATATTTTTTATTCTCAGTCTGATGTAAATATCCGTTTCAATACTTATTTATTTGATTAGTGATTAGCTATTATACTTAAATAAAACATGGAAACTTTAGATTTAATCATTATTTCACAACAGTTGTAACACAGGTGCACGCACACATGCACATCTCAGCATGAACTCCTTCTTTGACCATGTGAATTATTGTCATGCATAAGAATTACCTTGCTGTTTCTTATGCAAGTAAAATATAATTACACACTTACTTCAACAACACAAAGCAATCAGTCACGACTGCATAAGTGCCACAGGAACACCTTCCATTCTGTCATTGCTGTATAGTCTCTGTTTCTCATCTCTCAGGTAATCATTCACCCAGGGGTGGAGACACTTATGCTGCATGGTCACTATTTTGCCTGTTGCATAGCTGAGCACAAGTAATCCTTTGATTTGAAACCTTGGGTTTTGGGAGGCGGCTGTGTTCTCAGCATCTTCTCTGCCTCAGGCGGTGCTTGAGTTCTATTATTTATCACTGAGCATGGCGGGGCGCTGAAGGGAAGACGGAGGGGAAAACAAGGCTCAGACTCACAAAGAAGGCAGAGAATCTGAGAGAATCCAAGTGGCAGGGTGACTTTTAATTGAAATATCATTCCTTTGGCATCATTACGTCTCAAGCAGTGCGATTCTTTAAGGGGATATTAGCTGATGTACAACGACTAGCATTCCCATTTCAAACGGTACAATGAGATTGTTGTTAAGCACCAGGAAGTGCTTTATTTAGCTGTGGTAGATTACAGAATATCCTGAGTGCAATCAGTTATTTTCCCTCCGTTTATCAACTTGTATAAAGCAGTTTAGTAATCCCACGGCCAGCAGTGTTCCCTAAATAAAACTGTTTTTCTCATTTTTAAGAGCAGTTACTGATCGATGCCCTAAAGATGAAGCTGTTTCTTCACTTAAGATTTGATTGGATCACATTTTCACAATGGCAGTCGCAAACTGATGACATCAGGCCGTGCCTCACTCAAACACATTCTGCTTACCTTTCATTTTGATTTTCTTCAAATAATTGTTGGATTAAACTGTCAGCATGACTGAAATACTCTTTCTAGAAGGATTATCATAAGTGATGAAAAACGTCAAAAGGAAAATGATTACAATGAATTCATGATTCCCAGCCTCTACCTAGAGTCTAGCGGCCAGACGGTGGCTGAACTGGTCCAAAGGTCAAATTCCTCCAACTAGAGTTTTAACCCTGGATCATTCATTTCCTTGGGAATTAATACATACAATGTCCTTATATAAACTAAAAATAATAAGAATGCTTGCTTGCTTCGTAAAACCTTAAATGCAAACAAACCAATATATTGTTTGCAAAAAACCCACAGGCCTGTAAATTTCCAGGCCTGTACACTTGCAGACCTGCATGATCAATAATGTATTTCCTGTCTAAAGGAAACCAAAGATTTGCTACTTAATTCATTCTAAATTTGTATATTTTGATATGACTTATGGGCTGCCCAGTGGCGCAGTTGGTAGAGCTGTTGCCTTGCAGCAAGAAGGTTCTGGGTTCGATTCCTGGCCCCGGTCTTTCTGCATGGAGTTTGCATGTTCTCCCTGTGCATGGTGGGTTCTCTCCGGGTACTCCGGCTTCCTCCCACAGTCCAAAAACATGACTGTCAGGTTAATTGGCCTTTCCAAATTCTCCCTAGGTGTGTGTGTGCATGTTTGTTTGTCCTGTCTGTCTCTGTGTTGCCCTGCGACAGACTGGCGACCTGTCCAGGTGACCCCGCCTCCCGCCCGGAACGTTAGCTGGGGATAGGCACCAGCAACCCCCCCGACCCCTGTAAGGGACAAGGGAGTATAGAAAATGGATGGATGGATATGACTCATGCATCCATTGGTGATTCTTAAGGTGACAGAATTGTTAAAACATCATCACTAGTGTCCAGAAAGATTAAACATATAGTTTAAAATAATTTGTTTAATTATACTTAAGGAAATTTCTGTTTGTCTTATAGATTTTGACTCAAATTGAGGTCAAACACATTTCAGTAGCTTTCTTCTATTAAATTCAAATAAATGTAATGATGTAAGAAGCTAAATATCAGGTGTGATGCATAAACAATGTAATTAAAAAATGTAATGAGTAAGTTGCTTCTGTATAACAAATTCAGTATTTAAAATATGGTAATCAGATTAAAAAATAATGACTAAGATCCTAATGGTAGGAAAAAACTGGAGGAAACAAAATGTGAGTTGGTCCATTAGTGTCAGCATCTTTCTCCTGAAACACAAGTAATGAACTAATTATCTCCTAATTTTCAACAGAAACTGTGGCAGAAGAGTTTGTTGCCTGACTGAAACTGCTTTGTGCCTAAATAAACGTTAAATGATAAATTATTGATTTTACAGCCTGACTGTACATATTATCAGACTGCTTGCTAGGAGAATCAATGTGCTGCCTGCACCTCTGCATGTGAGCTTCCACCCACACTAAAGTATAATAAGCATGGGTCTCTTGTCTCTGAGCTGAAGTTAAACTGAATCTATCCCTCACTGTGACCCCCATGTTGGTTGTGCTATTTCCTCAGTGGCCGTCTAAAAATGCATAAGCAAATTGCAAAATAAGTTTAGAACTTCTAAGTAAGTGAACAAATAGAAAAACCACCAGCTGTAAATGCATTCTGTAATCCATATGCATCCAGGTATAATTGTTCTCCAGAGTCGGCAGTAATGACTCGGGTTTAGAACGTAAATAAGTCCTGCGGTGTGCTGACAAAGACAAATGACACAGTCTTTATCCAACTCTTAGCCCTTATGTTTTGGGTCTCTGGTCTCCTCTGGGCCTCCAGCTGAGCCACTACATTACATTTTCTCAAGCTCATGTCCAAGATTTCTGTCTTGAGCCTGTGATAGAGGAGAGGCAAAGGGAGCTTACAGAGAAAAAAGCTGCTCTAATTGTCTAATTGGCCACTTGTGTTCTCCAGCGTGTGGAAATGTCCTGGTAGGATCTTGGTAATGGCCTTTCTCTCACACAGGTGCTGCCCCAGCGGAACTGAAGGAACTTCATCTTAGTCTTCCTTCAGTGGTCAGTTGTGTTTTCCTCTAATATTATGATTTAAATTTTGCCCAGGTGGTTTTTGCTGTTGCTTCCCGTTAATTAGAACAACACTGCTCTATCGTAATTTAAATAATGGATGTCAAACGTAACACTGTTTGATTTCTGTTATACAATCAAAGTACAATTTTTAAAGAATCATTTGGCCTCGTCCACACAGAGATGGTTTTAGTTGTAAAGTTTCTTATCTGAATCTACACAGATTCATTATTATGAGGGAACAAAAACCATCCGTTTTGAAATTAGGTCCCAGTGTGGATAAATTAAATGTTTCCTTGTGTTGATGTGAGCTTAGTCTTTTTTTTTATTTTCTTCCACAGGAAAAAAAAGCATATTCAGAAGGCATCTACAAAAATCATAAATGTTATTTACAAGTATGCAAAATCTGTACACACATTTTCATTTTACTTTGGTTTGAAAGATGTCTTCATAGTGAGCTTTTATCTGCCAAGTAATACAAAGAAAAGAAGACAGCATAGAATGAATGACAAGCTAGAATCCTCTCAGACGTCTCAGAAACTGATGCTCTGGAAGCAGACAGAATTATACTTGAGATGAATATCAATGGGAAGTCAAACAAGTTATCTGCACTCAGATGTCAGAGACCACAACAGATCAGTCAGTTCAGCACAGAGCAGAATGAAACTGACACAAGGCTAAACTTAATAGTCTGCAACTGAGTAAAATGTATTAGGTAAACAGGTATACTTAACAATAGTCAGCCGTAAACTGCATAAACAAATCATCTTTTCTCACAACAGAAGTTTGACTTAAATGTTTAAAATGTTTAGCAACAAAATTGTTTTGCTGGTCCAAAATGGTTATTAAACCATTGCAGTTTTTTTTTCTTTATTGCATAAATGCTTTTTCACTTTTGACTAAAATGATTTCAGTATCTTCCAGTTCAAAGCTATTTTGTTTTAATAGTTAGTGTCTGTTTAATAGTTAGTGTGCTCCGTCTGTCCTGCCAAGTTCGACCAAATGGAGCTCTTCAATGACCACATGCGAATGCATGTCTCCGATGAATAAGTACAAATAAAAAAAACAGCCCAAACCATGATGTTCCCACCTGCTAACTTCACTTCCAGTGTTCTGTTTTGATCCATTCTTCCTCCAAACACAGTGTGTGTGTAACCACACAGAGCTTTGACCTCATTTGACCAGACTATATTCTCCCAGCATTTCCCTGGCTTGTCCAAATCTCCCACAGCAAACTTCAATCAAGCTTCATCATGCTTGTGTAGTAAGGTCATTTGTGGTTCAGTTCATTGCTTATTTTCTCCATGGAAAAACAGGATCTAATATTTTCAGGTTGTCCTGAAATTCTCTGAGTGCTCCTTGCTCTTGGAAAACTTTTAATTATCCTTTTGACTCCTGACATAAGTGCCTTTTACATGATGAAATGATATTGTTCCAATTCAGTCTCCAGTGGGATTCGGAGGAACATACATAAATTTAGAAATTCAGCAGGAATCATTGACATTAGAAGACTTTATAGCACTGTTTTATGAGGGTCTCTTTACTTTTGCTTACCTGCTGTTGCTGTAGCTGACTGGTTTCCACATAGCAGGAGTGCTTTCGAAGTGCTGACCAATTTCAGCTGGTTTCTTGGTGAAATAGGGGGAAAATCTGCTCAGACAGTCCCAGCATGGATCCTTTCTGAAATTAAGAATTATTCAAGACTTGAGAAAAAGTCTCCTTGTGTTTGAGCTTAACAAACTGAGATAACTCACACCAGAAAGGCCACAGAGGAAGTTCACTACTTTACTGAAAAGAATTCAGTAACACATGATGCAATTTTAAACAATTTTTACAACGTTTTATTAGTGATTTCATTAGCCATTATCATCTCTCACTGTTGTCTCTGTGTACTTTTTAGATTGTAAACCTAGTTTCAAGCTACCAACATTTCCAAATTATCTGCTCTTCCTGGCATAATCCTCCATGACTATAAACCAGTTGGATTACAGTCAGTTACTGTTGGATTACTTTCTGTTGCTCCAAGAATCCTCTACTCAGTTTGAGTTACTAGGACACTGTGGCAGAACATCTATTGCTGTGAATGCTTGGAAAACAGGCCAAAGTCAGTCTATGTTGTATTTTCTCTGTTCACTGCAGGCTCTACCCATTTCTTTAAAGTTTAAGCAGTCTGCTGAATCTAAAAACAAAATCCACTGATGTATTTAAGACAGTTGATATACAATTTAAGAGATTACTATAAAAATTGTATTGTATAAGTACGTAACAATTTCTTTGCACTAAGTCCAGTCAATATATGACCATCAGCAACACAGAACCAGATCAGTGGCCTGATATTCAATCCAACAATGACATCAGTATCGGATCTGGCACCAAAAATGGATCTGGTTGGTTCTGTTACCTGTAAAATAAGAGCAATATTTCCCTTTTTATGACTGGCAATCTATTCACTGATATGTTTGTGATATCTGTGCAAAAAGACATTCAGAAGCAAGTAAAAAGACGTGTACATAATGCATCATATCTAAGCTTCTGAAGGCAGAAATATATCATAGATAAAACATCAATGAGCAAGAACTATGAAACTAGTGCATATAATTAGACTGACTCTTCCATTTTTAAATGCATTTAGAGTTTCTGCCTCAGTAATGTGAAGGATTAAAAAGGAAAGAGTGAGAGAAGCAATGAAGAAATGAACATGGAGAACAGTCTAAATATGACTAAGTCCAGAAGAGTCCAGAAGGGTGACATAAAAACTTTGCAGCCTTCAGAGCACCTGTAAATCGTCTGACTGCTTTTATGCTGAAACCTCTTGGTAAGCACAGCCATAAAGGATTCAGAGAGGAAAACACAGACAGAAAGTTGGTGTGGGAGGAAATTTATCTCCAGACCAGACAGCAGATATTCAACAAGGTCTCAATCATATCCAGGCATTTTAATGGACACAGTCACCCACAGGCAGAACATTTGTAATGTCAGAGATTGCAGGAGAAAAACTGAAATGTGTTATATTATCTTACAGATTGAGCAGAATTCTCTTCTGCTGTTCCTCTGGTTGAACTTGTTTTTATTTTTAGCCATGTTTTCTGCTTCTTAAATGGAATTTCCCATTTTGTTTGGATGGCTTCCTGTAGGAGCTCTCTTGGCAGAAAGATTTTGTAGAAAAGACATTAGTGCCATCAGCTCTCAGTTGCCTGGTAACCCTTTATGTAGTCTCAGGTTAGACACTGCAAGCTCACAATTATCAGCCTTTTCCTCTGGAGTTTAAAACCTTGGAGTTTATCTCTATCAAACTGCCTCTCAAATGTTCCAGTTATGGCGTATTATATGAACCGTTATTCCAAAGAGGTTAAAACACACCACTAGTTCAAGTCATGCAAAACTGCTTTAATATCCTCATACTTTTAATCCATATCTGCTTTTGGTCTTGTGGTAAATTTGTCAAAGCTGTGGAGAAATGGATTTCTCTATTTTAAATAATGTGAATAGTATGGTCATGTTAAACCATAAAGTTAAACCATAAAATATCCTCAACCACTATAGACACTGTGTGCTAAAGACAAAAGGCTATCTGTCTGTCTGCCTGTCTATCTTTCTGTTCTGTTACTTAGTCGTCCTGCTAAGCTATGCAGTTTCTCTGTATGCACTGATGAAGTTTCACTCACCTCAGCATGCTGAGGCTTGAAGTGGCCATCAAGGTAGGGGAGTAACCGATTCAGCTGTTTTGTGTTAAGCAGAGAACTTCAGCACATGGAAAATGTTTAGTGTTGCTGGATGAAAGAGACAGAAAAAAAATAACTTTGTTTTTTTCACATAGAAATGATAAAACTTTCACATCCAACATCCCAACACACATTCAATATAGACTAGCTAAAAACATCCATCATTGCCACATGCGTATTTCATATACATGACAGGAGTAACGTTATGGAGGATGATATTCCACAAAATATTTTAAGCTTTTTTTTTCATTGAAACTGCTGAAGTCGAAATGCTCTTTTACCTTTTCTGAAGTGTTTCAGGCTTATTCTGCCTTGTATTTGGCCACTTACTCATCTTCATTTTCTGTAATCTGATCTGTGAGAAAGAATGTTTGATGCCTAACTTCATGTCTTGGGTCATCATTTCACCTGACATGTTTATTGTTACATATTTTATGATTTCTTGATGTATGACTTTTTTATCCTTCCCAAATGCTACATTCCTAAAAGACAGAAGAAGCCAGGATGTGCTGTTTGCTGCTGTATCTTCTCTGTTACCATACCATGAAGAGTAAATCCCTCACTGTAAGATGGCACTGCGATCCCTTCCAACCGCTGCACCTCCAGGCAGCTTTCCTGTCATTTATGCTCCGCCTGTGGGTGATCTTCACATTCACAGACTCTGCTTTTAGAGAGTTTCTCCTTGTGCACTTGCCAGGATGCTTATTACCATAGCAACACAATCTCTCACAGAGCAATAGGAGAGCTTTCAACAAACAAGAAGCCTGTTGCAGCAATCATTTTCAGAAATACTGGATCAATGGCAGAAGTCACTTTATTTGTAGGCATTTGGAAAAGGGGTGTGTATATTGTATCAAAATACTATATTTAGCTTATCTAGTTCACTTTTGCGTAAAGGCCTTTTAAAAACTTCCAACTTCTTTCTTTCTTTATATATAAAGCATCGAGTCTTATGTGATATATTAAATTGTTAAATGTTTGGAAAGAACATTTCTTTTTGAAATTTTCTCAGCATTAGAAAGGACATTTTGCTTATTTTCCTTTCAAAGTTGCACAGATGTGGCCAAGCAGTGGCCAGCGCTCCAGTGGTCAAAGGTGTGGCTAGCAACAGGAAAGAGTTTGTTTTAATATGTCCACTTGGAAAATCCTCAGGGGAAATATCATGGATTCTGCTGCAGATGTTTCACTCTGTTTGTGTGCTTGGAATTGGGGTTTGGCCCTTTTGATCTAAGAAAAAAAAATGTACCGCAGGGGTTTGCTGCACTGATGAGTCAAAGTTCTGTTCAGAGCGAATTAGGAACCCTTCCCACCTCCGGATTTTCCCAGTTTCCCTGCAGAGTGTACCTTCTGTGATCAGGGATGTGGGAATACCGCAGCCCATCGCCTTGATCCATCTCTGTCTTGGCACAACCTGTGACCATTTGGCATCTCCAATGGAAACACTCTGTCTGTGCCAACAGCGACAGACCACCAACCTGCATGCTTCCTCCCACAGAGTTCATTTTTATTTTGTCTCTGCTCTATAATCAGTCTGTTATGCCTGTGTTGTCTAACCACACACTAAATCTTTAACAATAACAAATACTTGCATTTCAGGCACTGAATATGAATACGTGTAAAAGAATAATGGGCAGAGAAACATAAAGTAACATAAACATAAAAGCACAAGTTGAACGTATTGGCTAGTTAAAGCTGCAGTATGTAACTTTCAGGTTGTTGTTTTATGTATTTGCTGAAACGGTCACTGTGTCATTACAGTATAATATGAAACAGATAATCTGTGATATAATTGAGCTCTTTTGCTTGATCCCAGAAGCAATATAACTTGCTTCTGGGACCAAGATAACTAGAAGCAATCAAACAAAGTCAGGAGGAGGATCTCAGTGTTGTCAATCATGCTTATGTGCGCAACGCTAACCGCTTTGCTCTCTGCTATGTTACAGCTTCTTCCTGATAGCAGAGTTTGCAAGGAATGGGATGGCTAGTTAGCATAGCCAACAATATGGTGAATAAAAGGTTTTCCTGGAACAGTAAGTTGTTTCTCTGCCATTAGTGCATTGAGCAACACATACACAAGCTTGTTAGGCAGCTCTAAAACCCTCCTGGTGTAACTGCATGGTGTAATTCAGTTACATCAGTTTTCAGAGCTGGGATGTGAACTTCTGGGGTGCATCAAAATGCACTGCTGTCTTTTTTTTCTCCCTGGAGAGTCAGGACTGTTTTGAGCCTAGCCAAGCTTCCATAGGGAGGTCATGATGGTTTGTTATCATGGTTGCAGCACCCTGGGGCCCTGAGAGTGAAAAGGGAGAACATGGAACAGCAGTGACAGCTCAGCCCTCAGGTCTGATGTCTGCACCTTAGCTTCATTACAAAACACCTGCACCAAACTTTAAGAGGTTCTTAAAGGCAGGAAAGGTTCCGGCTCTGTTAACTGTTTGGAACTCAATAATCATAGTGTCATTACAAAAAACAGAGCAGACTGACATTCCTTTTCCTGTGTTTGTTAAGAGTGGCTTGCTCAGGAGATATTCCCATGGGAAACTGAGTGATTGAAAAGGAGACCCCACAGGGCACATCTGTCCTGCCTTCAAGGTTAATGTCTGCAAAGGAGTGTGTTTGAGATGCTGTGCATGGCAGCATTCACATGCATGTTGCATTCTGCTTTCATATCGCCAAGCTTTGAACTTTAGCTTTTTGTAGATGTGTATAACCTTTGCCTCATGAATCTATTTATTGCTGAAAATTGCATTTTGTTTTAAATCTGTCACTATAACACAAAATGCTCAAGCACTGACCGTGTGAAAGCATTTCACGCTGCAGCTAATTGACTGAGTGAGTCACTGTTTCTCTTCTCACATCTTTAAAATGCAAACCAGAACTTATCTCATCCATAATATATTTCTTCAGCAAATAAAGCCTCCTACCGCACATCCACTAGGATGTGAATTAGCCTGCCAAGTTGGAACCTTTTTAAATGAAAACTGAAATTACCTTAACCACAGTTATGCTAAGGATGTCTATTACCAGGGTCTATGTGTGTGAGCTACTGAAACCTCAGGCATCATTAGACATCGCAAAGACCCCAAACACATCTGGTGGTAAAAGTTTTATCAGCTACAGAGAATAAATAATTGTTTTGTGGGTAAAATAATTACAAACTGAGTCATTCACCACAGAAGCTGAAAGTCCAGACCTCACAAGCTCTTTAACTCTACAGGCTACGGTTGCTTGGGCTGAGCGCAGCATGAGCTTAACACTAAGGAGCCAATAAAAGCAGCCACATTTAGGCTGCTGCTCCTTGCTGTTCAGGCACTTGCAGATGAAAATGAGCTTCTTTGTGATGCACAACCTGCCAGATGAACCTAAAAAACAGAGCAAAAAACATTTTTTTTTGGAAAATTTTAAATTTCTGCTAGTTAAACGGCTTAAAAATACAGTTTACCAACTCTATGTGTAACTCTCTTAAAAGTAAATGAGGTGGACTAGCAGCGCTAGCATGTCATAAGGCTGTCATACAGCAACAGTCTTCAGTCAGAGGTCTCTTAAGATTGTTGCAAGACTGACTGCTACTGGAGAGCTTTCATGCCACAGCATCACCATCCATGACTGTTTGAAAAAGCTTGGATGGTATTAGTTATGACATTTAATTTCTCATTGCAATAAAATGTTAGAATTTTAAGTTGAATTGAAAAACCTGATCTGAATTCATTTAGCTCAGGGTAAAATGTTACAAAGGAGAGGCAGTTAAAGCTATCCTGTCATTCTGATTGATTTCGCAGCACAGAAATGCTGCTTTAAAAAGCAGCTGTGCTTGAAATCATTCTTCTTTTGTCTATCATCATTACCCCTAAGATTTCATCACTGCTTTTCATCAAAAGGGTTTTACAGAAAAGAAGATTGCTGTTGTTAATATCACACCCAAATCATTTATTTATCAAATCATCAAGTATGCCAGAGAAAATCCCAAGACTCTCCCCTTAAGAGGATTCAAAGAGAATGACAGTCCAAAGATTGGTCAGTAATGGAAGGAAGGTGGAAGTGTGTCGAGCAGGCAGAGTCTGAGAGTCTGAGAGGTTGAGAGGCTGAGAGGTTGAGAGTCTGAGAGGCTGAGAGTCTGAGAGTCTGAGAGGCTGAGAGGCTGAGAGGCTGAGAGGCTGAGAGGCTGAGAGGCTGAGAGGCTGAGAGGCTGAGAGGCTGAGAGGCTGTCCTGATAGCTGGAAGGACAGCAAGAAGCAACTTCTCCTCAGAAAAAAACATAAAGTCTGACATTCTGCAAGAAGTACCAGCACTGGACTGTAGATCTGGAAAGAGAAGAGTAGAAAATGAATGCTGGCATGAGTCCAGTGACAGTGAAGCAATGTGGGTTAATTTGTTGTTCAAGGAAATGGGTTTGATCTCAACTCTGCATACAATAAGTGCTGCAGACTGAAAGTTGTTTAAAGTATCATTCAGGAGCAGTTTGTGATCCAGAAAGAAAACAGTGATGAACAAAGTATGATGCAGTTCCACGTCTTTAGGCAAAAGTGACCAAATTGTGGCTCATGGAATAAAAGACAGACTTTGTATTCATGTCCTGATAACTTCCTGGTTTTCAATCTGTCCAGAAACTGTGAAAGATGCAAAAAACAAAAACAAAGAGACAACTCCAATCAGTGGCAAACCTCCTGGAGATGCATTGGAATGGCAGGACATGTTTACTAAAGCAAAAAGTTTACTTTTTCCCTTTTTCTCTACAGTCTTTTTCATTGCTTTTTATTTGATCAGAGTGTTAAGATGCTGTTTTTCTGTCTGTTTGTTTGGACTGAGCTCATCAGCTGCTGTCCTGTAACCGCGGTGATTAGGCTCAGCTCCTGCGCTGATGTCAGTTTAATGGCCTTTTATAGCATCAGCTGTCTAACCCTGGTTGAAAATGATCTGACTGAATTTATTCTTGTTTTCAAAGATTAGTTGTTTGATGTAACCAGCTTCTTGTCTAACAGCAGAAGCACATCACAGATCTGGAGGTCGTGTTGTACAGCCTGAACCTTTTTTGAGACAGTACTTGAGGGAGACTCTTTCAGACAAAAGAGCAAATATGTGTCTTTGTCTTGTTGGTGAATTCTCTATTTATGTATTTTATAGTTTTATAATGTTTGATGTTGTCCAAGTGAATCTTTAGGGGCATTTTTATGTGAAAACTTGATTTGGGGTTTAAAAAACTGTGTGGATGACTAAACACCCGTTTATCTCATGAATAAAATGAGCTTAAAGTCGAGGCGCCTTTAGATTCAGGGCGACTCTTTTATCACTAAAGGATTAAAGATAAGCAGAAAGATGTGAATGCAAACCAGAACACAATGTGATGTGACAAACATGGGCAAGGAACAAGGACAGACTGGCCTGGGATAAAAGACTGCATGGAACTACTGACAAAAAAAGAAAATGATGCAAGTATTACAGAAACCTTTGCATGAATTGCAGTAACAGAGTTTTCTGTTTCATTTATTTTCTATGCGCTTTGTAATATATTCTGGTCCATTTTACCTAAAAATACTTTAAATCTTGATTTACAGCTTAAGACACGCAATTTACCTTCTTAAAACAGTAAAGCAATGTTATGAAACACAAGACAAGAAAAAGCTCGGCTTGAGTGGCAATTCGGTGCGAGAAGTTAATCTAACAAACAATATTAGGACGGAGATTGCTGGAGTATCTGGTGAGCAGCTATAGATGCATGGAGACAACAGATAAACTCCATGCAGAAAGTCCAGGAGCTTCTGGCTGGACGGCGGCAGTGCGAACCGCTGCAGAACATGATGGACTGTGTTTGAAAAATGATTTTTCTCTCAGCATGTTACAGTTACAGATGTTGGTTCCTGTCAAGGTCAGTCTCTGCCGTGGTACCAAACATTAAACACAATGGCAAAAACATGCAAAGCAAGGAGAATAATGCAGAGGAAATTCAAAAGATGACAGAGATTTGGCTGGTGTAAATTCCCAGCTTTCATGTTGCCGACCGTTTGATTTTAGAAGAAACATGTTCAAACATTAGTTTTCCTTCCCTTAATGGTAGACTGTTTGCCTATTGTTTATAAGATTATATGATTTGAAAGTTTATTTTACCATCACTCAGGATTTATTTGAAATATGTGTCCAGATTTTTGAGAAGCAATCAGAGAAAAGTTCACTTCCACCTTCCTAAATGAAACTGTCTGTAACAGTCTGTAACTTCTGTAATAGTTTGTGTTATTTGCTTGACTGATTTTACTCAAAGCTGCACTTGAAGTCGTGATGTTGGGTGTTCCTCTTTAATGTACCTTGCATAATTATGAGTGATGTTTCTTTTGAGGTTTTCCAGAAGCTGAATGACTGGAGAGCGTGCAGGAAAGAAACGGACTCATGTCATCCTCTGTGGCTGGTCTCTAAGTTTGCAGACCTCAGTTACTAGTGAGTAAACTGACCCCGGTTGTTGTGATTCCTCCCCCCCATGACCACATCAGTCACGCCGATCTTTAAAGATCTGCCCTGGCAGTGCCTCGACATGAATGAGACATTTAGTGGAGTCCTGACTTGGACCTGTGTGGAGCCTCCCTTGTGGTCTGTGACCCTCGTTTCAAACGGAGCAGGAAGAAAAGAAAACAGGATGTGTGAACCGCTCCACTCTGGCTATTTGTCCGGGTGACTCAAAATGAGGTAATGAGGCAGATGCAGGCTTTCAAAAAGGAGAATAATTTATTAATACCTAAAATATTAAAAATTAACAGGTTTTTATGCAATGTTTTATTTCTTTACCATCTCTTCTGTGAAAGCACCATTTATATAAAACTGTTATTTATGTTAAAATCAGATAAAACGTTTCACTGGCACAGATTCACAGTAATACACACCATCAGAAATAACTTCTCTGTCCTCAAAATGATTCAGGAATATTTAATTTTGAAGGGGAGAGGATTTATTTAAATTCGCAGAATGGTTTTTGGAAAACTTTAAGATAAAATTTCTGAACTTTTTGTTTCTTGTAAATGTATAGATAATATTGTTTATGTAGCTTTTTTCCTATTTTCATGACTTTAAACCTGTTTCTGTGATAACAATATACTTTAATCAGTAAGAAATATTGCAATAATCTTTCTAGGGCAGCTGCACTTCACTGATAACCCACTTATACCATGATTTTTTCCCTGATTTTAAACTTTTTTCTGCAAGCGTTTAAGCAAAAGCTACATCAATTTTGCACAGATTGCAACAGATGAGTCTGCAGTCAGCATGATTGGAAATACACTTTTAACACAAAGAAAGGAAACTTTACTGTCAAATAAATGTTTCTCAAACTTAATGAAGGGAGAAGGGCTATAACGTTCTGGAGAACTTTAAGTTTGGTGATATAAAATGGGTTATGTGAACCGAACCACAGCGATGCGTGATGAGCAGCAGGAGACATGAAGCAGCTCAGCTGGTGGTTTGACTCGACCTGTCAGGCTGTTTTGGACTTTGTGGCTTCAGTGAAAACCAGGCTGCATAAACCTGAACTTGAGTCCTGGTTGAATGATGGAATTTCAGCTGCCAGGATCTTCCAGCCGAGAAGTCATGGAGAAAAGGATAAAATGCAGGAATCATTTCAGATATTACTGAGCTGCTGCAGTCAATATCAGACAACAGTAAAAACCACCTGAAAAAACACATTAAATGTGTTGATTTTACTCTGTTTTGTTTTTGTGTAATTTTATCTGTTTTTCTCTCTGTTATATTTCTCAAGAAGACCTGGAATTTCTTTTAATTCATCTTAATCTCTTTTTCATGTGTGCCACTTTGATCCAGTACAAAGTTGCTTTTATAATTAAATCTGAACTGGATTGAATGAAACTGATGAGCAGCTAAAAGACGTCCATGAAGTTAAACACTTAAACCCGACACATAAACCTCAGTTCAGTTCACAGTTGCACAGAAATTTTACATGTTTCCATTGCGGTATTTTAAATAGTGTTCAATACAAACTGATTAGTTTTCTTTTAGAATTGCATTTTACTTGGTTCTTTCCCATCATTTTTATTGGAAAAAGCTTCAGAATTTTAAACACCACATTCCAAAATATTAACTGCACTCTTTGTCCTTTCATACTCAGGATTTATCTAGAGCCCGAATCACAAAGTGTCTTGGCTCCAGAAACCAGAATCTTTCAGTCACCATGCTTCCCAAATGTCATAAACAAAATGATAACATGCTGTTTCCATACAAAAACCTCTCATTTAAAACATAAACCTCTGTGGTGATATTTGAGAAACAGACCATGGCGTTCCATTTAAGGAGCTAAAGCAACTCTTAAACTCCAGCCCATTTTCATTCCCAAGGCATTGCAAGCTACTTATTCTTCAAAGTGAGTAATCTCTGAAACCGCACAGTGTGTCCTTTGGCTCTGAAGACATGATCGCATCAGGTGCAGCAACATTTGACATTGATTTAAAATTTTCATTTGGAGGCTGAAGCGCTGGAAACAAAATGAATTGCTGGACTTTAATCTTGGATATGGTGAAATGTTCTTGTTTGACTGTCGCTCTCTGGATTTCTATTCCTTCAAAAATGATAGCTTGTTTCTTCCTCAGAAATGTTTGGTTCTACCTCAGAACTGTAGCTGCTTATATTTTTGAAAATAAATTCTGCATTACTCATTTGCTTGCTGTATAAAATAAGTCTACGGGGTTGCAAGTTCCAGTTCCTCTGCAAGTTGAAAACCACACATCTCTTTTCACAAGTAAACAGTTTTGATTAGTTAATTATAACACATTAAAAAGTGTATACAATTATTCCCTTTGTATTTCATACAAGGTTCTGGATGGAATCTTTGCATTCTGCTATCCCTGTATATCTGATGCACAAGCAACATCTGAAAACAAAGCTGCTTCTCTTGTCACACCGTAGATTCATTTTTATTTTAAAAAATATATATCTCATTGGATGCTGGAAAGGACTAATGTCACATGCAAGTTGTACTAAAAGCAAACCTAAAAATACCATCTCAGTCCAAAACATGCTGCAGCAGCACAGACGTCCCCAACACTAATGTCAGCGTCCACAGGCCACAAAGAACTTTTCAAAAACGTTCCAAAAACAACCATGGATGGTCAATGATTCCCTGGAGGCTGAATGGGTACAAAAGCACTTTGCACCAAACTTAAATAACAAATTAAAAACTACGACTATCTTCTGTGTTGAGCTCATATGTCTATGCATTCAAATATCTAGCAGCAAGAAGACTGGGAATGTTGCATATTTTGTTGATACATGATTTTTGATTAACATTTGATTCAGCTAACTGTACCCTAAGATTAACTGGATTTAAAAAATGATTGAGTCCTGTAGATTTTATCTAGCAGCTCTGAGCTCAACACCACACACAAATGCAAAAATAATATTTTAAAGTAGTGATGAAAAGAATAAAAATATTTTGTCACTGGAAAAAATAAAATTGCATTTCCTTCATGACAAATTTGACAGTTTATTGATGCTGTGAATCATTGCTCTGCAGGCTCATCTCCATAAAAAATCCACCACAACAACCACAACAATTTCAACCATTCTATTTAAAATGACGATGGAGAAAATGAAGAAGAGAAGTTTCCTGACATTCCCAGCACCGATGTGTCACAAAGACTGTGGAGAGATATCTGTCTGTAATCACTGAAGAGTGAGGATCCAAATCTCTGGGGGCCAAATGAAGCTCAAAGGTGAATGATTATCTGCAAATGTCTTGAAGTTTATTGTAACATTTTACCTCCTCTGCTCTTCCAGGAAGAATGAAGGAAACACATGCATGTCATCTATGAAGTCAGAACATGTCACTCCTTCCCATGGTGTGTTTATATTAAAATGCATGTAATATGTAGAGAATAGACAATTTCCACAGAGAAATGTACAACAAGTTACAGTTGTTCTTCAAAGATGTTGCACTTTTAAATGACCTCCAGAGGAGATTGATTCTGAACTTGTTGCCACTATAAGGCAATTTCTGCAAACACAGGAGCCAGTAAAGTGGTTTGTGATTATAATTAAACAGCTGAAAGAAAAAGTTGTAATCCATGTCAATATGTTTGTACTACAGGTGACTGAATTTGGTATTCAGGCACACAGGCTCTTGCTCAGGTTTTTTGTGCTTTTAAAGTATCATTAGACCTCAACCACAAAACACATATTATAGTCAGATTTTGCAGTGAAACTTTTCTCCAGTGTAAAAAAACCCTTTAGGTTCACTTTTGTTTTTGAAGGAACTTTGTAGTGCATGAAAGAAAACATCTGAAAACAATGTATTCTTTAATGCTGGAGTGCTCTGGAATTGCACCTAAGGAGAAAACAATCATCCTGCATGATAGTTTTGTTTGTGCAAAATCTTTTGCAGCCTGAGGCAACAGTACAGTTTTATACAGTATCCACTGAGTCATATTTTTGTAAAGGACATGATGAATCTATTCCTCTGGGCTCTACAGCAGACAGAGATTGGAAACTGTGTTGCTTTTTTATCCATACCAGAAATGTTCACACTGAGTGAAAACTAAAGAGCAAACGACACAACGTTCCATCCAAATGAAGCACATGAATTCACACATGTGATTTACAAAATGTTGCACCAAAGAAAAGGTTTATATTCTTACTGCTTTAACCTGGAGTTGCTGCAGATTCAGAGCTTCAACTTCGAAAGTTGAAGCTCCTGAAACAAGTTAAATGTTTCATTTCAGAAGTATTTCTGAGAATTAGTATAGAAATGGAAACATGACTCATCTGTGGAAGAATGTCTGTCAGCATTTGGACAGAACAAGTCTGTCCAAATGACTTTTGCGAAACTTCTTATTATGTAGTATTTATAATATCATTAATTAATTCAATGTATCCACTTTTATACCTGCACGCGCCAAAGCAAAGTATTTTTATTCTTATAGCAAGTCTAAAATGAAAAATGCTCAGAAATATGCAGCATGTGTGTACTGTAGCCTGCAGCTGATTGGTCCTCAACAGAGAAGCAAAGACAGAGGAAGCCTGGAAGTGTCAACTGTTGGATTATAGCTACAAACTTCCTCACACACTTATAAATCCACAAACACAGTCCAGAGCCAAACCAACTGACCACGACGCGTCACATCCTGCGCCAATGCAGTGAGGTTTCCTTTGCAAAGTAACACTGCCACAGCCAAGGAAAGGCCGCCTGTTTAATGTCCGAAAAGCCACAGTGGGAGCCGGCGGGCTTATGCAGTAGCATCTGGCCTCGCCTGAGATGCCTGCCAGGGTGGACAGCATGAGAATAATTGGCCAGGACAGCAATGTGTGAGATGGACAAATGAGTACCTCCTCCTGGGTGACCTGATGGCCAAAAGAAAAAGGAACAACACTTCTCTGGGCGCAATAAAGCACTTTAGCAACAGACTGGCTGAATTAACACATGCAGAACATTTAGAATTATGACTATAAATGTGCAAAAATTTCCTCTGATTTTCAGTAAATGTTTCTAAGTATTTGAGTAATTAACTATTTTACTGTTTTTAATTCGAATCTTCTGCGCAAAGCCATTATTGTTAGCCAAGTTACGAAATTTACTGAGAGTAATGATGACAAATCTCTGCAGCAGCACTCAGAGTGAAACTTTCAGTATTTAGGAGAAAGTTTGTTCAGGGGGTTCAGAAAGACACAGAAGTTTTAAACTCCTCCAGTCATTCTTCACACAATAGAATACACTCTGTCTGAAAAAATATGCTTTATCCTTTAAAAAAAGGGTTGTACTGAATACACACATGGGAAAGAGACATTTCTAAACCCTTTGTCCTCTGAGTTCCTAATTGTGAGAATGTTAACTCATGTATAGCAATAAACTCAAACACTTTCATTCATAAAATCCTGAAAAAAAATACTGGTGTTTGGAGATCATTTATTTCAACACAACATTGCTTGGATCAGTGAGTACCTTACTGACTGTGTGTGTAAGCAGGTGATCAGCAGCAGGAGCGCCACAGGGCTCTGAACTCTCACCGTTCATTTTCACTCTGACGTCCAGCACAAAACAGACTCCTGTCTGCCTGCTAATGTCTAATTTAGAGGAACCACAAGAAGTTCAAATTCAAGCAGAAATTGAAACATTTATTTTTTAAGCTCAGTATTAGAAAATACATAAACAGTTAAATAACTTTGGTGTTCAAATAAAAAAAAAACAATGAAATTTCAAAGTAAAAATGACTAAAAGTAGAAAATGAAAACTAATTCTACTGTACATCAAAGACATAGCAAACAAGGCACATTGTAACTAAATTCCCTTTCATTAGAAATAAATATTTATTATGAACAATCATTCTGCAAAAACAACACAATGCAATATATTCCTCAAGCAAGCAGAGTTGATATGGATCACAGACGTTTCTAGGCAATGTCCCACCGGTTCAAAATTCACAACAAGCCCTCCTTGAAAATCTTTGGTATAAAAATGAAAACTGAAAAAAATATTTACACATAATGTCATTGTATGCCACTGCATTTTGCCACTCATGATCTGTAGCGAAGCTCAAAGATGGTAAAGGAAAACAGGCAGACACAACCGCTTGGTGAAAAACATGAAACTGTGGGAGTTAAGCAGCTGGAGGCAGCTCACTCACAGAGGCAAGAAGCACTTAAAGAAGATGCTGCAGTAAATGTAACAGTCCACACTGAATGAAAACAACGCTGTCTCCGGCTCTGGAGCTGGTTAGTAATAGTCCACATTTGCTCCAGTGATTTTTCTCTCCTCTAAAATACACTCAGAGCATACTATTTGTATTCCCCAATGGTCACATCCAAACCGAAGATTTATTAGATTCCAGTCTGTTCTGCTGTCCAATTAGTGAAAGGACAAGAGTATGAAAGAAGAATCTTGTTAGCTCCCCAATGGAAGTGGATGAGATTGAGAACGGCAGCAGAGTTCATGTCTGATGTTCTGGTGCTGCTGTTGGCAGCTGCCATGCAGATCTGAGGTCAGTCCTGGTCGTCTTTACAGACACAGGAACACTCTTCATGGTGCTCCAAGGCCACGTCCGTCATGGACTTCTGCAGGCTTCTCCCTCCACCTCGATGTCTCAACAGAAGAACCTGTTGAGAAGAAGCATCAGCTAAAGCAGATTTCTGTTTTTATCTACTGAAAAGCATGGGCATAAATCATTTCTAAGCTATCTGGAGTGAATAAAATACAAACAATATAAATTTATTTCCTTCATAAAAAGCATTAAAAGATTCCAAACTTAGATTTGATTATTGATCAGAGGTGCTTTTGCTGAATGCAATTAAAAACATGAATTGAAAATGAAAAATGAAAAAATGAACTGACTAAGTTGGCACACAATAAAATGATCAATAACGTTAATTTGAAGAGTTTTCCTGTATGCAGCTTTGACATGTCATGGTTGGTTAGCAGAGAAATGTAAAACTGTAATAGCAGCACAGTTCAATTAAATTTAAATTAGAAAACAATGTTTGACGCAGCGGACAGAGAAAAAAAGAACATTTCTTGGGCTCAAAAGAAGGAAGAATAAAAGGGGATCAGGTATCCAATCGTATTTCTACCCTAACGAGTCAAGAGGTCAGGGGTTACAAGTTAACATGTTCACATGACAAGTTAACATACTTCCATCAACATTAAGCATTAAAATGTACTCCATCAAACACCTTTTATATATTTTTATCAGGGGTGCCAATATTTCTTTTAACACATTATGATTTTATATAAAACACTTGAGAAATGAAAATCTTTTATTGTTTCTGAGTTTGAATGTGTGATGAGTTTTTCTTTATCAATTTTTATGTTGTTATTCGGGTACGCCTTGTGAATTATCCCATACCTTCTTTTTAGGTTTACCAGGTAATAAAAGGTGGATAAGTCTTAAAGCTTAATCTCTGAAGTGATGATTACCTCGTGGTATTTCTTTGTGACCCTTGCTGGCACACACTGGCAGTCAGTGCAGCGATGAGAGCAGCAGGCACAGTTTCCACCACAGCGCTTTACAAGGAGGCAGCTGGGCCAGAAAATGACATCTGTCCTTTTCAGCTCCTCTCGCAAAGACACTGAGTAGTTGCGTGGCGTGCAGCTGTACAGCCGAACTTCCTCCCTCAGCAGATTGAGATCGGATCCTTCTCAAAGACACAGAAGAAGTTCCAGAATAACCTCGGTGCAAAATATTTATCTGAGTTTCAAAGCAGAGTCGAAACGTACGGTGGAGTTTACAAAGCTTACATTCAGATTCTGTCTTAGTTTTCATTCTTTTCACGTATTTATTTTGTTTTATTTTAGCAAGGTTTTAAACATGTTTCTAGAGCAGAAAGTGAAATCTAGAAGATGAAGAGCTCCACCTCTGGCCTTCCTGTTGAGGATGAACGACTTCCCCAACACATGCCACGTGGGTTTGTACAGCTCCTCCATATCCAGCTGCCATCGCTCCGGCTCCAGATACTTCATGACGTCCTCCACTGTGCTGAGCAGCGCCACCGCCTCCAGCAGCTCCTCTACACCCTGCAGGGACGGAGGGGGCTGCGTGGTCGCCTCCGGCTCTGATGCTCTCTGCACAAAAAACCACTAAACACATCAATCTGCTCCATATTCATGATGATTCAGTGACAATCTTTAACAGTTAAGACAATCTGACCTTACCTCCTATAAGTTGTCTACAAAAACTGATTATCCTTTCATGTGAAAAGGAATAAAAATGTGAAAAGTATTTAAAATGTTGATATTTTAGTATTTGTCAACTGCTTGTCATTGTCAGTTCAAACATATGGATATGTTTAATGTTTAACATACAAATAAAAATATGCTTAATGTTTAAAGATGGAAACTGAAAATAAACTTAACACAAAAAGTTAAACAATCTTTGTGAGTCACATTTTAATGAACCAAAGTTCTGCTGTGATACTTTATACTTTTACACAACTTCAGCAGGCCATTCGATTCGGTTCACTTTTAATTATATGTGATGTTCACTTTAAAAGATAACTTTAGAAAATGATTGTAAAGCATTAAAATGTAACTGATTCAGTGATTATTTATCAAAGCTTCAGATTATTTTTTTTTTCTTCTTTTATTGGAATTTTTTCTTTGGTTAAAAAAATCATCCAAGTTTTCATGACTGAAATTAGCGACCAGTCAGAGGTGGCTGGGATTATTCAGAAATTAACATGTAGAACCAGCCAGGTTCATTTTGAAGTCTTTGAACAGTTTGCAGAGGCAATCTCATCCTTTTCTCTCTCACGGATTTAATCTTTTTATGTTATGTGTTTCCAACACATAGAAGAGCTTTCCCGTTGATAATTTCCAGGAATTTGATGTTCTTAACACTTCAGTTTTATCTGATTATTGAATATTAAATATTATTTATTTCACAATTTACATTATCCCTGACAAAAAAGACATTCAGAATATTTCTAGATACATATAACAGTGACTATATTCAAAATGCTGCATCTCCGAAGACAGGACAGCAATATGAAATAATGAGAGAATTTTATTAAGCTGTCAAATGTCATTACATCTCTTTCGCCTCCTCTGCCCACTTTGCATAGCAGCTTGTTGTTGTGCCTCTGAATGGCTGACAGTGTTATTTGTTTCCAGCTCTCGGTTCTTCTGGCTCCAACAAACTCACACATAAGATTGATAACTTGGCTTTGGTCCTCCCACAACAGCAGAGGCTGATTTCAGTCCCGTTCAAGCAAAAAGTCACATCGCTGGCTTCTTTTCTCTAATCTGACTGACATGTAAAAGGAAACATTGTCACAAGTATTTAAGACACTTCTTGCAGCTGTGCCTAAAAGCTTTTGGAAAGGAAAGGAAAAAAACTTAAGGGGATTGAAAAGACATTTCTGGGAACCAATATGGCCACTAAATAATTCATACAGCTAAATTAGTAATGAAGAAATGCTGCTTGGAAATGTGCAAATTTAAAATAAAAAAAAGTGCCGATATTTGTGGATTTATCTCTATTTAATCTGAAGATTACAAACTAATATTTGAATCAATCTAGGCATGAAATAAAAAATACCAGCATGTCCAGTCAGAGATTTCTTTAAGAGCTCTGTAATACTGACAGCTACAGGAGCTTTTAGAGGTTGACAAAATATTGCTGAATTGAATTGGATTAAGTTGAAATACATAAGACTTATTAAAAAAACACTGGATCAGAATTTTGCACTATAAACTGTATCTATTTTTACTTGTATTGTTTTGTCTTCTGGGAAAAGAACTTCTGACATGACATGATAAGTAGTAACAAGTAAGGAAGGGCAAAGGTCATTTACAGCTCGTGGATGTCAATGATGCAACCACAGCATCAGGATTAGCTTCAGGATTAGCTTCCTTTTAAAACATGTCAGTTTATTAGACACATTTGAAACGCCTCATTTTCAGTTATGACCTTTAAAATCAGTCAGGGTGCATCTATGGGAACAATAGAAAATTAAAATCAAGACAAAAGCAACACAAGGTAAATGGACTGAAGTAAGGTGAGTGAAATAACCTTTAACTTTGGCTTGGAGCAGATTGAGAAACAGCAAGATGATTTGACTTTACAAGCAGAAATGACAGATGTACACAGACCCACTGGCCCACCGGCCAGCTCAGGGTGTCAAAGGTCAAATGAAAAACAGAAGAAAATCCATGGAAGAACATGCTTGCTTAATTCTGTCAGACACTTTAGATATAAAAAGCATCTTGTAGTAATCAGTCAGGTGTATTATATTACTAATTCGATTTGATAGGCCCAATTCTCAACAAATGTTTCTCTTTAAAAAATAATCATTTTAATTTGTAATCTGCCAGTGTAATAAATAGATACTAAAAAGCCATAAAGAGTGACAGCAGGGGTATTTCTGTGGTTTAGTTAGTTTAGTTGGTTGTATCAAGTTGAACGTTTTCTTTTATGGGGCCAGAATGAAAGTGGAACAGTTTGCCCTCTGACCCCACAGAACAGGCCCGATTCCAAGCGGTGCTCCACACTCGGTGTTCTTCTCATGCGAAAGCATATAATCTTATTCCTGGTAGCTGAAATGACAGGTTCAACTGACCATGTTGAGATGACAATTCTGAAATAGCATCCTGGGAGAGCTCTGGAAAACAATATATTCTTCTTTCACATGCAGCTGCAAACCACTTCCTTGCACAAGAAAACTTTGAGTAAGCATCAAGGTTTTCTGTGCACAAAAAAGTATTTTACTTTCATTCACTACACATAATTAACTGTAATTAAGGTCAGTGTAGAAACAGACCTTAGTTTAATCATGGCAAAGAAAACTCCTGCATTGATTTTTAGCTGAGATTGACTTCAGCTTTTTCAAAAGCTTCTGTGTTTGTTTTCTACTCGAGTATAGATTTTATGAGCCCTGCGCAGCATGCGCCACTATTTAAATAAACATGAGTTTGTTCTGTCTCTGCTGTGTACAACTCTGTTTTATCCTTTAAAAAGCAAGCCAGTTGAGTGATCGTTTGGGCCGGCGGATCAGTGCCGCTCAGTTCTGGATTGAGACCTCAGCACCCCGAGACAATGATGTATGTTTTGTTTGCTCCCTTAACCCACGACGCCCACCACTCAGCGCCCGTCACGCTCCATTCAACAGCCCCCTTCTCCTCTGTGTTTAAACAACCTTTTTGCCTCGACTGTTTCTTTTTCTTCTTAAAATCTCTTCCTGTGGATTACAGACTGGGTTTTATTTTTTTCTTCCCATTCCCTGGAAGTGGTAGGGTGGAATCATTGCTTGTTTAAATATAAACTACGGAGCTGGCCTCTGCATGGCATGAGGTTCCAGTAGCTGCTGGTTGACCACAGAGGAAACACAGAGCGCTGCTGTTCAGCGAGCTCCTCCTCTGTTGGACATGGGTTCAAAGGGGAGACAAACTGAGCGTTCGAAGCCCAAAGCTTTCCTTTTCTCCCAAATGGTTTCCTGCACCTTTAACAGTTTGACTATGAAAGAAAAACTTTGTGTCGAATGACGGAGTTATTCGCTGTTTTAATGCCATTTTAGTAATGGAGATAAATCATTTGAAATTGTCCATAGATTGTCCTTGTAGCTGCAGTCATGCTGTGTTTTTTGTTGAAGATTTTGGTGAATCATTTTGATGAATAATTTTTACATGGATCTAAGCAAGAAGAAAGGAAGCAGATTTTGTAAAGCATCAGGTCCAGTCATGCAAAATGTTAAAAGTTTAGAAACATGGACGTTTCATTCATTTTTGCTTTTAAGAATTGTTTGAACCATTCAGTTTTGGTATAAATGAACATAAAACAGCCGATTCAGTGAATTTTAAAAGCATAATTTAGTGGGAATATTCTCTAATCCACTCAGGTTTATAGCTATACAGGCTCACAAATACACATGCACACACACCTGAGTAACATACGTCCCCCAGCCAGTTGGTGGAAAACTCCCAACTTTTAACCATACTTAAATTTTCAGTGGGGTTGAGTGAATAGAGAAGCTGAATATTTGTCTGCTTTATCTATTCTAAAACCTGCTTTGATGCATGTTGGATGCATGTTGGATGCATGTTGGATGGATGTTGGATGCATTTTGGATGCATGTTGGATGCATTTTGGATGCATGTTGGATGGATGTTGGATGCATGTTGGATGCATGTTGGATGGATGTTGGATGGATGTTGGATGCATTTTGGATGCATGTTGGATGGATGCTGGATGGATGTTCGAACTATCCTGCTGCTCAGGTGGATGGAAGAAGAAAAGAAATGTTCATCTGATGACAGAATGCATTTTCACATCCTACAATCTTTTATTCTTTTTGCATATTTAATAATTTTCTTGACCATTTTGGATGAAAGTTTAGTGCTCTCTACAGTCTTTGAGTGTCACTAAGTGGTTATTGATTCACTAGAGGAATCATAAAATAGTTCAGACTTTTCTGCTGTGTCATTAAAATCCTTCTGCATACTGAGGTAAATGAGTTTTCATCCCAGCAGAGATCCTCGTGTGACTCTGGATGAGTTTGGTTAATGTTCTGATGTTACTGGGAGATTTGAGTTGCACCTGCATTAGCTGTGTTGCAGGTGTTGTCTTTCTGGATCATAATTCTGGAAATCCACAATCATAAATAACTTTTTTTGATTAATACATCGACTTTCTGTGGAGCTTGAAAGCAGTGATAAGTTTATTTCTGGATTAATTATCAAATGTTAAAACTTTTGACCCAACAAACAAGCGAGTTCGATCGAAACATAGCCTGTTACTGAATCCTCACTGTAGCAACAAGTAACAGTGCAGGCTTTTATCTTCTTCTGAAAGTTTCAATGCCCTGCACTTTTATCAGTGTGAAGTACACCATGACCTCTGTATCATTTTTATAATATCCACAAATTCCTTCTTAGTTCATGTTCCTGTCATAAATCTTCATGTGGGATTTAATGTAGAAAGACTGCTGAGGCGACAATAAAAAAAAGCATAAGAAGCAGAATAAAAGTTACATAAGTATTAGAATGCACTACCAGTAACCCTATCTGCTTACGCTCGATTCATCCAGTAAGGATTAATACATAACTTTATTTACTTAAAGCAGGTAAACTGAATAGGACAGGCTGAAACGTGGCCGTTGTCTCTTAAGTTTATCTCTGGGTTTAAACCGGGACAAAAGGACCTGGAGCATGCGTCGACGTGTGTGGTCTGCAGTTCACAGGGAAAAAAAGTTGCAGAGGAACAAAAATAAATGCAAAGATGACAGACAAAGACAAAAATCAACTGATCCATCTATAGGTAAACTGTTCAAATTGCATCTAATGTTTTCTTCTTTTTTCATTTTATTTAAACATTTTTACATTCTTTGTGAGATTAGAGTGAAAAAATCTACTCACTTTAAAAGTGTGCACACAGAGTTCACACACTCAGATTATCTGAGTTTGTGAGATAGTTTGAATTGCATAAAATATAAAGTAAGTCACCAAAGAGGTGACTTACTTTATATTCAGCTTTGGCAAAGCCTACGAGAACAGAGCAAACGTGATTTATTTCAGTGAAGTTACATATGGCTAAAGCGTGTAACACCAGATACCTTTTATCTCAGCCTGCTGAATAAATCCCCTCATGAGAATCTGTTTTGTTAAAAGAAATCCTACGTTTATGTTGTTTAGTATACCCAAACAACATAAACTTCAGATTGTATTAGTCATACAGGTGATTTCTAAAAGCAAATGTCAAGTAAATTGTTTTCACTAATTGCCTTGCAGCACATGTTGACGTTGTTTCATTTATTTGACTGTGCTTTTGTAAATGTGCGCAGTTCTGTAGGATCTGGTCATCTTTACAGCTGTAATAAATGGAAGTACATGAACCAGATGTTGCTACATTCCAACATAACTTCAACACAATTTCTCCCCAATGATACATAAAACCTTAGGACCAGAGAGCCAGAAATAGATTATTGCAAATCAAAGCACCATGTGGGGTATACCAAGCAGATGATTTTTCATTGTGCATACACAGAGTGACATCGCTCATTGTCGGGTGAATTCCCTGGCTGGGCATAAAGCGGTTTAGGTGCCCACAATGATCATTCTTCAACTCCTGTTCGCTGATATTTTACCTACCACAGGAAGCAGAGAGTAGTGGAGGCAGAATCCTGGCTCAGAGGGGAAGTATTCATCTGATATGAAGCGGACAATAACTTGGCTGCCTCTGGATTTTTGACTTGTTGGTGCAGATTGTGACCCACACCAACGACCCAGGATCGTCTTCTCAGTGGGATCCTCTATTTCCACAAAGTCATACCTGGGAAAGTGGGACAGAAAATAGTAGAAAGTCATAATAATACTGTTCTTGACAAAACCCAGTAAGTTCAGGACATATAACAAATCAGTTCCATCAACGTTCCAGAAATGTTCCAGGAAAGTTGAAGAAAAGTTTGCAGTAGATGCTGGAAATAGACTGGTGAGTTCTGTGGCAGCACATATTAAGTTAAAACTGTCTACAAATGTTCAGGAAGGTTCCAAGAAAGTACATGGCAAGTTTCAAAGTACCTAATAAAGTTTCCAAAAATATCTTTCTTTTAATTTTGGATAAATTTCAACAAACTTACAGAAAGTATCTGCTAACTTTGGGAAAGGTTCTGTAAAATAACCTCAAGGTTTCTGGAAAGCATTGACTGTTTAAGTATTTTGAGTAGCATCAATAAAAAAAGATTTTTTTTGTTTGCCGAATTGCATTGATTAATTGGAACTTGATCAATAATTGCTGACACATTGGATCTTCCCTATAAACAAAAAATATGCTAAGAGTATTTCTAGAGTAATAAAGGTTGATTTAGCATTAATATTTTTGCTTTTTACTTAAAGTGAAGCATAACTTCTATAAACTATTATGTAGCTCCTACTAGAGGCTGAACCAACATTTGGCTTCAAACAAAGTCGTGTACACAGACAGAAAATATCTAGCTATAACAAATAGCCTTTTTGAAGGCTGCAATAATTTCCTTTGGCTTGTTTATTTATTCTGGTAAGACAGTTTAGTTAAAATATTTAAATGATGGTGTTTTCTGGCTTTAATCATGAAAGTAAAACATCTCTTAGAATTTTGAATCCCAAAATATGGCATTCAAAAATCCCAGAGCAACCGAGGAAAGCATGATTTCCTTGGTTGCCCTGTAAAACTTTGTCACTTTGTTGTGTTTTTACACAGATTTCTCCCCACTGGCTATCTGTCAGACCCATAAGCCCATTAAACATTATAAAGTGCAGATGCTCTTAGCCCCAGTCCCGTTTCCTTTGTTGTGTTAGCGCTAACACTGAGTGTCTCCAGTTCTTGTAAACTTCAGTTCAGGAGTTCAGCATTTTATTATTTATACGCGTGTGGAGGTTGCACTGCCTCCACTTCAGCCGCCTCCGACTCCTAATCACTTTGCCATTTGTATCAACAGAAGCGCTAACCTCTCGTTTGCTGCTGCCAGTTTAGATATTTAGATTTCAGGGACATTGTTTCTTTTTCCAGCAGGTTTACGGCTCAGTTCTAAATTATTTTTACGAAGCAACTTGTTCTGACATGAGCAACGCTTTACGTTTTCTGTGAAGTTTTAATTTCCACTTTTTTAGTTGGGGATTTGCATGTACTGCAAGCTGCTGTCTGAACAAACAAAACTATCAGAAAAAGTTGTGTTGCAAAAATACACACATTTTCACTTCATTTGAAATCCATCAATTTGACCTTTTTCTGTTTTATACCTTGTGAGATGTTCCTGAAGGAAAGATTTTTTCTAAAACTTGCCACTTTGACAAATCCACAGCGCTGACAGATGGCTTATCAATTATGCAGGATTGCCTGATCATTACACACCGCCATGTGTTCAGACTCACCATGTTAAACAGTGTTTTCTCAAATTAACCAGTGCACTGACAAACTGCATCTACCAAACTTCATAAACTGTTGAGAACTGAAGAATCATTTTAAAAGGAAATTTGAAATGAAAACGATGTTTTATGCACACAGCAGTGTGCAGTAAACTGTACTTAATATTCAAAAAGCTTTCTCCTACACAGTTTTCACCTTGTCAATTATTAATAGACAAAATATCCGCCACGGCAATGACGCATATTAGCAGAACAAACACATTTTTTTTAGTCCTCTCTTTTCAGACGGAAGACAGAGGGCACAAATACATTTCTGAAAACAGTCGTGTCTGGGAGCTGCCAAGCACGACTCTGCTACCATGCCAACCAGCAGCGAGAGCAATCCCTCTTCAATATGCCTCTCCTCCAGTGGATTTGGTAAGAATGCTTTTCATCTCGCCACAGACAAACAGAATAGCAGATGAGCATCTCAACTATACAGCCCCTCTCTCACAGCTTAACACAGAGATCTTGCTCCAGGCTTGCAACCAGAGCTGAACACGTCTCCCACTGCTTGTTTGCTTTAGCCCCTGTCATTGCTGTGGATCAGTGCATGGGACACGGCACGCTTGTTTATTTGAATCACAGAGCAGTGACACGAAGGTAAATGCCTGGCATCAATAGCTTTGTGTTAGTTTTTTTCAGCTTTTTTTTTCACTGACAGTCTGAAAGGAATGTCTGAGGGGAAAAATGGTGAATGAATTTTTAAACAGATATAAAAGAAGAAACGGCCAGGAGAATATGTTGGTGCGTGAGTGAGAGCGGGTTAGAAACGGGGAAAAATTGAGAGAATGTACGAAAAGACACATTGATAAATGTTTGTAAATGTACATCCTGTCCTTCACATTCATCCAGTCTGCCATCGCTGACAGGAGTCTGCAGCTCGAGATCAGAAACCTGGTGGGTTGAAGGGGGAGAAGGTGAAAATGCTCCAGCTGATAGTGAGGAGCTGACTTCTCTGGTCCTGGAACAGGATGCTGTTATTGTCTCTTATAATGGTCTCCAAAGTCTGTGACATGTTCAAGCTGGTGAAGAAGGGACAGCACAAAAGCTGTTAGTCTGCACTGTGAATCATGGAGCAACTTTCACTCTCAGGGTTTTGACAGCAAGGCTGATGTCTTGTGTGAACAGAGACTCAGAACTGCACAGGTGTGTGGATACAGAGCTGTGTGGGTTCCTTCAGTCAGCAGCAAATAAACACATAAAAATGCAAAGTGATGTTGAGCTAAAGGCTGAGCCCATAATGAAAACTCTCAGCACAGTTTTAACAAGATTCTGGGTCAAGACCAGAACCGGAATAAAAAACATATCCTCTTATCGGCTGTATTTTGAGAACATGCTTTTTTAAAGCTTCATAGTATTTATTTCACCTCGGTGAATTGCTTTATTACAGGACCTGACAACTTTTACAAGCTCTGAGGGAAGCAGTAGTTCCATCTATCATCCATTAGAGGGCTCTCCAGGTATTTCAACCGAGCTCCCCATCCTCCCGTCTTCTCCACCTTTCCCTAACTCCACTTCTCCAGCCAGAGATTTACAGTTTATAATGCACACCAAATAAATCGATTATTAGGTATTGGGAAGTCCAATGACAGCAGAGGTGAAGCCCACCAACAATGAAAGTGGGCTCCTCAATAAAGTGGATGATATAATGTGGTATGTAGCTGTGTATTTGTGTTTATATGTTTTCAGTCGAACTATTTAGTACGCAGCTGAAATTATCGACCTCATCATATGATGGTTTGGTCATCATCATTGTGGCGTTTCGGGCTAAACAAATCACTCTGCTGGGGGAGTTTTTGATATTCAGGCCCCGATGTGGCAGCCAAAGGCAATTTCACAAATGGCCACACACCGACTTTAAATCTTTAAAGACGGACAACAATCCAGATGGGACATGCTTCGCTTTTTTTCCACCAACCAACATGCATCGAACATGACTTTGGGGAAACCACTATGTGATGGTCGCTGATCAAAACTGCTCATTTTCTAACAGATATAGCCACGTTAAGCGTGGCTATATTCATTAATATGTATTTCTTCAAAAGTGATAGTAAAGATTAACGTTTGAATTTTGAACTCAGAAGCAAAATCACTGGATGGATTATTTGATGTAAAGTTCACGGACCTTTTTAAGTATCACAGCATGCAGATGTGTTTATTGTCTTACTTGCATATTCCATCTTCAGGTTCCTCCAGACCAAATTTCTCATCAAACGTGAGCTGGATCCTCATGTTGTTGGCCGCCACCAGCCTCCAGACCAGCATGGTGTCCCTGGGATACGTGTGTGGGAAGTCTGGGCTGTGGATCATTCCCTCTCCAGACACAGTTAAGACTTTTTCCTGAACAGACTCCTGAACTCCTAGAATAGAAAGCAAATATTGGATTTATTTTGGCTTTTAACAAATTCTGGTTTGACTGACAGATCAGGTCAGATAACAGGGAATCTCTGCATGGTGCCCTGTAAAGTATTCACATCCCTCAAACCTTTAAAAAGACAAACTTCAGCATATTTTACAACTATAAGTGACAGAGCAAATAAAAAGCTACCAAGTGTGAGATCTGTACCTGAAGAAATATGCAAGCGGTACTTTTACTTTGTTTGTTTAAAAAGTACCTTATTTTCATTTATTTTATTTCTATTTTATAAATGCTATTGATTGTGAATCCTTTAAAATGTATTTTTAAATAAATATATTTGATTCTAATTCAAATGTTAATATGTTTCTCAACCCTCCCAGAACTAAAATATGTTTCTCATATTAAACTTTGCAACTATGGACACCATGAAATGGTGGCTTACATGTATGTTCATCTTTAAACACATATTACTAGGAAATTCCTTGGGTAGTTAGTAAATTGAATGTAGCATAGTCTGCTGGATTCAATAAAGCATATTTTAATCACTCAGTCTGCCAGGATTCATAGCAAAACAGCTGAAAGGGTATCTCCATCTGAAAGCCTTGCTGGTGGAAACACCACTAATAAAATTTAGTTGGCATGTTTTCATAATATCATGTGGGTTTTTTTCAAGGAGCCCCAGAAAAGCACAAAGGTGTGTGCTTTTTTTATCTCTTTACATTTTATGTATCTGGGAAAAAGATATGATAATAAAGATGATGATGATATTAAATTCATTGTGTAAATATGTTCAGTTGTCTGTCTCATTTGTGTTAGCAGATAACTAAAGAGAGTGGACATTTTCTTGCATCTGTTAAGATGCACTTATTTAATCTTATGAACGGCTTGTTGAAGAAATATTTATGTACAAACCAGAGAAAATGGAGGTCATGTAGGAAAACTAATTAAATGCTCCCAAACACTTTCATTAATTTAAAACAGGTAGAAAATTAAACAAAGCAGTTCTGTTACACCTTCCTTATAGGAAACATTACAGGCACAACAAAATAAATGCAATAAATTAAAGATTGTGAGATTCCACTGTACCATAAGTAATACCATAAATGATACATTAATTTGGAGTTTTTTAACACATCTTTACCAATAAGTCTAGAGAATGGTGTAACTGATTATTTTAAAATCAAGTATTATTTTGAGGGATGAAGTTTTGGTGATTATATAAAGACTATTATTTCTATTTTTTAGCACCTTTGTCCAAAAACTCTGGTGAAATTAGTATGAAGAACAGCAGTTGCTGAAGTTCTGATAATAATGTTATTAAAATGATCTTGTAAGAGAAATCTGGTCAGTAAAGCAATGTTAAATTTCCATTTGAATTACTTTATTTAGATTTTCTACTGCTGTAAATAATTGTATCTACATCCCCCTACCAATCGGCAATTTAGCTTAAAACAAGCTAATCTTACTAACTGCTGCTTTTATTAACAAGTTGTTTACGTGCTTTATGTACGACAGGTCCCTGTTAAGATGAATGCGTTGTGTGTCTCTAATGAGCGTTCTGTATTCTCCCAGGACTCTAATACATGTGATGATCAGAGAAGCAGGAGGAGGTTAATGGGCTCAAGCGAGGGGCTGCGCTCCTGGACGTTTGGCAGCATATTAAATGGATGAAAACCTTTTCCCCCATGCAATAAAGACACTTTTTGCTCGAGATGCATATTGAGACCCGGCTGTCTTTAATTTAATATGAACTTGATGTTGTAAGAGAATAAAAAAACACATTCATGTTAGGTTTGGCAAAAACACATATTTTATGCATCCTTTTGTTGGATAATTCAAAGGACAACAGAAATGGAAACTTATTTAGTTTTCCTAACAATTTACGCTTTTAGTTAAACAACAACAGTTATGAGAAAATTTAAACTTAACCTTCATCAGGAAGCAGATCAAGTGTAATTGCTATTATTTGTAAATCTATCAAGGAAATATGATAGTAATATTTGAGTTTGTATTAAAATATATTTTTGTTTTGTTTACTGTGTTGTTCTGGTCTTAATCTGAAACTTAAAGATCCGTCATTCACTGATTAAACAGTCCTCCTAAAAAAAACTAACTCTGGATCCCACCAGCCTCTCTTTGCATCACTTCTCCTCCCAGACGTCACATGTAACTGAGAAATGAGATGTGAAGGGCAGAGATCACCCAATGAGAAATGTTCAATGTCAACCTAAATGGACAAATACTGAACATACTGCAGATTCAATGTATGTTTCTGTGATCATTCATTTTCATTCTTTTTGGTCATAAGAGAAAAAGAGGATTATGCTGAAACATATCTGTTGTCACCCTGTTTCCCATCTTGCTCCTCATGTTAACAAATCTAAAAACGTGTCTACGAGGCTCTGGATGCAATGAAATACATTTTGTGGAGCATCAAGTCCAGTCATGTTTTTGACATGTTTCTCCTATGGTCCAACTTGATTCTGGCTTAAAGCAGGCGTCTTATTTTTTTAGTACTGGAGGTGAAAGTTCAAGGCCCTAACAATAGTCTAGCTATGTATCCAATTGGTTAAAAAATATTAATTCTGCAATCAGAACTTGTGTCAGTTTGAGCTGCTGTGGACATTCAGCATGCTGAGGTGAGCCGCTCCAAAACAGCTGGTCTTCATACAATATGATGAGATGAGTTGGCATTTGTGCTCATTTAAGCTGCATTTGCATTGATTTGGTAAGTAGTGCAGGACACATGGCATCAAAACTTTGCAACTGGTTGAGATTTTTCATACTCAGGGATAACCTGATCAGCAGAAGCTGAAAGTCCAATCCAATTTAAAGAAAACATATTTTATAAACTCTCCCAAATGTTCAAATAGTCGTTAGTTCAATTAATCACAAACTATGGCACAGTGTGTTAACTGGGGCTTCTCCAAGCATTAACATGCCAGTATTGGTGTGATGTGACAAAATGTCTGTGATATGGTCAGACGTCTAAAGCATTTTGCACAACCTGCAGATGATCCAGTAATGTTTCAGCAGGTGAAAAATAAATCACAGTAA
The DNA here is from genome assembly GCA_902982915.1 of Phalloptychus januarius. Classification (NCBI taxonomy): domain Eukaryota; kingdom Metazoa; phylum Chordata; class Actinopteri; order Cyprinodontiformes; family Poeciliidae; genus Phalloptychus; species Phalloptychus januarius. The sequence continues at coordinate 7,343,670 of CADWAE010000484.1, read as the reverse complement.
TCCAATCTTGATGAAATCAGTGCATAGATAACAATTTCCATCTAGTATTGTCAGATATTATGGAGCTCAGCAATTTTTCATAACTGATAAAAATTCATGACCAGAGACTGAACATGACCAGAGAAAGTCAAACCAGTCAAAATTTCCCCCAGGCTCCTCAGAGAAGATTTAGCAAAAGAGGCTGAAGGGCCAAGAGTTACATTATTCTGGAGAACAGAGAAGAATCTCAGCTCTCTGTAGGAAATGTAAAACAGAAAATCATGACGGTGTTGAAACTGTGTAACAACGAGGCTTGGAATACCTAAAAAATTAAAATAATAAACTAAAAGATAAACTAATGCTTTGTCGAGTCAGCAACATTCAAAGCTCTAAAACTGACGTGTTACAAAGTTCTGTGGACAATTTCTTAATATATGAAGAAATCCCCAAAGACTTGTATTAACCTGTTAGTCGGTAAAGAAGAAATCAACATTCAGTGAAGGGATGATAGAGATAGATATGGGTAATTAAAAGTAAATATGAAGTTTATTTTATATTATTTCAGGCTTTATTTTAAGAGTACAACAATTATTCTTATAACAAAACTTCATAGAGTGACTTCTGCTGAAATGATGAAGCTCTTTTTGATCCCCACTTGGAATTTCTCCTGACATTTTCTAAAAAAATAAAAAACATAAATTGGGACAGCTGAGGCATGAAGAAAACGATTCCTGAAAAATGAACCAATTCTTCTTTATTGTACATGTGTATTGTTTGGTGTTTTCATTTGGGTTTGGTGATGATCCAGCAGGGAACAGGCTGGATGTGCCAGATGCAAAGGAACACAAAGCCTGGGCATGACTTCTCAATGAACAGGCTCTTTCATAACTGCGTGAGGAGTTTGGCCTGCAGTACAAAAGGTCTCACCAAATACACGCTGCTATTTTGTGCAGAAGAACAAGCTTACCTCAAGGCTACAAAATAGATATCCAACAGCTTTAGTCTTTTTATCCCACTTTATCTTTCAAAAATGCTGCAATTTTTTATGCTATTTAATGTATTTATTGATGCAATGATGGTAAATGCATTCTGTTAAAATGTGATCTTTTTTAAAATATTTTCGACTATGGTGCATAAAGTTTCAATAAAAAATGTGATCGACAGTTTTTACACGCTTTGCTGGCTGAGGAGGAAAGAAGCTGATAGCTTTCATGTGATTAAAGTTTGGCTCTCCATCACAGTGACATGTTTTTAATTACATCTCTGTTACTGTTGGCTCTGGCAAACAATCGTCCCATGAATAATGTGAAAAGTATATGATTCTTTAATGTGTGACTCCAGAGACAGATGGTCTGAATAAAGAGGAGGTGGGAATTCCTTGTATCATTCTGAAAACATGCAGGACATTATTCCTTATTTGGCAAAAATAATAAATGCTGACAGAAAGTCTGTTTTATAAGAGTAAAAGCATCATGAAGTGAAAAACTGAGAAAACTGTTGAAGAGGAAAAAGCATGCATTATGTCTCAATGAATAGACATTCCAGACTACTTTATGGATGAAACAATGTCTAATCCAAAAGTTCTGTTAGCATGCAGCATAATCCCCACAAGCTTAACACAAATAGTTACACTGGCTTCATCTTTGGCACAGGTCATTGAGCACAAATCTCAAGAATATCTTTCAACAGATTTCTCATGGTGGATCTTTTGTTCGCCTGCATCAAAGCAGAAAGTTCTTAAAAGTGACCTTCATCCAAGCACAGCAGCAGAAAACAAACACTGATTAAAGCTGAAGGATGAAATAAACTTCTGATTTCTTGTAAGCATTAATCATGTCTTTCTTTGCAAGCCTCTGTTTGATTTATTCTGTACAGGATAAAATGTCTCCGACACGCTACCAGTCAGGAAGGATTCTGGGTGTAACGTTGCTTTGAATATGACCTCACTCTTAGGGTTAGCCAGTGTCATCTAATGATCACAGAAGCAGTCCCCTCGAGTGAATTACCTCAAACATGACTTTTCCTTGACCTACTTTCTTCCTCTGTCAGGAAAGTCGAGCCGACTATTGAGGGAGGAAGTGACTCTGAATAAATACGAGCCTATACAGTGCAGCCATTGTGCTTTGTTCACACGTTAGTGGCTGAACCAACCATGCTGTTAAACATTAACCTTTCCCCTGCCAAACTAAACAGGGATGTGTATGCAGAGAGCCACAGATCGGTGCCTATACCGTTGCCCAACAATCACCCATGCAGACTCACAGGTCTGACCCAAACAGTGATTTGCTTTCCTGCATGCCTGAACTTTAATAAATGTTCAAATAGCTTTAAGCAAATATTAACTGATACTGACCTCTGTGTCCAGACAGCTCCTAAACAACTCAGGGGAGAAATAACAACCTTTCTGAATGGGACTCATTAGGCTCAGGAAATTCACAATTCTGTATTTCATGCAGTCACTGTGGCTGATAACATTTATTCACAGGTTTGTGGTTTATCCAGCACTGAAGAATGCAATAAGGAAAATAATAGAATCTATTTCTGAATGCTAGAAATATGAGGATCCACAAATTAGCATTATTATTAACAAGTTTTTGAAATTGATTTAGCACATTATGAAGTTAATATTTGCCCATCCATGCACCATGTTTTCCCACCAGCCTCATGGATCAATCATAAGTGCTTCTGACAGCTATTTCCTGTTCCGTAATTGACAACCAGGTCAGTGTGACACCAAATCCAAATTGCTTTTAATTCCAGCCTCTTACTCCCTCATCAAACTGAATGGGAAACTCTGAGCGGTTTATGGCTGAAAGAGCTCTGCTCAGGTGATGAAACTGTACCTAACAAAGAATTTCCTTCTTTTAAGAGTGTGTATTTGGGCCTTCATTCAAGTGCCCCACCATCTGCAGCTTATTAAGACCATGCAGTGGATACTGCAGGTGCAGTAAATTCCCAACCATGCTCGGGATATTTATTGCTTTTAGGTTTACAGTAGGTCAGGCAAGGAAGGGAGCTGAAACACACCAGAGGAATTCTATACCATTAAAAAATAATTTGGCTGCATGGGAGCCTTTCAGTTGCTCTTTGATCTGCTGAGCATATGGTGCTTCATGTTTGACCAAAGAAGGAGTGTTTGGGAACACAAATGCTGGGTGATGTTGCCAATAATGGAAAACAAAAACAAAAGAATGTAATGAATTGTTGAAGCAGAGGGAGTAAAGCCACATATCCTCCAGATATTCCACATCTGGGCAGAAATTAGACGTCATCACAACATTAACCGATGACATTGTTCCCCATATTTCACAGGAGTCTAAAACGCTGCACAGATTCTGCTCTGATCCTGATACAAAAGCAAAAATGTGTTCAATTTCTACAATAAAGAATTATCTGATTTAATATGGAGCTCCATCACTGTTACAGAGCTCCAGTAAAGGTTCATCATCCCTTATGTTAGAGTTGCTTTAAAGTTATATTAGTTTTCAATATTAGAAAAGAAAATAGTGAGGATAAATCATATCAGTCAGTCACAGGTTTACCATCCATCCATCCATTTTCCTTCACCCTTGTCCCCTACTGGGGTCAGGAGGGTTGCTGGTGCCTCTCCAGCTACCGTTTCGGGCGAGAGGCGGGGTCACCTGGACAGGTGGCCAGTCTGTCGCAGGGCAACACAGAGACATACAGGACAAACAATCATGCACACACACACACTCACACCTAGGGACAATTTAGAGAGGCCAATTAACCTGACAGTCTTGTTTTGTGGGAGGAAGCCGGAGTACCCGGAGAAAACCCACCATGCACAGGGAGAACATGCAAACTCCATGCAGAAAGAAAGACTGGGAATCGAACCCAGAACCTTCTTGCTGCAAGGTAACAGCTCTACCAAACCTGCAATAGTTGGAGCTGATTTAATGTTCAGATACATTTCATGAAAATATCCTGAATATGTGACCTCAAACTAAACAGGTCAATTTTAGTGAGATTTTCCAAAAGATCTAAAGTCATGGTGGGTTTTATGTTCCTAAGCAACATTCAACATCCAACATCAAGCTGAAGACACGGCCGCTAGGTACTACTGTGAATGCAAAGCAAAAATAAATATTAAACACATCAACATCTCGGTTTAAATGTTTCTAATGTGTCTAATTTGGACGTTGACATGAAATGTACACCAGATGTCTATAGCAAGCCAAATAATTAACACAAAACCAAATGAAGCAAATTAGTCCACAGTTGACGTGGGTAAAAATAAATTGAATAGAACAGAGTAAATATTCAATAAATTAAGAAAATAATGTGCAAGGTAGAGTAAAAAGCCAAGACGCCAGCAGAAATCTGCTGCAGCCAAGAACTGTATCAAAAAAGTTCTGGTTTGAATCATATATTTAATTTTAATAGATGAACTAGAATCATATATTTATGATAGTTTTAATAATTAGGGGAGATATACCACAGCTTTAGGAGAAAGAACCTAAATAATTAGATTTTGAAAGACAGATTTTACATTAAAAAAAGAAATAATTTTTATTTTTTTTGACAAAAATCCTGGAGAGAAAAAAAGGTGAGCTTATGAAAGTGAGAGAGGAAAGCTATACTGAAACTTGAAGTTTTCTTTAGTACTATTATCTAAGAAAAAGATTTCTGAAGGATTTCCCTTAATGTTTAAAAATCTCCCAATACTTGGGTCCAGATCATCTTTAATGTGCAACTAAGGCCTCTGGAAGCATAATTTTAAAAGTCAACTCTGCCTGAGTGACTAAGTGAATTAATCCTTCATTTCCCTGATGCACAACTTTCAGGAAAACCATGACAGTAACCCTACACCCACTGGAGGCATGAGACGCTGCTGGGGGAGGGGCTGAAAGAGTCATCTGGTCCAAGGTCTCCATGGTCTAACCGGAAGGTCAACTTCACCCATGAGAAGAAGAGAAACATCTGTCAGCACCTGCTGCAGAGGTCACATCAGACATCTGTCCATCATATCAGATGACCCAACCTGATACACCTCATGTTCGTAACTCTGTGTCTGCAGAACGGAAATCTTATTAGTATTCTTCAGAACAATCTATAATGCATGTTTCTGTGCTTACTATATTGTTACACAGTGTTAAGATAAGCATTTTCTGCACCACAAAGCACATTCACTTTATAAATCTGAGAAAAGATTTAACAAAACTCAAAGATCACAGTTCCTAGATATAAAAATACTCGAGTTTCCAGTGAACTGAAAATACCCCGTGTTTACAGGCAGGTGGAAAGAACAAGAAGCCCTCGAGCCATGATGGATACAACTCCAGCAACAACTATGAAACATTTCCGAAATGAAATGTACAAAGTGTTATTGCAGAAGCGATTACAAATCGCGATAAGGTTTTCCAAAGCCACAGCTGCAGGCTGCTAATGATAGGAAAGGCACAGAAGTGTGTGTGCACATGTGATGTGTGAAAAGCTCAGACACCAGAGCTATGCTGAAGTTTCGTTTTTTTTAACACCTCAGGCTTGGGGTCCATCCTGCACATAGACAGAAACACACATAAGACCTCTCCTCATATTACAATGGCTCCTCACCCCTCAGTGATTCTGTTTAGTCTCTAATTAGTGCCCACAGTTGTGTTTGGCATCCAGGAAATGTAAGATTAAGTGTCACTCTCAACAGCAGCCGTCTATTTGTGTTGACCCTCTAAAAATGTAAGTCTGAGCGTTTAACTCCAGACACAAAATCAGGCAAACAATCTGTTAATTTATAAAAGTAAAGAAGACAAAATCGCTTTTTTTTGCTTTTGCTATTTACAATAACTGCAGAGTTATTACCTATAACACAAATTACCTACTATATATTGCTGAACTCTGAGGTCCTGTGATGAAACTGATCCAATGAGAATCGGCATCTCTGTGAGTTGGACAGAAATGCTCAGGATCCGAAGTTTAACTGGGACACTTTTGCTTTCCTGGGCAAACTTTTATTTGCTTTTGGGCTAAGAATGGGAGTGGATTGTAAAGCATTCAGGCCAGCAAGACGCCATTGACTTGTAACGTTCAGCACCAAATAGAAAAAGCTGAAGAAAAGGAGTAAAATCAGATGTAAATGGTGGCTCACATCATGCATTGCACTGTTCAGTAAGAATCATTTCCTTCTTTTGTCGCCTCCTGTTATACAGCTGGCTAGCGCACTAAGCTATAGCCTGCAGCCAGCAAAGCAGATTTAACAAAAACTCAAGTCATTCCTGGAGTCAACGTGAAACAGCATATCCACATCACACCTGGAAGATGACCGAAACTTTCAGCAAAATCTGAGGCTTCGGTTATCCCGCCACATTGGGGAGTCATTTATTTATTACCCTATTTGTTACCCTAGATAATACCCATCCCCTGCAAATAGGGCTAAAGTTGGCATCATTAGGTTTTGCTTTTCTCTGAGAACAAAGCAAAACACCAGAAGAGATCCTAATTCAAATCCAAAATGTTGACGCAAATACCAACAGCAAATAGAAGAAGAAGGGAAGTAAAGGCTGGAACACGTTTCATCCAGTCGGTTCCAGCCGCCCCTTCTGGCTGGAGACCATGTGTTGACAGATGAACCACGTCTTTTTCAAACTCCTCCTCACAGCTGTGGACGGCAGCTCCAGGCTGCTTTGTAGTCACATCTGTATGCTGGACAGCTGGATATTTGGAGAAAATTACAGTTTGATCTGTGGCAAGCCAGACTGGAGAACATATTCAAACACTGCAATTAGGACTGATCAAAGATCCATTTTTTGCTCTAAACACAGCTACAAGGTTTGGTAGCTGATCACGAAGCAGCAGCTGAACCGCTCCAAGACAGAATCAGTGAAATTAGCCAGAAATGGCTCTGAAGAGTTTGTCACTGTTTATGAGGAATTATCTCTAAATTTACTACAGACCCCATGCATTTGAAATCACTCTGTAATTTGTACAATTACTAACATTAGTCTGAATTTGTCCTGACATATTTGCTTAAAGTTACATAAAATCATTAAACACTCAAACAGAATAGCAGCACCTGAGAACAAAAAATATATAAAAACATATAATAGCTCAAGTGATGAATTTGTTGATTATGTCCTTTTTATATGACTGCTACATTTGAAACTGACATCCTGATATCAACAGTTGGCCTCTCATTCCTGATGATGTCAGTTCCGTTTTGCACCATCAATATTTAACAATAACAGCAGATTTTCATGAGCTGGATGACAGCTTGTGTACATTAGTTTGTTGACTAAATCTGATTCATTTCTTCTTTTCAAGGACAGAATGAAATATCATAACATTTGGTTTCCATTCCACTGAAAGATAAGTTGTCGCAGTAAAAGACGAAGAAAAGAAAAGTTAAAGAAAATACAAACTGATGCAATTATGAAAGAAAATGTCCACCTGGCACCTTAGCTATGCTGACGTGTAATTAACTCAGATTGGTTTTGAGGACAAAAAATCCTGACTAGGATATTCCAAGTTTAGGGAGAAAAGAGAATCTCCTAAAAACCTCATTAGACTCAGACAAAAGCTAAAAATTTGAAAATTTAAATCAAATAATATTTAAAGTGTTAAACAATGAAGCAGAGGAAAAATATTCCTTTGAACTTTTATGCACATTTTTATAGAGCAGGTGAACATGAAGACTGAATCATCTGATCCTTCCCTTGATCAGTCAAACCAAAACTCTGCAAAACATGCAAACTGATGAAGCCCCCCGGTCAAAACCTCGCTGTGCTAACAATTTAAGTACTAGTCCAGAGCTTTGAGAACAGAAACTTGCCAAGGGGCTGGCTGTGCTGAACTAAGCAAGTATAGGCTAGAAGTTCACATGAGTGCCAATTTGAGGATTAGAGAAAGAGGAAAATTGACATTTTTCGGGGGAAGTGGTGCCGTCTGCCAGTAAAGCAGTGTCTTAAAGCTGGCAGGTTGATTCCCAGCACTGTCAGAATCACAGATGAAATGTGAAAACACTCTAAAGCAATACAGGTTATTAATCACAGGCTTGCTCTCAAAACTGCTTTAATCTTGGCACTTGTAGCAGTATTATAATTTCTGATCACTATGAAGGCTTATAAATATTTCATATAAGTTTTAATCATAGTTTTTTGTTTTTATCTCTTATCAAACATTTGACATCATAACTTCATTTGAAGTCAAGTTAAATCTTAAAAAGTGTAAATTGCTTAAAATAAGAAAAAAAAATATTGGTATTTCAAATTATTGCATGATGATGACTTTAAAACATGCAATTTAATTTTTTATAGTTATTGAATAACTTATGGATCATAGGGTGTCAGACTCCAGTCCTCAAGGGCCGCTGTCCTGCAGTTTTTAGATGTGCCAGTACAAACACTGGAATGAAATGGCTTAATTACCTCCTTCTTGTGCAGATACGTTCTCCAGAGTCCTGATAATGACCTAATTATTCTACTCAGGTGTGGTGCAGCAGAGTCACATCTAAAAGTTGCAGGGCAGTGGCCCTCCAGGACTGGAGTTTGACACCTGTGAATTGTACACATTCATGGATTATTAAAAAATGAGAAAAACCCTCCAGACATCAAATGAGATAAAAATGTACTAAACATAATAAAATAAAAGACTCATAGGAAACAGTGTAACTCTGGTTAAAAGGACTTTGTTGTGGGAAAAGTTCCAACAAGGTCAAATACAAACCTTTTTAGATGAATGTCTAAAATGTTCCATTAACTTCTTCAGGCAATTTCTGTTGGAACTTTTAACTTGAATTATGAATGAATTTGGTTGGCACATAAATTTGTTAGAGGAAGAAATATAAGATTCCCTTTATGATTTCATAAGGGAAAACAGTTGACTACCTGAGTTATGTTGTCCCGTTGCACTCATTAAACACAGGATCAAGTTGTGAATTGAATTCTTAAAATTAATTCTCATTTAAACCACTCTCTGTAAACACGACTGCCACTGAAAAGATCATTTAAACATATTCATTTCAACGTTGATAAGTTTATGTTTATTGCATATAGTCATTAATTTATTAGGGAGAGATTTGATGAATCTCCTTTTATAGGGAACTGCTTGTAATTGTTGTTCACCCCTACAGTAATTTTACATCCTCCTGCATATAAAACCTCAATGGCTAACATCTGGTGAGGCGTCATTAAACTCAGCGGGTTCCTTGTTAAGGTGCATAGCATAAGTATTAACACCCCTTGAACTTCAAACTTCATCATATTAAATTCACAGACTGGAATGGATCTTAGGGACTTCATGTGATAAACCGACAAAGAGGAGCAGGTCATCATGAAGTGGAAGGAAAAGGATTTATGGTTTTATATTTCCTTTTGTAAACAGCTGAAGGTCAGTCAGATTCGACAGAAAACTTCTGTGAACTTGGATTTTCCAGTCTTGCTGCTGATTCTGTCTTGGATTTTGATCTATACTTTGACTAGGCCATTCTAAGACATTGATATATGCTTTAATCTAAACCAGAGGCCTGCCTCTGTATTGCTCTGTGGGAGGCCAGATGTGAGGAGTCTGCAGGCTCCCCGTTGTCCCGCCTGCAGACTCCACCACTTTACTGTGGATCTCTGCAGCTTCTGCAGAGTCAACATGCATCTTTTAGCTTTTTCTCTTAATACCCATCCCTAGTGGACGGTCATGTCCTGATAAATTTGCCTTGGAGTCATACTCTCCTTCATCAACAGATTAATGAGGATTAACAGAACTCTGTGAGATGTTCAAAGCTCAAGATATTGTCTTAGGACTTAGCCCTGCTTTACTTTGTCTTCATGATGCTGTTTGTCTTCTATTTTATGATGTCATTTGTGTTTATGTAAAATGGGATCAATAGCAAATGCAGGCCGCACAGATTTGTAGCTGTAAAAAACAAAGTAAGTAAAATGTTAAAAGTCTCCTGTGGCGTGAATATTGAAAGAACTGGACAAAGAAATGGAGTCAAAACACTTTTCCTGTTTAATGTCCACACAGGTCATTGGCTTCCTGCTGCCTGACAAAGTGACTCCTCTCTGGCTCGCTCTGCACATTAAAGATACTCTCAATCATCATTATCCATTTATTCTTCAACAACACCTTTTGGTTCACTAGCAGCTTATGGCAGAAACATATGTAGAGCTGAAAGCATGCCGCAGAACTTTCCATTGCACTTCTGGACCCAATGAGTGATAGCAAAGCTTAAATCAGGGAACAGTAGCTGCTTCATTACCTCCTGAGATAAACCTTCACAAAACAGATGCCATTCTCCACAGTGTGTGCACCCAGGAAATACTTCCTCCAAAACAATGACATTTCATTTTCTCTAGTGTCTAATTAATAGACATGACTGAATCAAACAATGAGAGTTTGAATGTGCTGATGGCGACATTTAAAATATCAAAAATCTAATCATTTTTACTGCTGATTGGCTGAACAAGAGATGGTCAGAGAAGCAGCAAACAGGCTCATGGTAGCTCAAGATGAGCAGCAGACACTTGTAGTTGATTAAGCTACAAATCAGGCCTTAATGATTTGTGGGAAGAAGACGCCATTGCTGGAATAAATAAACTGCCCCTTGTAAAGTTTGAGAGGGGGCATTTAGGTGGCAAAGCAAACATGTGGAAGAAGGTGCTGTGGCCAGAAAAGAGTAAAATATTTGGCCTTAAAGAACCTATCACTATCCAATCCAAACCTGAGAAACATGGTGGTGGCAGCATCATGCTGTTTGCTAATGGCTGCAAAACATGAGAATTTAGACTTCCAGCAGGACGATTACACTAAACATAGTGCCAGAGTTCCAATGGAATAGCTTAGGTCAAAGCAAATTCATGTTACAATGACCTAGTCAAAGCCTAGACTTACATCCAACAAAGCACATGTAAGAAGACTTGAAGACTGCTTTGTATTGATGTTTTCCATCTGACTGAGCAAAGACAAATGGGCAAAACAGTAGCACAGATGGTTTTCCAAACTATTGACACAATATACAAACATTGCATACTTTTTTCCGTTTCGTTTTGGTAAAGAATGTCAAAAACAATGTATCATTTTACTTCCTGTAAGTGTATACACTACCATACCTCTGCAACAGCAGCTACATTCATGCCAAAAAGACAAGCCAGAGCAGTGACCTGCGTCAAACTGCAGCTACGGCCTGCCGACAGGTGTGCAGCCAGACAGCGTGTTGAACAAACTTTGCTTGTCGAGGCAGAACATTTGACAAATGGAGTTGAGTCTCATTGACTGCATGGGTCATTTTTATCTGTTGAAACTCTTAATTAGACGTAGCTGAAGTCAAGAAACGAGAGAAGTGGAGTGAGGGAAGAGAGAGCCGACCAAGAAACTTCCCTCAACCAAAATAGTTTCTCTCAGTATTGTTTACATCTGTTTACCTACTTCAGTTCAATTCAGTTTATTTCCATAGTGCCGATCACAGAACAAGGCACCTTTCAGTGCAATCATACATTCATTCAAACTGGTCCTAGTTATCAAACAGTGCAGTCAAGGTTAGCTTATTATTAAATGACCCTGTGGATTATAGTGAGTTATTTTATTTCATTTCAACTCAAACACCTTAAATGTGTTTTATTTTTGGTTTATGTACAAAACTATAAGTGTTACATAAGCTAAAAAAACATGTCATGTGACTGAAGTCTGTAGAATGACAACTTCAAAATACTCACGCTTGAAAATATGTAAATGTCCAAACAAAATCCTCAGACTTTGCTGCATGAAGAATAAACAGCGACATGTGGCGGACAATACGACTTAAACGGAGGAGCAAAGCTGGAAATATGCCTGGAACTCCATTTCTTGCTGAACAATGATCATCTCCTCTTTTTTATACTAGCGAAACTTAAATTATAATAAAGAAATCTGAATCAGCTTATTTTGGGAAACAGTATAAAAAAAGTTGTTTCATCACATAAGAAATGAAAAAATTTCCACTTTTGAATTAAAACTAACTGGAAGGTGGAGAATGAATGTAACAATTGTGATGTCGCACAAAAAAGTTGTTTGTTGATTAAAAATTACCCAAACTCAGACTGAACCTTCTTTACGAGCAATAATGATAAAACATCTGACTGTGCTGCTCCTATCAGGGTTGATGCAGTCGCCATAGCTGCCAGCTCATCTGCAAAAACAGGCGGTTGACTGTATAGCAGCAATGAAAGGCAAGCTTTGGATGTTTAGATTATTCCTTTGTGTTTACTACTTCAGCACTAACCCTGGTGTGCCAGCATAAAAAGGCTCAACAACCTGATAAAGAAGGCTGGCTCTGTTCTGGGAATGACTGCGGATCAAATGGAGATGATGGTGCAAAGAAGGATTCTTCATACCATGAAAAACAGGATGTGCAACCCTGACCATTACATCACAACCTTCAGTCAGAGGCCTTTTCAGAACCGTTGTACATACAGACCCCTACAGGAGACCCTTCCTGCCACAGCCATCTACTTCTAAAACAACTATTTGAAGAACCTTAACCCAGTGGTTCTCATAGTCGCTCCTGAAGGCCCGGCATCCTGCATGTTTTATTCTCTCCCTGGTTTAAGACATCTGGATCAAATGATGCTCATTAGAAGGTTGAAGAAGAACATTGACAAGCTGGAAAAGGCATGAGGCAGAGAAATAAAACATGCAGGATGCCTGGAAGCCCGGCTTTGGGAACTTTGGGAACCACTGGGTTAATGTTTTAACCTAGATGAGTTAAAACATTAAATTTTTCTTTAGGATCAAAATCAGAAACAGAATGTCACACAGGAGGAAGCAGCAATATTGCTTCAATTTTCTATTTTCCCAAAGCTCATATTAGTCAGGTGTCAATAACATGTGTACAACTAAGGTTATTAGTCAGGGAGTATTTTGTTGCGCTCATAAAGCCCTCAATTTCTTTCAAACTCATCATTGTTTTAACGAATTGATCTCTGAACATTGTGATGATTGACGCAGCATCGGCGATTTTATCCTCATAAAGATTGTTGTGGTAATTCTGAGCAAATGGATCCTCCAATCAACCAGCAACTTTTATTTTCTAATATTTAATTTAGACAATTTTTTTGTTGTTCACATTTCCATTAGCACTTTGAAACTGCAATGTGTTGCAATTTTAAAGTTGTCAAAAGCAAAGAGGAACTTAATATGCACAATGTCACATAAAAAGTACAAATAGTCATTATTATATGTTCAGCAATAAACTGGATTCCATGTAACAAGGGAGGAAAAACTGAAAGCTTGTCCCTAACTTACTGGAAGAGAAAAGGGGTGAATGAGTAAAATGCATTCTTCCAGTAAGTAAAGGACTCCTGCCAAGAAATACGTTACATTGTACAAGGCTAGCAACTCTCATCCTGCAACAAAGTGTCAGTGTAATACTCTTCCTAAGTTTATTCAGTCTCCAACTGCGAATGGAGAAGATGCACCTCAAAGCAAAATCCCCTCTAAACAATAAATAAATGTTTATCATGCTTTTGAAGATAAGCTTAAGATGTGTGAGATCATTGTCTCTAGAGTCCTTGCTTTATTTTTTTCTGATTAGTCAGAAGTGAAGATCAGCTGCAGAGGTGACTCAGTTCTTAAATCGCTACTTAAAAAAGTATCACTAACCTTGTTTATCAAATAAAGATTTTTCAGTTTTATTCTAGGTTCTGACAGCTACACATAAAGTCTGAATGCTTGCACAGTGGGCATAGTAACTCCAGTCTGTCATAAGGCCTAATAGCTAATGTGCATTTTCATTCCAGCTGGGCTGTGGAAATGGATACCCTCCCAGGGGGATCCAAGTGTAAGCGTACTAAGGCAGAGCATATCCAGAAACCTATTTGTGCTTTGGGAAAAGCCATACATTCTGAAAATAGAGTGCGTTATTGGGTTACAGGCTATGTGTGCCACTGTCATAGTGTCATATATCACATCTCACCATGTGCTAGGTGACATAATCCAACCATCACGAGAAAGCGAGCTGCAGATGATTACTGTGGCAGGTGTGTGTGTGTTTTATTTTGCACCCTAAATGTATCATGGGTAATATATTTCACATTTACATTCAATACTTTCTGGTTCTTTTCTCTCTCTACCATCATGGACACTTTAAGATGATACAGTGTTGGTTGCATTCCTGTTAGCTTCCTGTTGGAATGACGTCTTAGTTCACATCCTAATAGCTGGTGATGAGAAATGAAAGCAAGCAAAACGCAACAGTAGAACCTTGATGGGGATCAATATTCGCATGGATGATCCTGTTATCCTTTTCACTGCTGGTAGAACCAGTAGAGCTTATTGACATCGCTGGGTTTCCTGAGACAGAACCTCCTTTTCAGCACAATCTGCACACTTCATAGAGCTGCCAAGACCTTAATATGAACCACTTCTATCCATCCCAGTACCAGGTTTGATGTGTGTCTGGGACCTCTGTTGCTGGAGTGACCCTGATCTCAACACTAATAAAAATGCATGGGAATGACTGTGCTTAAGCTATATATCTAACCCTAAACCCTTTCAATGAGACACACTGTTCCTGATAAGAGAAGTGGTCAAATAGTTAGCCAGAAATTTATTGGCCTTTGTTCTTGGCTTCAGAAATCATGTGGTTTCTCTGGAACTTGCTAAGGGACATGTGTCATAATGTGAGAGTCTATATATATATATATATATATACACACACTGAAATTGTTTGCTGTATTATGAGTCCTCTAAGCTAAACTAGAATATAAGTGTACATAAGGGTGCATTTGTCTAAATTAGCTTTAGTAAGTTTGGTGCACACTCAACTTCTATGAAAGTATTCATCTTACTTTTAACAGTAATTCAAAAATATTCTTGATAAATAATGAAAAACAATACATCAAATAAAATTAACTCTATGTTAATTTTCTTTGAAATAAAATTAATATTTTATTTATTGTTAATTAATAAAATGTAAATTAATTAAAGAAACAACAGATCTTTCTTGTTTCTTTAAACAAGAAACACAAAATATTTAAAGTAACTGTAAAAAAAACCTTTTCAATGTTTGCATATTACAATAAGCAGCAAACTGCTGAAACTCCCAGTGGATTGTAACTTTTTTATAAACAGTTAAAGGATAACATAAACACAAAACACTTTAAGGGGCAGCTAATCAAGTGGAAAGCAGCATGTCGAATACTGATGAGCCTTCATGCTACTAATATCCCATTAAACCATTTAGCTCCCCTTCAGCCTGTTAACTAATAAAAAAATCGAATCAGTCAACCAGAAATAATATTTGCACATTGAACAGCATTTAGTGCAGAAAAAAATGTCTGCATTTGACCTGACAAACAAATCCAGCATTATATAGTAGCTGCACTGCAAACAGTGCAGCTACTATAGACAGCAGCAATCTGATTAAGAGTGCAGGAGTAATTCACTGGATTTGTGTTTTATTGCTACTGAATGGTTTAAAATGTGTTACCTATTAAGACCCATTCCAAGAAGCAATCGGTACCAACACTCAGGTCATCTCATTTAAAGCTGAAACCTGTTCTGGTCTGTGTGTATGTAAACAGCATGAGGCTGTTCACACATACTTAATGTTTACTGATGCATTCTAAAATTAGACCGCTTGATGATGGAGCTTGATAACCATGAAATGCCTCTGCCGCATCAGATGTACTAAGTGGTTTGGTTTTACACATGATGGGTCCTGCAGATCATCACAGGCAGGCAGAGGAAAGGAAGGTGAAAAGCGTTCAGCATTGTGAGCGCAGACACGCTGGCCATCAAGCACTGCAGATTCGGTATTTATAAAACATTTAGATAAAAGGGGGGAGAATGACATGTAAAATCAACCTTTATGAGTTGCAGTCTCCAGCTGAGCTCTCGCCTCAGAGAACAATACCCCTGTGATTCTCCCCTCAATCCCTTCAGACTAGCGGCAGCAGCAATTATCCAACGCCTAGTGGAACTAATTCTTGCTGGTAATAAACCTCCAACTTTCCATGTTCTGACCTCATGTGGTGTTTCAGTTGTTCTTCCAACTTCCAAGTGTAGAGCACAGCATGATCCTCATAAATGTAGTTGATAGGAAAATATAACAACTTGAGTGTTGCAATGAACAGTGTTTCTATATTTATTGTGATCTATCATTGTGATTTTGTTGCTTGTATGACAACCCCTGCTGAGGTTACCATACAAACTTCTTCTGAGTCCAACACTCCTATGAGCAGCTGCATAATGGAAAGACGCTGTTGTGATGACAGGCTGGAGGCGGTGTGTTCAGAGTAGGAGCTTCCCAAAGAGACAGAGGTGAAATTTCAAATCGCATTCATATTTCTTTTGATACATGCTCCATTTTATAACAACTGAAAGCAACAAGGTTACTTGATTGTGCTATAAAATGGCACTGTGTTTTTGATGAGGGAATAACAACATGATCTAAAGCTGAAAAAGACATTTTACATAAAACCCCTCCTGCTCCTTTAAAAATAAAAGTTTGGTGATGTGTCAGATTTTTGAAAGGGAATACTTTTACATTTTTTGCACTCAGATTAACTTGGGATAGTTTGGGATATTCTGGAAAGAATGTGAAGAATGCACTGAGTTAAATACTGCTTTATCAACAATGTGCAGCAAGCAGTCTGTGACAAATTAACAGAGTGTGCAACTAATTCAACAGAATGTAGAAGATGTTCATAAATCATACCCTGTTTTTAACTGCATTCCTCATCTATCTTTTGAATAAATATTATTTTCATCTGAAAGCAAATTTCACCATAAAAGCATTTTTAAAAATTTGCTTTTAGCTTCAACTCCTTGTTACTCCTACAAAAGGTCACAGAGTTATAGCATAAAACCCTTGAAAAAAATCTCTGTACCAGAACATGATGGCATCTGCAACATTTTAAGTTGACCATCTAAAAGTCTGGCAACCATAAGATCCCAAGTGATTACGAAGCTACTAAGCTCTGCATAAAGGTGCATAAAGCCCTAAGATGGTTGTATTGTTTAAACAGTGGAAGCAAGATTTGTCAAGATCCTGTTTTAGAGGAAGCAAGATCTGTTGCAGCAAGAAAGATAATTATTCTAGTCAACAATTAAGGATCATTAAATATCCCTGCCTTTTCTTTGAGCTCATATTTCAGATTTTATCATTTTTGTTTATATTCTACAATACATATGATTAATCATTGGAGGACAGCACATTTTCCTGTTCTGTCTGAGCTTGTCCTGTCATCATTTGGAAAATTGCAACTAGGTGAAGATCACAATAAATAGAGAATCACTGTTCATTGCAACCCTGAGGCCGATTTATTTTCCAAACAACAAAATTTATGAGGCTCAGGCTGTGCTCTGCACTCGGAAGTTGGAATTTCCCGGTTCCAAGTTGGAAAAATAACTGAAACTCCACCTGAGGTCGGAATTTCAACATGGAAAGTTGGAGGTTTCTTACCGGCAACAAAATCCAAAATCCACAATGGTGATATGCATCTAACATGATGAAAGCTGTTGAAGTGAGCAGGTTAATGCATACTTGTGGGTTTACATCTCATCACACCAGTGCTGCCCTTCATGCATTTGTGAACATGTTTCCCTCGCATTTGAATGCATATTTGCTAGTTTGGTCACTGATTACCAACATCCAACAAGTAATCTAATGACTGAAATAATCTGTTAGTAGAACATGTGATTTGTTTATATACCAAAATTAAAAGACATATTTACTCAAAACAAGTTTCTATAGTTTGCTCTTTTTTATTTGCACCAGAAACTAGACTGGAAATACTTGCAAGATTGTATGTTTTTACAGTGTGGTCAAAGTGGAAGACACCACTTTCCTTATGTATTCATGTATAATTTTTAATTTGTATTTTACAATTACAGCAGATTTTCATGCACAGATGGCAAAACTTTATTAAAATATTTTGAACATTAATTTAGAAATTGTGAAATGTGGGCTTTCTGTTCAGGACTGAATGGAAGAGGCAGCAGCAGCTCCCCATCTGCTGTTGCACATCACAACACTTTTACATGAAACGTTTGTGCATAATTAACTATCACCACACTGAAATGTGATGCTAGTCTAATTTTAACAAATTAAATTTTTAATTAAATTAAATTAGGCTAATTAGCATTAGCCTAATTTTGATTAGGCTAATGCTGGAATTAGCCTAGCATTTTAGCAAACGGTGCCACACAGAAACACCAGGAGCAAGACCACAGTTAGTTGAAAACCATAGCTCTATATATTTACAGTACAGAGGCAGAGTATAAACTAAGTTTATGTTCTATGTCTTACTAAAATTAAAGAGCATTGTTTCCTTCAGCCAATGCACCTTCCTGGTTCTGATTATGGGTCATCCAACCACGATTCATAACAGCATAGTTTGGTTTGCATGTTGTTCTGCCAACTTTTAGCAACATACATAAATTAAAAACTTTAAACTGTTTTCTTATTGGAGGCCAGCACATTTCCATTTGATGTTTATCTTCAGACAACCATTACTGGCTGAAGCCTGGCCTAACCACACACAGCTTGACAAACATTAATTTACTATGGCACAGGCAACGTTTGTGTGGACCTTTTTCTGACAGCACAAGTTAAACATTTATTTTGAAAACTCCTGATTTTGGGACAGCTGGAGTGTGGGCTCCCTGAAATGACAATCAGCAGGCATGCATTTGCATGCTTTGCTGGCCAAATACAGCATTGGATGCTCAAAGAGTGCTGACAGGGAAAACTTACTTTTGTATATGGTCTTTCAATGAGGTTTCATGAAAAAATACACACAGGAACGGAGCTGTCTGCATTCGGTAGTCTCTGAAAACTGCTGGCAGTAGTATAAAGATTTACTAAAAGGAATTTTCATTTGCACTCAGATTGACTTTTATGGGATAATTATTATGCTTGGGATATCCATGAAAGTAAAAGCAGATAGAATAATCTTCATAAGTCGGAATATATGTTATGTTTTCTGGAATTTGTCTTGTGTTTGACCCGTCTTTGGGTATGTGGTTTTTATCTGATGACCATTTTAAGTGGCCCCGCTGTCGCCCTTTTTGCTTTCAATGATTTCATTGAACATTGAAACCATTCATGTTCCTGGATGGCTTTAATTTAAAGGAAGTTTTCCCACTGATAAAAAGCTACCCAACACAATGATGAACTGCATAGTGCTTCACTCATTCAAGCATCAAAGTGGAGATTATTCTAAGCTTTTCCATTATGCTGAAGAAGCATCTGACCTGGGTTAAATAATGAATGGAGACACGCAGCCAAGCCACTTTTATTTCACTAGTTTAAGAGTCACATCGTAATTTAAAAGTTAGACATAATGGAGCAAACCCTTAAAATGCCATCGAGGGAATCTGAATGCCAGCTGGCTTTACTTGTAGCAGCTGGCAGAAGAGGTTTTAATCTATATAAATCACTGTCTGCTCTGAACAGGACCAATTTTGTAACAATTGGCAAAGAAACAATAACATTATTTTGTATGCATCAACTGAACAGCTTATGTTGAAGTGTGTGCATTTATAAGAGATAATTAGTTTCTTTCAACCTAGAAAGTCTAACATTGCTGAGTTAGAGGATCTCCAAAACTGTAACTTGGATGTTTCTGGTCTGCAAGGGTCATTGCCTATGAAAATGAACAGAGTTCACTGATAACCATGTTATCCATGATAAGGTTTATTGATGCTGGACGGGAGAGAAATTCAATGGTGTCAGAAAGCAGAGAATCAGCTTGTTGGGTAAGGAGCTGTCCATTAATGGACAGGTGCATGTGCCTGGTTACCTCGGAAGCACATGGCAGTCTAATAGGAAAAATCCTCCTTATGGATTTTACTTTGACATGCACAACCTTTCAAAGCATTATCGTTGGTATTCCCTTTACAAATGTTCTTGTCAATTTTGGAATAAGTAGTAGTTCATCTACTAAGCTGCACAGTTCCACCAGGTGTTTGCCAATTGTCGCTGCTGCTAGTCTGGAGGAGCTGAGTGGGGGAGTTGAGAGAGAGGGAAATTGCGAGTGTGCGATACTCTGTGAGGAGGAAGCTCAACTTGGAGTCTGCAGCTCCGAGGAGATGGATTATAAATATTTATTATTGGAGGATTCCTCAAACATGCATAAAACACTCCAGGTATGTTTTTGATGGAGGAATAAAAACGTGGCCGGTTCATGTCATGTCAATGAATGAGTGATTGTTCCTGTTTGTTAAAAAAATCCCCACTGAAAATATCTCACTTGTTTATATCCTAGTATGTAAAGCACCTCTGACCTGAAAGTATGCATACGTGGGACAGTGGACATGTTCCCCATGGGCCTTTGACCCCCTTAACCCTTGTCCTCCCCCCTAATCTCATAATCTTTAGAGAAACAGCAGTTCCTGTGATCACTGGCTGGTCCAATGGGTTACATACATTCCTCTGATGGTTCAGGGTGTACCGTATCGGAATATCACAGGAATCCTTATCTCCTACAAATATCTCCTGCTAGATTCTTCTGATGAGATCTGGGCCTGTGCTGATGGCAGAGTGAGATGGGGATGAAAACAGACCTTCCACAGTAAACACAAGAGAAACCACTTAACTCAGAGAGGTGATATGGGGAGGCGCCCTCTGAGATGACCTGTCTGATTGGGAAGCTGAGATGCATTCTCTGCTGGATGTGCAGTCTTGACAACTGGAGTCTCGACCAGCAAATCATAGCTTACGGTAATATTAGAGGGCACAGAGAACTCTACAGCATTAAGAAAAGCTATCACAGCTTAATAGCACAAGCTCATACAGGCCAGGAAGTAATAAACAGAAGTCAGGGTGAAGTGGAGCTTTATAAAAAACTCTATTTGCAAAGATTGGAAGCACTGATTTACCTCAGCACAGCATTTTAATGATCAAAATATAAATGCCTATCATTTTTCTTGTTTAATATAAAATACATTTTATAGAAACACTTAAAAATATATTTCCTTTAACTGGCTATAGAAAATAAATAATGTATCTCCTGAGGCTTTAATAAAGGGCCAAAGTTGTATTTTTTACAACTGTGGGGAAATGTACTCATTTATTAACAGAGCAATCCTTTCCAGTTCTTAAGGGAATCCTTGAATAATTAGCTTTTAAATAAAGTCATAGAACAACATGTTACTATTACTAACCCTTGTTTGGTGATAAAGGCTGGCATATTTGCTGTGATTTGATCAAACTGGTGGCTGGGTGTCTGAAAGCCAATGAGGAAACATGACACTTCTATTTTTCAGACCCATCTACAAAACACCACTTTCCATGTCCCTGCTGAGGAAGAGCTAACCCACAGCATGATGCTGCCACTACCATATTTCACAAAGGACATGGTGTGTCCAGGGCAGAGATGTTCCCCAATCATTTTTTCTAAGTCCCAATCAAGTCTTAGATTGGGACTTAGACTCAAAGTCTTTTGCTCTGACAAAGTCAAGTGTGGATTCTCTAATGACTGAAAAAACATGCAGGTCACTTCTAACCCTCCAGGCTCAAAATCCAAACCTATTCTATTTGTCCTCAGGCCTACATTAAGCAACTGACTTTTATTCTTTTAATATGCATTTACAGCAATATTTGTTATTATTTCACGTTTCATTTACTATCCAAATATATGTTAAATTGTTCAGATATAACATCTGCCCATTTGAAAATATAAATAGGCGATTAAAATATGCTTATGTTGAACTTTTAATGAATCAAAAAATTCTGTCTTTCTTTGTCATGGTTAATTTAGCAGCTGTTTTCAACTACTTTTCTATATTTAATACATTAAATTTAGCTTGGAGCATTTTCTTCTCACTGTAAGCTGGAAAAGTTTTAATATCTGGCCCATTCAAAATGTCAGTTTTTCAACTACTGTTTTTATTTGACATACATTACTGGAACATTTGCTTGACTTGCTGAATTACAAAAATGTGTTTCAAAGTTTAGACCTCAAACACTTTTCAAAAACCTTTTAAAATATTGGTTTGGACATTTTGGTTTTTTTAAAGGGACAGAATCTTTTATTTACAAAAGCATGAATTCCAGGAAATGAAATGATGTGGTGTTGATCTGGCCCGACAACCTTTTTCAGTTTGCAAACTGTACAGCCGAACTGCTCTCCTAAATGAGATATTTCTATTTTTTCATCTTGTAGGTATAAGCCATGCAGGTAACACACAGAAATGTCGAGTGCAATATTGAATTCCCAGGGCAGGAGGAAGATAAATGTTAATTCATAAGGACAATGTGCAAAATTAGACTGCAGTGTCAGAACCCATTTCTTTCTTGAGTTTTGTCAAAATCATTTACTGTTATCTACACAGCACTCGCTCTCAGCTGGAGAAGTTCCCATCTGATACCTTATGGAGTCATCAGCAGCCACTTGCCAAGTTTAATACGACTGGGGACTGTAACTCTCAAAGCAACTACTACTAAACATGCCAGACAGGTTTGGCTCTCTCCCCACGATCCGATCGATATCACATTGTGTCTCAAAGCGTCAGAAATCAAGTGGGGCAGCACAGTGAGCATTCACACACCAGTGAAAGGTCACAGGCTGCCTGACCATCCTCTCCTCTCTCATCTTTGTTGCGTTTTGCTCCTCAGTTGTCCTGATTAAACCTGGAAGTCCCACTGAGGGGCTCTGATTTCCCAGCCCTGACTGTTGCTGTAGTGAAGTCACTGTTGCATGTCCTCCTCCTGGCTGATAAATGGATTTTGACACATCTACTGGAAATTACAACAAAGACATCTCCTTCTTCATCCTACACATAATGTCATACAAACCTCTAATACTACATTGTTGGTTTCACTCATGAAAGAAAAAATATTTTTAATCCTTTAGTACTTAGCCACAGGAAAATACTTGAGTCAAAGGTTTGAAACTGTGGAGCACATGACTTGCTCACAGATTAGAAGCAATCTATAGTCAAAAGAAGAAAGAAACTTAACTAACCAACAATGATTAATTCATTATGTCATTTGGTGAATTCTGATTAGAAGAGTTTAATGCCTCATTCCCACATTTCTCACCCCACTGAACATCTGATTCCTGATTGGACATCTCAGTAAAACAGGAGAATTTTACCCATTACTTGTTATTAATTGTTTACTTTATTAACTCTACAACCACAGATGCTATGACTTCTTAAAATTACTTAAATAATGTTTTTGTTCCGGCAACATGGCACGATTGGTTGCTTCATGCTGCTTTCAGCTTTTAGACATGCAAACTACAGCGTAGAAAGTTTTAAGAGGATACCTTTAATCAAAGGTCAGAACTGTCAGTCATACAATGGCATGAAGAGAGCTTAAGACCTTTTGATTAAAGTCTGAAAGATACTACTGTCTGCAGCCACTGCTGCACACTCCCAACTCCACAAGCAACAAAGAACTTGGTTGTCAGAAATCCCATGATGACAAAAATACACGCTTCCAGCTAGAGACAAACCTGCCCTCAACATGATATGAACATAAAACATAAGAAAACATCATTTCTGAATTAATGCTCTTGATCCCAGTCAGTTCAGTAGGTAAGTAAATTACATGGCCTGGAGCAATTTCTGTTGGATGAATGGAGCCTTTTTTATCCTCACAAGGAAAACTTTTCCCCAGGGATGTGGAATTTCAGGAGGGTTTCCCCTCTTATGTATACATACAAGGGTAAACTTTAAAGGTAAGAGGTAATTTGCAACTTCTCATCCTGACTAATGTTGCTTGAACCAACTGAAATGCAACCTTTCACACAATTTCACATGTATTTTTAGGAGTGACTTCAAGCCAAGTTAGAAGGAATCTTTTGCTATGTCGGTGTGACAAAGTTGCAATGAGCACTTTAATAACTTTAAGAAAGACAAACTTACCGTTTGGCTCCTTTATACTTGAAAGTTGTAATTTGCTGACATCACTGGATTCGGCTTCGGTGCCATATTGTTGGAGAAGCGATGCAAGAAGGAATATTAATAAAAGGATCATTTGGATGAGTGGTAGTTGGCGATCACAAAGCTGGACTCTGGTCTGGATCACCACAAACATGCGGGACACAAGTGTAGTTTTGGACACATCTGGAGAGTATAAGCAATGAGTAAAATCCACATAATCTTAATCATAAGTTCTTCCTCATAACACGAGAAAACATAGAACTGATGAATGAGAATCTTCTCCAAGGCGTTCAAACTCGTTTCTGCTGCGCAGTGCGGGTGCGCACCTGTTGGCTCTGAGGACAGTCGAATATTTGTGCTGAAGAAAGTTTAAGCAATTAAAATCCCAGCAACATGGTTTGAAAATCGCCTTTATGCACGCGTATCATCTATGGCACAGGGCGATCAAAAAGACGCAGATGCATTTCGGCTCAATTGCGCGCTCATGGTGCGTTCCACACTTCGTCATATAAATCCCGTCAGATCTTTACGCATTAGACCCAAAGCTCTCACACAGAGAGACTGCGAAGGAGTCCAGCAACCCGATACAGTCCGAGCAGAGAAAACTATCCGGAACTCCGAGACGAGATCTGTTGTCTGGCGCAGTCAAGAGTCATAACTTGTAGACTGAGATAAAATATCGCTGCGCGGACGTGGTTGGGTTTTTGGAGACTGGCAACTGACCGCCCAACAGGTGCTGCGCATAAAGCACAACTTTCCAGCCAAGGGAACTCCCCTGCATGTTAACCATTACGCTGCTGTCTGGGTCTATGATGTCCTTTGCCGTCCTCCAATAGCTTCAAGCTTCAGGGCTCGAAAAGAGAAAAAACACATCAGATTGGCTCGCAGAATGAAGACGGGATCAAGCTGTTGTAATCGCTTTGCAGAAGCCAGAAAGAAATGACACGTGGTCCAATAAGTTAATAACAACAGAGCTACAAAAATTAACGAAAAGTGCTAAATGAAAAAAGTATAAAACTAAGATAATAGTTTGTTTTTGGTTTATTCCTGTGTGAGAGAAAAATGCTTTTCATTATTTTCGTATTGGGAACAACCATTTGCTGCCAAGTTTCAATTTCATCTGCCTCATTATGATTTATATCTGTAATCTTGAATATTTGATTGGAGTCAAATATTATTCCATATTGAACCTTCATATTATCATATGCATACATTCACATTATATAGGGTAACTTTGCATATCATAGGAGTATGCTTCATTCTTCCTCACTGAGGAAACTGAATTATCCATAAAAGCACATTTTTAAAAAATAATTTTAACAAGCAACTTCTCAGTACAGTGAATTGAAGTGAAAAACATGTCCAACTGGACACTAAATTCTTTTATCGTTCATGTTTCTGAGGAAGGAAATGTTAAAGGACTTCCCAATTTGTTATATCAAAGCAGAGTCGCTGCTTGGAACAATACTCCCTCCTGTTCTCAATTTCCTTTTCTCTCCAGCACGGTGCAGTACCTCATCAACTGTTTCATGTGGTTCCTCCCACCCCATCGTTGGCTAAACCTACCAGTATCCCCACGCTGTAGGTTAAATCTGCTGCGGCACAGACACAACAATCAAAGGAGTTCTGGAGACATATTGAACCTATTGAGTTAGACGCATGATGCAATGCTGCAGCAATTTACCCCCAGTCTCGCATAGCTCACAACTACACAGCACCACCACCTCAAAGAGAGCAAAGTGCAGCCTTCTCTGTGGCACCAAGGTTTAAGGGAGAGTTTTTTGTGCTTTTAATCTAAGTGAACTGTTTGAAGAAAAAAAGCATGGCGCATTGATGCAGTCATTTCATAATTGTATTGCCCCGTGGAGGGGGGAAAATGGAGGTCTTCATGTGCTTTCTGCAAGGGCCAAGGCCCTTTGTGTAAAGCAGAGTATCACATTCCAGCTCTGCAAGGGCCTGCAGCAGATGTCAGCACTTCACTTTGTGGAATCCCTCTCTTTTACACACACAAGCACGTTTATGTGCAGTCTTTCACCCCACGAGGTTCTGTCTGCAAAAGTTGAGTATTTTGTCTCTTTTTCCACATTTGATCACCACTTCCAGGGTGGTCTTGCAAAATGCACAGGCTTTGATACCAAGAAATAAAATAAACAGAGGAAATTAGGGACAAGGTAAACCATTTGGGTCACAGCTTATGGGCTGAGACAAGTTGACTGGTGGGAGGGGTCACCATGTGTGTGTAATAGAGAAATCAGTTATCACTTCTCATATGAATATAGCTGGTTTGCTTGATTACTTTGGATACTATTTGTTCAATCAAACACTTGCCCTCTTCCAATAATTTCTTACTAAAGACCTGATCAAATGTTAAAGAAAATGGAAGTTTAGTTCCAAGAATAGTAAAATTATTGCTAAAGCAGTTAATGTTTATTCCAGAACTGTTATGCTCAAAGGGGCAAGACTTTTGAGATTACCAATATCTCTAGATTTTGTTCAGATAAAACTTTTACTTCCCTCCTTATATCATAAAAGCCAACAAAGAGGGGCAGATAACAGGTTCTGAGTGTTACTAGTTGGTCATGTAGCCACTTTAATGCATCAGTGAAGCTCTGATTATCTCTCTTGCTTATGAATGAACCCTAGAAAACATGCCCACTTTGTTATCAATTGCCCCAAGCTGCACTTGGCTTTGAAACCAGAGCCCCCTGGTGGTACCCCTTGGGCTACAGACAAGCACTGGCCCTAGCAGAATATAAACTTCTTCTAGTTCTTGGTTTTTCTATTGTTGGTAGGGAAATGTCAAAAGTTTATTTTAGACTAAATAATTTATTGTAATAAAATAATCCTATTTTCTAATATGCTTCTCTTGTTTAAGTTTAGGGAAGTTATTTGATTCAATTGTTTGTTTGTTAATCTGATTGCATTTGAGGCCAACATGCTCTACTAATAAATAAAACAACAAGCAGGAACTAATAAACCTGTAAACAAGAACACACAAAAGATTAAATGCAAGCCCAGATTTAGACAAAAAAAACTAACTCAAGTTTGAAAGCTACAGAATAGAAACAAGCCTATAGGTGGGATTTAAACATGTGACAGAGGGTTTCTGATTTTAAGTGCCAGTCCATTTCATGCCTGTAAAACAAGATGTTTGAATCAATTCTAAAACAGACAGGAAGCTATGCAGGGAAAGTAAAACAGGAGCGATCCGATCACATTTACGTGTGCCTGTCAGAAGTCATTAGGCAGCATTTTTAACCAGCTGCAGATGAGAGCGAGGAATGGCTCCTACAAAAATAATCAAGTCTGAAGATGGAGGCTTATATCACTCAAACTCTAGGAACAAAAGAGGTCTCACGAAAAACCTAAACTTTAAAAGAAAAACTGTGATGACTGCTTGTGTTGCTTTGTCTAAAGATTACACCAAATGGTTTTCTGAAGGTATCTAAAGGGCCAAGATCAGTTCTACAAGACAAAAGGATATTAGCCGATGTTAGATCTTTTACTTTTCTGTCAGTTTCAGAACGTTAAGTCCCATCCACCATTTACTGTCATCCAAACAGCCCAATAAGGAATTAGATGGTTCTGCATGTTTCCTTGGGGTTAAATGGATTTGGGTCATAACATTGGCAGAACATCTGAGCTTGTTTGAGATGGAACTGAATGGATTTGCTAATCTAATAGATGTACAAAACATCCATTCACTTTACCACTGATTTGGTCAAATCTCTTTCAAATTATGACTATATAATTTGCTTTCTTACAAATTAGTCCCCCCCCCCTCTCCTTGAGAACTTCCCAGATTTGGTTTCGATGAACATTTTCATTTGGATCAGATGGTTTATTTTCATCTCATTTCTGTGTGAGGTTTCTGCACTGATTAACAAGTTTTGCCTCCAGACATCCAACGAGCTCAATGTCACTCAGTGGCTCTGACAAAGTGAACAGTCTCTTCTGACCCACATCTTTTGCTGTTTTTTGCTTAATGTTCTGATTTATGGATTTTCAGAAGGTCAAAAAAAAAGAATTAAATCACACACACATGCTTTAGTAGGACACTCAGACACTTTACAGTCAGTCATTTCCATTCATTCACTGAAAAATATTGAGCTTTTCACATCACCTAACCTCTTTCATTTAAAGTGATTTAATAGGTAAAACAATGAAGCCCTTTCATTATACTGAGAACAATAAACCTCTGGATTACAGTTAAACCTTTACTCTGTTTAGAAAAACGGATTTCTTTTTCATATAACGGGAGAATGAGTTGTATATATACTGGGGAGGTTGATTACTGAACAAAGCACAGATGGCTGATTAGAAACGGGTTGCAGATGTGAGGGCAGAGAGAAAAAGTGGCACGGGGGCGAGGGAGAATACTCAGGGAAGTAGGAAATAATTCTAACACTAAAGAATAACTAGACCTCCGCAACAAATTAGAGTAACAAGAAATCAGCAAACTAGAGTCACTATGAAAAGATTGAACCAAAGTAAAACATAAACACAGGTGATCAAAGAAAAGGAACAAAACCAAAAACCAACTTAAACAACCCAACATCTTGACATCTGCAAACATTGTTTTAAATTAAGTCTAATTTCATTCACATCAAGCCTTTATTTAATTCCACTGTTAGAAAAACCATATTAGGAAAAGTTAAAATATTCATTTTTGTCATTTAATGTTTTATCCAGCTTACTATGCATTTCACTTCTATCAGTAATATAGTTCACCTGAAGCTTTAGCCATTTATATTGATGTCCTAATATTCACAAGACAATAAAAAAATATTCAAACTGAAGTGAGAAAATAAAAATATGGTATCAAATCATTCTTGGCTGAATGTTGATGTAAACATGAAGTCACTGTTTACACCCGTTAGGTTTTAGGACTCTGATCCTTATTTTCTAACCTCAATTTTTCTACAAAGTAAAAACTTGTCCCCACAACTTGTCCTGGAGGTTACCTCTGAGTCTGGAGACAACCTCCAGACTCCTGGCTCAATGCCCTTAATGTCATTTTAGTTAGAGTTGTATTTATGAGACATAAGCGGATGGGGAAGACCCAGCTTCCATTAAAACAATCTGCTTATTTAATGTTTCAAAGGTCAGATGCTCTGCCAAATGTAATTATTCTGAGAACCTGCACTCTGAAAATGAGGAATCTTATCAGGATGCCTGTACATAACAGAATGGAAGCGAAGGAATGTGCTCATATGCGAGTTTTTTTAATCACAATTAGCTAAGCATTATTTGAGCATGTATGCTGTGAGTTTGGAGTCACTGACAGGACACACGAAACCTTCAGGGCAATTATAACCCATTGATGGTTGAAATATCTTCAATTTCAATATTTCTACCTCAAATTGTAACTGGATGGTTCAAATGACACTTTTAGATTTTTAATTTGAGGCAGAAATTCCAAGGGTAAAAACGTTAGATGACACCATCATCAAAACTGATGTCAGGTTGGTAAGCAAAGATCTCACTACTGGCGCAGATGTTTCAAGATGATCTTATCCTTACTGTTTTAAGTTGATCAGCATTCCTAGGAACATCTACCTATAAATTTCTGTCAGTTTATCATTAGTAAATGTAAAGGCACTTAATCCCCACAGTTAACTAATGTTGTCTTCTGTTCTGAAGACCGCCTGGACCTTGTCAGAAGAATTGCATCAACTTTTTGAATTTCTAGAAGAGTTAGAGTAAATCTGACAGACTTCCAGAAAACCATAGGAGAGAACCCAGAACTCTGCAACATAGAGAAATTGTGCAAAGAGCAATGATCAAAGATCCATTTCTCTGTATGCTTCAGAAATGCTGCAGGAGAAAATAAAACATGTCTGGTCAGCAAAAGGAGTCAACCTTTTGGGCCAGACTCTGGTACAGGGAGAAACTATAGACAGCAAAAGAGGTGAATGCAAAATGATTCATTGAAAAAGTGAGTATGCAATCATAATGACAGAAGGGTTCTTGGGACAGAGTTCCAGCAGGACATTAGTAATCCCTCCCCACCAATGTGATTTGGAGCCTGTTCTGGTCTACAAATGCATTTTTAAGCTAGTGTCACGTCTTGCTTTAAAAAAAAAAAAGAACTTCTGAAGCAGTAAACAGTAGTTTAACACAGTTTGTTCTGCAGAAAAAGCTGCAGAACAGCTTTTTCTGTGCCACATGCCATCTCCACTACCGCTTAGTTAACACACAGTTTGAAGTAATTAACTTTTCTGCTTTATGACAGTCTCTGTTATGTGCAGTAAGAGTGAGTTGAAAGGTCTGTGGATTGCCAATTAATTTTTTTGGGTTTTTGTTTAAAAAACAAGCACAGCTCTGCCATCTTGTTACTACATTCTCCTACCGCATTGTGTAACACCCACTGTTGACGCATCCTTGGTTCCCCAAAGTGTTGGCTCTCAGCAAGGCACTGAAGTTTGAAGGTACCTCAACCAAACCAGTTCACAGATTAGAGTTCTCTTGGTGGAAAAAGCCTATGGAACACGTGGTAAGTGATCAGCTAGAGGGTTGGTGATTATTGTAATGATATAATGAGCGAGGCTCAATGCCATTCCATATGCATGTGGAACAGCAGAAGTTCCAGGATGAGGTGAGTCAACCACAGACCTCAGGTTGACAGGTGTTTGATCATTGATGGTCCAGTGATGGTTTGTTTCCTCTTTCCTGGTTGGAGCTGGTGAGTAACAAGCCAGGTGAGTGGAGCAGTGGAACAGGTGAGGATCTAGGGAGCAGCTGTCTGGGGAATGGCAAAGATGGCGAGAGATTAAGGTTGGAGATCTTCACACAAATGCTAGGATTTAGCAAGCAGATTGTTAGAGTCCAGAACTCAGACATAAACAGAGGAATACAGTTTCTGTCAGTGGAGACAAGGAAGGCTCAAGTCAGGTCTGCAGGGATCATAGAACCAAAAAATTAGAGGCCCAATTACAGCACTGGTGAGCGAAACAATCTGGCAGCTGGTTCAGGGAGCCAACTCCTCTTTAAGCACCTGCTGATGAACCTTAATGAGCTGCAGCTGTGGCGCTTGCACCTGCAGTCACATCCTGGAGAGAAGGATGAGAGAAACAACAAACAGCCTCTACCAACTCTGAGGATGTGACGAAGACAGTTGTCCAAAGTATTAATCAGGATACCAATAACTGCACAACAAGGTATTTCCTTATAAACTATTATTATGAAACACATTCATTTTCACGTCAAGACAACCTGAAAGCAAATTATAAAGAATAACCAATTTGAAATTGTTTTAACGATTCCGTCAGTCTCCCTGATCTTTGATGTAATCTCTCCTGAACGGACCTCAGTATCATTTTACAGTGCTGATGTGTTTGGGATGATCTTAATTTTCAGCAACAGGAGCTTCTTTATCGTCCAGCTCTTGTGATAAATGTTAAGGTTTTGTCCGCTAAGCCTCTCTGGGTTTAGTCAAAGATCCATACCTCACTTCTAAAATAAAAACAGACACAATACCAAGCCGTTCATAGACAATTAGACATGCGTCCGATGACACCAGTGTGTCTCCAAAAGTGAAGTAGTAGCACAGGGGGGATTGGAATGCCAGATATTATTATCTTGCATTAGACTGCATCGATCCAGCCTGACACATTCCTGGATCTGCACCCTGTTGTGCAGCACACCCAGCTTCAAGAGCCAGATTTTCTTTTTTAACCAACACAAAGGAGTCTTTGAGTTCAACTAATTGCATCCTTAGTGTAACAGAACCATGACTTGGGTCATGGATTATTTATCCATATGCATGTGGATTTGATTAACTTGTTTATGTAATTAAAGTGAGAAGATGTGAGACCAAACTATGAGAATCACTTTGAATTAAAATTGTGGGTTAAATTATCTCTGTTTTGTTTTCCAAAATATTTCACTGTTTTCACTATTGAGATGAAAGGTCAGGCTTGTATGTTTCTTCTCATGTCTTTACACCTCATGATTGAAAAATAATACAAAGCCTTCTGGGTAATAAAACACATTTTCTGGGTAGAAAAGTTATGGCTGCAAATAATATCCAGAGAATTTGTGTGTTGATGAAAATTATAATAAATCTTCATCAAATAAGTTTAATTTATGAAGACTGACTCAGATTTCTTCATTTCATCCAACACTTTAATATAAAACTTTTTCTTGGTTGTGAATCAAATAAGTCAAAAGTGAACATTTATAAATGGTGCATGTGATTTAAATTCAGTGGCATTGTGTTAGAAAATAAATGTATGTTTGTGAAAATATTTTAGAGTCAAACTGTGGGCAGATCATCCACAAAATAAACTTTTGAAAGATTGATGTTATAAGTAGCAAACCCTGTCCACTGTTTCGCTCCACAGCTTCCTGCTTGCTCTATATTTGGGTCCTCAGTTCTACTTGGAAACAAATCTATGAACCACTGCAAACATGAAATTCACTTTATTCAATTATTTATTTGACATGTTCTTAATGTGATGTATCATTATTATAAAATGCATTTTGTTAAAGGATCAAGCACCAGAATTCTTCTGTTCCTCTATAGCACCATAAACATGATAATAAAATCACAGCTTATTTCAACATTCAGTTGCTTAACTTCAGTCATATAAAAAAGACTAACAACACTGGAAAATATATCTTGTATATATTTTTTCAAGCTCATACTGATTAATAAATATCAACAGCCACACGTGGAGGAATAAGATGACAATGATCAACATCTGTTTTTCTATTTTTTTCAGCAGTTTCAGTGAGCTGAGTGATTTCTTTAGATGTTCTTTAGATATAAAACTCTGCTCAGCACAGAATGCTCTTCAGTTTGAACAAATACTAATTTTATATCACATATAAGTCCTGTGCAGTATGTGATCCATGAAATGACTTTATGCACAATATCTTTTCACTGACAGAATGTAAAAACCAATAATATGAAAATGCTAGGTGAATGCGTGTTATTTTTAGAACGATTTGATTTCTTTCCAAAAACTATATCTTCAAAAATAAAGGACAGTAGGTCATCAGTGCATCTATTCTTTACAGTGTAGTTACAGTACTTGGAGGGCATTTAAATCCCCAAACAACATCCTGCTCTCCTCTGACTCAGACATGTAATTTAATGGACAGACTAAGGACTCACACAGAGGACCTCAGTATGATTTTACAGTGCTGATGTGTTTGGGATTATCTTAGTTTTCAGCAACAGATAGTATTTTACATGTAGAAAAAAAATCTTTCAGTTTTTTTTTTCAGTTTTTTTTTTTCAGAGTACTTTACTAATGTTTGCCCTGCAGACAGATTCACCACCAGCAAATTCACAATTTCATTTCATTTAGGGGTATTAGCTGAAATAAAATGTTTGAAATATTTTTATATATTTAGTTGTGGAAACATGTGAAAGCCATTTATTATGTTTTCCCCCCTTAACAACTATTCACTTCTCTGTGTTAGTCTATCACGTAAAATCCCAATACAACACAGCACAGTGTGTGGTGCTAGTGGGGTTGGAAGGTCTGAATACTATTGCAATACAACGTCATTTAATTTTGGAACACACTTGCATATACCTGATAATATTAGGTCATACATTTCTGAATAGCATTCATTTATTGTCTCATTTTAATCCTATAAATAATTTGATATGAATGTTTTGTCCGCCTTATGGGATCTGATCTGCTAACTGGAATAGGGCTGAATCCATGCTCTTGGGAACATGTTCATTCCGTGGGTCTGATCACGTCCGTGGTTTTCTCAAAGAAGCTGCTACAGATAGTGAAGCATCACGTGTGTGGCAGCATCTCGCTCAGCTGGCGTCACGCAGCCGCGCCGCCGACCAGGAGGCGGGGAAGCGGCTGTCCGTGGTGCTGATGGCAGTGATGCGCTCCAGCTCCACGCTGCCGCTACTGCGCATGTTGCATGACAGGTACACGCAAGCCTCCATCTTGGGCATCCCGAGCTGAGGCGAAAGGGCAGCAGCCATATACACTCTGATTCCAAAATAACAACAAGCGGGAGTGGGGGAAATAAACACAAAAATTGGCAAATTGCCGAGATGTAACTTTTCTTCCGCTCAACAATTTGCTTCTCAGAGGTGAGCGGAGAACAAGATGGGAAAGAAATACAGCGACTGGTCTGCAAGGCTCTGATAGGGTTTTGTTTTTTTAACTGTCAGCTGTTCTGGATTTATCTTTGACACAGGAAAACCAAAACGGTGAGTGGAGCCTTTCATGTTCAGTGATTAACGGCTTACATGTGTTTTATGTGCTCATTGCATGACGTGACATCACACCATCGCCTTCACATGCATTGGCATCTCCTTCCTGCGTCCCCCCTTCAAGGTGGTGGCTGTCTGCTGTTTAGTTCCCGCTCCTGTCCGTGAACCCCCGGATGCTCAGAGCGTCAGCCTCCTACTTTTCTCTTGTTAGAAAAGGGCTGCAGGCGATGAGCAGCTACAGGTTGGGAGAGCTCCGGGTTGCTTGTTTTATTTATTTTTTTATCTTTGTTGCATGTCGATATGAGCAGAAGACAGGCCTTTGGTCAAAAAGACTTGTGTGCATTGGAAGGTTCCAAACAAGGATTTTGTCATTTCAAATGTTAGGAAAAATAGGTTTGTGCTTTTAGATGCAAAAAAATCACTGGTAAATTATTTTTGAACATTTACAGGTTCATGTTTCAGATACCAAATCAAAATGTCACAAACAATTAAAAAATTAACAATTAAAAAGCAATTTTGCATTTTTCTTCTTTTAAAATTATGAAAATGTCTTATTATGTGCAATAATCTGTAACCAAATGTGGAAGTCAAGTTCAATTGGGAAAAGAGACCAAAGCTCTCAGACCTAGCCATAATATCAACGTTTAGCCTCGGCAGAAAAAGGGTTAATTGCATTTGTTTTAAGACAGTGGATATCTGGACCTGAACATGAGTTGGACATGACAGTTGTGCCATTGGGCAAGCAGTGTGAGTCAGTGTGTGACACAACCTCTGTATGTTTAAAATTGCTGGTAATAAAACAGAGCTGGGTAAGCCCAAGTCTGCTGCATGGCCATGGTTCAGCAAAGTCTTTTAAATCAAGTCATATTTCTGTTGGGATGCATTCACATGTCCGTGTTGAACATAAAAATATAAATGTGCCCTTTTTAGCACTGTCCCAGGTCAGGGTCTTCATGTCTGGACTGGTCATGATGTCCTCGTCCCTTTTCTGATTGGTTCTCTGCCTTCCTCAGACCAGCCAAAAGCATGATGTCAGGTTAACTGGAGATCCTAAATTGTCCTTAGGTTTATCATTGTGCTACTCTGACGGATTAGTGACATGACCAGGATATCACTAATCCGTTGGCCACTGAATGAGTGCTGGCGTTATATGGGTAAGTAGGTATAGACAGTGGAAGCATGGATTCTAAATAACTGTTAGGTACAAATATGTGGATGAATGGTTGTTTGCCTTGCATCCCCAGTTTTCCCTGTGACTGACTGAAGAGCTTCTGCTTTCTTCCTCTCCTCTTATCTATTAAAAACTGG
The DNA here is from genome assembly GCA_902982915.1 of Phalloptychus januarius. Classification (NCBI taxonomy): domain Eukaryota; kingdom Metazoa; phylum Chordata; class Actinopteri; order Cyprinodontiformes; family Poeciliidae; genus Phalloptychus; species Phalloptychus januarius. Next base: position 7,308,371 of record CADWAE010000484.1, on the reverse strand, counting down.
AACAGGCCCATGAGAACAAATGAATGGAAAATAGCAATCCACTAAAACTCTGTGTTTTACCAAGTTATTTTTGCCAATTTATTAATAGTTCAAGTCAAGCTAATTTGTCATTGAACCTCACAGACAGGTATTTGCAAAAGTTTGAAATAGCTAGCTTTAAAACCAACCCATACGTCCTCTTCCCTCCCGATGTGTTGATCAAATTGCTGACTTTGCCAGAATTCACACCACTTCATTTATATCATTATGTCACAAGTAACATTTCCGCTTACACCGGAATAGCCTCAAAAGACTAGGCGCTAACCAGTTAGCAACATGTTGGGCATCATGACGGTGGGGCATTTTCTACATGGTTACTCGTGGTTAGACACGTATCTTTTCTATAATGCAATATTTTATATCTTTCAAATCACACTTACCGTATTTTCCGCACTACACGGCGCACCGCATTATAAGACACATAAGAATGGACGCTACAGTAGAGGCTGGGGTTACGTTATGCATCCATAGATGGAGTTGCGCTAAACGGAATGTCAACAAAACCGTCAGACAGGTCAGTCAAACTTTATTAATAGATTACAAACCAGCATTCTGACAACTCCGTTCACTCAGAAAATGAATAAACAGCTGTTTTATTCCAGTGTTCTTCTGCGTGTCTGATCGCCTTGTGTTTAAACTCTGCGTCGTAAGTGTGTCTCTTACTAGGAGCCATTCTGGGGTCTTTATACAAACACACAAATGGAAATGAAACGGCCCGCTGCGCGCAGTCATATTTCCCAGGATGCACCGCGCGCTTCTTCTTCTGGAGAAAATGAAATCGACGGCTGCTTACCATAGTTGCTTACCATGGGCTAAATATTTGCCCATATATAAGGCGCCCCGTATTATAAGGCGCACTGTCGGCTTTTTAGAAAATTGAAGGTTTTTAGGTGCGCCTTATAGTATGGAAAATACGGTACTTTTAAAGTTTATAAGTACCGTAGCAGCAAATCTACGAATACACAAAAGGCTGCCAGTCCCTATGATTGAGAGCTACAATCCATCGCTGCCATGTTTTCTCATTAAAAATTACACAATAAAATTACAAGAATGGTTTTCACCCTGCCTGTTTATGCAGCTGACCACACAGCATCCTCTGCCCATTTTTAAAGTGAAATCAAGTGCAATCAAATTGAAGGCTATTAATAGGCTAACAGGTGTCTGTTTTTTGACAGGCTTTACAAGAGTGCACAGGTTGTTTTCACGTCTGTCATGGTGGAGTGGGCGGAGTTCTGGAGAGCGTGACGTGATATGTGAGAGGTCACAGGGTCCGCTCACACAAAGACAAGAAACTACCTATTATTCAAATAAACTGTAATCAAAATACGCTAAATAAATAAAATAATCATTACACTAAAAAACAACAACACAATACTCAATTTGCTAAAAAACACTCAAGGCGTCCGCATGACGTCATCACGTGACTCTCTAGCAGCTTCGTTCTGAACCGGGAAAATGTTTGACAATGAAAATTACAAGCTGGCCAGGAAGGATATGGCAGCTGAGACAGGAGCTCCGTGTGTGCTCCACGACGAACCGCGTCAGTTTGAGCTGAAACCAAAAAGTAAGTCATGTCGGGTGAGAACACCTGTCCTTGCACGGACTTTACTATAGGACTATGTCTGGTACAAACTGATTTTAAAAACGTGTACAAATGTGAACAACACAAAAATCAATACCAGCTTAATCATTACAGTTACTAACACACTCAGTATAACTAAGAGTTTAAAGAGAAAACTCTTCCACCTACAGTCCTATTGAACTTCGGTAATCTCCCAAATTTTGGATTAACTCTTATTAAACATTGTGTTCATCTTCAGATCTTACAATAAATTTTCTGTTTGTATTTAATTAATTTAATAAATCTTTATAAACTGAGCATCATTTGCCTGACTTTCCTTTTGTCTTTTGTTGATCTGTGGAGGTGAATCAAGTCAAATATTGACTTGCTGCCATTTGACTGATAATATAGTTAGCCAGAAAGTTTCATTGTTATATTTTATTTGCCTGATAAAGTGTCGTTTTCTCAATGTGGTCAACAGGAAATGTTTGCATTTAGAGCAAAGAAACTGAATAGATTTAAGAAAAACATTACTCCAACATAAACTAATAATCATGTGCAGGCCAAGAGCAGACAGGGAGCTAAATAGCCAAGGCATTGAGGAGGAAAGAGTATGTCTCTGTCTAGACACTAAACTGCCTCAGTTAATATACAGGCTGGCTGGCAGAGAGTGTGTTTGGGGTTGGAGAAGAGACTGCTGGCTTTACTGTTTGTCTCCAGTGTCGCTATGCAATAAAAGGGCAACAGCTTTCTAATACAGGACATGAATCATACAGGAACCACGGTTGTTCTCTGATTAATGGCTTCCGTAAAGGAAAAATGCACCATGCATGCATGAGAGCATTTCTGCCCACATAATTTGTAGTTTTGTTTTTGTCATCATAAGACCCTACCCATATACCATCTATTTATCATATAAAGAGCTTTATCTCACTACAATTATAAATGAAAGCAAATTTCAAATAAGTTTAATGCAATATATTTTCTTCTGGCTGCAGTTTTTTTTACTTATGCTAGTCAGATATGAATGTGTGTGATCTCAAAAGATGAAGTCTATGTATCATTTAAATCTCATAGGAAATGTGTATAATAACAGTGAATTTGTTCATTCAAAGAAAGAAAAGAAAAGGAAATAAGAAAAATACGCCCAGTTAGGACAAGTAACTCCTAACCTCACAGGAAAATGACATTATAATATTTTAAGTCATATTCCTGCCTGAACAATTTTTAATCTGTCTTCTCTGTACTTAAACTGCTTTATCTTCCACAGGCCACACTCCCACCAGAATGGCGATGAAGAAGCTTGCCATCTTCCTCTTAGTCCTCTCTCTTTGTCTGGAGGGAGGATCTGCTAAAGAGAAAGGAACTAAGAAGGGGAAAAAGAAAGGGAAGCAGGTTTACTGTCCATCGTAAGTACAAGATAAACACCACATCTATTACACTGTGCAGGGTAACGTCCTCCAGACAGAAACAAGGGTGTTTCTCACTTGGTTAGAAACACGAATATTATTGGGGATGTATTTGTGTTGTGAGCCTTTATTTTTAGTTTTTACCATGTGAAAAAAGTGTGAAATTGGTCAACCATGGGAAAAATGCTCATTATCATGCCACTTCTACCGATGATGAGTGCATATAAACTTCTGACTTAAAATGTAAATCCTTTTGCATTTGCACATCAATATTATCTAGAAAGCTCATCCTAATTCAGTGTATTCCAATTAAATATAATTATAATTCAGTTCAGCAGAACACAGTAAACAATTTTTCATAAAATAATTTAGAAATAACACTTTTAAATCTTTTCTCTGCTGTATTAAGCAGCCTACTGAAAATATTAAAAAGTAATTTAAGAGGCAATATATTAATGATATGTTATTTATCATTTAGTACAGAGTGGATAAAAGAATCATGACTACGGTATGCTTCATTTATTAAATATTGAGATGATCCATCAATCATCCCGGTGGGGATCAAATGTAGGAAATACAACAATTTAAGTGTTAAAACTAAAGTAAATAGAAACTTATCTTTACATTGTTGGGATTATCCAAACAGTTGGAATCCCCATGACTCAGTTTACCCCAAATCTATCCCAAACAAACTGTGCTTTTGTTTTCTACTGATTGAGTTGTACTGAAATTGGTCTGAGGTCTGCATGCAGTTTGCATGTTCTGCACATGGATGCATCGGTTCTCTCTGGATGCTCTGAATTTCTCCCACAGTTCAAAAACAGGACTTTTAGGTTGATTGGTCTCTCTGAATTGCCTTTAGGAGTGAGGTTGTGTGGGCATGGTTGTTTGTCCTGTGTTGCCCTGGTGACGTGTTAACCCCCCCTGTAAACTTTTGACTGCTGGAGAAAGTAACCCCCTCCCCCTCCACAACCGTGTACAGGCAAGCGGATACAAACTTGGACAGATGGATGAGTTTGATCAATTCTACTGGTTTCATTTTATCAGCATATCAGACTATTTTGAAGCTTTGTTCATTATTTATCTGCATTCCAAAGAAAGAAACAGGCTTTCTTGAAATCTAAGAAATGTGCGTTCAAAATCCAAACTCAAAGAAATCTGATTTAGATCTTATTAATAAGTTGCAGACACGATGAATAGTCTCTGAACAGAATGTCTTACTCCATTGGCATATCCATTTTTCTTTTCACAGAGAAACTGCTCTGTCTGTTCCCTTAAATGGTAACAATTGGATCCACACTGAGGCTTCCTGAAATGAGGAGTAAACTGTTTGATGTGGTTCATGCGCTGGCATGTGCAGGCTGCATGACATATTTTGTGTTTAATGCTGTGGATGCCACTGTGGATCAAGAAAACCACTTGGTTCTAGCTAAGCTCTGGTGCTTGAGGCTGTCAGAAGAGCTGGTTAAAGCAGACAGGGGAGAAAGGGAGATTTTGTGGGTGGGAATTGTGTGTTTCACTTTGATCAAGGAAACAGCATAACATACACACTGTAGATCATTCCTGAGAAAGACTTTGAATCATCCTCAGAGCATAAAGTTTGCTTCTTGATATGTAAAGTGCTTGTGAGAGGGGTAAATTCTTTGCCACCCATGAAGAGGCTTTTCTCCTGTCTCCCCTGCCAGATCCTGCTCAGTCTTTGTTTTTATCACTTAGTTCTGTAATATTTAAGACGTAGAAACAGAAGATATTTGGCTGGATGTCAATGAAACCCCCTGCCTCACATTTAGGAGACTCTTTGGTTTTACTACTTTTGGTTTAGGGTAGTTGAAAAGAAAGTTCTCAAGTTGGTTAGGATAGAAATAGGAAACAAGTATGGTGTTATGATCTTTAAAATAAGTGAAAATTGATGTTAGGAATATTACATGTATCAAAGTACTGGGTGGACTGATTTGGTGGCAAGATTACCAATTTATTGAGTATTTGTTGTAAAAACCCTGATTATTCCTATTTGTCCCAGATGATCAGAAAAACATCATCTATCAATCTGAGGCTATGTCAGCATATGGGAATAGCTCAGAATAACAGCAGATCTCATTTTTAAACATTGCTTCACTCTATTTGTTGGGTGGTCCAAAATTTAAAAGCCAATTTAATCCCAAAGTGGTTCCTCTCTCTGGCATGTAGTTTAATCAAAAAGTACACAAAGTGGCTAGAAGTGGGCGCGCTGTCCATTTGTGTTGTTCATCTGCCAGGAATTTGACCTGCTAAACTTCCCTCTCCGCCTTCTTTGTTTGCAGACAGCTGTCGTCTGAGGATCTGGCCCGAGTCCCTGCAAACTCAACCAGTAACATCTTGAACAGGTTACTGATCAGCTACGACCCCAGAATAAGACCCAACTTCAAAGGCAAGTCCTGTCACATCTATTACCAGCCTGCTTTGAATTTTATTTACAATTTAACTGGGTTCCTGCTATGATAATTACAAATATGCACATTCATTTTGTTTGTATATAGTTCTGTTGGAAGTATCTTAAAAATGAAAGGAACAGAGAAAGTGCTGTTTATGTTTTGCAAATGTACAATGTCCAGCACATCTAGAAATACTCTATTGGATTACGTTTTGGGGAGTTTAAGAGCCTCAACTTCTGGTTGTGATCCCTGAAACATTGCTTGATAACTGTTGCTTTAAAAGTGTGATGCATCATACCAAGCCACCTTCTTCTGTTGGTGCTTTTGGTGGTAAGTTGTCATAAAAATGTATCAAACATGGCTTCAAAGAAATTAGACATTGTAAGTTGACAGCTTGAAACTGGGCCTCTGTCTCTTTAAAAGTCTCCTACTCTTTCTGATGTTACATAATATCCCATTTTACCATAATAGTCCTTTAAATGCTCAGCAGTTTGAGCTTCAGTAGCTCATCTGGATCAGGAGCAGATCGGTTGGCCTTGTTTGTTTCTGATGCCTTTTCCAGCTTCCCAATGTTCCAGTCTTGAATCACTTTTGATAGAAACTGATCAACACAGATCAGGGACACTTCACCAGAGCTGCAGGTTCAGAGATGCTCTCACCTGGTCATCTGGTCATCAGGATTTGGTCATTTCCAAATTCACTCACATCCTTATGTCTGCCAGCTTATCCTGCTTCTAACTCTCCTGCCTTTGGCAATAACTTTAGTCATTTTTTTGTGTTTTATTCTTTGAAATACCAGATTTTCCTCATAACTTAATTTTTTTTGTCTCAAGAATAAGAAGTAAAACTACTCCTACATGGGAGCAGTAATTCAACTAGTGACCAACCACCTCTGCTAATAAGTGTTAAACACGTTATTATGTTTTTTTCACTTGTGATTATAACTATTACCAGTGGTCATAATGCTGTGCTTGATTAATTTACATTTATCTTGAGAATTGGAGACCTCAAAGTTACAATTAGAAAACATCAGTATTCTATTTCTAAATAGCTGATCTGTGGGAATTGGAGCTAACGTGAACCCTTTAATCCTAATGTGTGCCAGTTTTAGTTTCAGTTCTTCCTCCACAGGAAGCAGCTGTCTCCAGTGTTTATACTCTACTGTTCATATCACAGAGACGTTTTTCTGCTTCCCACCGTGTCTTGTGGCCCAGACATGGTTACAAGAACAAGAGAGGAGTGACTATCGACTGGTTTGTCGTTCTTCAGGTGGATTGCAAATAGTTTCCATTCTCTGGCATTTGGCAGAGCTGAATCTGAGGTCGTTCTTTATATGTAGTGAGCAGACGGACTCCCTCCCTGAACGCCTCTAACTAGTCCAGCAGCCAGACATCTGCTCTTGATTTCAGAGCTGAAAGCTCCCTGTCCATTAACAGCCATGTCTTAATCTCAAACATTAATATCTAAGCTGCACATTGGGCATTGCTTTGTCAGTGGCTTAAAAACGGCAAGCTGCTTTTACATACCCCATGGAGAATATGTGAAGAAACACAAAATGTGTTTTATGGAATATTAATTAGCTCTATTTATTTAATAAGTGCAAGGTAGAAACTCCACTTTATGTGCATTAATTTTAGGGAGAAGTTTGTTCTTCATCCAGTGAACATCTTCAAAATAAATGATTTATTCAAAGCTGGATGAAGAGTCAGCGTTTATGAGAAGTTTTATTAGTTTATGCAGAGCGAGATGCCAGCTCAAACATTCACAGGTTTAGTGTCACAAACGGATGGGTGGCTCATGCAAATAGTTTTTTATTTGTTTTTCACTGTTTAGTCTTCCACCTCATCAGACAGGAAGCCACCTAAAAATCTGAAGCAATACTTTTAGGTTTATGATCAAAACCTATGCTGCTATTTCTCAGCATTAAAGCAAGCGCATCTCAATGAATTAGAGTATTCTTGATCAACTTTTTTTAGTTTGACTGAGGAATTCAATTACAAATCTGAGAGCTATATTTCAAACATTCATCTCTGCCAATTCACTTAAGTTCAGTGCCTTAGAAAGCTGTAATATTTCAATAACATACACTGCTGACCTCGCAACTGATACCTTCCAAAAAGAAGCAAAGGTTGTTGCTGAAGAAGCTGGCTGCTCCCTGAGCTCTTTATTCAAGGATATTAATGGAAATTGTGTGGAAGCAAAAAGACAGGGAAAGGTGCTCAAGACCTGGATAACTACAATCTGAAGCGGACAGAAAGCAAAGCGGTTTGAGGAGCCTGCAGCTGGACTCAGTGCTAGATGTATCCAGATATGTGAAGTCAGTCCTGAACCAGATGGCCCCGTTTGGTCCTGGTACCAACATGTGTGTTTTTATAACTCAGATTATTCCAGCAAGTAAAACTTTTGTATAATATTTAAATATATATTTGAAGTATTTCAGATAGCTGTTTGAGTGCTTTACATGAGTGGACCACAAAGAACTTTGCTGCTTGAGCCGAGTCGCATCGGGTCAGTGTTTGGCCTTTCAGTGTCACTCAGCACGGCTTGTGTTTATATTCAGATTAATACAAGCAGGTGTCCCAGGCCACCTGTGAAGGGTGAAAAACGTCATCAATGTGGACTAAGTGGCTTCACATCTCTATTGACTCCATCAGATGACTGGATGACTCAGGAAACATCAGGAGAACCTAACGTGGGCTAAGGAGAAAAAAAATGAAGTGGTTCAAAATCCCCCTTTCAAATGAAAATACATATAGAGGAGAAGCGGAGAGTTTCCTCCCTCAGTGATGGTTCTGTCATCTGCTCTGGTTTATCAAATCCAAACTCAGGCTCAGCTGGGAACCTGGAAATGTCAGAGCCCTCCATGCTTGTTCTGCTGCAGCGCTGCTGATTTCATTTTGCAGAAAGGGGTTGGTACTGACCCACACAGCCAAGAATAACAATGCCTGCTTTAGTCACCATGGTTTCACTGTGATTGACCAGCAAAGTGGCCTGAGCTAAACTTTATAGAGAATCTGTGAAGTATTTTCAATAGAACCACAGGCTGATCGCCTCCCTGCTGTGCTGCACGTATTCATGCAAAACGAACCCAGCCCAAGTGTTCAGAGCATCTACATTAAGTTGTTTAATGTGTTAAAATATCTTCTCTGTTTTTCTGAATGCAGGAATCCCTGTGGAGGACAGAGTGAACATTTTTATCAACAGCTTTGGCTCAATTCAGGAAACAACCATGGTGAGAATCCGCTCTGCTTCCACTGTAGTCAGATTATGATGATCCATACGTCTGCTGGTCAACAAGAAGCTTTAAGGCTACTCTAATGTGGGTGTCTTAGGAAGAATGAAGAAAGAAGTGATTCCTGACATGGCTTAGAACTGCTAGAAATAAATCGTGATTGAAAAGGCAAGTTTCCAAGCCTCATTAATCTGATGGCTTAATTGCAGATAAAGAAGTGCAGTTTGAATGCTAATCACCAGATTAAACTCAAGGACGTTGCAGGGCCGACTTCTGAACAGTCAGAAACATTTAAGAAGGCTTTCTAGATTCCAGAAGGCCACCTGATTTTTATGATTCCTTAAAGCTGCTGGGAGAAAAGCAGTGCTTATTTATAAGGTTATTTCAGTCTCGGCAGCTCAGTAGCGTATGAGTATCCCCCATTTGGCTCAGTTCTACCATGTATAATTTAGAGTATATTTAAAAGTTCTTCCTTCGTGTTTCTTAAAGAATTTGTTTTATCTCACATGCAGTTTTTGGAATTTAGTATTATGGAGATAGAGTTTTATAGATGACTCCAGGGGGAGAAAGCACAGGTGCATCCTGAACAGAAGTCCTGTGAGATGGAGAGGCTCTTGCATTCCTGCACATTTTGATACCAACATCCGTGATAGATTGCCTGCAAGCGTTCCTGATTGTCATTGGTGGCTTCCCTGTCTGGCATTTAGGATGTAAAACAGGAAGAAAGAACAATAAAGTCAGGAATGGGAGGAGACATGTCAGTGCAAAGTGTTTTGTCGCGAGGCTCAATGTGATAAAACACATTTATTGTGAACATCTCACTAAGAATAAGGTGCGAGGTATAAGCCAAAGTGCTCCAATCTGCTAAATTTACAAATAATTCAATATTTGGTTACAAATGTGATTAAAAATTGCAAATAAATGCACAAACCTAATAAATGTTAGAATGGCCACCAATGACTGCAGATAAACAGTTTTCCATTGGTACATTTAGTAGTACATACACCAGAATGATAGACAGCTCTACCTTTTCACAGATTACCTGTCTCATACTGTCACGATATAGTAACATTTTTAACAAAAACAGTATATTTTTTTAATTTTATACAGCAGTTTTAATAAATGCAGCCTGACTATCCATTAATCTTCAACATTACAATGAAAGCCTGAGGTCCATTTGCCCCACATTTAGAAAGCAGGCTGTCATTTGTGCACCGCCCTAATTTCAGTCTCCAGTGTCTGTCGAGTTCCACAAACAGCCTCTGTTGGGTTTTTTTCCTGTCTGAGATGCAAGCCAATTCCCACACCTTATCCTTCCTGAAAACCAGACAAGGAAATATATCTTCCTTCTGGCTCGGTATCAAGCTGCCAGTGCGACATTCGATTCCAGGGAGATTTAACACGGCTGTGTGTTGTAATCAGCAAGGAAAACTCAAGCTGGGAGGCAGTAAAAACATAGCTGCAATTTATTCTATCTCAACAGCAACATCATTTTCTACAGAGGTGTACACAATCTTCAAGTGAAAATTGGTGCGTTAAATACTGCAGACGTGTGCTGCGTGTTCGCCTGAGGAAGGTGTAAATGATGAGGGATGGCTTTCAGAGATCAAACACCCCACAGAGTGGTAAATGGAGGGGGCAGAGGTGACCAGCTGTTGTTTCTTTCTCGTTTCAAACCTTCTTAACTTTCAGCGTCTTTGGGAAACCCGGCGGAGAGAGAGAAGACCTTTGGGATTTCTGTCTCATTTTCTTTCCTTGCCATTTTCTTGGCTCATGTTCCTCTTTCCAACACCTGTCCTTTTCCTTTTTCGTCTTCCCCTCATCTTGCTTTGGTTAGATCACAGTGGATTGCCAGCTTTGTCTGTTTATTAAAACAGAGCAACCACAGTAAATAGTTCATATTTTTTATTAAAAAATGATTGATCACTTGCTGTCTTGAGCTGTGGACCTCCCTTCATCGTGGATTTGTTGGGTTTGGCAGTGATAAGGAGACTGAGCAGAGAGGAATAATATAACAGGAAATGTAAAAATATTTTCACATTTCATGGGAGAAAGCCATGAAAATCAAAGCAACATAAGAAAGTATCTACCCAGCCTTAGCATTTATGACAGGCTCAGCAATCAGAAAGAGGTTGTAGTGCAGCAGAAAGCATGTACACAAGTGTGATTGACAACACTAAGACCCTCCTCCCGCCACCGATTGTTTCTAGCTAGCATTGGGAGACGACACAGTGACAAATATGTAAGAAATGTTTTGTAAAAGTGTTTAATGAAACTTAACTGAATCAACAAGTGATAATGAAACAAAAGTTGAAATAATGTAAACAAATGTAATATATGTTTATATTTTAAATATAAATATCTTACTCGTGAAAACGATATGTTGGAAGTTTTATGAAATGTTGACGTTCCATCCATCTTCAACTTCAAAAAGCCTAATTTAGCACAAGACCAGCAGGAATGTGGATTTCATCATCGAGCTCCTTAGAGGCGTCAGCAGTGTTGGTGTCCTGATAACATCTGACCTCTGGGCTTTGCAGCTTTTTACGTGTCATTATGTTTAAGCTTCAGTTGTAAAAACTCGCTTTGCATCTTGGCTTGTTTTAGTTCTGCTTCAGAGAAAATCTAATAGCACATAAACAATCAGAAGAGGGCTTTTTTTAAATCAAATACTACAAATAACTGTCTAAAATGCTTTTATTTTAAGATTAACAAACCTCTGTGCATTGTAACACCTTCTTGTTCAAAGCTTCAGAGCAAAAGTTCCAGTTTTCTGATGTGGAAAAGTGACTCATTAGCTGAGTTTTGTGTCTGAAACCATCCTGTGTCCAGAAGTGTTTACTTGAAATGCAGCCATGTTTGAACTTGTCTGGTGTCAAACCTGACAGGATTACAGGGTGAACATCTTCCTGCGGCAGCGCTGGAATGACCCCAGGCTCAAGTTACCGCAGGACTTCAAGTCAGACTCGCTCACTGTTGATCCCAAGATGTTCAAGTGTCTCTGGAAGCCTGACCTGTTCTTTGCTAATGAGAAGAGTGCAAACTTTCACGATGTGACCCAAGAGAACATCCTCCTCTTCATCTTCCGTAACGGAGATGTCCTCATTAGTATGAGGTACTTTAATTTACTCATTTACTTGTCTATTTGTTTGTTACATGTACTTTTTACAGTGTTTTTCAAAAGGCCTTTTACAAAAAATGCATCTGTAAACCAATGTCATTTTTATGGTATTTTAGGATTGGCTGTTTTTCTCCAAATTGCATAAATTCTGGCCAAGTTGCATATTTACAAAACTTTTACTTTTCATTATTTTGGGTATATTAATTCCTTCACTTCTTTAATCATGCTTGGTTGCTTTCTATTAGTTGAATACATACATGTACTAAAAATCTACCAAATTAACTTTTTTGATGACTTTCCAGTTATTTTGCTGAACATTTTTTTAAATTTATTTCACCCATAATTGCAACATTCGTTTTGTACAGTTTACTGCCCTGCTTTACTACCTCTTCATATATAAAGAAGACTAAACTTAAAAGTGCTACTTGTCACCACTATTTGTTTTAAATGCTTTATTACTTTGCAAGCTTTGCCCTTGTTAAGATGAACTTTTATTTTTCTGTTTTAAATGAATCTGGAGAACCCAGAAACCAAAAAAGCTGTTGAAAATCCTGGCATTCGTTTGGTGTTTTAAAGAGACGTGTGATGAAATCCAGTGAAGGCCTTTTAAATGCCAAAGTTTACACCAGTGTTATACAACCACGGTTTGCATGTAGATATGCAGAGGCAGACGAAACTCATCAAGCTAAAATCTGCTGCTTCTCATCTCTTTCCAGGTTGTCCGTCACCCTTTCTTGTCCGTTGGATCTGACCTTGTTTCCAATGGATACGCAAAGGTGTAAAATGCAACTTGAAAGCTGTACGTTCAGAAAAATACCTCATGATTTTACTTCTTATAGCTTGCAAGCACTTAGATTACTCAAATAGACATTATATATATTTATAAATGTTTTTATATCTGTGTATTTGCCTTTAATTTGAATTTTTAGTTGGATACACAACAGATGACCTGCAGTTCATGTGGCAGACGGGAGACCCTGTCCAAATGGATGCTATCGCTCTCCCACAGTTTGACATCAGACAAGAAGACATTGATTATGGAAACTGCACTAAATTCTATGAAGGAACAGGTGATGGATTTATATTAACAAAGTGTTTTTCATATGCAAAAAAGAGAGAAAGCAAATGCAGTCAGTAAACATATTCATCTGAGTTCTGTAAGTTACGAATGTCAGAATTAAATTCAATATAGAAATGAATCTGAAAGGTGCTGCCACAAACCTGTTATTACATATTTGATTATTTTTTTCTTATCTCTTAGCCTGAGAGATGAGTTTTTTTCAGTTGAGCTTCATATATATCACATTAATGGTGGAGCAAAACTGGAAATGATTATCCTGGTCTCAGTATTTTATGTCTCAAAACATGGAGTTTTTAATGGTTTGTAGCTTTAAAGAGTCTCTGAACAAAGAAAACCCTATATAGCTTAAAATCTGTGGAAGCAAAGTCATAATCTAAAGCTAATTGAATCATTTTTGCTACTTGTGTCTCATGTCAGATAATATTTTTGTTCAATCAATAGATCTGCAGGTTGTGGCTTTGCCTTTGCTGCTAAAAGCATTGCTTTTCTTCTGAATATTGAAAGTACAGAGTGAGAAAACAACTCAGTTTCAATAAATGAATCCTTGTTTTCTTTAAAATGATGCACTCAGTTTATCAACCATCACATGTAAGGCTGAATTTTCTTACTGATCTCATACTGACAAGCCCTGCTCCTGTTGAGTCAGGTTTTTACCTGGTTACCATGGCTACCTGTAAAGATTGTCTCTGCGTTCAGCTGGTTTGAGCCAGCTTCATGACACTGTCAGGCTTTATGTAAAAGATGGAGAGAATCCTGAGTTTTTAAAACTTTTCTTCAGCTCATCCATCCCCCCGGCCAACCAGAGGGTCTCCTGAAGTCAACCCTGTAGACACATAAAATAGAAGATTTGAGTCAGCTTCTCCCTTCTAATGTATATTTAAAGGGTAGAAAAGCTCATATTATTATTATTATTATTCTTTATTCAACAGACTCGTAGTCCACAAAAGTATAACACACAACACATACAAAGAAAAAAAAAAGATAAGAGATAAGAAACATAAAATCTTATAAAAGACTTGCATACCACAGAGCTGACTGACTTTTTAAAGTTACAAATGTCAAAACGGACTAAAATTGTGACTTAATTTACAGACCTGTCCCATTATGAAAGCTGTGGGTTTTTACATTAGGATCACCTTTATTTTCTGGATGATTCTCTCTGCCTCCCTTCAATGTTTACTGTGCATTTTTTAATTTCTTATTTTTAAATGAAGTCCTTGTGATGCTGAGTTTTCTTCTTCCTCATGTAGGGTATTACACTTGTGTAGAGGTTATCTTCACCCTGCGGAGACAAGTTGGCTTCTACATGATGGGAGTTTATGCCCCCACGCTGCTCATTGTGGTCCTTTCCTGGCTGTCTTTCTGGATCAACCCTGATGCGAGTGCTGCAAGGGTGCCTTTGGGTAAGACTCATTTTACCATCTATAACATATTCCACTGCTATTTACAAGGACATAAACACTGTAAGCACCATTCCTGCTCTTTTTGCAAGTGTTACTGCAGTGAGAAGGCATTCACAGGTCCACCTCAGTATAAATCATCAAAATGCCATATTTATTTCTTTAATTTGGTGTAAAAAATGAAGCATAATGTTATATAAACTCATAAACATAGGAGGTATTATGTTTTTAAGCACTTATTTTTGTCAGTGGTGATGATTGTTTCTTACAGCTGAGAAAAACTCACATTTTAGTTTCTCAGAATACTAGAATATTACATGAGACCAATGAAAATTAGTTTTTAATAAAGAATTGTGGTGTTGTAGTTTAAACAATCATGGGAAGATGAATAAATCACCTAGTAAAAATATTTAGGTTTGTCCTGATTTTAGAGAATCTGGACTTCCTTTGCATTAGCTGTGGTAATCTATATGTTATGACTCAATATGAAATTAATTAAACTCTTCAAATTTTATTACTGATACAAATCTACTTCTTGATGAGATTCGCCTGTATTTTCTGAGTGCGTTTACTTTTCAAATCTTCATTTAAGAGGAAACAGATGCACAAACAGAAATCACTCTGAAGGGTTCAGGGATTACTCACACTGTAACCTCCAATCATTCCCATCATGACATCACCAGTCACTCTGACACCGTGGAGGACTTTGCGTGTGAAGCGTGGCTTCGTGTTCAGTGTTTGTGGTGAATAATAAATCACTAAATGTGGCTGTAATTGACAGCTGGGGCCCACAGTGATGCATTTATCTAGAGTAGTCTTAAAAACTATTATTAAAATTGTGCTAACTCTAATTTTATCAACATTTTGAGACAGGAAGTGTTTCCAGGAATTTTCTGCTTGTACAGAAGTCTGGCCTGAGAAGCTCGAGATTTGCTTCCTCACACATGCTCTTATCTTTCCAAAGTACATCCACTATAGCCTGGCGTTAGCTATAAAAGCATATTTACTCGTCTTCCACACCATTACCCTCTTATAATCAGTCCGTATCACCCTCATATGTCAGTATCATCCTCATATATTATTGCCTATTACCTTGTGTGTGCACAGGACTGCCTGGATAAGAAAGACCATTGTTATCCCACCTCATTCATCCACTGCCTCCTTTTTGCTCCATCGTCATTCCAGCTGTTTATCACCACTTTCATTCATCAGCACCTCAAACCTTCCTGCAGGCCTGCTCTGACGTCTCTGTGAATCAGATGACTCCAGGTCAGTCAGCACCCAGGTGTGTTTGTGCATTCCTGCTCATTTTTGTGTCAAATTACATGACAAAGAGGACAAACTTACTGGATTCTGTATAAATATGTATTCAAATTCTGTGTTGTGGCAAGATAAGAACACACAATAAGAATGTAGAAAAATCCAAACTTTTGGGCCATTTTTCATAATTCTACATTAACACAGCATGTTTTTCATGTATGACTGTATGACAAAAAATATCTATTATTACACCCAAATGATATTTTGAAATCGTTGATTAATGGTTGTCATGGAGATTTGATGACATCACCTCTTTGTGCTGCAGTTCTCCAACTGAACCATTCATCCTATCAGTAATGTTGTTGTTATCTTACCTTAAATCAATTTAATCAAGTTAAACATTGGATTTTTTTGCATTTTTGAGTGTTGGGTTATGTTGAATGAATTAACAATGAATTTGTTTTGAGAATTTTTTTCAGCATCTTTTCTGTTTGTGTCCACATCTGTGTTTATCAAACCTTTGCTTCAAGCTTCTCTTTGGTTGAATGATCTTAATTAAGTCTGAGAGCAACATCTATTAATCATTTGAATGTATTAAAAGTTACTGTAAAGGCACATTAGCAGCAAAAAGTGAGATGCTAAGAAAAGAAGTCTGCAGAGCCGTTCATTGACGTTGGAATAACCTCTTAATGTTGGTCGTAATTGCTGTTTCCACTTCGACCCAGAAGATTTGCTGCTGTTTAGGGGAGATCACTAACCTGTAATGATGTAAGCTGTGAGAGAGAAAAACTCTTTGGAATTACGTACTCTTTAGAGGCTGTCTGTGCTTTTAACAAAAGGAAAACAAATAAGCTTTGAATTCAGTGATGTTCTCAGAAACCTTCTGTTCCCGTTTGATTACAGCTTCTTGTGCTGACAGGAAGGACATTTTAAATTTTCCTTCACAGAAAGCTGACTACAAATGGTTCCTGAGAGGAAACAAACATCAAGAATGTTATAATGGGGTGACGCTTTTGGTATTTAATACTTTGCATCTGAAGAGCCAGTTGTTCCTGTAATCTTTAAAAGATGTCTTGATCAATTGATCTCCAGATCTGTGGAAGTGTTCTGCAGATTTTAATTTTTTTAGATATTTTGTCAAGTGGTTGTATCACAGCTTATTATATAGCTTGTGCAAAAAAATAAAAGGGCAAGGCAAGGACAGAAGGAGTATGAGACCTTAAAAATGATCAGTGATGAACAGTTATCTGACTGTAATGTCTTTTAGAAATACAGAAAGTGCAGCAAATGCGTGACAAAGTGCCTGAGAAATGCACTATCCATCATCTGATTCACCCATTATGCAGTTCTGTGAAAAAGTACTTTCCCCCTTACAGGTTTCCTCTGGTTTTTGTTTCTTTACAGTGAGATATTTAACCATTGCAACAATATCCATATCAGATGATAACTGCAGTTGATATTAAATGAAAAGCTTCTCTCTGCTATCTAAGCTTAGTGGCAGGTTGTGCCAGCTTTAGTATTTGGAGTAACTCGATCTTTTACATCATTGTAGAGGAACGTTGCCACACTGATCTTTGCAGAATAGTTTTAAATCAGCGACACAGGAATGTTTTTGACCCCAATGCTCTACGCGATGCTGCAGCCTCTTAGACGCAAGTCTGCAGTTTGACCAAGTAACTCAATCTGCTTCTTTAGCAAACCGATAGCATCTTTAGATTATTGCATTTGAAGTGCTCTGATTGTGAAAAGTTTTGTTTGCTGGTGGAAGTCACAGGGTCCTGCTGCGTCCCGCTGGGTCTGTGTCTCTGTCACATCACTGCTGAAGCGCCTATTTTCTTTTTTCAGTGTATGAGTTGTAGTGGCACAATTTACAACATATTTCCAGTCATTGTTTGTCCATATTGATGTGAATAAATCTATGTTCATATTGTTGCTATTCAGCACATCATCATAATGTAACTATTACCTTCCTTCTAAAGAGAGATATTCTTCATTTTCATGCACAGTTCTGACTGACAGTGTCACCTGTGCTCCCCGGTATGCAGGGATCCTCTCGGTGCTCTCGCTGTCTTCTGAATGCACCTCGTTAGCTTCAGAGCTGCCCAAAGTGTCCTACGTCAAGGCTATCGACATCTGGCTCATTGCATGCCTGCTGTTCGGCTTCGCCTCCCTGGTGGAGTACGCTGTGGTTCAAGTGATGCTCAACAGTCCAAAGCACATTGAGGCGGAGAAGGCCAAGATAGCTTCCAAGGAGAAAGCTGCAGGGAAGAGTCCTGGTGTGAGGAACAACACCATCAACGGGACCGGAGGGACGCCGCTGCATGTCAGCACCTTACACGTTAGTGACTGGATTTGATAAGAGAGCATTAAGATAAAGCCACAAACTATTTTTATTGTTAAACTCTCGAATTAAGGCTTTTTTAAATTAATTTTACAATTCTGGTCTAATTTGAAAGTCTGAAGTTTTATTTCTTTGACTTGTGAGATCTTGAAGCGATTGGAAATTATAATTTCATGTACATTTTTGCAGAAATCAAAATCTTCTAAATTAATTCTGCAAACTATGAAACCTAAAATACCCTCTGATAGATCTCTTTCCATTTTAATATCAAATTTCATGCAGACGCCCACACTCAGTAACATACAGTCAAATGAAGCCCCGACTGCAGATCCGACACCTTCAAGCTGTTTTGTTGCAAAGATCAAATCTAAATGCAAATCAGGAAAATATATTCATTAAAATGTTTTTGTCCCAATGCAAATAACTGTGGGGTCAGAGTGCAGCCTGAACATTTGTATCAGTTTCCTTAGAAATCCACAACATTGATGTACAGAAATCATTTTACATCAGGTTCTGAGTCGCAGCGTTATTCCTTTGAGCTTTAAATCTGTTTTCTCATCAAAAGGAAATTAAAATAACAAAGCTTTAATTATTTTAATAACTTCAGCCTGATTAAATCCTGTCCCCCCTGCAGGCCATCAGCAAAGCAAAGAAGGATTTCCTTCAGGTGACCTCTACCTAAACAACAGAGGGTAAAATAGCATTTTACGGGTTAAAAGACCCCTGATTAGGTAATGTTATGGAGAACAAAGAAATTCTCTTTCTGGACTCCAAACATTCGTGTTCTCTTAAAATAGCAGCAGGTGATTTATCAGTGGGAGTTTTGTCCAAGTTTCCTGATCAAGCGGCTCATTTACTGGAGACTCAAAGTGTTTGCAATCGAGTCAAAAGATTTTTAAAAGCCTCAGATAAATGATTCCTTCAGTTTGTGAAACAATGTGGTATGGATGTTGGATAATAGCTGGAGTATACTCAGACCATTGTGTAGTTGGCCAGTGCTAGCCCAACATTTAGTCATGCCCATTAATTCACGTATTTATTAGAACAAATGCATAAAAAGAATGCTTTGTACTAACTAAATAAACTCAGGGCTTGTTTAGGACTTTGGCTCAATGATTGGAGTCACTAACCACTAACTTGTTTTTTGCCATTGAAGTCACAAAACACTTCTGCCTCCATCTATCGCCTGCCATTTCTTGCACCTTTGGTTCCTATAGTAACGTGATGTGGAAATGGTTAAAACAGCTTTTCAATCATTTTACTGGTGATGGAACGTCGGAGTTTGGCTTGTAATTCTGCAGTAGTGAGTTGTCCAGATGGTTCTTTTTCATAACTAGTTTTCTCCTGTTATATTTCTCAGAGAAAATGAAAAAGTGCAACATCTCTATACAATACAGAACAATGTGTTTTCCTTTTTGTCTCTTGCTGTCTCCCAGGTGGGTGAGACCCGCTGTAAAAAGGTGTGCACATCCAAATCAGACCTGCGGACCAACGACTTCAGCATCGTGGGATCTCTCCCACGGGACTTTGAACTGTCAAACTTTGACTGCTACGGGAAACCGATTGACACCGGCTCTGCTCTCGGTAAATCCCAGGCAAAGAACAAGAAACCGCCTCCTCCAAAACCAGTCATCCCCTCTGCTGCCAAAAGAATCGACCTGTACTCCAGAGCCCTCTTCCCTTTTTCCTTCCTGTTCTTTAATGTGATTTACTGGTCCATATACTTGTGATTATCTAGAGTTAGTATCCCACTGCTATAGTTTCATGAGTTCTTTATTGACTGGCTTGTATAAAAAAAGGCTTGTGTTTCCAATTGAGAAGTGAGAAATGGGAACTTTGCCCTACAGAACCGGTGCTGTGAAGGAAGTAAAGTACTATTTGAATGCAATTTCTATATAAAATATATAAAAACAATTTCTTTTAGAATAAATATAAAGAATATTATAATTAAATGCTTTATGCATTGAGTTATACTTAAAGGAAGATTGCTGAAATAAAATATTTATGGTGAAAGATCATTTTTACGAGGGGAACTGAAAATTCAAAGATGATTTGCTACTCACTGTTTTATTTCTGTTTTATTTCTTTTGCCTTGTTTGTGTGAAGTTTATGGGTTAAATCATTTTATGTTAGCTTAATTGCAAAGTATAACTTTGTAATTACCTTGCATGTTATAAATACTGCATGTATATGAGGAGAAAATCTATAAAGATATATCAAATGTTTATGAAATATTAATATTCCAATGATTTACTTTTGAGACGATTTGTGGATTTGTGAAGCACTCTTTCCTGCCAGATGGTCATGTGACACTGCCACTCCTATATACAACACGTGACTCATCCAACCTGTGTAAACGGGTCACTACTGAGCTGTGACCGTGTGTTTGTGAAGTTTTCAAGCAAAGAAAATAAATGATCAAATGACTTTCCACCATTTGATGTTATTAAAAATAAGGACAAGAAACTTGGCTGTGGGTCTCATTATTTATTAATCAATAAATAATTTACATTGGCATAAGGGAAGACAATGTACTTTACATAAAAAAAAAATAGACATATTGCGACCAAACAAAGCCAAAAACACAAGAATCCAGTAGCTCATGCTGTAGAGCTGAGAAAGTTTTTTATTAATACATATTGAGGTATATTTAATGTTTGAAGTATTGAAATAGGCAGATATGTGTTTTTAGTATTTGCAGGTTTCAGCTTCTAATGGGAGATTATATTCTCGTGAATATGTCCAAAGTATACAAATACAAACAGTCAAATCTACATCAAATTCCAATAACCAATTTGAATAATTACAGTAATAATATGAAATAAAATAAAATGATAAAGTAAAACAAAATTACAGTCACAAAATGATGTTAATGACTGAAAGTCAGAAGCATCACTGAGTTAACACGGAACGCTGATCTCCAGATAAGGGGAATAATAATTTATTTCTCTCTTCATGTCCAGCATGTTTGTCTGTTTACCTCTTCATATCTTCTAGCACAGCAGCTGCTTGACCTCTGGTCATTTGCCAAATCATTTATTTTGAACCTGGTTAGGAAATGATTCCTGATTATCAATGTGAAGCTTCACATATGAAACTCATTTCTAGCCTAAGGAGCCAAAATAGATGCTGACTTTCTGTAAAAACACAAAGTGTCTATCTGTGAATAATGAAGTCATTTTGCCAAAGTCTGATTAGTGATGAAAAAAAGAGAATAAAAAGCTCAATACTATAATCTGCTTTTCTTTTATGGATTGGTTTGAAATGAGAAAACAAGACTTGTTTCTCTCTCTGCAGCTGCCATGGTTACAGACAGCGAGGAGAATATTTGTCTGACTGGCCAATAATCACAGAGGAACACAAAATAGAAGTTACACGAAGACGAGAATCATTTTGGAGAATAGGCGTCTATAATCAAAGAGGAAACGTGCGTCATACTGACAAGTGTATGTTATTTTTGACTGCTCTAAACACTTGAGGTCTGACTCAGACTAACAACAAAGAATTTGCATTGCAGTGCCCCCCTATGGCCACATGCATGCAGTGATGAGGAGAGAAAATGTTCTCCTGGGAATTTAGCACATGTGACGCCTGCTTAACAAGTTCTTCTAAACGGAGTTGAGAACTTGAAGGCAAATCTAATGGTAAGGTTTTCTTGTTGTGATTCTGAATATTAATAAAAGTTATTGAAAAACACAAAGCTAAGGCAGGTAAGTAAATTGTTATCTTTAATTTACCCTCTGAAGTTTTAACGTGACAAACTGTTTTATGTTAAGAGTATTTTGTGATTAGTGATGGTGAGCAGCGATATGATTACATTTGAAGCATCAGAATTAAAAATTAGTAACAGGTATGACTCATAACTGTGTGGGTGTGTGCGTGTGTGTGCGTGCGTGTGTGTGTGGGGGGGGGTTGTGCGTGTGTGTGTGCTCCACCCACACACCACAGCACCCTGCTAGTGCCACAGTGCAGTAACCTATATCAAACAGGTTCTTCCTAATCCAACAAGACCTCTCACCAGGCTCCCACCCAACTCCCTGAGAAAAGCTCCATGACAGTCAGGGCGATGATCAGTGAAGGCGCTGTGGGGAGGACGAGCTACTGGACTCACTGCAGGCCCATTTATGGTGGACAAGGTCCCCCCATCAATGCTGTGACTGATTTCCTTGACTTCTTTTCCTATGAATATAAAATGTGGATTTGAAATACAAAAAAATTATCAACTTTACAACAACCTATAATGCTTATGGGAAAAGATGCCACTTTCAGTTTTATTCACAATTTGTTAGAAAATTGTGATTTTCCTTAATCTGCTTGATTAAAGAAAATGTTATTTTGATATCTTTTATTTTGAGGATCTTTGTGCATTTTTCAAATTAAACAAAATTACTCAAATCACAAAAACTTCATGATGATCCAGAAGCTCCTGAAAGTATTGATCTCTCTCAAACCTTTTCACATTTGATCCCCTCAAAACCGCATGTATTTAATTGTGATTTTATGTGGTATAACACAAAGTGCATAACTGAAATAAAAAGGGAGTTCTAAAAGGCATTCAGCATTATTACAAATCAAAATGTGAAAAGTGACGCATTCATTTGTGCTGTTTGATAATTGTGGATGTGGCTGTGGAACACTTTGATCAGCTGATGTGGCTTTTATATGTGCTACATAAATACATTTGACATTGACTTGTCACTGCCAGTGTTTTAGCTTCAGCTGAACCAGTTTCTTGACTCAATATTGACAGGTTAACATTTCTTTAAATTATCTACAAAATATTATAGAGAGGTGCAGGAAAGCATCCAACTAACTGCAAGCTAACAGTGACAGAAACACAGATAACCGTATTTATAGGGTATCAGTTTGAAAGGGGACTGAACATGTATGGATGCACAAAACACTTTTTAGATTATTGTTTGTAAAAAAAACATGAAAACTATATGTTTCCTCTTCTTGACACTGATCAGCAATGTCAAGAAGACACTGAATTGCTTCTGTTGCTCTTTCAAATAAAATACACTAAAGTTTGTGGTAAAATGACAAAATGTGAAAACATTAATTTACCAAGCTGTTTACTGCTAAAATGATTCAATAATCATGGCCTTACACTGCAGTGAATTAAGAATTATACCTCATGTTCTAAGGCAATAACTGTGTGACAACATCACTCTGGGTGACAATGGAAAATGTCTGTTACTAAACCCACTAGTGGTGCGACGTTGTATTCACTGAGGCTCCCTGTATCCTGCTATTAGTGGGACAGTTCAACCACACAATCTTCCATTTTCATGTGCAATGCAAAAGCATTACAATTGGGACAGTAGTGAAGATATTCTGCAGGTTTTGTCTCACCACTTAATTAGAAATCATATCAGAAAATTCACATCTCTTCTTTTGCAGTATTAATCCTATCAAGAACACGGCAGGCTTGTATTTCCGAACAGGATGAATTTCTAAATCAGACATGATACTTTTTTTAAGGCTGATAAATTAATGCTGAAAAGCCCAGAACTGGAATCATGAGGTCCTGGCCTCCACCAACACACCAGGAACCACAATGCTGCTGTCAGTTCAAAGTGTATAAATATAAAAAATTCAAGAACTCGTCCTTCAAAAAGGCAGATGAACATCTACAAACCACAACTTAGCAACAAAGTAAAAGATTTAAACATGGACTGAAACTCAGCAGGAGCTCAGTTTTTTATTTTTATTTTAGAGGCAATATGTTAACACTTAAATCATTTTGTTACTTACCAGAAATGGCACTACCTTAGTGAAGATTTTTTTTTTTTTATGTTTTGAAAATAACTTGAATGAACTCTGCTGAAAAAAGCAACTAGACTATCTGAGCAAAAGAATAAATTAAACACATAGAGAATAACATTGATCAGTTGCAGGAATAAAAACATGTTAAAGCAAAAGGAGATCACTTGTCTCATCACTTGTCACATCCCTTATGCTTGTGTTTGCCCATCAAAAACAGGGCTTGTTTGAAGTGACACACTAAGTGCTACTCACTGAATGCATTTTGAGAAAAGAGCCTCAGGCAAATCTAGATGTTAGAGAAGTAAATAAATACATCTGAAAAATTAAGAATAAAATGTGTAATAAGAAACCTGAAAGTCTAAACTCTCATTTTTAGGTGATGAATCTGCATCAAAATGTGTTTGATTTGCACCTCATTGTTGTGAGTTAGTCATTTGAACTGACCCAGAAAGTGGGGTTACGATTTCATTATGACATACTGACAGTGTGGCTCACAAAAAGTAATTTGGGCCCTCAAGATTTGTCCCTATAATTATTACAGGCTGCACATTTAGAACGTCTGTGAATGCTCTGTAAGACAATCAAAGTGAAATTGCTTTTCTGTGTAACAGCAGGGACACCAAAAGAGTGAATCAAAGCATGGTAAACCTTCAGAAAAGGTTAAAGAGCAAAGTGTTTGTTGAGAGTGCAGCTTTTCCTGGCAGGAGGAGCACCAGCCTCAGAGAGTTTCCATCAAGGAGAGAGGAAAAAAACCCCAAAACCTCACAGCACAGAGGTTTTCACATAACACAAACTATAGAAGCCATTTTCATGGTTTAAGATAGCGGTTCCAAACGTTTGGGTGGGCTCACTTCTGTGCGTCCTGCTTCTGTGAGTTTTCATTTTCAACTAAATGAAAACTCCTGAAATGATCACTGGAAATACTGTCAGATTAGAAATTGACAACTCGCTCATGTTTTCAATAAATAGTATTTCCAAAAAGCATAGGTGTATGTACACTGTGATAGTGTATGTGTATTTTTTTTACTGTGTTTACAATCATCACCCAGCGATGTGTCTGTTAGGGTCTTTGTTCTGATGGAAGGTGAAGATTTTTACATCCTCTAACAACTGATTCATGTTTGTCTCATACTTCTCATCCATAATTCCATCAACTTTGACCACCTTTGTAGGTTGCAGTTGTCATAGTGTTTACACTTTCTGAAAACTGACTAAACGGTGTTTTACAAAATACTCAAAGGTTTGGATATTGTTTTATTCTTGTTCCAAGTTTTTCAACAACAACTTCATCCCTGACCTGTCTCCTTGATTTCTTGGTCTTTGTTTTTATTTTCCTTAATGTTTTCTAACAAGCATTTAATATATTTACAACTGTATTTACACTGGCATTGAATCACACAATAAAGGATATTTTTAATAAATTACTTTTACAGTTGGTTGCACTAAGCTTTGTTTAGGTGAACATAGCCAAAGACAAATGCAACCAATGTTCCCTTATATTGTGTTTACAGGCTACATTGTGTTGATCTAGTAAAATTCCAATAAAACACATTTGGGGCTGCAATGCAACAAAATGTGAAAAACAAAGAATATGAAACTTAGCATTTTTCAGATTCTAAAAAGGACTTTGATTAAATGTTTTGAATCAATATTCATGAAAACTGGCCATACCAGAGCTGTTTTGTTGAACACTAAGTTCATCCTCTCTTCTATATGCAACTTGCTGTCCAACGTGCTGAAATCTGAAAATGTTCCTGTTTGGCTGTTAATGTCCACCAGCTGTATTAGTTTGTTTTCAGATCAAATATAGACAATGATTAATGTGAATCTGTCGGTTCACACTGAGGGTTACATTATATAAAACCACAGGAGAAAACTGCCACTCGTTTTGTGCCTGACAGCCTCACCTGCCTCACCTAGAAGAACTATAATGCCACTTTGGGGCAGACATATAAATTAGAAAAAGATTTGTATGCAAAAGGTGGAGAAAGTTTAAAGTTAAAGAGGTGATTCATTTGAGAGCTATCCCTGTAGGATAACATGTTGTGACAACCTGCTTGCTGCACAGAGCTGCTTGTACTATTTTCCTCTCTCCCTCCACCTCTCCCTTCCTGTCACATTTTCAGACACGCCCCTGATCAGATGAGCTCAGTTTCCCCTGAGCTCATCTGATTGGTCCGCTATTGAAGCTGCTTCTTTTCCGGTTTGTAACGATGACAGTTTCCCTCCAGAAATAGAATTGAATGGATGTAAGGTAATGTTGCTACACACTCGTGTAGCAGTAGGTGGCGGTATGCACATGAAAGGTTGCTTGCCAGCTCCAATTATAGAAAAGAAGAAGAACTTTCCCCAAACCGGATGTTAGCAAACACTGCTGCCACCATGCTGCCAGCGCTGCCACCACTAACAGGAACTATTCCAGTAAAATCAAAGCTGTTCAATCCCTGGCCTGGTCCTAATCAAATCACTGTCATGCGGAGAGGCTAGAATCGCCCTGGACCGATAAAAACAAAAGTAAAAAAACGCGTCTACCTCTTTGTGCCAGGCTGACTTTGCAAGCCGGACATCTTGAAAGTGTGTGACGTCACCGAGTTAAAAGCTACTCATAAACCATAAATTCGATATAATTTGTCTTCCATAATGTAACTAAAAGGTTAAATTTGTCCAGTACAGATGAAAAGAATGGCTTCTTTGACCTGGTTGTGTGAGACTATCAGTCTCTATCAGTCGATTCATTATTTGTTTGTGTGCGTGGTATTCGTAATTGTGAGCATTTCAATGGTATATGGGGTTTATGTATATTCTGTTCTGTTTGTTCATGTTGCTGTAGGGCAAAAAAATCAATAATAATCTGAGGGAACCTTTGCCTGCATGTGAACTTTGGAAAAGAATTATGGACACTTTTTGGTAGAGAAAGAATTCGTGTTTATTTTGCTTATGGACATTTAAGAATACAAAACTAAGAAAAAAAATAATTATGATGAATGATTTTGTTTGTTCTTGTTTGTAAAGAAAAATGCTTTTTGTCATTGATTTTACTGAAGGGTTAACACCTTTTGAAGTGTATGGTTCTTGTGTGACCGGTTGCAAAAAATATAAAAGTAAAATAACTTTGTGTAACCTGGTTGTGTTTCTCTTTTGTTTTAATTACACAAAATGTCTTTTTTTGGGTTATTTGTATTGTTCCTTACCTGAGTGAAACGCCTCTAAAAAGCTCTCATTGTTTTAACCGTATTACTGTAAGATCGACCCTCCTTTTTATTTCTTCTTCTGTGGTATTATCTTTAAATTGTTTGCTGTCCAAATCAAACAAGAGAAGAAGGATTTGCTGCACTTGTTAGAACAATTTTTGAATTCAGCTTCACTAGCCCCACTCAACCCTGGTCACTGTCAGACCAGTAGCATCAAGAAATCATTTTTAATATGACCTTCTATAACTGACACTATAAATTGAGCATAAAAGGACATCTGGCTATCGGTGTGTGATCTCAAGCTCAAGTGAATTTGGCTTATGGAGGAGGACAGCAAGTCCACTTTTCACTTCCTAAAACAATTAAGGTATTGAGGTGGCAAAGTCAAAAGTTAGATTGAAATCTGTTTGAGATGCTCTAGTGCACAGGTGTCAAACTCCAGTCCTAGAAGGCCGGTGTCCTGCAACTTTTAGATGTGCCTCTGCTGCACCACATCTGAATACAATAATTAGGTCTTTAGAAAGGCTCTGGGGAACTTCTCTACACAAGAAGGAGACAATTAAGCCATTTGACTCCAGTGTTTTCTGCCTGTGGCACATCTAAAAACTGCAGGACAGTGGCCCTTCAGGTCTGCAGTGTGACACCCTGCTCTAGTGTTTCTGTTGGCTCTCATTTGAAAACCCTCCAACAATGCTGAATTAAGATTATTCTGCAAAATCATCTTAATTCATCTGCCCCGTTGAATGCTTGAAGATTGGCACCAGCTCCTCCAGTGACCCCACTACGGATGAGCGTGTTGGAAAATGGGTGGCTGGATGGAACATACGTTACTTTAACTATGTGCCATAACTGATTTAGCTTAAATAAAAAAAAAACTGAAGCTATTATTTTTGGACTAAAGGAGAAAATCAAAAGTCAGCAAATCGTTTCAGTTATTACAGCTAGAAACTGGTAATCAGACCTGAAATGTGGGTAATGCTGGACTCAGACCTGTACTTTCAGGCACATAAAAGCAGGTACGTGTAGAGGGGGGGGGCTAGGGGTGCTTGCCCCTTTTGCTCCTTGTCCCCAAGTGCCGTTTTGGTCATTTTTTATTTCCTAAGTCCTCCTCTGACATAGGAGAGGAGGGCTTAGGAATAACAAATAAATAAATATTTTTTTTGTATTTTGCAAGAAAAACAACATAAGCCCTCCGGTCATCTTGTTACCTTTGACCTTTTGCCCGTGACGCACGACGCAGTTGCCTCTCACACAGTGAGATGAGGCGGCGAACTGCTGAGCTCAACATAGCGCTAGATTACAGAACAGTTTTTTTTTTTATTAAACAAAGTGTTTTAGGTGAATAAAGTGGAGTAAATTTGCTACTCGTCAGATAACGGAAAACGTTGAATCGTTTGTGCTTCAGCTCGGAGTCGCGGTTTAAGCAGAGGTAATGAAATACAACAGACACTGACAGGCCTCTGGTCTGCCTTCCTCTGAAGAACTACTGAGCGGGAGGAGACAGCCGGGTGAGGAAGAACTGTTCTTATCTATCGATTCAGTATCTTATGCAGACATTAGGCTGTTGCTATGCTATCAGCTAGCTGCTAGCTAACGACTTTGCTAGCAAAGCTAGATAACTGAAAAGCTTCTTCCTGTATCGTTAATGATCGCGGTCATTCTTCAGTGTTGCTGATGCAATAGAGGCACATCGCCGTCCAAAACCATCTCCATCTGGATATATGTCCGATCTTCTCATTTCCTTTGCTGCATAATGTAATTGCATTTATTCTAGCGTTAGGTAACTGTATCTGGAAGGAGAATAGCACTTAAATAAAAGTCCAACAAGGATATTCATTTAGAAAAATAAAAATAACTCACCCTGAACTACCGCATTATAATTCGCACCTTCAATGAATGGGATATTTTAAAACTGTTTTCATACCGCATTATAAGACGCATAGAATAGACGCTGCAGTAAAGGCTGGGGTTACGTTATGCATCAATTATATGGAGCTGCGCTAAACGGAATGTCAACAAAAAAGTCAGACAGGTCAGTCAAACTTTATTAATAGATTACAAACCAGCGTTCTGACAACTCCGTTCACTCTCAAAATGAATAAATTCCCGTGTTTTTCTGCGTGTCACTCTGCGTTGTGAGCGTCTCTTCATAGGAGCCACTCTGGGGTCTTTACACAAACAAATGGAAATGAAACGGCTCGCTTCGCGCAGTCATATTTCCCAGTATGCACCGCGCGCTTCTTCTTCTACGGGGAAAAATGAAGTGGACGGCTGCTTACCGTAGTTGCGAGACCTGCTGTGGCTCAATATTGGCCCATGTATAAAGCGCACCGTATTATAAGGCACATCGTCGGCTTTTTAGAAAATTGAAGGTTTTTAGGTGCGCCTTATAATGGCTGAACACCAAAATACAGATCAGTTATGATTTTGTTTTCACACCTCTGCATGTTGTAAATAACTGCAAGTAAATCCCCTCTGGATCTCATCTCAGAACAGGAAACTGCGGTAATGGCTTCCTAAAAACATTCAGTGCAAAGGTGAGACTTGAAAATTAAAAATGTTTTCATATTTTTGAGTGTTTTTTTTATATGAAATGTAAGGGTCCACTTGTCTGAGAAAAATAAGTAAATATGATTTAACTTCTCTTAATGACGCTGTGGTGTCATGACTGAACACTGTTCACCAATCTCCTGTGTAATCATGTGCGCTGAAACCCAGAGGCGAAAAAAAACCTGAATCGCTTGAGCAGGAGCTTCCGCTCCCATTTATTCAGAGATTGGCGTGTGTTTTGGTCTCCATGTGGCTGACTTTCGGATCTTTCCGTGTCTGTCCGCCTTCTCATTAACATTCCTCAGTTGTGGGTGTGATACGGAGGAGCTCTCCGGCGCGGAGCGGAGACGCGCAGCGGCTCTGCGCGTTCAGAAGAGGCGCAGCTGCGGGTGGAAGCGGAGCGACGAGGAGGAGCGGAAAGAGAGACAGCAGAACCTCACCGCCCGCGACCATCCCTCTATTGGTGTCATTTATCTGCTACCAAACGCACATTTCAAGAAGACTTCCTCTTTTTGTTTTTCTCTTCGAGGTTCTTAATATGTGTTGGATCTAACGCCTCTAAAGAGAAACCTGGGAAGACCAGACTCATCTGGTGGATGTGGACACCTGAACTGCAGACATGGGAAATATAGTGAATTTATTTTTTTCTTTTCTTCTGGTTTTATGGGTGTGCGCGTTTGGGGGCTCGCCCAGTGTTCAAATTGGTGGGTAGCTAATTCATTCAGACAAAACAAAATTGGGTTAATTAATTTTGCGTGAAATAAAATGATGAATTCTGGTCGCTAAATCTGACATGTTGTTTTTGTGGAAGTGTAACAGGCTTTTTGTCATAATTTCAGGGGGACTTTTTCCAAGAGGCGCAGATCAAGAGTACAGCGCGTTTCGGATAGGAATGGTTCAATTTGGAACCTCGGAATTCAGACTGACACCCCATATCGACAATCTGGAGGTCGCCAACAGTTTCGCTGTGACCAACTGTTGTAAGTAAAAATATCTTTAATCTTGTCATTTTTTACTAAAATCCAGTGGGGGTATAGAAAGCTCTGACAATCTTTTATCAAAATAGCTGGAATTATTTAGAATATAATGTTCTGAAGAATGACCATAATTGTTTTGTGGGTGTCATTATCTATATTCTGTCTGCAAACATGCTGAGACTGAGCTGGGTAATTGAGGATGAACAGCGCTGAGTAGCAAGGGGAAAGTTGGTTTCCACAGTAACCGTCACATCAATACCATTTTCAGTCTTTCACATTCACATAGAAAAGGCTACAGAATAAAAAATGTCAATAATAAAAGTTCTGTTATTCAGGTTTATCTAAAACATCTCAGCAGTCTTTTTCCAGGGTTAATCAATATTTTCTAGGTTAATTTGATTCTCTATTAATATTTTCATTTTGCATAATTAGAAACGGAGCATCTTACATCTTTTACACCATCTCCCAACTGTCTTCTGTCCTGTTTCAGGACAGGAATGTGAGGTAAAGAGTCATTGAGGCAGATTTTTTTCTCCCTCATGTCTTTTCTCAGCTGAGGAGGAGCGCTGTTCACCCAGGGTTGGAGACAGCCCACATGCACAGATAGAGACAGACATTCTCGGTGTCTGTGACACGCTCTAACACGGCTAATGAGGGCTGATATGAAGCGATTAATTAAAAGCCGATGCACTGAAGGATTTCCTATGCATTGCTTAATTGCCAGAACGGCTTTTAGTCTGATTTGAATCCCTACTTTTGGTCCAAACAAAGGTTTCCAGTCACAATTTAAGCTGTGACTTCACTTTGAGACATTTTCTCCTCAGAGTTTCTATAAGAATCGGCTCTGTTCTCCTGACAGATTTATTTTAAACTGCTGCAGCAAATAGGTCGCTATATTTCGTACATTCATTAGGTGGTTGCCAAGCGACTGCTGCTCTCAACAGTCCCTTAAACATAAATCAAACGCTTCTCATTGGTGCGCGCACTGGTCCAATCGATCCCATTACCATATAAAACCTTCCTGCTTGAAGATGCTCGCTGCGTCCGACAGATCACAGCCAGAGTCGTGTATTTTGTGCTCAGATGATTGCTTCTTGTTTGTTACAAGAACTTGACAGCATTGCCTTCCCTGATGGAAAAAAAACAGCTCCCTGTCGAGGCTCTAAGAGTTAGAAATATGTATTATTAGGTACTGCTGGGTGTTTATAGCGGTGGGAGGAGATTACACAAGAGAATATGGCCTTAACATGCATTTCTATGTCACTCATAACAATTTCTGTAAAACATCAGGTACATTTGGATGTTTTCCAACTTTTCCCTCCTCAACAAGTGTGAAATTACTCATGAACAGAAAATAGGGAAATCTTCAAAGTTTCTTACAATAACCATAATATTATCAGTTATGATTGAACTTAGGACATTCTCATTTATCAAAATGGCATTAATACCTTTCGTATTGAGTTTTCTTTTTGTTGCTTTACTAGAAAATCATCAATTTCTTTCTTTTCTTATTGATGAAACTTATTTAAGGGTTAAACGCATCCTTCTAGAAAACTCTAGCGGTGACAAACTGCAGGACTGGTTCAACTCAGCATCAGCAGCTGCTGCTTATAAATGCAGACATGGAAGAAATGAGTGGATTGATGTTGATTATGTGATGTTGAACTGATTTACAGGCCATCACCTGGTCTGACAGTCAGTAGAAGCTTTGTTTGCCCCCCCAGGGATTAATCTGGTGGCTTTTTGTGAACTCTGTCTTCATATTAATTGAGTTCTTGAGTGGGAGTTGAGCAGAGGAGGGGTGATGCTGACTGTGGTGAGGAGGTGTGGATGGAGAGAGTGGGGAAGCTGTAAAAGCCAGTAGATGGCAGTCTGCCTCACCATCCATGGTGGACTGTAAATTACAGCACTTAAACACCACCACTTCGCCTTTTGTTCAAATGTGCTCCACGAAACTGCATTCAGGGGAGAATAAAGGGAGAAATATGAAGCTGTAAAAGCAATGACATGTTCTGATAGGCTTTCTGTTACATAATAGCAGACTTCAAACCGCAGGGCAGAGCGGTACTTTGGCATTCATTAATCAGCATACGATAAAGGAAGATATTAAATGGAAGAAAAGGTACAACTTTATATCAGTTTTAAAAACCCATGAAAAAATTTGCTCAACACATAGACTTATGAACAACAATGAGCATATATAGTGCCACAAATTTCCTCTTAATCAAACCAAACAGATTTTAATACCAAAGATAACCCTCTAAATTCAAAAACAGTTTTAATTTATTTAGAGATTTATCTGAATCAGCAAGCTCCAATGTGGAAAAAGTAATTGCCCCCTGTTTGTGCCACTCTTTATGAAAAATGTCCCCAAAAATGTTTGTGACCAGTATGGTGGAATGTTGTCTCACTTTTCTACGCAGCATTGCTTTAATCAGCCATGTTGGAGGGTTCAATTTCATGAACATAAACAGCCTGTTTAAGGTGACACTACAACATCTAAATGAGATTTTTAGCCCCTTATCTACCTTAAGAGGACGGGATGCTGATGTGTTTTCGATCTTTGTATTGATGCAGAACCAAAGTGTGTTTTACCAACAAACAGGACTTTGGTCATGTGAGATGGGTGTTATTGTTGGCCTGGGGCCTGTCCCTTAGAGGTAATGTCTGCCAAGTTTCATTTGTCCAATCATGAACTCTGACCTTAACTGAGGCAAGTGTGGCCTGCAACCTGCAAAAACATAAAATATCACCAAGTAGTTTTGGTTTAGTTTCTAATTTGTTGTTTCTTTCACTTGAAATAAGAGAACATTAACTTATAAGTAGTTTTTCAGAAAGATATAGGAGTTTGTTTTAAGTAAATAATTTGTTGATCTTTACGGAAAAGTAGGAATTCCACTGGAAGATCATTTCACCTTTGAGAAAATGTCTTTTTTAATAAAAACAGTGCAGTGCTTTTGATGTTCAGGGTTATTTTTTCGCCTTTTGGCGAGCCTCTGATATGTTATTGGAGTAATTTTGGGAGACCAGCCACTTCTGGGAAGGTTTTATATTTAAACATAATGGCTGTTTCTCGGATTCATTGAAGATCCGCAGCAGATGTCAGTTGATTTGCTCCTCATTTGTTCTAGTTGTTCTTTAAAGTGGTGCTTTTCCTTCCATTAGCCTACTTCATATTGTCAGACAGGTTCTACTTAGATAATCTGTTCGTTGTACAAGTCTGGAGCCAGACCCAACTTTACAAAAAACATATCTAAACACAGATGAAGATTTTATTATTTTATTATATACCATTGTATTTACCATGGTTATCTTTGTTTTTTGTTAGAATTAATTGGATCTGAAATTTCTATGACCCAAAAATATTGAAAAGAATCTGTCACTGATCTGCAGTACTGTATGAATGAGGCATGTATAATATGACTTGATTTTATTACCTGTTTATATTGTGAAAGCTGCTGACTTATTTCAGCTTGTAATTAAATATAGTCTTTTATTTCACAGCTAAGTGTGTGAGGTCCTTTCAGACTTATGAAACTCTCGCTGCTCTATGCCTGTGCAGAAGCATACTTCATCAACACAGTGTGTCAGAGACAGTGGGTGGCAGAATGACACATTTCTCCATCAATAACAGTTCATCTGGGCAGCCCTGCATCTGCTGCCAGCACCAGGGGAGTCATTCTGGCCATGTATATATGTGTGTATGTGCAGTAATGTTGATGCACCTTCCCCCTAAAGCAATAAATCTAAAGTCTTCCTGGATTAGAGCCACCTCTTAATCCTGAAAATGACTTGAACAACCTAGAGCTGCTTTTCACTCTTGTGAAAAGCAGCTTTAATGTGGCTACTGCAGGGTAGCCACATTCTTGTCTTATGTTTGGTCTTGTTTCCTTCACCTTTTCCATTAACTAATTTTTAAACAGTTATGGTAGTTCAACTTAGAATGCAGGGATATGGCTAAATGCAGTGCAAACCTGGAGTAAAACCTATTAGACCTAAAAATGTATCAAAACAGCAAAGGAATACCAGCATTTGTTAATGGTTTAGTCAAAGTACATGTAATTTGTAATGACCTGTATTGTAATTTGAAAAGAGAATTAAAAATGAGAAACTCTTGATGAGTCGGGCTGATAGAATGTCTGGAGAAACGTCCAGCTATAGAACATTAGCAGTGATGTACATTTCTGGTTTCACCAGTTTTCCTCATGTTTTTATTTTTTCTGACTAATAATGTTTTCAGCTTACATTTTTAAACAATGTAATCAGTTTGAGAAGATTTAAACTTTTGGATAATAACACAATAAAAATGATTGTGATGTAGTTTCTAAATGGTGGTGGGAATTTCAAACTGAGAAATTGGTCACAGAGCCTGAAAACCTTTATTATGGAAAGTTGTAAAAAAGTTTTCATCCATTCACCTTCTGTTATTATTAAAATTAAAAGTTTAAAAATGTTAATTACTTCCTGAACTTTTCAACCAAAAGTAAGGCAACACAAGCAAACTAAGGCCTGAAACTTAGCAAACCTCTGACTCTCTGGCATGCAGACACAATGTGAAAATGTTTCTCTGAAAGTGGGAAGAATCAAATTTTTTATTACCTGAGCAGATACCAGAAGTGTTATTTTGTAATTTTCTTCCCTTTCTTTGTCTTATTGGACACCTGATGTGAAACAATTGCAGCAACCTGTTTCTGACATTGAATATTGGCCGCCTGGGAAATTGCTACAGGTTTTCCTTTGTAAAACAGTACAAGTTGGTACTAAGGCAGCAAAGCGTGAAAATAATTCTTTGCAGGTTCCTGTGTAATTCTCCTATTGTTGGAGCTGGATGATCACCTGAATCCATTTTAAGGGGTTAGGTGTGATGAGGTGGTCGAAGTTGCACAGTTTAAAAAAATCTGTTATTTCTATTCTCTTTACTTACTATCCAAAGCTACTTTTTGACTGCCTGAATAATTCCTGTTAATTCCAGTTTTTCAGATGTACATTGTAATTTTGCAGAGTTTTGTATTTGTTTTAAAATCCCTGGAACTCCTTATTTTGTCATGACATTAGATCACAAAGTATTTAATGGTAATTTTGGGACAGACTTATCATGTCAAAGAATACCTGAAAAATAAACATTAAATAAAACTTCACCAAAATGTAATTTTACCTGCAGATTTGTAACAAATTCTAGTCAAGGTAAAAAAAAAAAACTAAACAAGAGATCCCAAAGCAGACGGTATTAAACACGTGGAAAATGAATCTGAAAACACAAACAAAAAGTCTCTTTGACAGTGCACATGTTTGCTTTTGCATTTGTTTGCCATAAAAACTGGGTTTCTATCTGCTGCATCAGCAAGTCTCAGTGCCTTCATTCCTGACATTCACCTTTTCTGAGGCCAAGTGAGGGCGAAGAGGTCTTTGACAGCCAGCTGCACATTTAACACTTCAAAGTTCCTGTTTGTCATGGCTGAATCATGTCGCACTGCAATTTCATACATTTGAATGCATAAAGCATTTTATGAATGCATGGTTTCAGGGACCTGGCCAAATGATCAAAAGGAGAAACCTTCCTTATATACGCCACCAGGAATTGGTTAAAGCCAATTTATTGTTCACACCTAATTAAGAGCATCTCCGTCATTTCACAGAGAGTGTTGAAATGGTAAATGGGCCTAGCAGCTGGCTGGTCAAAAAAAGAGGCTAAAAAGCCTCTGCGGATCTTGGCTTGCCCTGAATACAGCCCCCCAACCGAGCCTTTATCGCTGTGTCCTTCAAAAGTTCCAGCTACAGATACAGGGAGATTCAGAGGCCTGAGTTTATATCTTCGTTTTCTCAGTATGGAAATGACTTTCCTGTTTTCTGTTTGGGAAGATATGTTGTATTTGATTTAGTGGAAGTAGCAGGAACTTATGAACACTTCTAGTTTACACAAACTAAAACTAGAGGAAGGGGCTTTTAAATATGATTCATGATGGGAAACACAGTGATAAGATTAGGCCTTTAGGTATTTCTTTGAAATTAAAAATTTTACAGTCTGATGCTCAGAAAAAACATCTTCATCTCGAGGTCTGTATCCGAAATATGATAAATATGTATAAAAGTTTATATTGTTTCCATCTTTAAGCCTCACAAAACACTGCATGTCTATGGATTGTGGCTGTGATTATGATTTGGATCAGCTGCTTTATTGAGATATGAGAGATGATGACCTTTGATCAAAATGACTCCAAATGATCAAAATGACTCCAAATGACCTCCTGCAGGTGGGTAAAATAAATATAAACACATTTCCTAAAACAGATGATGAAGCAAATTGACACTTTGTTGATATTAAATGTCCAGTGACTCATTTTTTGTTACTAAAGGAAACAAAACGGAATAAAAACAGGTAAATATGCACAGTGTAAATGGCATAGGGGCAAAATGTTGGAGTTATTGTATGATTATCCAGCATTCAGTAGCTGCAGGAGCACAGTCACACAGAAGTCAAAATTTGATTTAATTTGGTTTTTAATGAACCCAAGATTACAAAAAAGCTGATTGTGTTTAATTTCACTTCAGTCCATACCCCGATCCTGAGCTTACACAAGCTGCTGTTGGCAATAAAGAGAAGCAGTTTCCTTTAACAAGGAGAGACCTTGAGCCAAGCTCAAGGATGATTGCTGCAATCAATTCAGTTTTACTGGTTGAATCTTTCCTCCAATGAAAAATGTGAGGAACGATATCGTCAAATATCATGTCATCACCAGACTGATTACACAAGTTGCATAAAAAACAAAAAACTGAGTTACTTTTCTGAATATCTTGATTTTGAGAGAAAATTTTCAGAATAATGCCATTTCCTGTTAATAATCTATCGCAGCATCTGCCTTAAAGCACAAAGACTGAGCACAAACTTTGAATGTAAAAGTCTAAATATTTACTCTTGCATCTCCTCTGCTGCATCTATGATCTAAAAGATAAAACCCATTTAGTTCAATTGTATGTCATTCCATAAAATGACACTAGAACAGGATTTATTCTAACCTTCACAATGGGTTACATACAGCAGATCATCAGTCAGAAATGAAGATGTTAGGCTAGAAGCTGCTGAGATGCCAACTTCATCAATTAATAACAAAGTTTATCCTTTTTATAATGTCCTCATTTTTACTTGAGTTTAGAGAACAAAAATAAATACTTGGCTGAACATTATCATGTTTAAGGCTTTATGGAACAACTGTTGATCTTCTTTCAGTCATCTTGAAAATCATTTTCAATTCTTTTATCATTATTTTTTTATAATTTAAGACAGAAACCTTTTCAGCGGTGGAGGGACTCTCATTGGCATTCAGAGAGGAGATTCTGTCCTTATGCTGGTGATTAAGATTTCATTTTGTTGTGTTGTTGGGGTCTTCCTGTCAAACCTGGCTGCACTTTATGATGATGCTTTCTTGTTTGCTTGGCTGCTGAGGGGAGTGAATCGAAAAAGGAGAGATGTAAAAATATGGAGGTGGAAGGGTTGTAAAATTTTATCTAATAGCAAAATGTAAACACTAAGCAAATCTAAGACGTTTTAAAGAGGAGTTCGTTTTACAAAGAGCAGCGTGATGCAGGCTAAATGTGGAGGAAACCAGATAACTAAGATAGTTGTAATGTTAAACCTTAAAGGGACAGAAAAACAAACAATTCACACAACAGTTTTAAAAAAAGTACAGAAATATTGTCATAATACACAAATATTGTGTCATGACCCAGGTAGCTATAGAAAAGACACTCATCTCTACTTTTCACAAGGACTGCAGGAAAAAAAAGTTATTTTTTATAAAGTGGTGTATCCAATCTATTGATGGAAAGCTTGGTGGAAGGAAAAAGTGTATCAGATGAACTGCAACCCTGAGAGAATTTTAAGAGTTTCAGAGAAATTTCCAAGGCAGCCAGTCAGGCCACCACACAGATTAAGGACATGTTCTACATCTGTCACATCCATCATGCTGAACCTGCAGAACCTGAGAAAATGCCTGATGAGTTTGTTGCATGGACTCTGGATGCAGTCCAAGCCAAATGATCGAATGAGCTCTGCTTCAGTCCTGCAGGTTAGCCCTGCTGCTTGTGCATCACTTTGTGCTGCTCTCTGCCAGCTGGTTTTATAGATACTATTTGCTGTTTTACATGTATGACAAACTGGTCTTTGTTTTTCATTAACTGGAAGACATAATAAGAAGTCAAGTATAAAAAAGAATGGTTGAACGTTTTATTTCTGTGTGTAATTCATTCAAATGTGTTAATTTTTATGACGTTCTAACTAATATGGATGTGTAATTGATTTCCACCTATTCTCAGATGTTTCTGAAAAATTCAAAATTATTTTTGAGAAATTTGCCTGTTTGCAGATTTTTTTTTTATTGATCATATCTAAGAAGCAGCTTGGGAAGCTCAAAGATACCTTGACTCAATCCCAACTGACAAACTGTTATCTGACCTCTGCAAGGAAAGAAAACTGAAGATGTTGGCTTCTTTGGTTGGGCCAGCATGGTTTCCATTTTTAATGCATATTGGGATAAATTTGTTGTTTTTAAATATAAAAAGAGCCACTTATACATGTCCTTAGAGTGTGGTAGTCTATGCTGGAAAACATTAACATGTGGCATTAAGTAGTGTTGTAAATACCAACTGTTCCTGTTTTCAGAGTAAGGTGAAAAGTTCCTCCTCTATCTGATTCTCTGCAGGTTTGACTTTTGTTAGCTTTGCTAGCAAAGCCTTTTTTTAAAAGAATTGCATCTGTCATTCCTCCAAACATATTGCTGCTGGGTAAATTTCCTCTCTGGTTGACACTTTTTCTACAGAGCCTAATTTAACGAGCTCATTTAAAGCTTTGATCCATTTGCAGCATTTCCTTATGGTGCCAGCGGTGCTGTTAGCCTCGTGTCTGCTTGGTAGACAGCTGCATTGTTCTTTTGTAACAACCTTCATTCCCTGATGGTCTTTGTTTAAACAAAAGGTTTCATCTGGACTGTAGCCAACACATCCCAGCTGCTTTTGTCATGTCACTTAGCTTTTCCACAAATATGCAGACTTTGTGAGCGCATCAGACTTTCAAACCTTGACACCAATGTTATAAAGCCCTAGTTGGACATTTTCCCTGTGTTACTACTTTAAATTCAGATTTTACGTAAACTGATTCTTTGTTTATCTGTTTGCATGCATCATATATTTATGCTTGCACAAATCCTGCAAATTAGAAACAGCAGTACATTATCCTCTTGTTACTTTCTTACAAGACGGTTGATTAATATTAAACGTGTGTGCATGCTTCTCTCGTCAGATGTTTGATGGGAGTTTTTTGAGTTTAGAGGTGATCAGGAGGCTTTTTTAGAAATGCTGCAGCCTGATGCTCTGCTGCTTTGATCTGCAGGGTGTTTGTCTTCATTCAACGCAGCTCATGTGTTTTCCCTGGTGCCTGTAAAGTCAAGGACTGTAGGTGGTTTCTTTGATGAAACTCTCAGACAGACATGAATTCAACCGAGGAAAGAAGATTAGGAACCTTCCAGAGCATAGGTTTTAGTTTTTTAATGAAAAGTGCGTGTTTATGTTTTTATGCCAACACGTCTTCTCCTGGTTGTTTTAATTTTTTCTGTTTTGTTGATACTTTCTGAGACTAAAACCCCCTCATCAGATTTTGGTCTACAAAATTAATATTATACTTTACAATTTATAATATACTTTTATTATATGTATATTTTACGTGGAGTTTCCTCTAATCTACTCCCAGTTAAAGGTTTGCATACAGGTCCATGCATCACTACTAGTGTCTGCAGTTTGTCTCCATCAGGACATTTTAGGATATTTCTTCCTAGATATTTGGCCATTATTCTCATCAAAGTTGATGTTTCATTTTTGGTGTCATTGGCTCATTGGGACACCCATTGTTTCCCCTGTTTGACTGACATTAAATAAGACAAGCAGCATAATGCCGTCACCATGGTGCTTGGCGGTATGTGCAGGTTTGAAAACTTTACCTTGATTCCGCCGAACGATTTTTACATTGCTTTTGTAAAACATTTCAATCTCTGCATATTTTGACCTTACAACATTTCTCCATAAGTGAATTGACTTTCCATGAAGATGCATGTAAATTTCAGATGTTTTGAAGGTTTTAACTTTAAAGAAAGAAAGAAGGACATTTCAGTTTATGATGGGCTTGATCTTAACTGTTTCCAGGATATTCAGAACTGATTGTTTCAAAGGACAATAACCCAAAACACACATTATAGTTGGTGTTGGAATAGATGAAGAAGGCTCATATTAATGGCTCATATTAATGTTTGGTGTGATGCTGAGCCCAACTGTTTTGAACATTTATAGACTTTGCTTATAAGCTTTGTTAAGGAGACATCACCCTTATATAAGCTCCACTGATTATGTCCCACTGAGTGGTAAACATCCAGCCAGAGTCCTGCCACACTGCTGCTCATAGATAGGTGTGTTTTCTTTGCAGCTTATTAAAAAACACATAACCAAAATTAGTAGAAGTGAATGTATGTTTGCGGCTGAGTGTAAATTAGAAGTGATTAACAAATGACCCGTCTCTCCTAATTTCTGAGTCCCAGTTGGAAGCATATTGTGTCTAAATGGCATCTTGCTGCCAGTCAGTCACATGTGTGAACTGGAAATTTCCAATGGATGAGCCTTGATGAAATAAGACTCACCTTGAGCCTTTTATAAGGACTCCTTGTGACAGGCACACAGTGTGCTGGTGAGATGAAAGACCAAGACGCGCCATGTGGAGGCAGTACGACACGTTCTCATTTCACAAATACGATACTGAACTACTTCTGGCAGTTATGGCCATCAAACCTGGGCACACAGTGTTCATAGATAATATCTGTGAAATATTGTGTTGCTGATCAGTGACTTTTCCATTCGCTGATTTTTCTTCTGTATGTAAGTGATTTCTTTATATGTTGGCTTTCTGCCTCCAGGAGCTGCAGCTCCTGCTATGGAGCCAAAAGCAACAAACTGCAATGCAAAAACTGATTTCAAGTAAATAAACTGGCTGCTAAACAAAAAAATCTGTGGGGCTGTGGGAAGATCAAACCCTAAAGAAATGTGGAATAAAAGCGAGAGATCGGCACTAGCAGCATGCAAGAATGTAATATGGCAAGGATAAAATCATTAAACCCACAATGACATTGACAATTAGAGGCTGATAAGAAAACAAATAGACCAGAAACATGACAAGACAAATAGAGATACGGTTTCCACCAACAGCTGCGTCAACAATAGCCAGGTCAGCACCCATGTCCCCTGGCAGGAGGAATCACTATGCGTGGGACTGGGAAGAAGAAACAGATGCTTATATGAACACAAACAGGATGGAAATATTCAGCCCAATACACACTGAGCTGGTAGGACTGCAGAGAGTGACAAGTTACAGCAGGCAAGAGACGACTTCAGACTGCTGGCTGTCAGCTCCCATTTTAACTCAGTGGAAGTTAATGAGAGTGGGTCAAAGATAGCGAGTGGTTACAGACAGAGCCTGAGTCTAGATAATACAGCTTTAAGGTAGTTTAATTTGACAGGTATAGTCTTTTCAGCAGCAAAAAAAAATGTCTCCCACATTTGTTGGCAGCTCCAGTCGCCCTGCGGTGACAGAACAGCAGGAAGTGCAGCGAGAAAAGTTGGCTTGTCAGATGCATTAACTCATATCAGACGAACAAAATATAACCAGATTCTTATCCCAAATTTTTGTCTGTTAAAAAATGACACTTCCAGATTTGATTTGAATCATTTAGTTTAACATCGATCTCATGTACTGTATATGAATTATCAGTCTGAATCGTGCCCTGACAACAAGAGGAGGAGATGAGTTTCTCTGTTGTGAAAGTAG
Source organism: Phalloptychus januarius (assembly GCA_902982915.1). Lineage (NCBI taxonomy): Eukaryota > Metazoa > Chordata > Actinopteri > Cyprinodontiformes > Poeciliidae > Phalloptychus > Phalloptychus januarius. Next base: position 7,266,172 of record CADWAE010000484.1, on the reverse strand, counting down.
ACCAATCCAACAGCGGAGCTTAGTCACCCAAAAGCTGACATTCATTTCTATGATCATACAGATCACAACAATTCACATTTACTCTAATAACTCACAGGTCGTCAACCACACAATCTGCAGAGTCAGTCTCCATCAACACAACAGAGGGAAACCATTGTTTCAAATAAAACTTAGATTTGATCTGCTTCTCATTAATAAAACAATCCAGAAATGTACCTTGCTGACAATTTGTCTTAAAAGTGAAATACATAAGGAAAATTATAATGTTTACAATGTCATCCACTGACCAGCTAAAAGCAATAAGAAAGCCACAAACATGTAGGCAATAAAAAATGCAGGCTTCTCCCTCTCTCATTTTTTATGAATACATTGAAATGATTAAAAAATGAGTTGGAATACGTTAATCTATTTTCTATGCCTCCCTATCCCTTATTCAGGGTCAGAGGTTAACCTGGAATCAGAAATTCATAAATATTTTATATCTAACAAACTGGTGTCTTTAAATCTTTTAGGGGATTCCATACCTTAATAATTATACCCATAATAAATCAAGCATGACAGAATGTACATAGCCATGCACATATGTTGTTTTTTTTACATTAGTAATGTTTTAATGTTCTCTCACCATTGCAGGTTCCTTTTTGTGTTCAAACTGCACCGTGAAGCAGTGATCTGTGTTTTATTCTGTCAAAGCAGTCAAATTTACATGAAAATCCCCCAAAGTGAGGAAGACATCAAATGCCATGAAAGAACTGCAGCTGCAGCCCCACTTTTACTTTTTAATGCTCTCTTTGCTGCTGAAAGCTGAGGCCTCCAGAAGGTCACAACTTAAGCTGGCTTCCGCTTGACGATGGAATATTGTATAAATCTTTTTCTGCGGGACGCGGTGCTGGCACAGTTTCAAAGTGTGTGGGCTCGGGAAAAGACACGATGTCAGGAGTGTTCTCTAAGCAGCTCAGGGGAGCACGAGATAAAAAATGAGGCAATTCTCAGGAGCTCCACTGTTTCACTCAGTAAACTCATCTCATTTCAACTTCATAAATGTGCAAATATGATGTCTCTGTCTCTGTCATTAGCCTCAGTTATGGTATTACCACAAAATAGGTACATGAGGTACTACATAGTTTTAAATGGAAATGTTTAGATTATATGCGAGAATGTCCACTGAACGTGCTGCTCAAGCTGCTAACCGAACGTCTCTTGGAAAGCTTTCAAGTCAGATACTAGAGAATTTAAAATAAATTGGTTTGTTGAACAGCTCACTGTTCTCCTGCTGTCTCAGCCCAGAAGAGCAGGTTTGGGATGCACAGCAACATCCTGGATATAAAGGTGATACATGTGCAGCAAAATTCAGATTTTTGTCACTAGAGACCTAAACATCTGAATGTTTCTGGGACCTTGTTGAATCTGTGTCACAAAAATAAAAGTAGGTCCAATGGACCAGGGGAATACGCAAGGTGTACCTAAAAAAGTGTCCAAGGAATAAATATTAATTTCACTGTCTTGTTCATTAAAAAAGCTAAATAGAAATTGAAAATGGTAAAGAAATCAGAAGAAGCTTTTGTTCTAGCTGGAGTTGGTGATAGCAGCACAATCGCATGTTGTTATGTCTGTTTGCTTTCCTTGTTCCTGCTTATCTTCAGCAAACACTGAGTAACTGGTTGCTGTGGGAGCCGATCCTTCAGGTCCTGATTAAAGCTGTGTTTCCATCGACGCCCCTCATTTTGTTTCTGGCAGTTTCCAAGATCATTAGAACGCAGAACAGCAGATCCAAGGTCTGCGCTGGTATTTCCACTAAAGGTCAGTGGATATATGATATGTTTTATAACAGGAGGAAGATGAAATGGGAACAGAGCCGCCGTTTGTGATGAATGGGCTTGTTTTGCAGGATCAATCTGGTCAAAGAAATCTGCAATGAGCTTAGTGGGACAGATTGGCTCCCCAGCAGAGCACAGAGCATTTGTTTGTTGGATTCCAAGATGCTGCGCTTTAGGAAGGATATCTGGAAGACTACAAGAACGCTTTTCACAAAGAAATGTTTGATGTTTTTATTTTTCTGAAAGACTGATCAAGTCACGCAAGACTGTGCCGAACAATAGCTGATTCAGCTGCTTGTGCTTAAAATAGATGACAAATTAAAACTATTGTGAAAAGAGAAGTTCTTCTGGTTTTAGTGAGCTTGAAATGACGTTTTCAGGATACAGGGACATTTCTCAGCTAAGATGGAGCATGAAGCGAATATCAACCATGCACACAGCTACTCTCGAGGTCAAGTCCATTAATTAACCCCACATTCATGCTTTTGCAACGTGAGAGGAAAGTAGAGTATCCAGAAAAAAAAGAGTCATCTGAAACACAATAGCTGCCATAAACCAAGAAATCTAAAGATGTATTACTTTACACAATTAAGTTTCAATCTGTCCCTGCTTTATTCAAGGCGAATTGTTTCAGTGTTTGGTTGGCTTTAAGGATTAAACCACATTTAATTCTTGCAATTGTGGTAAATGCTTCACAATTGATCTCATCTAGATTTAAAATTTTACTTTAGCCGAAATGCCAAATACCTTTAAACCCATCAAAACACAGATCTAAGCAGATCCATTTGCTTAGATCAGCCTTTGGTTGGCAATATAGAACATAGATTCATCTAGTCTTCAATATGTTTCCATTTTACTGAGAATATATTGTCTTTTTTGCTTCTTTGTTTCATGTTTTCACTTTTTAAAATCACACCTAAAGTGTTTTACAAATAAATGTGTATATTTTTTGAATAAATTAATCTTCAACTTCTTCTTAAAATGATCAAAGCAGCAGAGACATGGAAGCAATGACCCGAAACACAGCTCTGTCCCCTCCGGTCTGAAAATGTGTTTGTGGAAGTTTTAACAGCCTTTAACTGAAAGACCTCAAACTGTGAGAAAAGGTGCAGCTCTCTGGAAGGTCAGCGATATTAAGCAGGGACCTGACAAAAAGACACATTTAGAAGATTGAAGCTGAATCTAAAATGTTAATACTAACGGTTTGAAGGAATGTGAATTCAGCAAACTGTGTTTTGGTAGAATTGAAGTCCTCCACTATGAAGAAGCCTCCTGAAAACAGGTCAGTGAATAAAAGCAGAGAGGGGGAAAGGGAGAAAGACTCAGAGGAAAATGGAATGAGAAATGAGAGAAGTGGAGCTCAGAAGGTGATAAAAACTGGGCCGCTGTAAGCGAACTGCTGGAAGAACTGCTCAGAGGTGCACAAAAAACCTTCCACTGTCCAGTCAGCCATTCAGATGCATGGCAGAGCTTTTACTCCAATGCTTTGCTGCATGTGCTTCAGACATAAATGCCTGCATTTCATAATCATGTCTTTAGTCAATGTAGTAAAAAAAAACAGCCGTACGTCCACATTTAAGAAGTACTTTCAACTATGACATTTAAAGCTGCATAAAGGAAATCAATAATGAAAACAGAAGCAAGTTAAAACAGTCTGCTGATTCTAGTTTTCAGAAAAATGACATTTCCAAGCCTCAACATTTGCAGTCATGTGACACAGGTGAACAGTTTCTTCTGTGTGCAGAAAGAACGTTACTAAAATAGACATTGGCAGCAGTCCCCCGACAGAACGAGACCATGCTGCAGAGCTGGCTTGAGACAAAACACAGTCGATAAATCATATACACTGCATATTTAGTTGAAAGTGAAAGTTTACATAAACCCCCAAAAAAAGACACAGACTTTTTTCGTAATGACTGAAACTAAATCAAAGTGCTCTTGTTTCAGATCTGTTAGAACTACAAAAAATATTTCTATTTGCTAATTACCACAACAATGAAAGAAGCAATATGCAAGGGATTGATGTAATATGCATTTCCTCTGCATTACTTTTGAACTGGATGACTGCGGTCAAATGTTTTAAGTATCTGTTTCTCACTATGGCTCTAGCTTCATGTTTAGGGAAGATAAACTCGAGACCTCAGCCTCTAACAAGTTTTCTTCCTGTATTTTGTCCTGTAGTTAAGCTCCATCTTTACTTTCATTGACTCTGATCTGCTTCTCTGTCCCAGCTGAGGAAAAACCTTCCTGTCCTACTTAGAGACCAGCGATGCTGAATGACCAAGAAATCTGATCTAGACCATGCAGCCTTAATACTGCAAGAGGAACTACATGAAAAAGTGCATTGCTGAAAAAGAAATCTGGTTAAAATATAAAAAAACTCATCAAATCCAGCTTTTACATCGAGGTGACAGGACTGCTCAGCTATGTTTTTGAAGCACTCCCTTCTTTTAGACTTTCAAGGTTAAAATTTGCTTGTTCAACAATTATAGTTGCGACAAATCTGCTCCGGGTTTAACATGACAGAAAGGCTGGTGGCTTTAAGCTGCCGCACCAACTGGTGACAGATCAGTTTTACATAAAACGCCCCAAAGTCTCGAGGCGTTTCCTCTTGGTGAGAACGCTGCTGCTGGGGAGGATGAGATATGTAACAGTCACGTTCTGCTAGCTGTGACTGGACTGCTGATGATCACCACCACAGAGACATTTGGAGCCTGTGAATGCAAGTTCGTGTTGCACACTGATTCATTGTTTTACTGATGTACTGGGCTTCTGATTTCCTTCTGTATTACCGATGGATTGCATAAAAATAAACAAAATATTGTACTTGAACCACATCTTTTGCTTGGTATTCCAATTGAAAGACAAATTGAAATGTTTGTTTTCCAAAAAATAATGAAAACAAAGCAAAAGTTTAAAGCTCCACATCTGGTTTGGCACTGAGCGGTCTTTCATCCTCTCATATAAAGTTTGGGATGTCAGGCGGGAGCAAATATCAGCTGAATTTGCAGTTAAGTGTCTTTAATACTTGCTGATATTTAACACAAGCTGATTTTATTAACCGCTAATTGGTGCAGGTTTAATCTTTGATGAGTAATGGAGCCCCCATGTAAACAGTGGAAGAGCAGCAGAGCAATAATGGTGAAAATGAGGTCATCTAATTGGGACAGCTAAATATATTTAGCAGGGTACACCCTCTCCTTGGGTGGTGATACTCGGTGCAGGAGTCACTGCTGCAACAGATTTAGAAAGCTCAGTGTAATGAGTTCATTACAACTTTGTGATGACCACAGACTTTGGGTTTATTGCTGACGCAGCTTTAGTTTAATAAAATAAATGATTCAATGCTTAGGTGGTCAGACAAATGTTCAGACAAATTGAGACAAACAAATGAAACTTGGCTTTATTTGTTCACTGATGCTCTGCAGCGACTCAAGATGCAGGGTCTGCATGTGGATTTTGACTTGATCACAAAGATGTCAAAGATTTCTAGCCATATTTGTTGACACTCCTCATAAAGATGCATAAAAGTCATTAAAATAAATTAAGCTTTTATTGCAGCAACATAATAAAATGTAATAAAAGCGTCATTACCCATTCTGAAGGTAGGATTTCAGAATAATCCTATCTTGAATTTCAGCATGTTCATGTTTGGAAAATGTTATTACTCTTTTTATATGTATAGTTTTTGACAACACTTTGTCTTTTTCTGAAGCATTTCCCAAATTTGGAGAAAAGGGGATCTGTGAATATTCTGCATTACACAATCTCTGACTTTATTCTACTGCTTCTCTACAAAACTTGAGTTAGGATTGGAAGACCATGGAAAAATGGATGTGGCTGGCGAGCAAATTAACGCATTAATATATTCATTATTTTACTAAAAGATAATTATATTTTTAGTAATCACTAATCATTAAATTACTTGAAATAGCCAGTAATTTCACTTTTTCTGGTTAATTTCTCCAGAATTATATCCCATGTACAGACTTCCCTTGGCCTTTAAAGAGAAAAAGCCCACAGCATCACAGATCTTTCACCGTACTCAGTAGACATAATGTGATTATCCAGATGTTTATCTTTTGTTATAGGCCAGAGCTGCCTGGGTTTTGACTTAGTTTTATAACCAAAGGAACACTGTCCTAGTCCAAGTCCCAGTAGACTGCAGCACACTTCTTATTCACCTTTGAGGTGTGAGGACAGAAAAGGCTTTTTTACTGGTTTCAGTCTCTAAACTTTGCTATTTGTATTGCCTTGTTGCTGATAATGTGCTATACAAATAAAATTACCTTTACCTTTAAAGATATCATCTAGTGACTGCTACTTTTGACCTTTTGACCCCAGAATTTCACTTTTTGCTGTAGTTCTTCAGCAAAAATTAAATGCAAAATTGCATACATGAGGCAGTTATTTTGTTTTAGTTGTTTGCTTTGTTCTAGATGACACCTAAAAAAAATCAAATAAATATGAAGCATGCTTATTTTATGTTATTTTACAGGATTGCTTTTAAAAATGCAATAAAAAGTAACAAAATGTAACCTCCTCTACTGTATTTGTATTTTTTGGGGGGGGATTCAAAATTTATTTATCTTCCTTCCACATTTTCCCTAAACAATTGCATTTTTTTTTATCTTTAAAGCAGAAACACAGGACTGAAAAACAGCCTCTTTGTTGCAATTAACAGACCCAGGAGAGTGAAATAATAGTCTTTTTCCAGCAGTTTGCTCTTGGTGCCTAATTAGGGTGACCTCTTCAGCAGTAGAAACAGAGATTTAGCCAGTCTCTTATTTGTTCTCTGTTTGGAGTGAGATTTCTGAGAATTAATATTGAGTTTCAGTGAAAAGCAGTCAGATGTAACAGAGGCTTAATGGCTTTTCTACAGTCTTCACTGTTCCCAGGATTTACTGTTTGTGCTTGGCTTTTCTTCTTTAATTTAAGTTTCAACAATTTGTCATTGATGAAGCATACATAGAGATCTTTGACATTCTACTTCAGACTCATTCAGACCTAGAAAGACCACCAGAACCCTTGCTGTGAAATACTATATTTGGTAGTAAAGTGAAATGTTGTCAGAGTATGCTCTGGCATAAGCTGCAGCATAGTTGTGGGGATATCCAGTCTCTAAGCATGAGCTTAGGGAGTTTTAATCCTGAGCGAAGCCAGGAAGCAAACCAGCAAAAGTGTCATCAGAGAAAGTTCTGGTAACATCGTTGGACAGCGATGTTACCAATGGCATCGATGGACAGCGATGCCATCGATGGACAGCGATGGCATCGATGGACAGCGATGGACAGCGATGGCATCGATGGACAGCGATGGCATCGATGGACAGCGATGGGATGGCAACACCATCGTTTTGCACATTCTAGTAATTAGTAAAACATTTTTGTTTTAGTTTAAATAAATTCAACCAAATCAGTTGAGCTAGAATAAAGTTGGAGCTTACTGCAAGCTTCTCACCTTAAAAACCAGAAATAAAATTTAATCAGCTGCCACTACATTCAGCCTAAAATGTAAGAATAAAACTGCTTGACTAAAGACAATTTGAGAAAAATACTTTACAATTGTGGCAAGGTATTTTCTATACCTGCTTTTAACTCTTGAAGGGTCACAGTCAGTTCATCATGGCACATTACTATTTTACCTGAATTCAAATATCACTTACAGTTTCTTAAAACATTCATTCTTGACAAGAAATTTGAAAACTTAAGCCTTTATGTCAGTTACTTTGCCTATTTCTGTTGCCAGCAGCCTTCTCTGCACCATTGTTAGAGGAAAGTACTCATTGGATTGATTACCCAGCAAGACAGACATATCTATATCAATAACACTAACTTACTCCAGATTTGATCAATATACATTTACAGGCGCATACCAATTTATTGGGCAGAGTGCAATGTTGAAGAAGCAGCAATCTCAGAAGATTATTAACATGAGTTTACATTAACTATTTATTGTGTTTGCATGATAAATTCTAGTGGCCAGAAAAGTTGTACTGTGGCTTTTATCAATGAGTGGATTTTAGTAGGTCACCAGAATGACAATCTGCTAATAATGACATAATAAAGCAAGACAGAATAATACTGGGTGAATCTTACAAAAAAGAGAGCATAGTTTCATTGTCTTCAGAGACAATTAAATGAAATAAATATAGTCTTTCAAAAAGTGAAAGATTATATTTAATGCACTTTGGCACAATCACTTTGCACATTTAGTGGTGAAAAGGTTACAATTAACTATATTACTGTTAAAATAAATCTTGAGTCAGATGATTTTGGTTTTGTGAAGAAAAAGGTTCAAATGTATCCATTAATCACTGAAATAGGTGCGCCTTAATATTGCACTTTCATGTGTTGTAACTAGTCATAATAAAGGTCTTGGATTTATTATGTAAATCATTTTGAGTTACAACATGAATGAAATTGATCAGTTTGCTTAAAAATGCACAAAAACGTTTGGGACAGAAGCTCAAATAAGAATAACAGAATTTAAGATTTAAATGTCTTCAATCACAATCCAAGCTTTAAGTCTCAGCATGTGTTTTTTTACAGTTTGTTCACAGTTCTCGAGAGGAGTCTACGCCATCTTTGGATTTTATGATAAGAAGTCTGTCAACACCATCACGTCGTTTTGTGGCACGCTGCATGTCTCCTTCATAACGCCCAGCTTCCCTCTGGACGGAAACCAGCAGTTCGTCATCCAGATGCGGCCGGATATCAAGGGGCCCCTCCTCAGCCTGATCGAGTACTACAAGTGGGACAAGTTCGCCTATCTGTATGACAGCGACCGAGGTAAGTCCCAAACAAAAACCCTGAAAGAACAATTTGACGGATTTGTTTCAGAATTGTTTTTGGTTTAAGTCTTAAACCAGTTCAATTTGCTGCAATGGTCAATGGAACAAAACACTTAAAAATCCAACAAACACTGTACAGATAAAGCTACAGGGCATGTTGGATCATGATAAACAGCTTGTGAAGTGTAATCAGCGGCAGCAGGTCGGGTGTTTTAGGGTGTTTTTATGTAACGTGGCTGAGGAGGTGCAGCCAGTCATCATACCACACAGTGCAGATAAAATGACCTGCAGCTCATTATTTTCATGTCATTTCTTTACATCTCTTCTGTATATGAAGTGAACATGCTCTTTCACCACAAGAGCCTGTTTTCATAATAAAATAAAAAAAGGCTGTGACATGTCACTGATAAACAGACAGTGGGCAGGTATGTCATTGTTTAGATGTCTAGAAAATCAGCAGTAACCATCGCTGTTAACATGCTTTTTAAAATTATTTTTAGAAGTTTTTTTTCTTAACTTTTCACTGTAAACCTTTTTGTGGGTTATTAATATTAAAGCAGCTGATATTGATTTGCACATGACAGCATTGATGCTTTCAAAATACTGCCTGATGTCAGCTGATTTCTTGGCTTTCTATTCCTTTTTACACATCTTTTTCTACCTACAAATTAATTTGTGTACCACTTTGGGTTTGTACGTGTGGTTTACTTGGATTGTTGCTGACAGTCTGATAGGAATTATATCCCAACAGCTTCCATTTAGGTAAAGTGGTTGATTAAAATAGTTATTTGAATATTCAATATTCAAACAAACAAAAAAGAAAATCAATATTTGTGAATGAAACTACTGCTGTCAGAAGCAGGTGTACCCGAGGTTACTGACCTGAAGAAGATCATAGATTGAATTTCTAAAGTAGATGAAAAGAAATCTACCTTCAAACTAATATCCACAGTTATTTGATATATACATCAAATTTGACACTGTTCTTTGATCCTTTTCATCAGAGGTTCATTTCTATTTCACACTGATTGTGTCAAAATCTGAAAGTAAGATTAGATTTCTTTGAACACTCTTTGAAAGGTTTAACAGACAGAGCAGGCTTTTGTAGGCTGAAAAGACTGAACCTTCTTTAAATCCACTAGAAATAAGATATAATACAAAGAAGAGAAGGGAATACAAAAAGTGAATGGGTGCAAAAGCTGCCCATAATAACCTGTAATAAAGATGACAGAAAAATTGCTTCTAGTAAGTTATCTTGCTTTACTGCGTCATGCAACTCATTTTCTGCGGCCATCTACTAATTCTTCTGCAGAAAAATGCATTCTTCTCCTGTAAAGAGTGACTAGCCTGTAATAAAAAGGGAAACTCATTTGCATACATAGTGTCATTTTTTGACAGTGCGACTGTGATAAGAAACATTGAGTAAAGACTTAATTTATTTTCTGTTCTTGTGGAGAACATTGAGTTTTAGTTTCTTTACGCTTTTTTTGTTTTTTAGATAAATGTTTCAGGATTATTTTAAAAAAATATGCATATCTTACAGTAACGATATCAGCAAAGGCTGTAAGTTTGCAAACCTGAGTTTGCACATTCCTCCAATTCAGAAATACGACACAAAGACGGATCCTTTCTGAAAAGCATTTCATGCACCATTCAGTCCACATTTAAATGGCTACATAACTGTTCTCTAACGGCCTGGGATCAATATCAACAATGATTTAACACAGAAACCACTTTGTAATGGGAATATTCATTCATTGATATGGTTTTCCTTTATGTTAGCAACTGTAGACTGAGATTTTTATATTGAATTTAATGCTATAATCACTATTATCTAAATGGTTATTTTATGAAATTCCTTTATTTGTAGTGAAATGATTAATTAGAGAGTGAATCTGGAATGAAGCACAACAGCTCAGTTGTGTGAAGCAAATGGTGAAATCGCTGCCTTGATTCCACCAGAGCTGATGTCAGGCACATCGGCACTGCACAGCTTTTCATAGTGGAAATCAATTGTTTGTAATCATGTGGCTCTTTTTTCCTGACACAACTCTGCAACTTCTAATGTTTGGAGTGTGTACCGATAACCTTATAATAATTTTACAATCTGAACAGATCAATGCTTTTTATCTCCTTATAAATCAGTGAAGGAGATGCATCCTTCCAGTGTTTTACAATCTGCAGCCTCACATATTGATTTGGAAACAGTGTCCCATCATTAATCCCAAAGTTTACAGAAAATTGTTTTTGGATCAGAAGCTGGAATTCTGATCACTTTTTAGATTCCCTTCATTTTGTGCTCCAACTTTCTCCCTTAAACATATCTAAGACATCTGTTTAAAATCTAATGTTTCAGCATATTTTTAAATGTTTGCATGTGATTATGCATAAGCACTAACTATGCAGGAAGAATGTCAAATAATTACATTAATTTAAATGCAGTGATTCATTTATGATAAATAGGAAATTTATTGTGTATGAAAAAAATATAATCACTTAATGAATATTTCAATGGGACTTTAGCGCAAGAATTAAAAATGGATATTAGATGGTAAGAGGAAAGTAGATATAAATATATAAAAAAATGTTCAAAACTCACAGAGCCAATATTTCTTACAAACCAAAATCAATGTCATGCAATAATAATAATTTTCTAAAAATCCTGAGTGGATTATTGCAATTAAAAATAAACTGTTTTATCACCTCTGCACTGTGTTTGGAGAGTCGGGTAGAACTGTGACCTCGTACAAAAATTGGCACTAATTGCTCCCATCTGTTCATTATTAGTGCAAACTGCTTTGTGAATTCGTTGCACAAATAAAGCAACAAATTCAGCAAAAAGTCATCAGAAATGCAGGCGATGGCCCTGCTTCCTGAATTCCTCAGTAGCTTAAGGTAACTTTAGGAAAATCAGCTCTCACAAGTTGTATTGCTACATGTGCAGACTGAATGGAGTTCACTGAGCTGCAGACAGATTAGGAGGGATCAGCTTACAATCTTTATCATTTACATCACTTAAATTCTCCCACTGAGCCGTATTGCCTTACAGACTTTGAGTTCCCTTTATTGAACATAGCAAAGCCCTTTTGTTTCCTAACCTGTGCTTGTTGTCTAGTCTCTCTGGTACTTTTTATTCTCTTCCCTCTGTTCTCATTGAGTGTTTTCCTGGCAGCCTACCTTCCACTTAACAGAGGATCACACACAGCTTCTCTCTAAAATCAGAGGAACAAGCAGTTTTAGATCATCCCCAAGCTGATGCTAGCAATGACCTGATCTCCCTACTGTACGTCCAAGGAAGCACTAAGGAGCCTGTTGTGCATATTTCATCATTGCATGGCTGTCTAATTAGGTCAGTGTGATCCTCTCATTCCCATGGCAACCAAAGTGTAGCGAGAGAGGAGGAGAGAGAGCGACAGAGGGAGATTGTATGTGCCTGAGCCGGCTGGTAAATGAAGTGAGCGTGTCTGTGTGTGGGTGTTTCTCAGGAAAAAAGTGAGGAGGCATTGGAGTTACTAAAGGTCATGATGAATTTGATTAGTACTTTCCAACTAATGGGTGAACTAAATCATTTTGCTTTGGGGTTTATTTGTGAATTTCTTAAACTCTCAAACAACCATATATGGAGGTAATCCCATCTGTAAAAGCATCCCAGTAAACTGTTGGAAAAGTTAAGAGTTGGATAAATTCACAATTCAGTTTTATTGCTGGGACTACAATGTTCTCTAAATGAATTGATGGTTTTTACCGCTAGTGAGTGAAGTTGCAGTTTGTTCTTGTTCCCTGGTCATTAAATAGTGCTGCTTTGCAAAAGCTGGTAGAGCAAAAGAAATATGCACAAGATGTTACTATGCATATGGAGGCTTATTACTCTGCTTTGATATAGGAAAAACACAGCTTCATCAAATTGGGATTTTGTTGTTTGAGAATTTATTAACTGCTAATTTGGGTATGGATTATATTATTACTCTGAATATTAATATTGTATAGGAATATTTGGTAAAATATTTTAACAGTCTAGATTTTTCATTATTAAATAATGCCTAGTTTGCATTGCAAGATTTTTGTGCCAGTTTTCCGTTTCTGAATGCTGATTCCTTCGATGCGCCGCATGTTGTCGGATGTCTTCAGTGATCTTGTCAGTTTGGACGGACATTGAAATGGAGAACATCCAACATGTTGGATTGTCTTGTGTGTGATGTGCGGTGATCTCCAAATGAAATGTTGAAATGTTGCTTTTTCCCAGTCAGCCATGTTTGCTTAGTCTGAACTCACATTTGGGTTCGAGAAGTTTTGCCAGATTTCCTTGAGTTTAGCAGATTTCTTCAGTCATTTGTTTGAGTTTCATTAATTAAATTAAAGGATTAAAACTTGAAGTATTGTTTTTACGTCAACTGAATTTGACAATTCAGAGAGAGCCTGGAGTTAAAGGAGTGACGTTTGTCTTTGAGGTTCTTTTAAAGTAATTCAAATAGTTTATTTATGCAAAATACTGTACAGGCATTGTGGGGGAATATGCAACAAAGACATTGCAGTTTTTCTGTAAATAATGTTTACGACGCTGTGTGAAGGAATGGTGAGCTGTCCACGCCGTCCTTTTCCTCTCTCAATCACACTCACAACATTTATCTCAAATTACAATCAAGCTTTAATGTGGTGTTAAAGCTTTGCTAATATCTTGTTTTTATTATTTTTTCTGTAACTCATTCTGAACTGTAATTACCACATTTTTTAAGCTTCAATAAAACAGTCAAATTTAACTACACCATGATGACCTCACGGTAACCATGATGTACCGCCCTCTGAGATAAAACTGCAAGCCTCCGTTTTCCTCACCACTGCCATACTTTTATGGCTGTATCGCATGAAATTGATTACATCTGTATTTCACTTCACCATGGCGAGTTGGAGTGAAACGGCCAAGCCTTTTATCAAACCACTCTCTAACTGCTCTCTGTTGAGCAGGAATCAATATCAGCAAAGATTTACCAAGGAAACGAGTTGTTGATAGGAATATACGTTTATGAATTCTGCCTGGTGAAGGTATACTGAAATTAAGTTTTTTATTATTGTGATTATACATATATCACTAAACAGCTATTTGTTTATGTTACATTTGTGAAATTCCTCTTTTGTTGTGAAATGATTATGTGGATCAGAAATAAAGTGGTTTCCTTTTTTAAGGTGTCTCTGAGGTGAAATCACAGGGAATGAGTTGATCCTCTGGGATTCATTTAGCACATATTACACAATCAAATAAACTAATTTCAAAGCAAATGTAGCAAAAACATACTGCCATATTAGACATCAGCAGTACTGATGTAGTTGAGAGCATTGTTTGCTGCAGCCATTTTCCTCCCACATGTTTTTCAGGTACATGGCAGAGCAACTGTGACTCATCATATAGAGCCATTTACATAAGTTCGGAATTGACTATAAAACATCAACAGCCAGTTTATTCAGTATTTATTCATTTATGAAAATCTTAATGTTATATTTCACAGAAAGATAAAGAGGATGTATCACTATATATTTTTTAAATAAATTCTTGTTGTTGATGGCTGTAGTTAATGATGCATAAGGTTTTTGTCTGACTCTGTGTGACAAAATGTAGAAGAAGCAAAGAAAACGTGCAGAAGTCTCACAACATCTATAAAAAAACCAAAAAGAAGCAATGCAAAATCTCCAGCTCAAAGAGGAGTTCATATGGTGAATAATTAGTTATTTATCCAGTGATGAGTAGGACTTGAGTAGAAATGTTCTGACTGCAGAAGATAGAATCTCATAGGGGGTTTTAGAAATGATGAACCAAGTCTTTCATTATATGTTTGCCATTGTGTGGACATCCACTTGTGACAAACACTGTAATGCAAAACACTGAGGCATTCAGATACTGCGTGGGTTCAGATCAGCATTATTTCTGGCTTTATTTCATGGCCCATGCAGTGATGGTGTTTGTAAAACCTCTATTTCTCTGTCTACACTTTATCTCGTCAGTTGCCCTAAAACATCACTTCAGTCTATTGCCACACAGGTGGTGGACAAAAGCAAAACTAACATCCTCAGAATTAAGCCTCAGTCTGATGTTCTCTCCTTAATCTGCTGTGTTTTTGTGATGTTGTGGACCCAAATGATACTCAAACATGGTACTGTGGAATCCAGCTGCAGTGGCCACCGTTCAGCCCCAGGAGGGCAGCACTGAGACGCTTTAGGCAAAATATTGGAGAACTAAACACATTTACACAAAAATGTTACATTTTGTACAAACATATAAAGATAGAACATTTACTAGTCAATGTAGACAGTTTACCTGAAAAAAGTTGATTTGGGGTTGGTTATACTTTAAGGTTAAGGATCATGTGTTTTATCTCGGGTTAGAGCTTTTTTGGTGGGAAATAATAAGTTCAGGATTTCCAACACTTACTTTTGGATGGTTGTTTCAATGTTTCTGCCATAGCCTGAAGTTTATTAAGTAATTCTCTGTTAATTTTATCTCCAGGCCTGACAACTCTGCAGGTTGTTCTGGACATCGCCGCAATAAAGGAGTGGCATGTGACAGCCATCAATGTGGGAAACCTCAAAGATGAGAAGAAGGACGAAGCTTACCGCTCACTCTTCCAAGATCTGGAGAGCAAGAAAGAGAGGAGGGTGATCCTGGACTGCGAACAGGACAAAGTGAAAGACATCATGGAGCAGGTGCTACATGCTAATGTGCTCTGTGGACAGACAAGTGTGAGCAATAGGCTGTGCTATAATCATGAATTGTGTAGCAGTTCTTATTGATGAGTCCACTACAGAAGCTTTTGCATTCTGGTTCTTTGTTGCTGGTTGTCTAAGTGAATTTCAACCTTCCATTTAATTAAAATATTGCATTAATATGGAAATAGATGCAATATTTAAAACAACTGGGGAAAAAACTTGAAAGCAAGGAACAAGAACAACTCAATTATGGCAGAATTACCCAGTAGACCAGAAATTACATTCAGTTTTAATAAACCCATTCAGAAAAACAATTGCAGATCAGTTAGAACCTTCCACTGATTTAAATGTGAACCAGACTAAACATACTGATTCCATGTTTAGTCTGTAAACAAAACTTCAATTAAAGGTGATACAAATGAAGATGAACAAGGTGTTTTTGTTTTAATTTTTACTCATTTAGAAGAGTATTAATAAACATTAGTGGTTAAACATCTTTTTAGCAAATCACTGGCTCAAGTGTCTGCAGCCAATCGCCTCTTTAGAAAATCTGTTCAGACAAAAATGGTATTTATTTGATATTATTTTCTAGTCTCCAAGTTGCAATTTTCCCACTTTTCACTGATTCATCAGTCAGTGAGCATTTAATTTTGTGTGTGAGTTCAATAATGTTCCCTTTATTTTCCATTATTACACATAGCTTAATTTCTGAACTTCTATGTATGGATTAGTTTGTATGGATTACAACACCTGGTGAAAATCCCTTGTCAATTAAACCTTTAGAAATATTATAATCATTAAAAATGGTGATGTGTTCGATACTTATTTTACCCACTGTAAAACACATCAGTGTTTAAGAAATATTGTTTTTCTTTCCTGTAGGTATGTAGTGTTTTATATTTGACATGATTTGCATCTGTTTTTTGTGAATGAACTGGTCTATGATGAAAATTAGCCATTTAATAAATTAAATGTATTTTTGTATTTACTTTGTTTAGTCACAACAAATTCTCTCAAGTTATCCTGTATAAAGTCATAGTTACTATAATAATATGATTTGCTGAATTCTTCCATATAATATATGTGTTTTTAATCCCATAGGTCATCAAAATTGGCCAACATATTAAAGGCTATCACTACATCATTGCTAATCTGGTGAGTTTAAACATGTTTCTCCAGTTTCTATAACGTTCCTCCTTCATAGTACCACATAGTTCTCTAAATCAGTTTGTTTCCCAGAATAAATTATTTCCTTTCTTCTTTCAGGGTTTTGTTGATGGAGACCTTTCCAAAATTCAGTATGGTGGAGCCAACGTGTCTGGCTTCCAGATTGTTGATTTCGAAGAACCTTTGGTCTCAAAGTTTAACCAACGATGGGAAGCACTGGAGGAGAAAGAATATCCAGGAGCAGACAGCAAAATACGGGTGAGCTTAAGCATTTAACCGCTTTATCTCATTTTATTTTTCTTTTAAAAGATTCTATTGAAATGTATTTGTTGACAAAAATTTTCTTGTTTTTTTTTACCTTTGAAAAATGGAACAAATAAATAGTAATGCAAAATTATTGAATAATAAAATAACATTTACTAGGCCAACAGTAAATGTTGCGACATAGGGCAGCCCCAATAATCTGCAGGTTAAGGGAAAGACTCATTCTATGATTTTTTTTTATCTTTTTCTAATTATGACAATAATACATATGGAAAGATGATGAGCAGCTTCAGGTTTTGGGAGGATGAAGCCTTGGGAAGAAAATATTTCTTTTGGTTTAAGTGTTTCATAATCGCCATCCTGTGTTAATGTGTCACAGTTCCAAAAGGAAACTGATTATTCTGTCAGGGAAAACAAGTTGACTTTGGAAGGCAAAACATATGCAGGATCTATATGTTTTAGAGCAACATTCAGTAGTTAAATATCAAAGGGAGATGGAGTGGAACAAATCTAGTTTACACAAAACTGATAATGTAGGGAATTTTGTATGTATGCTTTGTTGCAAACCAAACCATTTCAGTTCAGAAACAGATTTTATTTTATTAATTTATAACCTTCTGCATGGTGGCCCTGCATGCATGGCTTCTTTCTCGGTTCTCCAGTTTTCTCCTATAATGCAGCCTTTGCCAAATGACTCAGATCAATTGTTCTTTCTAATTTACCTGTAGGAGTGAGTGTCTGCATGGCTGGATCTCTGTGCTGTCCTGTGATAGACTGGTGACCTTTCCAGGGTCTCTGGCCCGTTGGCTGCAGGAGATGTAGCTTAGAATTAGAATCAGGTTTACTTAGAATTTGTAGGAATGGCTGTTAGTTTAACGTTGGCCTGCGAGTTCTAAACATTTTGTAAAGAAATCTATAAACCTATTTTTTCCATTTTAGTACACCTCAGCGCTGACCTACGATGCTGTTCAGGTGATGACTGAAGCCTTCAGATACCTTCACAAACAGCGCGTTGACTTCACCAGGAGGGCCAACACCGGGGACTGTCTGGCTAATCCAGCTGTTCCCTGGGCTCAGGGAGTGGAAATTGAGCGAGCGCTGAAACAGGTAACCGTCCTCCCACAGGTTCCTATCACAACTTGAACAAAATTAAAATGTATTTGCAAATGACACCAATCATTTTGGATGCTTTGGATTATTTCCTAAATTAATAATCTACATTTGCAGATCATTTGTTTCCTGTATTCAGTTGATGTTGCCAATTAGCTCTCACACATGCATCACCTTCCAATCAGAGTTCAGACTTAGTAATAATCACCTTGCATACTTGCACATTTCCGATAAATGTTAGTATACAAGGGAAAACTAAAGCGTTGTAAGAGCTGTTTAGAATGGTATTTACCATCTACCAGTCAGATATGTTCAAGAATCCAGAATATAACCCAAAATATCAGCCATAAATGACTTCCTCTTGCAATTTTTGTTGAAAATTGCTGACTCACTGACTGAAAATCACTGACTCAGCACTTCAATGCATAAGCAAGCGCTGCCTGCAGCTGTGACCATAGTCTTGTTAAAAAGGAAGTACACTCTCTGTCAGTTTGATAGTTGTTTACATATAAACCATCTGGACTTATTTACATCTAACTTCAACTGTGTGTTAAACCTGATATTTACAAAATGTGTAGAACTTTAGAATCTGTAGAGTCCTGCCTTCCTTACACATATATACACTATATACTGAGACCTTCATAAAGTGAAACCTTCGCTCGAAGGTTTCAGTTTGTGTATGAAACCAAAAACCAAATTTTGCTGTTTTGATCCACATCAAAGCTGCACATTTACACCTCCACAAATAAACCGGACTTTCTAAGCAAATGAACCAGACAGAGTTCGATTAAGCCAGGCTGGTGTGACGAACCGCTGTAAGGGGGAGAAGTACTTTTTCTCAGCATTTCAATATTTATCTTGGTGATGAATCCTTTACATCTTAATGTGTCAGTTACATACATCAACTTTTAAACTAATCAGTTGATTAGTATGAATACATCCAGCAATGGCCACACACTGACACATGCAGGAATCAATCTAACATCAGAAGTGTCTTTTCTAAATGAGCAGGACAGAGAGAATCCCAACAACAGCCATAGTATTATTCATCTCATGCTCTGTGATGCCAAAATGCATTCACAACAAGGCTCACCAGTTGAACTGGTGAGGACCTGTTGCCGTGGTAACAGGATCTCTCCCTTAGAAAATGCACCCAAAAAAAGCAGAAATTATTCCAAAGACAAAGAGATTGATCAAAGACTGAGGTTTTTAGCCTGCATTATTCATGTGTTTACTGAGAATAATGCTTTGTTTGTATTTTCTTGAAATACAAAACAAAGCATTCTGCTGACAAATGTATATAAAAATAGGTTTGATAGATAAAGTAGTGCCAATATGTCTTCTTTTCTTTGACATGTTTTCCATTTTGTGGCATTAATAACAGACCAAACTCTGTGCAAATTCCAGAGAAAACAGATTAATCAAATAACATGAAGAACAAGAATCATCTGAAGGTACATTTACTGTCTAAATGGGGATAACTGGTTTAAAGACGCATTTCTGAAGGCCCTGAATGTTAAATTAGGCTGATCTTTCAATTAAAATATTGATCTAAACTTCACTTTATCTAATTGTGATGTACTCTTTCAGCCATTATTTTCCGGACTCGTCTAAATGGTATTGACATCTTTATAGTATGTTTTTAAAATTCTATTTCTCTTCCTCATTATTGATCCTGATCAATACTTTTCTTTGTCAGCCTTTTTTCTCTTCAGCATTTCTGTTTAGCCATGGCGCCTTCCTGAAGGTGGCCATTGACAGAACTGTGGCTCCTAGTAATCCCATGTTGTATTTCTATAGATGATGAACAAGGTCTTTCTCCTAGATATAGAAAATGAAGGCTTGTTGTGTCTGCTTATGTACTTTGCAAATAAGCAGCTACATATAAATACAGCATATTTACTTTAGAATGTTCTAAAGTACAATGCAACCATTCATGTATGGTGCTAGTGTAAATGCTCTGCTGTATCAAAGGAAGGTTTAAGTTTTTCTCCTTGCATCAAAAAAACAAACACTTGCACAGTTAATTATGAAATATTTCTAAGTGTTACTTGGATTATAATATGATAAAAATCAGCTTTTTAAAAGATTTTCAAGCAATAAAGATGGATTTCACCATCCGGTTGAGGTCTTGAACAGAAGGGATGCGTACCTGCTTCATTATGTCTTTTCATAAATTGTTCCATCTTATCATCATAAACAATAACTCTGGATCGGTAAGCTCAAATGAAAGCCTTTCCAACCTTTAACATGGACATTTAAAGATCATTTTGAAATTTGGATCCATATTTAAAAGCAGATAAAGATGAACAGTGTAAAAAACAAAAAACTTTGACTCTGTCTGCCAGGTGAACGTGGACGGCCTTTCTGGAAACATTCAGTTTGATCAACATGGCAAGAGGCTCAATTACACAGTGGGTGTGATGGAATTAACGGATAATGGTCCTGTGAAAGTAAGTGTCTAAAGTTTCATCATAGCAAGATTCAAAGGATTACAGGAGCTGCTTCTACTTGCTGCTGTGTTAAGGTTTTATTTTTCTGTTTTTGTTTTTTGCATGGTATACCTGAACATGTATACAATGATTTCATAAAGAAAACAAACAAAAATATATCTGACAGATTTTTGTGTCCGTTGTTTTTTACTCTTAATATTTTGAATTTTATTGTGTGATGTAACAAAAATACTTCTATTTGATTGAAAAGATCAATAAAAAACTGTTTTCACTATAACTTTTGCGATTACTGGTATGGTAATTCCCTGTTGTGTACTTTTCTTTAAATCTGCAATGTCATTGTAGCTCATAAATATTCTGCTTTTTTCTCCCTGCAGATTGGATTCTGGAATGAAAACAACAAAATGGTTGTGACCAAAAAAGATATCTCCAGCAACGACACAATCGGGGGAAACAAAACAGTTGTTGTCACCACCATTTTGGTAAATTTTAGGATGACTTAATTTTTATTTAAATTTTTGTTTTGGCATCATGTGTTTACATTTTATTTTTCTATTCAAAAGTACAAAAGTAAAACGACACTAAATGACTGACGCCTAAACACAGTGAAAGTGACCTTGAAATAACAAAGAACACAAATTAGGAAAGAAATATGTTGACATTTGAGCATAAAAATATAGAAAATATAAAGACAACTGACTGTAAGTATCACAACAAGACAACACGTAGACTTTGACACATGCTTTACGATGCTTTTCTAACTGATGCTGCAGAGGAACATTTGATTTGTGCTGATGAACATGAAACCTGGGCAAATACTTTATGCTTGAAGCCATTTCCCTCATTGTTCTCGTCCTTCAGGAAGCTCCGTATGTTATGCTGAAAAAGAATGCTGACCAGTTTGTGGACAACGAGCGCTACGAGGGCTACTGTGTTGATCTGGCTGCAGAGATAGCCAAACACTGTGGCTTCAAGTATGAGCTGAGAATCGTGGGAGATGGAAAGTATGGAGCCAGAGATGCAGAAACCAAAATCTGGAATGGAATGGTTGGAGAATTGGTGTATGGTGTAAGTTACACATCCTGACTGCATGGCCTGAAATAAATACCTTGTAACGTCATTGCTAACTTCAACTGGTCCCTATAAAAATGGTTAAAGTCAAATAATATTTGAAGGTGTGTGTTTTTAAAAGGTAGCAGTTTTCAGCAAGATTTCAAAAAGGTTTCAACACCATGACAGCATTCACTGAAAATGAATCTCTTTGCTGTTTTTTTCTTCTGGGTTGACAGAAAGCAGATATCGCAGTGGCGCCTTTGACCATAACATTGGTGCGAGAGGAAGTGATTGACTTTTCTAAGCCTTTCATGTCTCTGGGAATCTCTATCATGATCAAGAAGCCTCAGAAATCCAAACCCGGAGTGTTTTCTTTCTTGGACCCTCTGGCCTATGAGATCTGGATGTGCATCGTTTTTGCCTACATCGGCGTCAGCGTGGTGCTGTTTCTTGTCAGCCGCTTCAGCCCATATGAGTGGCACACTGAGGAGTACGAAGACGGGCAGATCCAGACCAATGAGTCGACTAACGAGTTTGGCATATTTAACAGCTTGTGGTTTTCACTTGGAGCCTTCATGAGACAAGGATGTGACATTTCTCCCAGGTAGGTTAACAGATAATCTGTCTGCTAATTGCTGAACACAAGAATGAACTAGAATTAAATTATACATTTACATTTGCTTTTTAACTTTTTCTCTTTTTTTCAGAAGTCTTTTCTTCTTTCTAGTTTGACTAATTTTGCTAACTTTTTACTGCAAAACATTAAACATTTTACAGGAAATATGTAATGTGATTAAAGGGGCTATGTAAGAAATTTCCAACATTTTATTAACGTTGGCACTTTAGAATGTTACACTGAGAAACAACTATAATAATTTAATTAGGTAATTATCTACAGGAAAAGACATCTGTGTTTCATGCCAACTTTTGATTCAGTTAAAATAAATTTCTATCAGTATTGATAAAATTGAACTAGAGCTCTTTTGGGCTTAGCGGTATGCTGTGCCCAAACAATATGTGTATCTTGGCAGATTCTCAATAATGATTTAATTATTTTAGTGCTTTTTCAGAGTTTAAGGCTTTTAAGTAAAACCCAAAGACTAAAACTTTATCAGTGCCAGAGGTTATTTTTACTACTTTCTTACATCTATTAAATAAAAAAACAATAACTAATACATAAATGTAATCTATTGAATGCACTCTAAATTTATTTATAGTGTTATGTACTTACTGCACAGAATACATTACATTTTTCAGCCTTTGTTCCTTATTGGATGACATAAGTTAAACATATGTGACACCTTACATAGCTTAATCCAGTTAGTGGTAGTTTAGTGGCATAGACATAGTGGCAGCCCAGATTCTTTCTTTTCCCGATGCATAGACAACGTCCCACTCATCAATTAAAATGTAGAACTTAAAACAATTACAGCATTAGCAAATGCATTACTTCTGTGTTTTAGCAGCCAAAGTAATGACTCACATATCATACAAATAAATGGTCTTTTATATCTGCTAAGTGTGAGAACCCTGTGGGTAAAAGCTCTTATCGTGTCCCATGATTTATAACCCAACAGAAGAAAAACAAACACAATCAAGATGCATTTCCCTTCACACCCCAGTTCAGGGGAATATTTACAATAAGTGTAGCAGAGTGAATGTATCTAAAAAAATGTCTAGTTTACTGCTTTTACTGGAAATAGTTCAGTGTGAATTTGACCATAGATGAACTGAGACTAGTGCTGAGCAGTGAGGTTGGAGCTGCAGAGATGAATCAGCTGATGAGTTGACATAAACTTTGCATCACACACTGATGATATGAAAGGTGTCAACATGACTCCAAATCAATGTTGCATGTTTCCCAACAATTGTGTTGCTGAATTAGAGCAACTGCTTCAACTTTTGAACTTTGGTCATGTTTTAATTCTCACAAGTATCATATTTACAAGACAGACAGAAACGTTTTGTTGGCACTTAGATTGTTGTCTTGCTTAAACTTTAGGGGGGGGGATGCCAAATTGTACATGACTTGTTAATGATCAAAAATGATTAATGATTAAAAAAGCTTGACAGTTGTTTGGAAGTCAAGAAGCTCAATGTCCATAAATTGAAGCAGAAGAAGATCTTGCTCATAGTGATTGTTAGAGGACAAATCCTTTAGTCTGTTTTTGTTTTCTTTCCTGCTGCAGATCCCTGTCTGGGCGTATTGTTGGTGGCGTCTGGTGGTTCTTTACTCTAATCATCATCTCCTCCTACACGGCTAACCTGGCTGCCTTTCTGACTGTGGAGAGAATGGTTTCTCCCATTGAAAGTGCGGAGGATCTGGCCAAACAGACGGAGATAGCATATGGAACTCTGGACTCTGGCTCCACTAAAGAGTTTTTCAGGGTAGGAGATTCTCAGCTTTTTCCTTTGTCTGTTGCCATGGAAACCACTACTTTCAGCTGGCCTTTGCCAAATTTTTCTTTTCCTCTCATTCAAGTCTGTTAAGGCAGTAAACACTTCAAATGTTTGTTCATTGATTAAGTATTGTCCCTCTTACAGATTTCTGATGGTTTTGTTCTTTTGTCTTACTGAAATGCTATTAATGATGAGCTAAATACAAAAGACAACTTTTAAACAATTGTAATTACATTTCTGAAGGAAACAAAAAAGAAAACATTTCCTTTCATTAAAATGTAAAATCCCAGATTGATTGATTAATCACTTTTTGGTCAGTTTCACTTGCAATACCAAGATGTCTTTAATTCTAGTCTGCCGTATCAAGACCTTTTATGATGATATGAAGTATTTATGTATAATTTTTAATAAAAGGGAAAACGCTGTTGCGTGTCATTGTGATGCAGTAGATTGCATTACATTGTGAAACAGGCCAATCACAACTCGCTGTACTCTCTAAGTGACACCCTGATTGGATTTTAGCAGTATGTCCTGCCTCTGCAGCAGACTTGCCCTTTCTAATGGGCAACCCATGTACATCATACATCATTCCTCTATGTGAAAAATTCAATAATAGATGAGAAACAAAGTCGTGAAAATCTATCAAGTTAAAGCAGTCTGTACATCTTTCCACAAAAAGTGGCTGAATTAGTTGCTGCACAACTGAATGATGTCAAACCTGCAGAGGCAGAGAGGGCTGGAGCGCTCTGATCATTTTTCAGCTTTGCTGTGCAAACCTTCTGGAGACTCAACCCTATATGTGTCTTCATTAGAACCATTATAATCTATCAGTCTCGAAAAGATAACAAAGCCATTTTTAAGGCTTTGGAATTTCAGCCAAACGCTGTGAAAGTCATTATCCACAATTGGAGAAAACATAGAACAGTGGTTAACCTTCCCAGAAATGTCTGGCCAAACGTAATTAATTCAGGAGCGCAAAGGTGAACTACCAATTGTTCAGAAATTAAACCAGAACAACATCTGAAACTCTGCAGGTCTCACTTTCCCCAGGAAAGTCACAGTAAAAACGGTGAAAACCTCTGCTAAGCTAAAGGAACACAAAGACCTGCCTCACTTTTTAATATAGTTTTGATGATCAGGGTTTTATTAAAATATTCTCCAGACTGATGAGATGGGGAAAAAAATCTGAAAATATCTGAGCTGACATTACACCTGCATTAGAAACTGGTAATGGTCCAGTATAGCCCTGAATTTGCAGGGATTAGGTGCCACAGCCATCCTCTACAAATGTCCATAGCTGCCTATTTTAATAGTTAAAGCACTGTACTAGTGCAGAAGCTAACATTCACAGTCTTTGTTGTCTTTGCTCTTGGAGTTATTGCTAATCAAAAGAAAAAGAAAAATGAACGTGTTTCCTGGATTTACTTTACAAACGATCACCAAAAGAATGTCAAGTAGCACTGCATTTTAAATAGTTCATGTTCCTGAACTGAATTTCCTTCTGTAGATATATGCCTTCCAAAGGAAACATGCAAATAGGCAAATTTTCTACAAATAGTTTGGAGTTACGTTCCACAGAAAAATTGCTGTGGAAAAGATCTGATTGTGAGATGTGACCTTAAACAGGCAGTTTAGATTTAAAAACCTCAATTTCACTGAATTAAAGCAAAAGAGTGGGTCACAATTCCTCCAAAGCGATGTGACAGATGGCCATGGGTGACACAAGCAGTTATTAGGTTTAAGGGACCATTTTTCATGCCTTTTGTCTTCTAAAGGAAATGAGAAATCTTTACAGGGATAAGTACTTTTTCATGGGACTGCAAAATCTGACGATGTTCAGTAAAAATGAGAAGTAGGCTGAAGTTGTTGAAATGATTTAGAAAATGTATTTACTCACTTTTCTTGTCACTGTTTTTTTTCCCTCCACCCAGCGCTCAAAAATTGCCCTCTTTGACAAAATGTGGACATACATGCGCAGCGCAGAGCCGTCTGTCTTTGTAAAAACCACAGCCGAAGGGGTCCAGAGAGTCCGTAAGTCTAAGGGGAAGTACGCCTACCTGCTGGAGTCCACCATGAACGAATACATCGAGCAGCGAAAGCCCTGCGACACCATGAAGGTGGGAGGTAACCTGGACTCCAAAGGCTACGGGATCGCCACGCCCAAAGGATCCTCATTAAGGTGGGTGGAATAGTATAACAATGTGTCCAATGTTGTTATAGTATCCCACCTACCCTGATGTAGCTTTGCTTATGTGTCTCTGGTTTGTATAAAGGAGATGAGGTAATGCCCCCTTCCCCTATATTTCTTTTGAAAAAGAAAGGAAACATTGCAATTTATTGTAAGTCCATAAATTGCAAAACAACAATAATGACATGTAAATATTTAATTAATTAAATAGTCCACTGTGGCATATTTCCA